>CM063262.1:8667476-9304976 GCA_032158295.1 Pycnopodia helianthoides
CGTGATTATTTGCGTAATATTAACGTGAATATATATGTTTGATGTCCCTTCAGGGCCACCATAGGCATGTCAAAATGCGTTATAATGTCAAAATGTCAAATTATGTATTTGAAAACGTGTTAAACTTAAAACTCTGCCGTATCAAAACTTTCTTCTGCAGTTTATTTGGCCTGGGCCTAATGAGTTTTCATAGGACTCTAATAAAAACTCATTATGCCCATGGGCAAATAAACTGCAGAAGAAAGACTTTACCAATATAAACAACAACTACCAAAACCTTACACAAATATTAGTCAAACATGCCCGTCTCTTCGAGAAACGCAAATTCATGATGATGCGACCTATGTTATTTGTTTACATAGTGATGGGCGGCATGTCACAGGAGTGAAGGGCGCACATGTCAGGGGAGTGAAGGGCAGACATGTCACACACTTGAGTAAAGGGCGGACATGTCACACTAGAGTGAAGGGCGGACATGTCACAGTGGAGCGAAGGGCGGACATGTCACACTGGAGTGAAGGGCGGACATGTCACACGGGAGTGAAGGGCGGACATATCACACGGGAGTGAAGGGCAGATATGTCACACTTGAGTAAAGGGCGGACATGTCACACGGGAGTGAAGGGCGGACATGTCACACGGGAGTGAAGGGCGGACATGTCACACGGGAGTGAAGGGCGGACATGTCACACGGGAGTAAAGGGCGGACATGTCACACTAGAGTGAAGGGCGGACATGTCACACGGGAGTGAAGGGCGGACATGTCACACGGGAGTGAAGGGCGGACATGTCACTTGGGAGTAAAGGGCGGACAAGTCACACTAGAGTGAAGGGCGGACATGTCACACGGGAGTGAAGGGCGGACATGTCACACTGGAGTGAAGGGTGGACATGTCACACGGGAGTGAAGGGCGGACATGTCACACTAGAGTGAAGGCGGACATGTCACACTGGAGTGAAGGGCGAACATGTCAATTGGGAGTGGGCGGACAAGTCACACTAGAGTGAAGGGCGGACATGTCACACGGGAGTGAAGGGCGGACATGTCACACGGGAGTGAAGGGTGGACATGTCACACGGGAGTGAAGGGTGGACATGTCACACGGGAGTGAAGGGCGGACATGTCACACTGGAGTGAAGGGCGGACATGTCACACGGGAGTGAAGAGCGGACATGTCACTTGGGGAGTGAAGGGCGGACGAGTCACACTAGAGTGAAGGGCGGATATGTCAATTGGGAGTAAAGGGCGGACTTGTCACACTAGAGTGAAGGGCGGACATGTCACACGGGAGTGAAGGGTGAACATGTCACACGGGAGTGAAGGGTGGACATGTACGTCACTTGGGGAGTGAAGGGCGGACGAGTCACACAGGAGTGAAGGGCGGACATGTCAATTGGGAGTAAAGGGCGGACATGTTCCACTGGAGTGAAGGGTGGACATGTCATACTGGAGTGAAGGGCGGACATGTCACACGGGAGTGAAGGGCGGACATGTCACCGGAGTGAAGGGCGGACATGTCACACTGGAGTGAAGGGTGGATATGTCACACTGGAGTGAAGGGCGGACATGTCACACGGGAGTGAAGGGCGGACATGTCACTTGGGGAGTGAAGGGCTGACATGTCACACAGGAGTGAAGGGCGGATGTCACTTGGGGATTGAAGGGCGGACATGTCACTTGGGAATGAAGGGCGGACATGTCACTTGAAAGTGAAGGGCACGCGCGTCACACAGGAGTGAAGGGCGGACATGTTACACGGGATTGAAGGGCAGAAATGTCACTTGGGAGTGATGGGCGGATATCTTACTTGGGAGTTAAGGGCAGACATGTCACACAGGAGTGGATATGTCACACGGTGGAGATAGAGGCGGACGTATACACGAGAGTGAAGGGCGGACATGTCACTTGGGGAGTGAAGGGCGGACATGTCACTTGGGGAGTGAAGGGCGGACATGTCACTTGGGGAGTGAAGGGTGTCGTGGCCGAGCGGATAAGAATACCGAACTCAAGCTCTGGTGTTTCCAGAGTTTGGGTTCGAGTCCCGGTCGTGACACTTGTGTCCCTGAGCAAGACACCTAACTATGATTGTTTCTCTCCACCCAGGGGTAAAATGGGTACCTGTCAGGGCAGATATGGTTCTTGTGATTGATTTAGCTTAGTAGCGCGTACTTTATGCACAGGCTGTATACTCCCCAGGGAGCTGAGATGGTTTAAGGAATGAAATAACTGGCCCACTGACCAGGGATAATAATGTTGGAAGCGCTTTGAGACGCCCTTCGAGTGTATAAAGCGCTATATAAAAACCGAGTACTATTACTACTACTACTAAGGGTGGACATCACACAGGAGTGAAGGGCGGACATGTAATATTATTGGTTCTGCTTTGTGAGCGTATGTACATGATTATTTACTTCTACTATCTTGCTTGCCTCGTGGCTGATGTGATAACAAAAGCCTTATAGACTATAGGGCATCGTCCAAATATCTCTTCCATTTTCAAGTTTCGTAGTCTCCGCAGGGGTATAACACAAAACCTTTATGAATTGGTTGATATTAGTGTGTCAAATACATAGAAAAAAAGTTCCCGCTAATTAGAGTCCTAAATAATGAGAAAATCCATTAATTAATTTAACCCTATTAGGGGCGGGGTTTTGCGAACTTACATGGAGGGGGAAAAATGTACCCCTCCATATTTTCTAAAGTTTATGACAGATTTTCAAAAAACTTGTCACAAATGTTCATTTTAACAAGTTGTACATGATTTCATAAAAAAAAATAATAAAAATGGCCACAAAAGGATTTTTTTTTCAAATTTTACCAATTTTTGGTCAAAAATACATTTTTCCCCCATAAATTACATATTTGTGGTCAAATTCCTTTAAAACTTGGCATAGTTATTTTTGTTGACATAATCAATATAATGTCCTCGTATTTTACTGTTGGGGTCACCATTGGGGGCACTATAATTAATACAATCAAAACCAATTTTTATACAGTGTACCTGTGAAGTGGCAGCGCAAAAGTACCAGTAAATGTCATCAAAATGTCTTTTACATTTTTACCAAAGGCAACCAAAGGCTGGCAAATTTTAATTTAAATGCTAACCAATTATGTAAAAGAAAACGACATGTACATGTGTTATAAAAACTATATGTGTAGCTTAATTTTCTGCCTTTTCAGTATTTTTCCAGTCCTCCAATAAAAAAGTTTCACCATGTTTAGTTGGTTATTTCTCATGGTAAACAAATTTGTATTCCAATAGGTTTAAGACTGCATCATTGTATGCCATCACCACACTGAGTACTCTATATTTCAATTGATCCCCAAACTAACACAAAGTCACTAAGTACTGAGTTTTTGTCAAATTTATTAATATAAATTTATTAAGTCAAATTCTTTCTTTTTTTAACATTCAAAACATCCCATGACATCATTCATGAGAAAAATTGGTCCGTACATTTTTGTACGGGGATGTTTTGGTTCTTTCGTGACTTTTCAGAGCACAATTTGAAACATGACGTCATTGGATTTCAAAAACAATGGGTCTTTACATTCCAAGGAGAAATTTTGTTATCAGTCAAAAGTTCAAATTCAAGGCTGTTTTGATTGAATATCATCGAAAGTCAGAAATGAATCAAAACATTCCCGTACAAGAGTACTCGATCTTTTGGACAAGGATCACAAAATTGAAATTGACATGGGCGATATGGGCTATGAAAAGCGTTTGTTATGAAATGAATTGAAATGATTACGGTTGGAAATTTTTTTAAAAGTAGAACATAATGAACCACAGTTCCACACAAACATGCATCGAAATTGTGTGGTTTTCCTTTTACTCTGTGAACTATCACCGTCTGCAACACAAAATGGCAGACGGTGATATAGTTCACAAAGTAAAAGGATAACCACACAATTTAGATGCATATTTGTGTGGATCATTGTGAGGTTTTTTTAAAGCAACTTTCCAACCCGATTCCTTTTAAAATCATTTCATAACAAACGCTTTTCATAGTCCATATCGCCCAATCCAAGGAAGCGTGTCCCTTTAAAGCCCCTCTTTTAGAATGTTGGTAGCCATTGCATGGCACAGAAAAAACCGAGCTTAATAGTGACTGTTGGAGAATATTTGTCCATGTAATGGTCTAACAGGAAAAGTTCCATGTATCATGCTGCGTCCTATATGTAATCACCATCGACATCGTCGTCATCATAATCGTCATCCTCATCTTGTTCAGTATCTTCTGCTGGTGGTCCCATGTTTTCACATTTATTGCACTGACACATATCAGTACATCTTAGGCCAAGTGATGCACAGCAGGTATCATCAGTGTTAGGGGATTTGCACTTTGATTTCTTGCAAGTGCAGAAGGCCAGTTCTAAGACACTTTGAGGTGCTGGGGCCAAATCCATCCAATCAATAGTAAGCTCGCCATCAGCCATTTCCCATCCGTTACCCACTGGAGATGGTAGCGTTTGGAACTGCGTACAACTCTGTTTGTAGATACTGGCTTGATAATTTGCTCTCAAGATATGCTTACGAAGCGAATCACGGTTGGGTGGCATGACATTTTCAGCTTTGGTTGCCATTTTAAGCAGATTATATCTGACCTCATTGACTGATGTGTATTCTTTCTTGCCATATAGCTGGCAAACAAATACTTCAAGTGCGCTGACCATCTCTTCTGTAACGTCAAATGAATTTCCAAGCATCTTGAAAGCCCATAACCATGTACACTCCTTCTGAAGAAGTTTGAAGGCCTTATGCTTTCCTTTGCCATATAATGAACTCACAGAATCGCATCCCGTAAAACAATGAAGGCCAATTAGGGCATCTGTTGCAGTATCCCCAAGTTCACGTTGCACAGCTTGTACGTCAATGGTTCTGGTTTTGTCTTCTCTGCCTGTGTGGAAATACAGCGGTGAACCTATGTCTTTTGTAGATGCAACAGCAATTACGAACACATCGGTATCAGGACTTCTGATGACTACGGGGGCATTATTTGCAGTTTTGGCTATGTATTGAGCATGAAGGAACATCCTGGTATCTGCTTCTTCATGGTTGCAAAACAACTCTGGAACAGGCTGTACCTCAACTTGTCCATCAATCACCTGGATGGAATGGCATTGCTCATGAATTGCAACAACCAAAGTGACACCCTTCAGTTCATCTACCTTGCAGTTTCCCCATTCATGTAAGAGAAACTTTACGAGCTGATGCTTGTTAAAACTGCAAGCCAGGAACTTCTTCCATTGCTTCGGCATATTTTGGTCTGATCGAGATATTTTGATCTTCTGCGATCCAGTAGCCGCTCTTCTCTTCCTTTCTGCGTTTTTTATGCTTGTATCTGGATAAGTGTCTGTCACAAAGTGGACACAATGAGCATGCTGTTGACGACCTAAATTCACTAATTGTTTCATAATTGTTTTAGCCAGTTGACCAAAACTTGCAGGCAAATGCTTTTGGTTTAGTTGTTGTAACAGGGCCATGCCGTCTACAATCCAAACACCTCCTTTGGGTGGTTGAACATTTGGTGCATCACCACCACACTTTGCATTGTCCTCTAATGCATGCATCAATTTGGCCTTGTTGGTCTTAACTAAACACCCTTCACTTGTGGCTATTGCAAGTGGAAGAGGACCAAGAGAGTAAGTCATCATATTTTGAAGGTCCAAGTTTCTTGCTCGTCCAATGATGGCCAGTCTTGCAAAGAGCTCCCTGTCACTTCTGAAGGATACCTCTTTTCCTTTGACCTTAGTTTGTACTTTTTTTGAAAGGGCAGTGAAAGTTTTGAGATTTATCTTGCGAATTGGTTCATTGATTGAACCCTCGTCTTTTTGGAGTTGCTCTTGGTAGAACTTTTTGAATGCCTCTTCACCTTTGTCTAGGGCAGCTACCAAGTCATTGGTAACTTCTGGGGAAGCCACTACACCAGAAGCAAGATGTACAATTTCTTTTGATGCACTCTCGTTGTCGCAATCAAATGGATTTACCATGTTTGTAATGGTGTCCATGACATTGTTGACAGCATCTTTGTCTTTCTTCATTCTGCCTTCTGCCAGCTCTTTCCGTATTGTAGCCTTTTGTCCTTTCCCGGCCATCCTCCCACATTGTCTGGTTATTGAAGCCCTCTCATGATGAGCTGCAGTCCATCTGTTTACTGCACCCTTGTTCATTGTAAAACCCTTCATACCACCACGTGTTTTGGAGTCTTTGTTGACAGTCTGTTCAATTGCCATATCGCAGGCAACCCCAGCAAAACCGTACATTCCCTGCCTCTGCACAGCAAAGTTCCCTTGGTTGAATTGATCTTGCACAGTTGGATGAGTGATTGGCAAGTTAATCATTTCTAACCAATAGACTGGTAGATATCTAGCATAGTTGTGTCTATCAAATGCGAACATCCATGGTATGAGCGATCGTATTGCGGAAAGATGGAGATCCCAATTTGCCTCTCTTGAACTCCTAATGAACAAGAGCAGATCTTGTACCATATCCAAATATGAAATCCAGAAGGCAAATGTTGAACTTTCTCTCTTTCTATCTGCAATGAATTTGGCATAGGTTTCGATCATTGACTTGAAAGATGTTCCCTCTACTACTATGGTATAATGTTCAGTAGGAAAAGCTGCCTGGAGACACTTTGACAATTCCACATATCTTTGAGCATCTCCCTCAGGTAAGCTTGATAGAAAAGCGCTCCAGCAAAGATTGTTGAGTGCTTCAGCCATGATCTTGTGGCACCGCAAGCTTCTATTGTAGTGTCGTCCACTCATAACACCGTTGACGGACCCTGCTGCCAATGTATCCGATTCTATTAGAATATCCTCGAGGCCTGCATCCCGGAAACGTTTCCCAATACACGCCAAGGCTGTCATGGCAGTATGAAAGGCTCCGAGTCGGATGACTATCCTGTCCATGAAAGCTGGTGTTTGCCATCTGATAACTTGTGCCTTAGCATATATGGCCTGGTCAAAAACCACAACTATTTTCTGAAGTTGTAGGGAATCTGCAATTGCAATACTTCTGTGCAGTATGGTGTTGACAGTGTTCATCTCCGTTGGAGAAGCATCCACTACAGGCAGGTAGGCTATAGTTGCTTTTGGTGGGACATGTTTTGCCAGTATTTGATGGTACCCAGTCCAACCCGGAAGGCAAAGACTCCCTGTTGTTGTCGAGAACTTTGTCGCACTATAGCCATTCTCTAAGAGCATTGCTTTATCTAATGGTGCTGAATAATGACATTTCTCTATGACTGTTGAAGTAGGAAATGGTGTGGGTGTTGATTTTTTGGCACCAAAGAATGCTACCATTTTCTGCTCTGGAGCTGTCACTGATCTTTCTCTGGTTTTCTTCATGGTTACAGCTGGTGCAGCTGGCCCCTCTTGATTCCCTGGTTCATGCTGTATGGCTATGCCATTTGTGTTGTGTGTGGTGCCTTTCCCTGTTAGTGTTTCTTCCCCAAAATCGTTGTTGTCCCACACAAGTGTTGTGAATATCTTATTTTGCAAGCATGACGGAAGTGCTAGGTTCCCTCTCTGTATTTCCTTATTAGCCAATGCTGTGTCGTGCTCCAGAACACTTGTGTGGGATGTGCTGTGACCAAAGCCATTCAATAGTCCAATCAGCTGTGCTGATCCTGATATATGGCGTAAAGCCATTGCCAATGACGTGTGTTTTGGCATGGCTCTCCTTCCCTTTGAGGCTTTGTACAGAATATCTTGTGAAATGGACAGCATGTGCCTATGGTCTTCTTCACACACCTTTACAAAACCTTCTTCTTTGGGTTCAGTTGAGGCACCAGTAACCCAAGCCAAGAAATTGTAGAGCTTCACAGGTACAAGTTTTTCTGCAGCGTCCATTGTCAGGTTGGCTGAACTGGGGGGCCATGGCAGTGTTGTTGATGGAAGTTTTGCAATTTCTTCCTTTATGTCCAGAGCACATGAATGTCGTTCTCTCAATGTACTGTGCGAATAAGTAGTGGTTGCTGGTCTCACCTCTCTTGCTGTGGCGTCATCTGTGTCGGTGTCGGTGTCTGTGTCTGTACATGATGAGGTCTCACTTGCAACACTATCATTGAGCAGCCTTTCAGTACTTAGAGTGTCAACATAAACAAAGTCACTGCGAGTCTTCCTGGATGGGTGCAGGAAGCGTAGCTGGGGATACTTCATTTTTAGACGCCGCTTTAGACTCCATGTCTTATATGTTTTAGCATTCTTTCCTTCAACAGACTTGACTGTTTTCAGGAACAGTTGCTTCAACTTGGTGAGTCGAAAGACACTGTTCTTTTCCATAAGCTCTTTCTCAACAACATCTTGGCAAAATACCTCAAAGGATGGAGTGTACAAATAAAGATGATCAGTGTTACTCTTGCCCTTTTGTGTATATTGCTTGCCTGTTGTTAGGAATCGTGTGTATTCCCTGTAACACGAACTATGGTACTGCACCTCAATTGCTACACAGTCCTTGTTGTTGATTTGTGTCAGCAAGTTGTTATCTTTTTTCTGTTTAGCAGCTTTCAGTAGTAGGCCTCCATTAATTAATTCACAGCGAGTCAATCTCTCTGGTAGTGACGTTCCTCTGCCTTTATCTTTGGAGTACCTCTTCCCACGACAAACAACACATACTGGAGGAAGAACATGTGCAGACCTTGCCGACTGTGTATCAATCCCATCATGTGACCGTAGCCCTCTTCTTTGTCTTTTTGCATATGGCTCATCACTCACACTTGCATCACAGGACTCTGTCTCTCCTGAAACGAGAAAAGTTGCATCATAAACATGTGTTTGTATTTGAGCTGTTTTTTGTTTTGTTTTATTTTTGTTCCAGAAAAAAATTGGGAAGGGTAACAGCTCTTTTTCTTTTTGTCATCAAAAGTTTAATTGAAAAATATATTTTACAAATTTGGTGTGGGTCACGAGTACCAGTTCTATTTTTATTTCTGAGACGTTACTGAAATGTAACTACATGTAAAGTTAAGTACTCAACACCAAATTTAATTTTACATTACAAATTCAACATCAGTTAACTCAATTTTACACAAGCTTTAATTTAAAAATGAGGGATGGGTCAGGGATACCAGTTAAAACTCATTAATGAAAACTGGAAATGGATTGTGGGTACTAGTCCTATTTTTATTGAGTCTCAATTCAAAAGTCAAAAACATTTTCAGTATTCATACAAAAATTGGGCATGGGTCTTGCTTGCATGTTATATTGTAAATTCTTCACGCAAACTTTAATTCAACATCAAATGCATTTTCAGTTATAAATTAAAACTGGCCATGGGTGGCAGTGACTTTTCACTTAAAAAGTAACAATACAAAAAATGGGCATGGGTGCACGTTCCATTTGAATTTCTTCATGCAAACTTAAATTCAACACCAAATGCATTTTAAGTATAAGTTAAAATTGGCCATGGGTTATGGGTACGGTGGCAGTCCTATTTTATAAGCAGGCATTTCAAGTTGGGTGTACAGGTCATGTGAATGCATAGCTTTAGTGATTTTTAATGCTCAAGCTTAAAATTAAATTGAAAAATTGGGCATGGGTCGTGGGTACCAGTTTATATTTTGTTTTACACAAACCAAGCTCTAAAATTGGGCATGAGCAGAGTACCACCAATGACCACTTGTGTACTACCACCAGTTTTGTCAACATGTATTTTTGACTTTAACCCACCATGCCAACAAATTTAAAAACGAATTTTAATAACAAACAGTTTTGGGTGTAACTGTTAGTGTTAAAAGCAGGATATTTATTTACACAAAGTATTCAGTTATTTAGCCTATCCATTTGAAAAAATGCACATGTGTTCCTTTTTTTACCATGGGAGTCAAAAATTAGGTCATGATCTTGAACGCCAGCTACGGACTTGTTGACTAAATTAGTCAAACAAAATTCTTCATGTTTACTCATTATTTCATTGGCAGTACTATAGCAGTGACATTATTCAAAGCTTTTGAACTTACTTGTAGTAATATCTAGTGTTGGAGCTTCCAGATCATTCACCTTCTTCTTTTCTGCTCGCTTCATTTTGGTGCTATCGCTAAATTTCTGGTAGCATTTCCGATGAAATCCGCCCGTGGTTGGAGGTTCCGATGACGATGCGAAGTCACGGTGCGCAGCGATGAATTTTTTCGCGACTTTGCCCTGTTCATGATCATCATAATCTTTCCAAAAGATTGCACAATCGGAAACTTTTGACCACGAACTACTAGTAAATGGCTTGATATCAACTTTTTCAACGGCAGAAAAGTGTATACAACACGAATTTCGTTGACAGTTTTCGCCGACAAGTGACTGCTCAGCGTGGGCAGCCATCTTTGTTGTCAAGCGGCCTGGCGGGGTCACGGGGTCAGTCAGTGCAGATTTCCGCGTTGTGATTGGTTGAAATGATCACGTGAACATCCTTGTACGCAAGTAAAGAGACTCGAAAAAAGCCAAATAAATGTAGATTTTTCTTTAAAAATCGGGATGCAACGGGTGGGAACACTTCAATTTATAAAATATCATATTTTTAAAGACACATTAATGGCACTTTTAAGTTATACCTCACCAGAGACTACGAAAAGTCAACGTAGCGATCGATGCCCTATAGTCTATTAGTGTTGTCGTAAGAATCAACTCTCTACGTTATCCAATCTCTATCTGAGTCCATCCATAATCACACTTCAGACATATTACCCGGGAGTGAAGAGTATACATGTCAGGGAGTTAAGGGCGGACATCAGACAGGAGTGAAGGGGGACATGTCACAAGGGAGTAAAGGGCGGAGATGTCACACGGGAGTGAAGGGGGACATGTCAAACGAGAGTGAAGGGCGGAGATGTCACTTATGAAAAGGAAGGGCACACGGGCATGCCACACTGAAGTGAATGGGTTGTCACACGGGAGTGAAGGGGGGACATGTCACAAGGGAGTGAAGGGCGGAGATGTCACACTGGAGTGAATGGCGGACAATTCACATGGCAGTGAATCTAGCGGACATGTCACACGATCAAGCGCACGCTGACGTGCCCGTCCAGTCTGGGATTTATGGCGTATTTTTTATTTATAATAATAACAACCTTTTTTTCGGGGGGGGGGGAGTGGCTAGTATTTCGATTAAAAAAATGTATTTTCCAATTCTTTTTTTTAAATGTTAAGTTTTGTCTTTTTCTGTTCCATAAATTTGTTGTTGTTGTACAAATTAAAAATTTCACTTATAATTCAGTACCGGTATTGCAAAAGTATAGGCATTTTAACATTGTATTTTTACAGAACAGTATCTGTTATGTTGCATGTTTTGCTCCGGGCCGGGTACAGGAGGAAAAATCCGATTAGCTGAACATATGGCAAAGTATACCTTTAGTTATGGATTCGATTGTTTTAATCCTATATAAATGTAGACATATACAATAAATCTAACCTGTGAAAATATAACTTCAAAAGGTGGTAGCGTTTTTGAGATATTGCCGAAAATCCGGAGCGGTTATGTCCACGCAGGAAGAATAATCTGCAATTGGAATACACAATCTGAAAAACGCTTCCCATATTCAATTTTTCTAATGATAAAAACTGATATATTTTTCAATAACCTGACATTATTCCCAAGTAAAATGATTCTCAAAATGTTTTATACTATCGAAAGCTGCTGTACTTCTAACCAAGTCAGTTTTGATTGCCATTAGTTTCAAGAGTGATTACCAAACGTATACCTTCCCTTTAAACACAATGCTATCAAAAGTGATCTTGTTTTTGTTTATTTTTGTACCGGACCATTGTTATGCCAATAAGCTCATACATGATTATTAAAGTAAAACTATTAAAAATTGTTTAAAAGTCAACCCTCGTTTAGAGCACGTAATAAATAGGTCCTGCTTATAAAGAGTACATTCTGAAGTGCCGAATCTTATATCTAACTAATTACGGTGCAATGTGTTAACACACATAATAATCGAAAAGTACAAGTAAACACGCATCGCTTAAAACTTAGTATATGTGAACACATGTCTAGTGTATATCAATCATCAGACTAAACTAGGTTTCAAGAAAATTCTGCCACCAATAGACCAATCCATGTGCCACATACTCACGACGACATGAACGTGCACGCTAAGTATAAGTATTACGCGCGCACCATGTTTACTTTTCTGATGGAATTTTAGCGTTTCGTCGGACTTTCGGTGACGTAGCAAGGTTGTGATTGGTCAACACGTAAGGGGGCGGAGCTTAATGGATGGGTCTATTCGGACACGGCCTTGTAGACACGATATGTTACTTGTCCGCATCATACATAAAATAGAAATGTGGCTTCCATTGGCTGAACAGTAAGAACTATAAAGAGGCAATTGCCAAAAGGTAATGTTTAACAACTATACAATTACATTTGAAATTAAAAAAAGATACAAATGTCACTATAAAAAACCAATATAGAGTAAGCATATTAAGGATGGATAAACATAACTGCAGATTAACGATTAATTGCCAAAAGGTAATGTTTAACAACTATACAATTACATTTGAAATTAAAAAAAGATACAAATGTCACTATAAAAAACCAATATAGAGTAAGCATATTAAGGATGGATAAACATAACTGCAGATTAACGCTTAGCTGAGGAATTTAGCATGTGAGTAGACTCAAATTATAGGAACAAAAGATTACCTAAACCGGGCGTGGTTTGTTCGTGGTATACATATGAAACCCGATGCGAGACCGTGTTAAAATAAAGCAGTTGCAGAGGGATGGTCTTGTTTCTCCTTTAATATTGCACAGTTGCACTAACTTTGGATTTTAACCTTTCCCCATAGATCAAGTACAGGTTTGTAGCGTGACAACAGTCAAGCGTTTCAAATTTACCTTTATTACATTTTGATAATGATCCAAAAGTTAAAATACTTTGTATAACTAATTTATAAAACAAGGTTAACATGTCTCTGTCCACTTAAAATTTCCTGGGTTTCCTGAGGAAGAACAGCCATGGTTGACTTTACCATAAAGTACGTCACAGTTTTCGTTCCAATTAAGCTTGTCGTCGATGCTATTCAACCTCTAGGACAATAATACGCAGATAATCCTGAGCCATACAGTACTTAGTTTCCACGTTGAAAAACGGTAATCTTTTATCAACTTTCGGTGGCGTATTACTAACTATTATACAAAACCATACACCTGAGTTATCTGAAGTCGCATTTTGTGTAGATGGTTTCTCTATCCGTAAAGTTGCGCTTTTAAATTGCTAGTTTGTGCTGATATGATGATTGTTTGCCCATCAAGTTTTGGTAGTTACAAATGATTAATTTCGAAGGCATCCGATTATCTATTAATGCAACCTAGTTGAGTAGCTAATAATCAACACTATGACGTAGTGAATAAAATGCAAAGGCCTCAGACTGACACCTTGGTGATGCTTTCATATTTCACCCTGAATAGTTTGAACCTTTAAAGTACTGGCGTAGCACTTGTTGTCTGTCTGACTAATTGGTGTCTATGATCAACTAACCGTTACAGCACAAAGACATCCCCTTGCTACTTCAAATGACCAGTATATCAATGTGTGCTTCTCATTCATTATGAAACAAGAAACTGGTTGCGATGGATCACAAACTTTTTTCTTTTTCCGTTGTCTAGCTCTCCGCTACGAAGATAATTTTCGTTCGAACGAAGATTTGAGTTTTTTCCCAGTGTCCCTTTAAATGCTCTGTACCCTCAAAAAGAAACAACAAACTTGAATTTGGATAAGATTGATGCATGGCTTCACGCTTTGATTGTGGTTTTTGGGTACAACATTTGATATTAGTTATACCACACAACGAGATCCTTGTCATTTGATTGGTCGAACACGCGTTACGTACCATGCAATATTTCGCCATGTATTTACTGCCGCAACGCTCAACAATATTGGAGTCCAACATGGATCATTATTTTGCGTTTTGCAACGTCATTATACCAATCATTCGTTCCCCGCCAGGTTGTTCCAACGAGGCAAGATCCAGACACGGTGGAAAAGGTTGGTGTTTACAAGGATTCGTCGACGTTGTTGAGGTTTCTTTTTTCTCTCTCTTATTATTTATATATTTTTTTCTATATACATAAATTTTAGGGGGGTCTATATATTTTTCATAGATTCTGTGTTTGTGTTTATCGTCAACAAGTTTTAAATGACAAGGATTTATGTGTGAGTGACTGGTTTATAAAACGTATTTCGTTCGTCGTGCATTGTCGCAGAATATAATTACACGGTGAAGTCTGGCCTTTCCATTTGAATTACTCAGCTTCGCTTTGTGAAATGGATCATATGGAACAGTCCAGATTTTATCTCGTGATTTTATTCTTCGACAATGCACTCTATGCATCCAGTACAGTATTTGTTAAAAGTGAAATATTGAATATGTGCTGATGACATTGAACATTTGTAATCAATCGTTTAATAACAATGTAGAAATATTAATTAAAAAAGAAAGAAAAAAGAAGAAGCTGTGCCTGACATTAAATAATTTGGTTCTACTAGTGTAACCTTATCTAAAGTTTGATTCCTCCGGAGTTTACAGGCCTAAAGTCAAACTTTCAACTATGACTACACAAGGTTTAAATGTTTAAAATAGTAGGCAAACTAATTATTCGCTTGTGGGTTTTGAATGTGTTTCCCTATATTTGGTACCCGTCCTTTTCATATAGAGCGACGTAATTCACGGTAAGCCACGGCCATTTCACACAAACTGACTTCACTTTAGCCCCTAGGGGGTTGATGATTTAAGCATGACAAGTTTAACAATTGGGCTTGGCTTTTACATAGGCCTGCGTTCTTCAAGGGTGCACCCCACCAAACAGGAGAAAACAGAGCGTCGAGCTCATTAATTTTTTGAAGGCCCTCAAAATGTTCCATATAAGACAGATTTGAGAGCCCCGAGAAAGTGTTTCAGTGTAAAAATGTTGCCCAATTGTGACCTGGGAGTTGTTGACTTCCAGCTTGAGGTATTTTGGATGACATAGGCCCTGAAATAAAAGGTCCTATTTGCTGAGAGGTGTAGGGACATTTTTTAAGATTGATGCTCGGACGTTTTGAAAATTACACCTATGTAGGGGTGTTTTTACTTTGAATATTTAGCATTTTGCACTTTATGCTATGGGAGATTATTTGGTGGGGTGCACGCTCAAGGACTATTTAATTAGGTATTTTCAGAATGAAACGTTTCTGTCACAAGGAATGCCACAGAACGATGAAATGTGTGAATTTTGGTAAATCAACACATTAAGTGACTTATGCCAGCTGTCGAGCTGGAAATAGCGACATCTTTAGGCGTGCAGTTGATACACATACAATATGATGCAATGACTTACAACAAGATACAAGGTTCCCCAAAAGGTTCTCGTTAGATACCAATCCATGCCCCGTCATCGTTTTCCTAGAGGGACCGTATGCAATAAAACAACATTGCAAGGGTGAGATATTTCACAAGTAATTTGTTTACAAGGTCTATGTGATTTTTTTAAATACAGGAGCGTATACGGTGAAAGAAGAAGAAGAAGAAAAAAGGAGTCTCCACAGGAATTTTAGTCAAAAGAAATGTGCAATTCACGCGTTCGCCATTTTACATATAATTATACTCAACATTTTGTTCAGCCAGTTTCTTGACCAGCTTCTTCCATGCACTTTTAGATCTTTCTGCAGCCAATGACCTCGAAGCGGAGGCTGCACCACGCATGACAGGCAGTAGGCAATATGCGTAGATATCTTGTGTGCAAGACGACTCCAAGCATCGCAGTCACCGGAGTGGTCATATCGTTGTTACCGACAAACTTTGTTGCGAAAAAAAACAAAACAAATTAAACAATAAAGCATGAATGTCGCAATGGCTTATTTCGGCTAGATTGGTAGTTATGAAGAACTAAATTGATTAACTTTTTAAGTCAATCTGAGATCTTCACATCAGTACAAATATTCGTAGTCTTAGATCAATCAAGACCTTCTTTTTGTATTATTTTATTCCACGATCTACCACAGGCGTAATTTGGTACGTGCAACTGGCAGCTTTGCGCGCTAGCTAAAGCGTTCAGTTGACTAAAGTAAAGTCTAAGTTCTGATTAGCGCCCTCTCGTAATCATGGTTTTCCATGTAAGTATTCGTCATAGTAGGCCAGCCAAAGTGTAAAAATACACTTTGGACGGCATAGTTTGTTAATGGCCGGCATCCATGCTAGATCTATTGTTAATAGCAAGGGGAAGACGATTAGGGTGGATGCCACCCTCAATTTTGAATTTTAAGGTCATTTTGAGGTCAAAAAGGTCAAAAAAGGTCAAAATGGGATTTGGGGGATTTTGCACCAGATTTGACCCCAAGTGGTAGCTCTATCTATATGATGTATTTTTATCTTCATATTGACATACCAAGCCTGTAAAACTAAGGGTTAATCTTTTATTTTGTACACATATGTATAGTAAAATGAAAAGTAAAAGTGTGACTTTCTCAAAAAGTGCATATCTTGAGTATACCGAATAAGTTTGCTCTCCCTATCTCAAAGGTGCATATATTTGTTTCAAACAACTTTTTTTCTGAAGGTTAATATACCCAGGCAGTTTTTAATCAACAATTTTTTTTAATTTGACACCTTTTTGGATGGTGTAATGAGACAAGAAGGTATGTTCTTCACGCAGTACATTTGAATGCATACACTGTAGTGGGTTTATAGTTTGACATGGTGCTCAAAAACTGTATGTCTGATATCAAAGTTGTTTGTACTCCCAATCTTTCCAGGTGAACATTTTCAGACTCCTACACAGTTATCAAACTCAAAGGACAATGATGAATTAAAATGTTGATATTTTTGGCAATAAACAGTTGCTTTATCTCAGCTGTTTCATACACCATGGGGTATTCGTGCAGTTAAACATTTTATAAAGGCTTTTAAGCTACATGTTGTAACATAATGTGGCTTGCCATGATTCAAAGCCAGCTCAAGAGTTAGTGACCAGGCACTCAGAAGCCACTTCTCTTACATAAACTGGACAACTTAAGTATTTCTGTTGCCTAGCAACTGCCCAGACCAGTCACATTTTTGTGTCCGATTAGCACAGACATTAAGGGCCACGATGCCACATATAAATCCATTCTTTTGATCAAAGTACTATACTGAACACCCTCTGCCAAATGTGCATGGCTAAATCTGAAGACATCAGCCCTCAGTTTCTTTGATGAAAGAATTCTCACATCTGTTAGAGTGAGTAGACCCAAGTTGTTTAATTACATTTTAACTAAATAGTAACTATTGAGACACAATACAGCAAAAGAAATGAACTGATATGGGCAAATCCGAAGTTTGAGAACGTAATTTTTCTTAAGGGAGGACTCCAAGTCTGCTTCAACTTCCTGAAGGCTAGTGGCCAACACATGGAAATTGCTGGGCTCGATGGCCTGTGGACAGTCAGGTGTTTATGCAGCCAACACTATTGAGACCATGCTTCCAGTCAAAGCCTATTATCACGCTGTTAGAGGACACCAACTGACCTACGAGGCTCCGTGGCGCATCAAATGGTCTATGCTTGAATCTTGGCTGGTTGAAAATGATAAACAAAAAGATTTGGAAGTTGACAAAGAAAATTGAGCCCACTTTCATAAAGCTGTTTAGCAGAAACGTTTGCCTAATATTTTTATTTGTTAACAAATATACAAACCAGTCACTTACATATAATTTATACCAACTAGACACTTGTAACCAAATCTGCCATCTTATAATGTTCAGTGCTTTGCAAATCGTTTTGTTAAACAACTTCATGAAATTGGGGCAAGAAATGGCAGCAAACGTCCTTACCAGAGCTGTATCGCCATTCGCATCGGTTACGTAACTGTAACTAGACTGATCATCATCACTGTACATTACATTGTACGTCTGCACCCACTCATTATTGTCAATGGTGCCAGCCTCTCGCCCTTGCGTAGTTAGACTTGTGACGTATACCTTGGATTCAAAATAAACTTGAATCCAGGGATTTTTGTCCTCTGCCTTTGCAGCCCAGGCTTGTTGATCTGCAAGATCAATTAGTGAAAACAGTTTCAATAAAGACCAAGTATTACTGGAAATTGACGTTGAAAATGGTAAGATTCAGTTAATATTAATTTAATATGTTAGTCATTGTTAAATTATCATTTAAGCAGGCTTCTTAGTTGTGCTATGTCGGCCTAATGAGATAGTGTAGTGTTTAGTTTGGGGGTTAAAGGGACACACCGGCTTCGTTGGGCTAAAAGGTCTTCCCGGAATGGAGAAGAACGGTTCCTAAAAGAAACCATCAAGTTTGACCGTTTTCGAGCATTTTTCGAAAACACGAAGGTCACGTGATTTATCCGAACCAAAATGTGGTTCAGATAAATCACGTGATCTTCGAAGTTATAGTTTTACTTCCAGCCGTATTTAAAAAGTAAATTATTGAACCGAATTTAAATGTTATTTTACAATTATTCATGAGTAGGCCTATTTGACAAAAAGACCATGTATTCAGGTTATGAATACAAGTTGTAAATAATGATGAGAAATCGTAGGATTCGCTTTCAGAGAGTCCGTGCAACGGAAGCGTGTTTTACGGCGCACCAGTGTGGGAGCTAGCGGAAAGTAAACCTTGGGGCATATCCTGTACAGCCGGTGCCGTGTCTCGTGGGGCCAGAGAGACAAACCCAGGGCATGAACTCCCCAGCTTGCCTGTCTAGCCGTGTGAGCTTGGGAGCTTGTGGGAGGGGTAGGGAGCCATATCATTAATTACGTTTTGTTGTTCGAGGGTTTTAGTCTGTACCCCTAGTTATTTTCCCCTCACTATAGACCTTTTGCATATGACGTCACACTCTCAAAAAGCGCCATCTCTGAAGCCGAACAGAGGCAGATCATTGGACGATAGCTGTTCTTTGTGCGTAAAAATGTGCGAGTGACCTCAGCGTTTCGCGTTATGCAAGGGGGTCTATTGATTTCTATAGCCCCTTGCACAACTCGGAACGCACCTCTGAACAATGCGCGTCATTTTGGGAGTCAAATCTTTTGTGCATTATGTTTGTGCACGATTTTGACTCCCAAAATGGCGGACAGGATAGGCGCGTGTGAGTGCGCTGCGCGTTGTGCAATGGGTCTATAGTCATGTTATAGCGATATTCAATCTATAATATGCAAAACCGTTTTTTTCCGTTATTTTCCAATAATTACGAATGAATGGGAATTAAAGAATGTGACTCGGTCTCAGCCGGCCATTTGAAACATTGTAGCGTCGTGGCCGTGCGATAAAGGACCTCGCCTTCGACTCGGTCTTGTATCGCACGGCCCCAAAACCTGACGGTTTTAAACGGCCGGTTAAGATCTCGTCGCCTACTCTAGATCGTTTATGCCCTTAGTAAATAATGAAGTTTTCTTTTAAGACTATGGACGATGGTAAGGTGCGACGGCAAAACGAGACGATATGACACGTCGCCATCACGATACGATGGGCATTTAGCGTCTTTAGAACATCATATAAATATATAGTTTTTGGGGCATTGCATGGTGAGGTATCAATGTATATTCGGTGTGTATATCTACTTTTCTGTGTAGATTTTGTTCTTTAGAGAAATTGTCTTGCTCTTAGTCCTACTACCGCGGAGTAGATTTTCGGAATTCGGGAGACTTCTCAGTTCTAAAAAGTGCCTATTAACTACTACCTGGGCAGGAGGTAGGAGATCAGTCGGGACTACTACTTTCGCTCAGTGGATCGAGGGGACTTCTTGTAGATATACACATGGTGTTACCGCAAACCGAATATACATCATATAGGCCTAAATAGGAAAACAGTGCATTATTAACTCCATACTATTCTAGCTCAAGGTGACCGACTTGAGCCAAGTGATGAGAGCCTTGTCCGAATTGGCGGCTGTGGCTACAGCTGAGGAATTCGCTTAAGGTGTTGCTATGGTCCTCGTTCATTAATATGCGATCATGCCGCAGCTGCAGCTTCTAATTGGACACAGCTTAATGTCTTACCAGGATTATTCAGCCTAGCTTGGAAGGACTGATACTTGGTGTCATCCTCAGTGTTATCTCTGTCATACACCGATGATGCTATTATGTTTGCATCAGGAATTGTGCCACTCTCCATGCCCAATGGTTCCCCGACGGGGCAAACGTCGACTTCTCCTGTGGAATGTCAGTGTTATTGAACATTGAAAATAATGTGAAACTTCACAGTTTGATTGGCTGTCCTGACACTACAAATTTAGTTTCGAACTTTCTCCCAACCCTCTTAGTCGTTTGAGGTACACTTCGGAGATGCATTGCCGGTGTTTAGATGAAAGGATCAAACAACAAATTTTCACAAGCGAACGAATAATTCGTTCGCTCGTAAAAGTAGAATTTCGTCCCCTCGGAATAGTGTACCAAAATGAAAAACCCGTGGTTCATCGCAACGACCGTCGGGAGGATGGAAGGCTTCCGATCACATTCCAACTACGTTTGGCTTTTCTAGTGTGGGCTACTGCTAGTAGTATTACATGTTCATGTACTTGTAGTACATTATTATTTGGAATTATCATGCTTTTTGAACGTTTTACTTGTTGTTTTAACAAATATTGGGTTCGTTTCTTTTATGATTTTGAGACGATCTTTGGGTATCGAGTGAACGTAGATTGGACTGATGACATGTGTATTGTGTGTCGGTTATTTATAAAAGCCTTTCTGTGCTAGTTGGTCATGCAGACTGGATCCGCTTGCCTCGCCATAGTTAAAACATTTACATAAACAATAAACAGAGCACCAGTCTACTTGCAGCAGTGGACAGCAATATTACGTAAATTTGACACTTGCTACGGCTGGTAAAGCGTATATGCTGACCTTTGGACTCCTGGTAATTTTTCTTTAATAATGTGACATTTTGATGTCGTTACCAAGCAGTGATTACACTGTTAATTCCTAATTAATAAACACCTTGGAGAGTTTATGCACACTGATTGGTCGAAGACTGTTTACGTCGCGGTGTATTAACATGTGATATAAAGACTGGCTCAGTGAACTATCGAAAAAATGGCCCCTAAACAAGCACATTGTTGTATAAAATCTTCTGCACTATGTGCATGTTGCGCGGGAAACTACCGGTATCAAATTAACTAATTTCTTCGTGCGTATTCTTTTTTAAAAATATTTTGAGCAGGACAGAGGGTGCCTGGTCACTCACTGGCCCTCAGGGGAATGGACGTGCGCTAGTGACCTCATTGCCAGTCCATATGTGTACAAAAATGCTTTTTGGTTTAAAAAAATTCCAGACCATGTTACTTCGAAGGGAATACTTTCTCCAAATGGTTGATATTACATACCAAATGCTGCAGTGCTTCTTATATACCAAGTAAGTTGTTATTGTCTTTACTTTTTGGCCCTACCAATTCATAGATGAGGTAGATGGTTTGTAATAACCACACACAGTCGCAGAGTATCAAACTATGTAACAGCTTAAAATGTTTAGATCTTTCTTTGTTGTTTAAATGTTGTCACCCCCGAAAAAACCCAAACAACATAAAAACAACAAGCAAAACTAAAACACGTTTCCAACACAATTCCCTACTTACCAGAGCATCTGAGGATGTTCTTGATGTCCTCCAATGAGTTGCTGTAAGTGTTGAAGTAAGTAACTTGAAAGTTCCGTACTGGTGAATAGGTATTCCGACCACCGGGACGAATCTCAGTGCATCTACAGGGGTCCTGTACAGGAATCACCCAACGGTACACTTGGTGGTCAGTGGGATCCGGTTCACATCCCATAAAGCACACCATTGCTTTAGGAGACAGAAAGAGTGGGAAAGATAATAATGTTTTATACACATGTTATACCTTTTGAAATAAAAAGTACTTACGACATTTAAAATAATATGAAAAAACATAGAAAAAACCAGACCTGTCTCATGGACCTTTTGACACGTCCATGGCAGGCAGTATTTTTTCATTTTCCTCAAAGTTGTATATGACTTTGTTAAACTTCCATCGGCGATACAACATAATTCTTTAAATTGTTGTATTAAGCGTCGTCAGATAAAGTATGCGCATATTCGGGTGATTTGTTGACAGTCAAACAAAATTAAAAAAATAATCCTAAAAGAAGCTTCAAATGAATTTGTATTAATCTCAAAATATTTTGAAATAATGAGTAACCAGGAACGTACAAAACGAACACCAATGTTTACATCAAGGTGAGGATATACTAACGGGTCCAGCTTGCAGCGGGTTTGCGTTCTCGCTCATTAGGTGGCTAAAAAAGTGAAAAAAGACTGTTTATAAAACCTTTATTAAATTTATTTGGCACCTGATGACGTCGTCATGACGTCATTGATCAGGTTCCGTTTCTGTATTAAATGTTGATTGTCAGTTTAGTTTGAAGGTTCAGTTTAGTTTAATTTCATTAATTCATTCTGTTATATTGCATCAGGCTTTGAAGGTCATATATGGATAAAAATATTGAATGACGTCTACTTGACGTCACCAATTGTCCCGTTTATCACCACCAAGGTGGTGTTTTACAAGATCTAGACATACAGAACGATTTTGGCGATCAAGCTGAAACTTTGCATGTATTCAATCTGTGTTCAATGGATTTTTGACGAAAGAACGGTAAAGATTCTGTGGAGACAATGGCCCAAATTCATAGAGCTGCTTAAGCACAAAACGTAACTAAGCACAACAAAATCATGCTTACCAGATTAAGGTTACCAGCCAAACTACCACGTCACAAGTACAATTTGTAACTGGTGTTCTGCTCATTTCTGCTAAGCAGAAATTTAGTAAGCAATATTTTCTGCTTAATTAAGCCACTCTATGAAGATGGGCCCTGGTACAGAGCTTTGACTTTAACAGACATCCAGAGATCAGAACTGTCGTAAGTCATTATCCACCTGATAGCCACAAATCAGCTTAGCAATAACAATGCTCTATTTTTGCTGTTGTAAAAAAACAACAAAGTTGATTAAGTAGATCCATTATTAGTTGCCTAAAAAAGAGTGCGGTGCCTATTGGCTACTTATCATAATTCTTCAAATTGCGTAGAACCTTGACCAAAATTATACGCTTCGTGTTGTTCTGTGGCGAACCGCGGCTCAATTTAATTACGTGGTTCTTCTCATAACAATGCAACGTTATAAGGTTATTTTAATGTACTGAAAACTATTATTCTTCTGCGAGGCAAGGCTCCCAAATATTATCTAGCTGGCAACTTACGCATCATTGGAAAGCCACATATAGGGCAAATCTTTGGGGGAAAATTTTGACCCCCAGCGGCCATTTTTGATATATCAATTTTCATATTTTTCATATCTTATGCAAATGTCAAATTTTTTTAGAGCATAATGGGAAGTTTTTGATGCCCTTTCTAGAATCTACCATACCAGAGCTTTTTACCTGTGAAGAAAACCCCGGAAAATACATAAATTTAGTCGCCCCAAAGTCATACAACATATTGCTGTATAACTCACGTTTACAACAATTTAGTAAAAATGAACAAGTAGTGAGCAAAATGAACTAGTTTGCATCGATTTACCAATGATTTATGAGCAATATATGCATCTTATCATATATCTTTGTAAAGGTTAATATTTTGGCTACAAATCATTACAATTTTTTGCCATTCTTGGAAACATAAACACAAGTGACAGCTGTAGTCACTTTTGAGTGTTGTTGCCTGATGCTGCGCATAT
Source organism: Pycnopodia helianthoides (assembly GCA_032158295.1). Classification (NCBI taxonomy): domain Eukaryota; kingdom Metazoa; phylum Echinodermata; class Asteroidea; order Forcipulatida; family Asteriidae; genus Pycnopodia; species Pycnopodia helianthoides. Next base: position 8,691,138 of record CM063262.1, read on the forward strand.
TTTTTAGTTTAAAGCATTGGGCAAAAACACACAACTGTTGTTCACAAAAGTTACTTTACGTTGTGTCACATACCTGAACTGTGTATCTTCACAAAGGTTAATTTTTACAAAAATGAAGCTACTAATACTATGAAAACTAAAAACTGTAACAAAAATGAAAGTAAACAAGCCGACTGGAAAAGTTTGCTTACGACAATTACAGTTCGTGCTATGTTTTGTAACAGTTCCTTGTAGGAATGACTTTTAATTATAGGGCAATTAAGTCGGTCATGGTGACCTGTTAATGAACTCAACCCCATGGATGACTACACTATCTCAAAGGGGGTGTTCTAATGGAGTTTGACTGGATTTGACCGAACGGTTCTTATGTTATTGATAACAACACACAGACGTGCCTTCCGCTACTGCCCCTTAGCTTGACGCGTGGTTTTAACTAAGTGAACCAAGCTGACGAATTAATTTTTCCTAACACATCCATTTGCCCCTTTCTGGGCTCCGTCAATATTGGGATATATGGTATATTCTGAGGCTCCTTATAAGATTATAAAGACTGCATAAAGAACCTTTGTACTAATGAGTACAACGATTTCAAGGGTCCGGTTTTTAAGAATATAACAACAGCCTGAGGATTGGCAATTCAAGTTAAAGGTTTATAGACATAATTAAATGGAAGGTTTATTTAGGTTTAATGATGGATAAGGGTCGGATTAAGTTAGAGCTAGTGTCAGAACGACGGTCAATGTTTGAACAGGATTAGCATTAGAGTCAATAAAATAGTCGAAGACAGGTTTAAAATAAGGCTGAGATTAATGGTTAGGGTTTTGATGTCAGATACAATCAATCTTTGGTTTTTAAATTCTGTGTTCGAATTAGGGTCATGTCTATTGCCTCAAAATCAAGGTCACGTTCAGGACCAGGATTGTTTTATCATAGTAAAATAAAAATGGAACAACCCTTTGTTAGTCCAAAAGACAAACAACTTAAAATCTAGTTTTATTTGTTACTCTTTCAGAGCGAAAATCGAAACAAGCCGTCATCAGAGTACTCAAACAAATGGTCTCTACATTTCAAAGAACAATCTCTGCGCCAGTCAAAAGGTGAACTTCGATGCCGTTTTAATTTGAATGTCATCCAAATTCAGGTGTTAGCTGAAATTTATCTGTAAAGTCCATATATTTGAAATGTGACGTCATTGAACGTTTCCTGATTTTGACGAAATTTGCACATGAAAGGTATCAATCAAAGTGGCACTTACCACCATTTTCATAATGACGCTCTCTATTGAAAAAAAGAGTAGATCACAATATCTTTTGAGTCGTCAGATAAAGTACGCATTTATTCGAGGGTTTGACCGTTAAAAATATCTTAAACGAAGCTACAAGTAAATTTTTGTAAATCTTAAAACATGTCGAAATAGCGAACCCTATTAACTTCGGTCACCGGTGCCAGAAAAAATTAACAAAATTGTAAATTAAAAATGGTCGATTTTCCCCCCCAAAACCTCGTGCTGGTTCAAAGGTTTTCTAGAATTGTGGCATTATTTGTAAGCTCTATGGTGTATATGTTTACCGGTTTTTGAGAAGTAAGCCAGCCGTATCAATACCTGAGCACATGCTAAAAAATGTCGAGTTTGAGTCACATTATCACCAAAAACTTGTTTACATCAAGGTGAGGGTGTCCAAATTAATAGGAAATCTTCGGTGGAACCCACCGACGAATGTGATTATGAGCATTGTACAAAATATAACAAAGAAGAATAAAAAAGAAGATTCGTCTGTTATTTTGTTTATACACGGTGAACATAATTCTTCAGTAGCAGAAATGAAAAAAAATCTTACCTTGTGTCCAATTTATGAACAGAACAATAAGAATTGTTTTGGCAGGTTGAAGAGCTGCTGGCATGCTGACAATGTTGCTGTTTCAATTGTTCTGTACTACACGCTACACACTACGTGTCCTTTGCTAAATGCGTGTCCAGCTTGCGTTAGGTTTGTGTTGCCGTTCAGTAGGTGGCTCAAAAGGCCAAGATGTGAAAAGCCCAGTTTATGGTGCATATAAAGACGACATTTAGGCTGAAAAGTCTTTTTGACAGCAGCTTTGGTTACCCTGGAGGATGACTTTCAACCGGTACATCTTTGTAAACCTTTACTTGCAAATTTTGGACAACATGGGCCGCCAAGACGTACAATAATGCTTGTGGTGCATATAATAATAGCAACTTGATTTCAAGGTTTTTTTTCTGCATCAGCCACGCAAAAGCGCCACTCCTCTCGCAAGGATAAAGACAGGTTCTGGTCTACAGGCCCGCGCACTGAAATCATTGGATAAACGTGCAGTGACATGCGGTGACGTGTGCTATGATTGGTCAGAGGTGATGTAATTTGTCATCTTGCACTTTCGATCGCCTGCATGCAGCGTGTGCATAATATTTGTACATCATGTACTGTTGTTTTATGTACTATGTACTATGTACGTGTGAAGTGACTCTGAATCTCTGCGTGAGATGAATGGAAGGTCAAATGTACATCTGGCAACATCCGGTCGAGCTAGCTGGTATATGGCGTTATTCACGAGCATCGAAGTGTGACGTCAGATGTACAAGTTACTCCCACAGAATGGCTACCGCCACTTTAACTGTAGTCTTGATTGGCGACGCTGTTTTTTGTATTAGCCACCGGTAGAGGGCGCTACATTGACTGTTTGGGAGTCTGACTCAGAAGGACTGGGCAAGTCTATAAATCTGGATCAAAACAACGTCTTGACGAGTTTGGATTTGCTGCCCGGAACAAAAAACCAGGCAGATCAAAACGAGGCTAATTTGCATAATTTATATCGAGGCGTTCAGCGACTGATATTGTGTATGGACAAAGGTGATGTTAGTATGTCTCGAGGAAATTGCTCTTTTTGAGAAGTACTGTAAATGTTGACCGGCGTTAGAATTTTGCTAGAATTAAATTGGGCCTATAAGAGTTTATTTTGACAAATAACAGCGGACTGAAGGGATTTTCGATGGTGAAATCTGCCTATATCCGTGAAGTTCACGACGTCGTCAGCGTGTGTGTACGCAGTCAATGTGTGGGTGACTTTCGGATACATTTGCATGTGTTGACGATGTGGAAGTCCATTTGCGAAACTTGCCCAATACAGAATCCCATTACACGGCGGTAATTGGACGATTCCGAAGAAAGCAAGGATCGTCATTTGGACGCAAAATTGACAAATCACAAATTGTGTCGTTTCGTCGTCTGTATTTGTGCTCGAAAAAAAAACAGAAAAAATATTTTTCCGGGGATGGGAAAAATTAGCATCTAGTGTTTCAAGATAAATCTCTGAAATTTTCAAAGATTGTTTACAAAATTGCATATGGGAAAACCTTTTTCGACCATAAGCCCACTGACTATCAAACTTTTTGAATGGACTGTACGGAAACACCGATCAAGGTGACACCGTGAAGGAGAAGTCTCTTGTGATTGTTAGCGTACTATTGAAGGCACTCTCTGTTAGTGTTGAGCCCAACAAATTGGCTTAGTTTGAGCATGGAGGTAGGATGGAGTTGATCCCCGAGGCACTTCTTGAACATCATTCACACAGGGGAAGACAGGGGAACAGTCTGGTCACAGACTGCTCACTGTTGTGCGCGTGCGTTTCATTACATGAATATTCAAATCGCTGCCAGAAAATAACATGTGGGCGGGGTCTAGAGCCAAAAGCGTCAAGACGTTCGTTTTGATCCAGATGTTCGTGTGATACAGATATCTCTACTCCAGTAATTCTTGTTACGGACAGTAATTCGTGTTGCGATATTGCACTACGTTAAACAAAATGGACGTCGCCAATCAAGACTACCCTAACTGTGATTATATATTAATGTCGGGAGTTTATCCACAAGAGGGCGCTACTTCAGGCACTACTGCTGAGCAGCTGTGTATAGACCTTTCAATTGTTGAAACAAACCGCACTGGTTGGTATGGACGGCCTATGTTTTGAATCGTGTGAACAGAAATTATGACCAAATTCAACAATTCTGCAACAAAAAAAAAGTAAATAAATATATATATATATTACTCTGGATGTTTCATCACTGTATACTAACATACCCCATAATGAAGGCATGAGTGCTTGTGTCTCTGCTCTCAGGGCCAATAGACAATCCCGCCCCTCAGTAAGAGAGATTAAGGAACTCATCAGCCACATTCTCACTAAGAACAATTTTTCATTTACTGACAGACATTTTGTACAGGTACAGGGTACCGCAATGGGTACTAAAATGGCACACTCATATGCCAACCTATTCATGTCTGACTTAGAGGACAGACTCCTGTCCTCTGCCCCCAACCGCCCACTAGTTTGGTGGAGATTTATCGATGATATTTTCTCCATATGGTGTGGTGGTCAAGACAGCTTGGATGAGTTTATCGACCATATAAACTCATTCCACCCAACCATAAAGTTCACTACTGAATGCTCTCTCACAAGTGTGAACTTTCTAGATGTAACCGTAACTAAATCCCCTAATGGCATTATTACGGATGTATACAGCAAACCCACTGACACCCACCAGTATCTTCTCTCCAACAGTTGCCACCCTAGTCACTGTAAGAAGGCAATTGCTTACAGTCAGGCATTACGTATAAGGCGTATCTGTTCCACAGATACCTTGTACAAAAGTCGTTCATCCGACCTAAGGAAACACCTTGTTTCAAGGGGCCACAGCGAACGCAGGGTCCAACTTGCCATCAACAGAGCCCTCAACATACCTCGTCACACTTTGTTGACCAACACGAGAACAAAAAAAGCCCCGACCAAGAGAGTTGCCCTAGTCACCACCTTCCACCCTAAACTGCCTAAACTGTCATCAATCCTCAATAACAATATGAATATACTTCACTCCTCTAACAGGTTATGCTCAGCAATCCCTGAGCTCCCCATGGTTGCATTCCGCCGCCCTAAAAACCTGGGAGACATCCTAGTCAAGGCTAAACTCCCACCAGGTACATGCCAAACACCACCCATAACAGAAATACTAGGTTGTCACAAATGTACCCGCTCCAAGTGTAGAACATGTCTCTACATCAAACCGGCACTTAAAGTAAAGAGTCATAGCACTGGCTCTTCTTACAACATCAAGACCGACTCCCAATGTAGCACACCCAATGTAGTCTATGTTATATCATGTAAGAAATGTGGACTACAATATGTGGGAGAGACTAAGACCAAACTTAGTCTTCGCTTTGCGAACCATGTCTCTTCCATAAAGACCAAGAAACAGTACCCCGTCTCCATCCACTTCAACAGCCCCAATCACAGCGTCAAAGATGTTGAACTTATAGGGATTGAGGCTTGCAATGGTGATGACACACACCGAAAACTCAGAGAATCGCATTGGATTCACCAACTTAAGACAGTCCAACCCTTTGGACTTAACATCAACACCGGTGTCAAATAAATTCCCACTTCATTTACTGCTTACTTATTTATTTTATGTAATATAAATACAATTACTGGTAATAACCTGTTCTTTCAATGATTGATTTGTTTTCCATTCTTAAGTTGTTTTAAAAATCATATTTTCTCCACTGGCTAACTGTTACCGTTCTTTTTCTCCACAAGTTTTTTGGAGATCGACCTGTTCTATTCCTAATAACCCCTTCTCTCCACAGACTTGTTGTTCTATAATTACCTCCCTTTCACATTGTTGTATATACTTTGGTCCTGTTCCCTATTGTTAATTGCATCATACCCGATGCCTCGTGCCCCTTAATCCTGTCCTTTCATGTCTCCCGCCTGGTCCAGTAATCCTCCCCTTCACTGACCATCCTTTTGTCCCCACCACATAACTCTGATTGGTTCTTGACCGCCCCATTGTTTGTAAACTAATAACTTTGATTGGCTATAATTTTCCCTCCTTTTTCTGGATACCATCCCATTGTTCTTTGCCTCTCTTTTTTGCTATAAATGGATATGTTTTTCGTTTGTGCTTGTTTTTGCCTCTGACGAAGGTCCGGTTTGGATCGAAAGCTAAGGCCATCTACCCTACAAATTTTATATATATATAAATATATATATATATATATATATATATATATATATATTTATATATATATATATATACCAATACTCAATAATGATTGGGTGCTTTGTTTCCAACAAATTTAAACAATATTTTAAAACTGTTTTTGCTTTGCACTTCCCGTAGTTTTCAAACTTTTGTTGGCAAAAACTTCGGCTGTGACGTTGCAATAGAAAGGTTTTTTTTTGAAAGAGTTGCGTCAACTTGCAACTAGAAGCCATTTCAAGTCACCCCCGATTGAACCCCCCCCCCAAAAAAAAACCCAAAAACAAAACAAAACAACAGCAACAAACAATAATAAACAAGCGAAGAAAAAAACGCATGTGCGCTAACAGGATGCCAGACTTCACTGCACATTTGGTTGTGCTGCATTTGGAACAAAAAATTGCGTCCAGCTACCACGCAACTAAAGAAAAACTCGTCCCTCCACGTCACAACTTTCTCAATTCACAGCTCCTGCATACTGTATTGGCGATCATCACAGCTCTGCATACTGTTTTAGCGATCAAGTAGACAAAAAACCGTGATCACAGACTAAGAACCAAATTTAGAAAAAGCACAGCTAGCACGCTGTGTATAGCCGTGGTACAATGTGTTGCGCCGAATGTTTCAAAGCGTTTGGATATAACCTGCGTAACTTGTGAATAATATGCACAAGTACCAGATAACCCATACATAGCCAGAAATGTTGGATTCAGCATGTAACAATGCGTAACAAAATCGAACTCAGCACGCAGAAGAGACTGACTTACTTACAAGCGTATTTTAACAACACCATTTATTAGGTTATAGTGACACATTCGAACAAGCCAAATGAAAGCTTTTTCAGCATTAAAGAAATTTATATTTGTTGTACATACCTACTATACCAGTTAGATATTGATGCCTCTACTGTAAGCCGTTTAAACATTTTTGAAAGGAAAAAAGATAAAATATATTTGTTCACAATACATATTCTTTTACTAAAAGATTGAATATATAAGCAACATGTGACCTTATTCTAGAGCACATTATTCTAGGCTTGAGCGTTTCACTACTGTTAATATCATCGTAATATAGAGTGTCTTTAAAAAGATTTCAAATCATTCAAATCCACTAGTAAGTTTTCAGCAAACACACCCTACAACAAACCATATACTATTTCGAATGATTAAAACAATACGACTGTGTTCTCATGTTTTAGTAAAACTGCCTATGATCCGTTCATGTTTTTTTCATAAACTTTTATAGTTCATGTCTGGCTTGCTGCAGTCACACTTAGTGACAGTATCAAATTAAACTCACATGCTTAAACCACTGTACTGTTTCAAACAGTAAAAAAGCATGTCAGTTTTTGTGCTGAACATATTCCATTTCAAATGGTCTGAAACATTAAATAAGGGCCTCTAGACTCAATAAAACAAATTCCAACCCGTCAAACCATCTGAATGCCAACTGTCGAAGACATGATTGATTACAACCAGGTGTGGCATTCAGCCAAAGGCTAAGTTATTTGTTTCTACCCCATGTGTGAATAAAGAGGGGGTCTTTGATTGATTTTTTTGAAGTCAAAGGATCTAGGAACTTGGAGTTTTGAAATGTTTCAAACAGTTGTTTTTCGGCGGAGTTAATACAATTTGTTCAAAACAGTACCATGGCATTCACGAGTGTGAGAAGCAAGCAAAAGGAAATTCAAATTTCATAAAAACAAACAAACAAATATGCAGTATTGTCAGACTAAAATATTAAACTGGAGGTTTGTAACTGGTATGAACTATTGACCTTTCAGAATAAACTCAACCCTCTTCATAAATTACTAATGTTTATCAGCATTTGCAAAGACGTTGTATACCAAAGGCATTAGAAAATCAAAGGTTATGAATTATAAACGATGAAATTACTATATCTACATACCAAAGGCTGGCCATTACTTAATAGTTAACGTAATCACAGCGTAAACTCTAATTCAAAAAAAAGTAATTGCAAATGATGAGAGTGTTAGATTTAGTGCTGGTGACCTGGGCCAAAATTTATAGCGCTGCTCAACGTTGAGCTTACTGTGCAAGTTTGCATTTCATAGCGCTGCTAACTATTAGGGAACGAAAAGGCGTGCTAACCTTCCAGTGCTTACTGTATGAAAATGAATGACGTAACTATGCAAATCCATGGTGTACGCGAAAGCTTGTTGCCCGATTTTCTTGCTAACCTGTGAGGTACGCTTACGCTTAAGCAATTGGGACCTTTTTTGTTTTTACAATCCCTGTATGCACACAGAAAAGGACTTCATAATCTAGTTAACAAAAATTAAACAGGTTCATTCTTACAACCTTTTGATGTATTCAAAGGAAATAAAAACCACGATATCGTAAATACAGCTTAGTATAGCTGCTTTCCTGTGAAATACCGTCCAAAGATTTCAAGATTTTTTGGTCGTACAGAGAGTACTACCCTTCCTTTCCCCAAATTAGTACTTATCAAAAAGTTTCTTTCAACATTAATGCACATTTTTAAAGTATTAAAGTTGCATGTTGTCTCTGATCTATGGTGTTCTGTATCTGCCATTTTGCGTTATGGATTCTTGCATTAGGTTTTCAATCTCGCAACTCGTGTTACCGAATCTCGCGTCAGGTTTCCAATTCTCTCCTTACGTTTTTGAATCTCATATTAGGTTTTTAATCTCGCCTTTCGGTTTTCAATCTCGCCTTAGGTTTTCATTCTTGCCTGACGAGTAAGTAGTGCATTCTGTGTCATCCGGCTTCTGCGGTGTGGTAGCCCGCCTGGCACACATGACAACAGACGGCATCAACGTTTGTCTGGTTCCCAGAGAACGTAAGGCGAGATTTAAAACCTAACGCGAGATTGAAAAACCTAACACCATATTTAAAAACACAACGCAAGATTAAAAAAGTAAGGCGAGAAAGAAAAATTTTAAGGCGAAATTGAAAACCTAACTCAAGATTTGATAACGCGAGATGTGAATTGCGAGATGGCAGATATAGAACACTACACGGTGCAAGGCGAGATTTAAACCTAAGGCAAGATTGAAAAACCTAATGCGAGATTGAAAAAAATCAGGCAAGATTGAAAACCTAAGGCGAGGTTAAAAAAACAACACAAGATTGAAAAACTTAACGCAAGAATAACAAAGTTAGGCGAGATTGAAAAACATAAGGCTAGATTGAAAACCTAACGTGTGATTTGATTACGCGAGATGCGATTTGCGAGATGGCAGATATAGAACACCATACTGATCCCCTCGCTCGTCATAATCTCTGTTTGACCGTGAAAATGTTGGAAACTTGGGACGGCCCATGTTGAACTTAAGCAAATGACGTTTTGAGTAGGGCGCTCTCGGCTAGAGGTCAACAGAAGGTATCCCATTGGCTGATCCTGTGCGCCGCGCGTACATAGCTGCACGTTTTCCCATTGTTTCGTCATAGTTTTATCTCTAAGATGGCGGCTTGATGACGTCAATACATAATGTCAATAAGGAAAAAAATACGGATTTTTTTACTCGGCACCTTATCCTGTTTGTAAATGTGACGTAATCACACCTTAAGCCACACCCATTTTACACAAACGAAATTAAAGTTTCTTTTATAAGGAACGTCATTAAAAGATGAAATAGTTGATGTTTGGTGAATCTACACATTAAGTAACTTATGCCAGCTGTGTAGCCGGAAGTAGCAATAACTTTAGGCGTGCAGTTGATACACACGCATGTATGATGCAATGACTTACAACAAGATACGAGGTTCTCAAAAGGTTTCATTTGATCCATTCAACCCATACCCTGTCATTATACATTATTCATGACACCGTAGGCAATAAAACTACATTCCAAAAGAGGATAGAAATATCCACATGAATAAGTTAAAATGTGTATAGTCATCCGTGTTCGCCACTTTACATATAATTATACACAACATTTTGTTAAGTCTTCTTCCATGCACTTTTATACCTTTCTGCAGCCAATGATCTCAAGGCGGATGCTGCACCACGCATGACAGGCAGTAGGCAATATGCGTAGATATCTTGTGTCCAAGACGATTCCAAGCATTGCAGTCACCTTAGTGTTTCTATCGTTGTTACCAACAAACTTTGTTGGGAAAAAGCAAATTAAACATTAGAGCATGAATGTTAGTACGTCATAAATTCTGCTAGATTGGTAGTTATCAAGAGCTAAATTAATTATTTTTTAAGTCAATCTGAGATCTACAAAGCAGTACCAATATTAATAGTGTTGGTTCAAGACCTTCCTGTTGTATTATATTTCACGATCCACCACGGGCGTAATTCGGGACGCCCTCTGTAGGTAGAGATTAGCCGTTTGTGTATTTCGATAAATAGAACGACGAGAATCTAGGAACCTAGACTAGTACCAATAGGACTTTTGAACCCTAGCAGAGCTACCGGTGTGTTCTATCCCCCATTCAGTAACAACATGCACAAAACAGATGCACGGAACGAGCACCAAAATGAATTTTCCTGTCCAGACTGGTTGCCTCCAAGTTTTTGCAAATGATGACGTCATGTAATTTGGGTCAATGGTAGGTCTAAAATACTCAGTAATGAAACTATCAAATCGCAAAATGAAGCAGACGTTTAATCAGAAAATAAAGAACAATTAAAGATTTTCCTCCTTGCAAGTTGACCAGGTGGTTTACGGACAAAACTAATGATAGTTTTTTAAAGTTACAAGGGATATTAGAGTAAGCTTTGAGATCAAGAAGAGAATTGAGCCCACTTTTATAAAGCTGTTTAGCAGAAACGTTAGCAGAAACAGTTTTATTTGTTAACAAATATACAAACCAGTCACTTACCAACTAAACAGTATTGAATTGAAACCAACTCTGCCATCTAATAATGCTCAGTGCTTTGCAAATAGTTTTGTTAAACAACTTCATGAAATTAGGGCAAGAAATGACAGCCAACGTCCTTACCAGAACTGTAGCGCCATTCGCATCGGTTACGTAACTGTAACTAGACTGATCATCATCACTGTACATTACATTGTACGTCTGCACCCACTCATTATTGCCACTGCTGCTGTCTCGCCCTTGCGTAGTTAGACTTGTGACGTATACCTTGCATTCAAAATCAACTTGAATCCAGGAATTTTGGTCATCTTTCTTTGCAGCCCAGGCTTGGTTATCTGCAAGATCAATTTATTTTTTAGTCAATCAAGGCCAAGTATTAGCAAGGTTTCGTTGGCGCACGTTAGCGCAGCGACGACTTTTAGTAGTTGTGACGTTATCACTGTTTGTGCAGTTATGACGTATACCAAATCGGTCATAGAGTTAAAAGTTTCGTGAAGACGTTTAGCAGCTCCACTACACGTAAGTGAGAACTTTTAGTAAAAGTCAGTAATTTACTCACAATATTTCTCGAAAAAATTAATACTCGGTCATAGAAAGTAGTAGATGATCTCGTGATTCTTTTTGGTTCTGGTGCATTGCTCAAGAGGAGGTATATGTAGCTTAGTTAAATGTAACCATGGGTCACCAACGAAACCCTTTGCACTATACGTGTGGTGAATTACGCGTATTACGCTCGACGATTAGCTATCTGTAGTCGTTCACTCTAAACGTGTGCGACGAAACCTCCCTATTACTGGAAATTGACGGTGACAATTAAGGATAGATTCAGTTTGAAATTAATGTAATATGTAAGTCATTGTTAAATTTGCACTTTAAGCAGGATTCTTAGTTGTGCGATGTCGGCCTAATGAGATAGTGTAGTGTTTAGTTTTGGGGTTAAAGAACACATCGGCTTCGTTGGGCTATTTGGGCTACAATATAGACAATAATTGATTCCAAAGGTCTTCCGGCCGGAATGGAGAAGAACTGTTCCCAAAAGAAACCATTAAGTTTTGCCGTTTTTCGAGCATTTTTCAAAAAATAGAAGGTCACATGATTAACAGAATCATTACACGTGAGTTGTGCTTGATGGATGTGAATACTGGATCCTCATGCCTCTCCATTGTTATAAACAATATGTAAACAGAGCACCAATCTACTTACAACATTGAGCAACAATGCCCCGTAAACTTGACAGTTGCAACGCCAGAAAAGCGTATACGCTGACTTTTGACCGCTGTTACGTTCGTTCTCTAAACCGTATTTCAAATGCACACATTTTGTTCATTACACCGGGTTCGAGGTTTGTTAAACATATTATCGTTGCAATCAATGTTTGAAGTCAATGTAGTCAGGGTACAAGGGTATCCAATCACTAGTAAAATCGGTCGCTAGGCTATCGTTGAATAGTTTGTTGAAATTGGCTCTTTGTTGCGGCCTGTTCCGCAATTCCGGGAATGATTGCGTTTGTATGGTCGGTCCGCAAGAGTCCCCAGCTTGGCAACTCAGGACGCCTAAGCAGTAGCGGCGTATCACGTCCATTGAACAGTGGACCTTAGCCTTCCTTATTTTTGCATCCATTTTCTAAAGCGTCACCCTGGGCAAGCGCGACATTTGCTGAAATATGCTGATATTGTTCGTTCAGCTGCCTACAGGCGTACTGGCTTTGGCTGGCGCGATTACGATAGCAATCTCAGATTGAGCAAGCCTGTATGCCATCCCGCTCTTGGGTTACCATTGACGCTGAGTTGAGGCTCACTTTGGTTGGTGCGCCGGTGCAGCTACATAATTTCCGGCCTACGGAAGCAGTGGTTATGGAAGCAGTGGCTCCCTTCGGCAGCACGATCGCAGTGGTGGAGTGGGACAACGCCAGTCAAACCAAATGCCGCGTACCTGTCACGACTTCAACCGTGGCCAATGCGTGCGTACAGCCTGCCGCAAATGCGCTACCTGCTCCTCAGCAGGACATGCAGCCGTGCACTGCAGAGCTACCGTGCCTTCAAGCCAGCTGCTAGCACCACCCCAATCAAGCTCAATAAGTTACTCCCTTTTTTGCATGCATATCATAACAAACGTGATTCTCAAATTCTCTTGCATGTTTTTTTTTATAGCTTTAAGTTGAATACGTTGGTTCTCAGATCGGTTTATGGCTCGTAATTTGACTTGCGCAACAATGCCCCGTAAACTTGACAGTTGCAACGGCAGAAAAACGTATACGCTGACTTTTTGACCGCGTTCTTTTTCTTCCCACATTTTTTGTTAATTACGTGATATTTTGATGAATCTTTTTGCAACAACCATCTACAAATTTTTGTCTGTGATTCCCCATCACTAAATTAGGTAAACAGTCAGCCGGTATGTCCTTTTAGAGGTAAGAGCGTCTTCGTCGCAGCCCTTGGTAAAGCTAACACTACAACCATAACATCAAAATCAAGATCAAGTAACATCTTACTATCGTTGAACACGCCTAGTAATATAAATTATGAAAGAAACAAAAAATGCCGGGTCATTTTTTAGGGGCCTGCTGTGACAGTTCTTTCAGCGAACGTATAAATGTTTTTCAACCGCGCGTTCAGCTGAACATCCTTGCTGAGCCTGGCCTCAATCTTCAACAATCTTCAATCTTCAATAGTGAAATCTTTATTCAGCTATACTAGGATGGTGCAGAAGTGACGTCACAGGCAAAGTGCAAAAGAAATAAAAAGTGAAGATAAGGTGGCCATAAGGCTAAAAAAAAAGAACGACAAAAAAATTGGGTGCCTCAAAACTGAATGATGAATTATAGGAGACGTCAGCCTACCGGTAGCGTCATCACTCTGATGACTGGTAAGGCAGTTTCCTTAAAGGCCACTATGATTGGCTGTTATGTTTTTTTTCTCGCCTTGCAGTGGAGCTTATCTCTCTTCCGCATCTGGCGTTTGATATTATACAAATATTGACTGCTTCGAGTGGCGTAGTAAAACTAGTTACTCGAGGTGATTCCCCGGAGCAGCCTATCTTCCCGAGGCGAAGAGAGTGACTTGTTTTACAACACCTCTTCCTTTGATTTTATCTGTATACTTTAATAAAATTAATTCACACTTACGTACGTGGCAATCAATCGTCAAACAAGAACTGTAAAATCTTATGTTGAAAAACCGAGTTTTGACAAATATAGAGGGTACCAGACTACTGCTGTTACGTTCGTTCTCTAAAATCTATTTCAAATGCACACATTTTGTTCATTACACCGGGTTCGAGGTTGTTAAACATATCGTTGCAATCAATGTTTGAAGTCAATGTAGTCAGGGTACCAGGGTATCCAATCACAATACATCGCTCGCTAGGCTATCGTTGAATAGTTCGTTGAATAGTTCGTTTGGTCGGTGAACATGTACAAGAGAGTAAAAATACACAACACCATGTGACACGCTCTCGGCCAATCAACAGATAGAATCAAAGAAAGAGGTGGTATAACACGGGTCATCCATGGGAGATGGCGTTTTCTGCGGCTTATTTTCTTAGGAACATTGTTGTTCATGGTATCATAGAAATGGCTACTTATTTCCCCCAGTTTTTGTCTTCAGAATTTGAAGAAGGAGTGGAGCTGAGGAACACCTGTGTGAAATCCTTCACCTTTGGTTTTAGATTTTCGCTTTAAGGAAATTGAAGATTTTCTTTGGTGGTTTTACTTGTTGTTTGAGTCTCAAATTTATGTCAAATGTGACAATGCTATGATCGTCAGAGGTGCCCGGTGCAATTTTTATGTTGCTGATAAATTAAGGATTGGTAGTGACAATCAAGTCCACTATACTATTGGATACTGGTCTAAAGTGACCTCCATAACAAGTTGGGAAAGTGAGTTTTCTAATATAAGAAGTTCAGAAAACCTCTGTGGACACTGACTTTTTTTGAGTTAGTGGTGCCCCATGATTTTCAGTTTATATCTGGAAAGATGTAGTCACCGCCAATGATGACATTATCATTTTTGACCTCTCTTTTACGAGAATTGATGATAGGGAGCTTTCTAGCTCGTCTATGGTTTTGATTGTTTTGACTGTGGTTCATAAAAGCTGGCAATATACAACGGTTTGAAATTTGCAAATTGATGACTAGCCCAAATAACTTCACAGTTGGAGTTCAAGACAGGAATATGGCAGAAATAAGTGTGTCTTTTACGGCAAGGAATACTCCTCCGCTGTGTAGGTCTCTATCTTTGCGATAAATAGTAAAGTTGTCCGGGAATATTGAATATGTTGCTATGTCGTTTAATGTGGCTTTAGACAAATCAATACAGGGGTCACTGAAACAAGGTATACTGAAGGTATACGGTATTTCAAGATATACTTGTGTGCAAAGTGCATGTACCCCATGTCTAGTGCTCATGTACATGTACTATGTATTTTTTCTTTACTCTAGCTAGTACGTGTGCATATGTACAGTATACAATTGTTGCAAGCTGTGACGGGGTCCATGGTGTTTTCTACACCCGAGGGGGAAATGGCACACGAGGCGAAGCCGAGGGTGCAATTTTCCCCCGAGGGTGTACAAACCCATGGAACTTCGTCACAGCATGCAACAATCGTTTTGTTATACCTTGGTAACATTATTAGACCCCTAAAAAGAGAGCAAATTTACAATTTTAGAAAAAAGTAAGAATTTAGGTGCATATAGTGTTTCCTTTAAAAGACCACAAGTTGTCCAAACGACTACATGTACATGTTTGCTCCATTGCTTCATATCACCCACTACCTGTATATATATCACTCTACAAGAGACACTAAAACTCTTTGATGCATGCAACTCTCGCCCCTTTTATTTGTAGTTTTTTTTTACAAATTATTTTTTTAATCAACACTAGGGACTGTTGTACATTTTGCTGAGATTGCTTGAGTGATTCTAACTGACACATCGCTACTAATTATTGATGTCTGATTGCCCTCTACCTGCAATATACAGGCACTTGCTTCAAGGACCAAAGAATCAATATTGAGCTCAACACTTGCCACAAGTAAAACTACTGCTCTTAAATTGCAACAAATTTAATATCATGTGTTTGCTACCTTTCTAAACTCTATATTGTACTCCAACCAGAACCGAAAAAAATACCGGGTCAAAATAAAAACAAATCCTTACTTGAAAATGAATGATTACCTAGACTGAGGTGCCAAAATGAGCAAAGTTTAATGGTCTTATTTTAACCCTGCAACGATGCACCTGTTTTGGGCCAACGGTATTACGTCATCCTGCCATTGAGGTATGGCAGGGTCATTTGATAGGTTAAGAGGGTCTGTTCTGCCTTATCTCAATGATTTATGTCTGCTAAACCAGTCTGCTGTCGGCACAAGATCACAAGACCTTCATTCACAAAAGGCCATTGAAGCTAGAGCGCTCAGACACAACATGCCTTACGACTAAGCTGTGGTAGTGATCTGTGGCGCACGTGCCGCAGAGATAGGAGTTTGTGCATGAGCTTTGGGGAAACATTTTTTTCCACCACCCCTCCTGACCAAATTGACGACCCCTGTTGATTGACACCACTCCTAAAACGTGTGTATTGGTACACTGCAGGATATCAAGGAGTATCACGGGGTTGGGATCTACCATGTTTTTCTTGATATGTGCCAATGCGCTGTGGTATGGTGCATTACTGCAAGGTTTTAAAACAAGGAACAGTGGATCAGAGTTGACAATAATAATATACTAGTGTGGAGGAACTAATAACGTGTTAAACAAAAGCAACATTAACATTTTTTCAAGAAATTCCCCCCTTTTTTATATTAAAGATTCAATTTGAGGCCAATACTTTGAGCTTCAAATAATTTATTGCCACTAGACAGTATGGCGGGTTGCGCGCCCGGGGGAATGGAGCGTAGATTGCTTCGTGGTCGGAAGTTGCTACAATTTAACTGCCCATTGGTCTTTGCCATGTCAATTGATTTACGACTTGTTTCTCCTGGCAGTCCCCCTTGGACGGATCAGTTGTTTCTTATGGCAAAATACACTTCACTTTTGTTTGAGCAGTCCATGGAGCTATCTTTGTGTAATTTAACTTGTTCTCTTGCGCTGTTAGGAAAATTAGTTTGATAAAATTCTCTCTGTTTCGTTTGCTGTTAGTCTGGAGTTTCGTTGGTTATTTTTTTAGAGTATGTGGGCGTTCGCTGTCTTTCTGCGTGTTGACCCGTTTTTTCTCTGAAAATGCCTCGCTAAAAAGCGTACTTCTGCCGCTTCAAAGTCGACAGCGGTCGTTGGTAGGCCTAAGCGGCAGAAGCGCTGCCCGTCCGGGCGATTCGCTACGGCCCAGGTCACCACGGTGAGTGCGTCTGTGACTCCTTCGGCCTCATCCTCTACTCCTGCTGTCAACGTTGAGGATCTGACTGTTCCAGTTCTTGATATTCCGCAGCCTCCATCGGGTCAGCAAAGTTTTGCTGATGTGACAGCCGCCGCTCTAGGCACCTCTGGAATAGGTGAGTCTCATTCTGGTGTAAATTTAACTTCAGTATATTAATTTTTTTCCATCCCAGCTATCATCCCAGTTATCACTGCAACTGACTTTGTTGCTCATTTCCCACTGCTTAGCGTGTGCGATGAGCTTGGTGCTGAAGTGCATATGTCAATGTAAGACAACATTTGGAAAGGAGAGTTTGTTGAAATTGGCTCTTTGTTGCGGCCTGTTCCCGGCAATTCCGGCAATGATTGCGTTTGTATGGTCGGTCCGCAAGAGTCCCCAGCTTGGCAGCTCAGGACGCCTAAGCGGTCGCGGCGTATCACGTCAATTGAACAGTGGACCTTAGCCTTCATTATTTTTGCATCCATTTTTCTAAAGCGTCACCCTGGGCAAGCGCGACATTTGCTAAAATATGCTGATATTGTTCGTTCAGCTGCCTACAGGCGTACTGGCTTCGGCTGGCGCGATTACGATAGCAATCTCAGATTGAGGCAAGCCCGTATGCCATCCCGCTCTTGGGCTACTATTGACGCTGAGTCGAGGCTCACTTTGGTTGGCGCGCCGGTGCAGCCACATAATTTCCGGCCCTACGGAAGCAGTGGTTATGGAAGCAGTGGCTCCCTTCGGCAGCACGATTGCAGAGGTGGAGTGGGACAACGCCAGTCAAACCAAATGCGCGTACCTTTCACTACTTCAACCGTGGCCAATGCGTGCGTACAACCTGCCGATACGCGCACAAATGCGCTACCTGCTCCTCAGCAGGACATGCAGCCGTGCACTGCAGAGCTACCGTGCCTTCAAGCCAGCTGCTAGCACCAACCCCAATCAAGCTCAATAAGTTACTCCTTTTTTTGCATGCATATCATAACAAACGTGATTCTCAAATTCTCTTGCATGTTTTTTTTTATAGCTTTAAGTTGAATACGTTGGTTCTCAGATCGGTTTACTGACTCGTAATTTGACTACTGGTCTTGACAATCCTTCCATGGGTAGGCAAAAGGTTGCACGTGAAGTTGAGCTTGGACGAGTGGCTGGTCCATTTCCAGATCCTCCTTTGCCAGCATTTCGTTGTTCCCAAATTGGTCTTGTACCAAAGCAAGTGCCTGACGACTTTCGCCTTATTCATAACCTTTCTTCACCGCTTGGGGATTCAGTTAATGATCACACTGATCAATCTTGAACTTCAGTCACTAATGCTAGTTTTGATGATGCCGTTGCCATGGTATCTCTTTTAGGTCCCGGTGCTCTTTTGGCCAAATCGGATATCAAATCAGCGTTTCGCTTGCTTGCGGTTCACCTTGATGATTTAAATTTGCTAGGTTTCACTCTTGATGACCACTTCTATTTCGACAAATGTATGCCTATGGGTTGTTCTATTTCTTGTGCCACATTTGAGCGTTTCAGCACCTTCCTTGAATACAGTGCCCACAAGGTTGCAGCCACCCAGCACATTATGCACTATCTTGATGATGTTTTTTTCGTTGGCAGGCAGGCCACTCGCAAGTGTCTTTGGCTGTTGAGAAAACTGAGGGACCGACAACTACATTAACTTTCCTAGGCTTTAGGAAGTCTTGTTCGCTTCCGCTTCACTTGCATGTGGGTCGATTCAGAGAATCGGGTAAGTCTCTTTGAACATCTTTAAAAGATGTGTGGGGTTGCAACAGTTGTTTGGGGGTCTGGGGACATAGCCGTGGGTGTATGTTTTTTTTTTAAGTAACAAAGCGTGTATCTGTTGTTGGGTCGTTTATAATAAGGCAATCAGATCCGGTGGCTTGTTTAATGACTTCCTTCACACGCCGTGGTCAGACGTACAGAAATGCTCCATTCAATCATGAGCATTTGAAAAAAAAGACTATGTATTTAGATTATGGATACAAGCTGTAAATAATGATAAAAAATCGAACGTAAGATTCGCCTTCAGCGAGTCCGTGCAACGGAAGCGTGTTTTACTGCGCAGCAGCATGGGAGCTAGCAGAACGTAAGCCTTAAGGGCATATTCCGTACAGACGGTGCCTTGTCTCGTGGGGCCAGAGAGACAAAGCACGGAGTCATAAAACTACCCAGCTTGCCGGTCTAGCCGTGAGCTTGGGAGGGTTAGGCAGTCAGACCATTAATTAAGTTTTGTTTTTGCGAGGGTTTTAGTCTGTAGCCATAGCTATTATCCCCTAACTATTGTCACGTTACGTGATGCCTGCGCTACACACGCGGCGGTTGATGACGAATATAGCTGCACGCTGTCCACAGAATACAATTTGGTGTGGATATGTCGGTTTTTTAATTACCCGTGATTTTGTGCTTGATGGATATGAAGACTGGTTCCTCATGCCTCGACATTATTATAATTAATACATAACGAACCACAAGTCTACTTACAACAATGTCACGTAAACTTGACAGTTGCAACGGCTGAAAAAGCGTTTACGCTCTACATCGTGAACGTTTACATCGTGAACTAACACAGTCGGGCCATTTAATGGAGTCAAATTTTTGACTCCACAAAATGGCCGACCGTGTTAGTTTGCAAAGTTCGCAATTTCGAGGCATATTTGTGTGGATTATTATATTCTACTTTTAAAACATCTTTCTAACCATATGCATTTTATAACAAACGGTTACAAACGCTTTTTATAGACCAACTCGACCGATCCAAGGCAACGTGTACCTTTAAGGTGTTGCTATTTATGGTCCTCGTTCATTTATATGACGACCAAGCCGCAGCTAGCTGCAGCCGCTAATTGTACACAGCTTAATGTCTTACCATGATTATTCAGCCTAGCTTGGAAGGACTGAAACTTGTTGTCATCGCTGAACACCGATGATGCTTTTATGTTTGCATCGGGAATAGCGCCACTCTCCATGCCCAATGGTTCCCCGACGGGGCAAACGTCGACTTCTCCTGTGGAGAGTCATTGTTATTAAACATTGAAAATAATGTGAAACTTCACAGTTTGGTGGCTGTCCTGACACTACAAATTTAATTTCGAACTTTCTTCCAACCGTCTATGTCGTTTGAGCTACACTTCGAAGATGCATTGCCGGTGTTTCGATAATAGTGGCTTCTTATATAGCGCTCATATCCGTCACTCAGTGACGCTCAAGGCGCTTCAACTGTCAGTATTTTCCTGCAAGGTATATAATGTGGAGCTACTTTTTGAAGTTTGAGACCTATTCCTTTACATAGCACAATGTAATGGTTTACAAGGTGCTGTGGCGCAATATGCTGCCAATCAAACCAGGAAACACCGGGGCAAACCCTTTCTCTTATCGATAAGTGCACGGGGTTCTTTTACGTGCATTACACAACACACGGGACCAACGGCTTTACGTCGCATCCGAAGGACGAAGCAATAATGGTTAAGTGTCTTGCTTAAGGACACAAGTGTCACGACTGGAACTCGAACCCACACTCTGCTGAACAGAAACATCAGAGCTTGAGTCCAGTGCTCTTATCCGCTCGGCCATGACACGCCACAGATCAAAAGATCAAACAACACATTTTCACAAGTGAACGATTTATAATTCGTTCGCTTGTGAACATTTTGTGAAAAAAATTGAAAAGGTGAAAAAAGAACAAAATATATATTTAATTCCCTCAAAAGTAGAATTTTGTCCCCTCGAAATAGTGTTTTGTTCCTCCCAAATATTATTTTAGGGACTCTGTACCAAAATATAACCCGCGGTTCATCGCAACGACCGTCGGAAGGATGGATGGTTTTCGATCACATTCCAACTACTTTTGGCTTTTCTGGTGCAGGCTACTGCTAGTAGAGCTACATGTTCATGTACTTGTAGTACTTGGTGTTGACTAGTCTTGGTTAAGACTCTCCTGCATTCTTGTGTAAAAGTTCTGTATGCTGTCCTTGTTATGCAGGAACTATCAAACCATCTGTTTTCTTTATGCGTACATTGCCTTTTTATGTTTTTGGCAAGGAGAGATCGTGCAACGTGCTCGCACAAACCACGCGTAGGCGTGAACGCGCAAATAATGTATCAATTCACTGTAGCTGGTACGCGCAGGAAACAAATATAATGCAAAATATTTTGATGTTAATTTTCAAAGCTCATAATCTGGTTCTGGAAAATATGCATAAATAGTTATTATGTGTAAGAGATGAGGTTCAATGAGAAAATTTAAAAACCTCAAGAATGGCCTTTGGACATGAATATAACAATTCTAGAAAACGAATTTCAAAGAACAAAACAATACAAAAAGGACACCAACCCTCAGTAATCTGAAAAACGATTTAGGCATGAATTGATTCTCAAATTAATATGTGTTTTTTTGGTTAAAGATTTGTTCAAACCATAACGATAACTTTGAAGGCAATCCTTTCTCCGAATGGTTTATACTACCAAAAGCTGCAGTACTTCTCACCAAGTAAGTTGTTATGGTCACACTTTTTAGAGTGTTTACCAAACTATTACCATACCTCTAAGAAAAATGGTATACATATCAATTCATAGATTAAGTAGATAGTTTGTAAGACTCTTTAACCACACAAAGAAGCGGAGTATCAAACAAGGTAACAGCTTTTTAATGTTAAGATCTTTCTTTGTTGCCATCTCAGAAAACAAACAAACCTCAGTTTTGAACACAAGTCCCTACTTACCAGAGCATTTGAGGATGTTCTTGATGTCCTCCAATGAGTTGCTATAAGTGTTGAAGTAAGTAACTTGAAAGTTCCGTACTGGTGAATAGGTATTCAGACCACCGAGACGAATCTTAGTGCATATACAGGGGTCCTGTACAGGAATCACCCAACGGTACACTCGGTGGTCAGTGGGATCTGGTTCACATCCCATGAAGCACACCATTGCTTTAGGAGACAGAAAGAGTGGGAAAATTGAAATATTTTGAAATAATGAGTAACTTGTTAACACATTCCGACCAAGAACACAAATGTTTACATCAAGGTGAGGATATACTAACGGGTCCAGCAGCGGGTTTGCGTTCTCGCTCATTAGGTGGCTCAAAAAGTGAACAAATACTGTTTAAAACCTCTATTAAACGTTATTTGGCACCTGATGACGTCGTCATGATGTCATTGATCAGGTTCCATTCTTGTATTAAATTGAAAGTCATATGGAAAATATAGAATGACGTCTACTTGAAGTCATCAATTGTCACGTTTATCACCACCAAGGTGGTGTTTTACAAGATCTAGAAACTGCGCATGTATTCAATTTGTATTCAAGGGATTTTTGACTAAAGTACGGTAAAGATTCGTGGAGACAAGGGTCCAATTTCATAGAGCTGCTGAAGCACAAAAAAGTAACTAAGCACAACAAAATTATGCTTACCAGAATAAGGTTACCGCCGAAATACACTGTCACAAGTACAATTTGCTCATATCTGCAAAGCAGACATTTAGTAAGCAATATTTTCTGCTTAAGCCGCTCTATGAAGATGGTACAGAGCTTTGACTTTAACGGATATCCAGAGATCAGGACAGTCCATAAGTCATTATCCACCCGATAGTCACAGATCAGCTTAGCATTTATTTATTTATTTAATTTTTTCGGGGGGGAGGGAGAGCGGATTTTATTATTTTGTTTTTCGAATTTGGGGGGGGGGAGTTTCCGCCCCCCAGGTTACGGGCCTGGGTGGTACAACTGCAAAACATATGTTATTACATATTTTAGGTGTGTTTGTCTTTTCTTTAACACTTAAACATTATTCTTTCTAACTGGTATCTTTTTTTCTTAATCTAATATTCTTTACAGAGCCCCTAAAGTAACCGCAGATCAGATTAGAAATATAACAATGCTATTATTTTGTTATTTTTTTTTTTACATAGGTCAATTTAACATTGAATTTAAATTTCCAACATTCGGTATGTTTTGCCAGATTGGGTAATGTACTTACTATTTCATGTACACTGACGTTAAACTATCAAATAGACAAGAAGCACGCACACTTAAAAGTCACATTTACGAATTTAATAAAATAGCATATTGAAAAAAATTAAACTATCAAATAAAATAGCATATTGACCAAAATTAGATAATTAACTTGGAAATAATTATATGCCAATTAAAACTAAAACATTTGACACATTCTATTTTATTTTAAAGGCTCATAATTTTGGTCTGTTTGTGGCAGTTTATAAAAATGTGCGGACAGTGTCAAGCGGCACTCGAAATTATGCGTGCGATAGATTATTGTTTTGTTGAATGGATAACTTTCTCACAAAAAGTTGATTAAACATCTGTTCAATCGAAAAACTAATTCGTTGGAACAATTTAATAAACCGCAAAAAAGGTTATTAGTTCGTTTGAATGGATTACTTAACCTTTCAAACGGTTGATCAAACCGTTGTAACAACTTTGTAAATGTTCGAACAGATTACTAAAGCGTGCAAACGAATTACTAAACATTGCTAACAGGTTAGTACTTTGTTTGAATACGACGGATTACTTAACTCCGCTATAGCTTGGATGGATTTTGATTGAATATTTTGAATTGAATAACTATCAAAACTTTTGCGAATGGTTTGATAAACTGTTTAAATGGATTACTTGTTCGCTCAAACAGAATATTATACAATGCGTAGGGATCAATAAACCGTGCAAACGGGTAATTATTACGTTTGAACACCAAAAATTAATAAACTATGGAAATGGATTATATATTCTATGGAACAAATTACTAAACCACGTAAAAAGGTTTAATATCGAATTGAACAATATTGCGCAAAATTGTCTCATCTAACGCAAACATAATTTGTAGAATTTGTCAATTTTATTCTGCAATACAAGCATGTAATGCGCTAGCTGCTTATATTCTTGTATTTTTTTTTTAAAGATCCATTCTTAGGCCTGCGCCAAACGTCGCACGTTTGTCGTGTCGAACTCAAACAGTTGTAAAATTAGGAATTACATTCGACAAAAGAGCGACGTTTAGCGCAAACCTTTTATTTAAGTTCGGCACTGCCGTGTAGCACGGCAAGCCCTGCCGTGCTACACGGTAGCGGCACGACACGGTGACAAACGTCGCGCTCTTGCCGTGTCGAATCGAACTGAATACATTTGAGTTCGGCTCGGCAAAAGTGCGTAGTTTAGCGCAGGCCTTTAGTTGCCTTAAATACAGTGCGGTGCCTATGGCTACTTATCATAATTATTCAAATTGCGTAGAACCCTGGCCCAAATCATACGCTTTATTTGGTTCTCTGGCGAACCGCGGCTCAATTGAATCACTTGGTTCTCGCATAACAATGCAACGTTGTTAGGTTACTAACTGTACTGAAAACTATTATTCGTCTGCGAGCCGAGGCTCCCAATTATTATCTAGTTGGCAAATTAAGCCTCATTGGAAGGCAAGTTTTAATTATAGGGAAATTAAGTATGTTTTGGGATTGCGGGGGATGGGGGTGGGGGTGGGGGTGGGGGTGGTTGTTGGACTGGGTGTGGAGTTGGTGTTGGGCAGGGGAGGGGCGGGGAAGTGGGAGGCGGGGAGCGTTTGTGTGGGGGTGTAGAGCAGTACACAAAGTGGCTCTTTAAGGCACTTTTAATTATAGGGCAATTAAGTCTGTCATGGTGACCTGTTAATGAACTCAACCCCATGGATGACTACACTATCTCAAAGGGGGTGTTCTAATGGAGTTTGACTAGATTTGACCGAACGGTTCTTATGTTATTTATAGAAACACACACATGTGCCTTCCGCTACTGCCCCCTAGCTTGACGCAGGGTTTTTAACCAAGTGAACTAAGCTGACGAATACATTTTTCCTAACACATCCAATTGCCCTTTTCTGGGCTCCGTCAATATTGGGATATATGATTTACTCTGAGGCTTCTTATAAGATATCAAGACTGAATAAAACACCTTTGTACCAATGAGTACACCGATTTTAAGGGTCCGGTTTTTAAGAATATAACAGGTAGAGGTTTAAGCCTGAGAATTGGCAATTCAAGTTAAGGTTTGGAGACAGAAGTAAATGGAAAGTTTATTTAGTTTTATTGATTGTTAAGGGTCGGGTTAAGTTAAAGCTAGTGTCAGAACGACGGTCAATGTTTGAACAGGATTAGGATTAACCCTCAAAATCAAGGTCACGTTCAGGGCAAGGATCTTGTTATACTAGTAAATTAAAAGTGGAACAGCTCTCTGTTAGTCCAAAAGACAAACACCTTAGTTTTATTTAATAGTATTTGGTTTTACCCTTTCAACTATGTGTGTAAAGCACTGTACTAAGTACTTTCCTGAGTTCTGTGAAAAAAATCAATTGGCATATTACTCAGGTGGGATTTGACCTTTGCCAATCTAGAGCAGATGTCTTACCAACTACACCATCGAGATCTCCCGGTAGCTAGAGTCAGTTCGAACCCTATATTTTAGCAGCGTTTACCGCAACAATTTAAATAGGTGTTATACTCAGACTCCATAATGAAACCAGAGAATAAACATTCTGACTTGTGTGAATTTATGCCACAGCCTTTGAAAACTGTTTTTATTCATCTATTCCGGATACCGAACTTTTGGCAAACCGGACACAACTAAAAACAACCGTCAAACCAATGCTAAACGGTAAATACATTAACTTGTCTTCTTAACATATTATTCAAAGTATAGTTGCGCTTCCACCACTGTGACCTGTGGTCGGAATCATAGCCTCATGAAACTCTGGAGCGCTATGGCAACTAAACAAATCACAAAATACAATAAGGATATTAACATTAAACAACTGGCTTAATGAGCCCAAAAGCGCCAAAAATGTGTTTCGTGGCTATCCGTACCGTGAAAACTTGCCACACGCGCCAAGCGCGCCCACAGAGGGAAGATAGCCCCCAAAACATGAAATAATCTTTGCGCTTGCCTGAAATGATCATAAGCGTAAGCAAAACCTAATGCATTGGCGCATATTTTCAACAAACATCTGGTTACCCATTCGTGACAAGTGCACCCCATCATAATGGAATAGTGAGGTTTCTGACCACACAAATTGTGGATGGTGTAAGCTGTACGCATTAAGCGCCGTGCATTGGGACTTGGCCCAACGATTAACCGTGCGCCGCTTCCGCTCAATTGCTGACTGAGAGCGCGCGCCCACATAAAATATACGCGGCAGAATATCCGACCAAACCAGCATAGTCTGCGGCATAAGGGAAACAAAATCATGTAATAAAACAGAAATCTGCATACGCAAGGCAAATTCATCCACAGCTACAATATCATTAGTGCCCAAATGCAGAATCAGCAGAGCCGGAGGAGAGCTCCTTCTGCACATGTCGGACAGCAAGTCCCGGAAGTGGGAAATTCCAGCACCGCCTTTTCCTTCCCACAAAACTCTCACTGCTAATCCCAGCGGACACTCTGCCCGACGAACAATAGAGTCCCCAATGACCCAAACAGAACCTATTATGTGAATAACCAAAATACTGTGACATTGAATGGAAGATTCACTCAGAAAGTCCACACGTTGGAGTGGGACGAATGTAACTTAAACACGCGGCAGAACGCCACCGGCCCATTTGCCGAATATCGCCTTCCGAACGGCCCAATTCTGACGCCGTGGATGCTGCACCAATACGGAACGAATGTCCGCGAATACAATATCCTGTTAACCCGGCGAACTCTACCGCCTTTTTCAACACACTGGTAAATTGGTACCGAGTTAAAGGACGCCCATCGAAATGGCAAAACAAAGGACCAGCCAGAAAGGGGCGAATAGCCATGAAGTCTAGTAAAGCCTGAACTGGGCAAACTGACTTGTCACCCGATTTTACCAAGCGAATGTATTGAGGTGGTCCTGACTGATTGTTTTTTGTGTGGCGAAAACCAATTTGAGCCGAGACGTCAGGAGTGTTAGCATGAAGAATCTGTACGTCTGATAGGGCTAATATTGAGCCCGAAGATTGCTGTGCACTATGAACTGTAAATTCCCCAACGCGCATAAAGCCAAAGAAAGCGCATAAGAAAACGGCTCTAAACATAACTGCCTCAAATGTAGAGGAGCAAACCTGTGGCAGCGCGGCCAACAATTGCGCTAACATTGGCAGAGAAATCGGAACACGGTTGTCTTGGGTAGAGGATCCACGCCGCGCACCCTCCATGAGTTTCCCAACCAAAAAATCTTTAGTGAGATCCATTTCCCCTTGAACTTTGTGAAAATAACCAACCCTGACACATAAGTGGCAATCGTGGATGGAGACAAACCACGTAATGAAAGCCATACAATAAAATGGCGAACCTCGGCAACTGATGCCGGCGACCAACCTAGATGCTGTGGCTGCCGAAACTGGCAAAATGCTTTCCACCCTGCCGCATATGTCTTATGTGTGTTGTGCGCCATGGCTGCATTTAGCAAGAACAGGAAGTGGTGTCATGACTGGATCCGCCTGAGGAGCCGCTTCTCGGAACCTGCGCATCTGAAAGCGTGATAAAGCATCTGCTATAACGTTCAATTTGCCAGGCACGTGAACAGCCTTGATTAATATATTAAACTTCAGGCAATGCACAACGAATGGACGCACTAGGCACATAATCTGAGGGCAATGAGAAGACTTTTGGTTCAAAATGTGCACCACTGCAGAATTGTCGGAATGGAACATTACTCTTTTAACAGCCAACATGGGAGCCCAACAGTACAATGCAACTAACAGAGGGAAAAACTCCAAAAAGGCAATAGATGGAGGGTTGTTCAAAAAATATTCCGGCCAAAGACCCTGAACCCATTTGCCATGGAAATATGCCCCAAAGCCAATACTGCCGGCTGCATCGGTAAACAAGTCCAGCGCTTCGTTTGATTGCCACACGCTTGAAAAAACAGCCACAGTAATCCACAGCTCCTTGTCAATATCACCCCATGAGCGCATGGGATTCAATTCTTGTTTCAAGCGAAACTGTTGGTCGTAAACACGCCAACCAAACCCAGGGAATTGGATCGCGGCAAGCCTAATTATCTCAGCATATTTAAGCAGCTCAGCGCAGCGGGATGGATGCCTGGACAGAAAAATTGTCGTAAACGTGCGAAAAGCAGAGTGCCACACATCAATGGATACAATTACTTTGCCTTTCCCTGGCTTACGAAGTACCAACTGTCCCCCTTCCACAACAAGAGACACGGCAGTGGAGACGGCATGCTCTGATTTTGCAAAGACTGCCGCAGCAGTGTCATTGCATAGCAAACCCAGGTCCACAAACGCGCTCCGCCAAATTTTTTCTTTAACTTGACTTGGAACATGCAATCCCAGTGGCGAGTTAAAACCCACTTGAACAATTGCCTGAGGCTGTCCCATCCCTCCAAAAATACTAGCCACGCCTGAGTCTTGACCCGAATTCGTAAATATGGGCTGGCCATACTCACCACCCCCTTGTCCTACCGGTGTGTACATTGGAGTGGTGACACTAACAGGGGGGACCCCAATACTGGCAGAGGAGGAACCGGTCGTCACTGCCGTCGGTACTGGCCCTGGCGTTACGTCAAGCGTGAGTCCAACGGGCGTAGCGGCCGTTGTCGATGCAGCCGACTGTTCAATTGGCTCGGCCCTAGCGCCCTTCCGCGGGCGACCACTCCTCTTCTGTTTAGCAACCCCTTCCGTATCCGTATGACGGGATCGCGTTGACTGGCGAGGTACTCTCGGCATGTTGAGGGTAGACCAAACCTAAGGTTTCACCGAATCCAACTGTAAACAGCTACTCCAAACCAACCCAAACTCCAATCCAACCGCAAATAGCTACTCCAACTCCAAGTAATTAATTTAAACCAGTCAAACAATTAATATCTAACAGTCATGAAATTGAATAGTAAACGTTGATTATGTATAGACAAAAAATGTTATGTCTAAACACTTTGGTTGAAATACTAATTCGTTGGAACAATTTAATAAACCGCGAAAAAGGTTATTAGTTCGTTTGAATGGATTACTTAACCTTTCAAACGGTTGATCAAACCGTTGTAACAACTTTGTAAATGTTCGAACAGATTACTAAAGCGTGCAAACGAATTACTAAACATTGCTAACAGCTTATTACTTTGTTTGAATACGACGGATTACTTAACTCCGCTATAGCTTGGATGGATTTTAATTGAATATTTTGAATTGAATAACTATCAAAACTTTTGCGAATGGTTTGATAAACTGTTTAAATGGATTACTTGGTCGTTCAGACAGATTGTTATACAATGCGTAGGGATCAATAAACCGTGCAAACGGGTAATTATTACGTTTAAACACCAACAATTAATAAACTATGGAAATGGATTATATATTCCATCGAACAAATTACTAAACCACGTAAAAAGGTTTAATATCGAATTGAACAATATTGCGCAAAATTGTCTCACTAACGCAAACATAATTTGTAGAATTTGTCAATTTTATTCTGCAATACAAGCATGTAATGCGCTAGCTGCTTATATTCTTGTATTTTTTTTAAAAGATCCATTCTTTGTTGCCTTAAATACAGTGCGGTGCCTATGGCTACTTATCATAATTCTTCAAATTGTGTAGAACCTTGGTTCAAATCATACGCTTTATTTGGTTCTCTGGCGAACCGCGACTCAATTGAATCACGTGGTTCTCGCATAACAATGCAACGTTGTTAAGTTATTAACTGTACTGAAAACTATTATTCGTCTGCGAGCCGAGGCTCCCAATTATTATCTAGTTGGCAAATTGAGCCTCATTGGAAGGCAAGTTTTAATTATAGGGAAATTAAGTCTGTTTTGGAATTGCGGGGGATGGGGTGGAGGTGGGGGTGGGGGTGGGGGTGGTTGTTGGACTAGGTGTGGAGTTGGTGTTGGGCAGGGGAGGGGGCGGGGAAGTGGGAGGCGGGGAGCGTTTGTGTGGGGGTGTAGAGCAGTACACAAAGTGGCTCTTTAAGGCACTTTTAATTATAGGGCAATTTAGTCTGTCATGGTGACCTGTTAATGAACCCAACCCCATGGATGACTACACTATCTCAAAGGGGGTGTTCCAATAGAGGACTTAATGGAGTTTGACTAGATTTGACCGAACGGTTCTTATGTTATTTATAGAAACACACACATGTGCCTTCCTCTACTGCCCCTTAGCTTGACGCAGGGTTTTTAACCAAGTGAACTAAGCTGACGAATACATTTTTCCTAACACATCCAATTGCCCTTTTCTGGCTCCGTCAATATTGGGATATATGGTATACTCTGAGGCTCCTTATAAGATTATAAAGACTGCATAAAGAACCTTTGTACTAATGAGTACAACGATTTCAAGGGTCCGGTTTTTAAGAATATAACAAAAGCCTGAGGATTGGCAATTCAAGTTAAAGGTTTATAGACATAATTAAATGGAAGGTTTATTTAGGTTTAATGATGGATAAGGGTCGGGTTAAGTTAGAGCTAGTGTCAGAACGACGGTCAATGTTTGAACAGGATTAGGATTAGAGTCAATAAAATAGTCGAAGACAGGTTTAAAATGAGGCTGAGATTAATGGTTAGAGTTTTGATGTCAGATACAATCAATCTTTGGTTTTTAAATTCTGTGTTCGAATTAGGGTCATGTCTCCTGCCTCAAAATCAAGGTCACTTTCAGGATCAGGATTGTTTTATCATAGTAAAATAAAATGGAACAACTCTTTGTTAGTCCAAAAGACAAACAACTTAAAATCTAGTTTTATTTGTTACTCTTTCAGAGCGAAAATCGAAACAAGCCGTCATCAGAGTACTCAAACAAATGGTCTGTACATTCCAAAGAACAATCTCTGCGCCAGTCAAAAGGTGAACTTCGATGCCATTTTAATTTGAATGTCATCCAAATTCAGGAATTATCTGAAATGTATCTGTAAAGTCCATATATTTGAAATGTGACGTCATTGAACGTTTCCTGATTTTGACGAAATTTGCACATGAAAGGTATCAATCAAAGTGGCACTTACACCATTTTCATAATGACGGTCTCTATTGAAAAAAAGAGTGGATCACATTACCTTTGGAGTCGTAAGATAAAGTACGCATTTATTTTAGGGTTTGACC
Source organism: Pycnopodia helianthoides (assembly GCA_032158295.1). Taxonomy (NCBI): domain Eukaryota; kingdom Metazoa; phylum Echinodermata; class Asteroidea; order Forcipulatida; family Asteriidae; genus Pycnopodia; species Pycnopodia helianthoides. The sequence goes on from CM063262.1 coordinate 8,722,424, forward strand.
GTTAAAAATATCTTAAACGAAACTACAAGTAAATTTTTGTAAATCTTAAAACATGTCGAAATAGCGAACCCTATTAACTTCGGTCACCGGTGCCAGAAAAAATGAACAAAATTGTAAATTAAAAATGGTCGATTTTCCCCCCCCAAAACCTCGTGCTGGTTCAAAGGTTTTCTAGAATTGTGGCATTATTTGTAAGCTCTATGGTGTATATGTTTACCGGTTTTTGAGAAGTAAGCCAGCCGTATTAATACCTGAGCACATGCTAAAAAATGTCGAGTTTGAGTCACATTCCCACCAAAAACTTGTTTACATCAAGGTGAGGGTGTCCAAATTAATAGGAAATCTTCGGTGGAACCCACCGACGAATGTGATTATGAGCATTGTACAAAATATAACAAAGAAGAATAAAAAAGAAGATTCGTCTGTTATTTTGTTTATACACGGTGAACATAATTCTTCAGTAGCAAAAATGAAAAAAAAGTCTTACCTTGTGTCCAATTTATGAACAGAACAATAAGAATTGTTTTGGCAGGTTGAAGAGCTGCTGGCATGCTGACAATGTTGCTGTTTCAATTGTTCTGTACTACACTCTACACACTACGTGTCCTTTGCTAAATGCGTGTCCAGCTTGCGTTAGGTTTGTGTTGCCGTTCAGTAGTTGGCTCAAAAGGCAAAGATGTGAAAAGCCCAGTTTATGGTGCATATAAAGACGACATTTAGGCTGAAAAGTCTTTTTGACAGCAGCTTTGGTTACCCTGGAGGATGAATTTCAAGCGGTACATCTTTGTAAACCTTTACTTGCAAATTTTGGACAACATGGGCCGCCAAGACGTACAATAATGCTTGTGGTGCATATAATAATAGCAACTTGATTTCAAGGTTTTTTTTTTCTGCATCAGCCACGCAAAAGCGCCACTCCTCTCGCAAGGATAAAGACAGGTTCTGGTCTACAGGCCCGCGCACTGAAATCATTGGATAAACGTGCAGTGACGTGCGGTGACGTGTGCTATGATTGGTCAGAGGTGATGTAATTTGTCATCTTGCACTTTCGATCGCCTGCATGCAGCGTGTGCATAATATTTGTACATCATGTACTGTTGTTTTATGTACTATGTAATATGTACGTGTGAAGTGACTTTGAATCTCTGCGTGAGATGAATGGAAGGTCAAATGTACATCTGGCAACATCCGGTCGAGCTAGCTGGTATAATGGCGTTATTCACGAGCATCGAAGTGTGACGTCAGATGTACAAGTTACTCCCACAGAATGGCTACCGCCATTTTAACTGTAGTCTTGATTGGCGACGCTGTTTTTGTATTAGCCACCGGTAGAGGGCGCTACATTGACTGTTTGGGAGTCTGACTCAGAAGGACTGGGCAAGTCTATAAATCTGGATGGAAACAACGTCTTGACGAGTTTGGATTTGCTGCCGGAAAAAAAACCAGGCAGATCAAAACGAGGCTAATTTGCATAATTTATATCGAGGCGTTCAGCGACAGATATTGTGTATGGACAAAGGTAATGTTAGTATGTCTCGAGGAAATTGCTCTTTTGAGTACTGTAAATGTTGACCGGCGTTAGAATTTTGCGAGAATTAAATTGGGCCTATAAGAGTTTTGACAAAATAACAGCGGACTGAAGGGATTTTCGATGGTGAAATCTGCTGTATCCGTGAAGTTCACGACGTCGTCAGCGTGCGTGTACGCAGTCAATGTTTGGGTGACTTTCGGATACCTTTGCATGTGTTGACATTGTGGAAGTCCATTTGCGAAACTTGCCCAATACAGAATCCTATTACACGGCGGTAATTGGACGATTCCGAAGAAAGCAAGGATCGTCATTTGGACGCAAAATTGACAAATCACAAATTGTGTCGTTTCGTCGTCTGTATTTGTGCTCGAAAAAAAAACAGAAAAAATATTTTTCCGGGGATGGGAAAAATTAGCATCTAGTGTTTCAAGATAAATCTCTGAAATTTTCAAAGATTGTTTACAAAATTGCATATGGGAAAACCTTTTTCGACCATAAGCCCACTGACTATCAAACTTTTTGAATGGACTGTACGGAAACACCGATCAAGGTGACACCGTGAAGGAGAAGTCTCTTGTGATTGTTAGCGTACTATTGAAGGCACTCTCTGTTAGTGTTGAGCCCAACAAATTGGCTTAGTTTGAGCATGGAGGTAGGATGGAGTTGATCCCCGAGGCACTTCTTGAACATCATTCACACAGGGGAAGACAGGGGAACAGTCTGGTCACAGACTGCTCACTGTTGTGCGCGTGCGTTTCATTACATGAATATTCAAATCGCTGCCAGAAAATAAAATGTGGGCGGGGTCTAGAGCCAAAAGCGTCAAGACGTTCTTTTTGATCCAGATGTTCGTGTGATACAGATATCTCTACTGCAGTAATTCTAGTTGCGGACAGTAATTCGTGTTGCGATATTGCACTACGTTAAACAAAATGAACGTCGCCAATCAAGACTATCCTAACTGTGATTATATATTAATGTCGGGAGTTAATCCACAAGAGGGCGCTATTTCAGGCACTACTGCTGGGCAGCTGTGTATAGACCTTTCAATTGTTGATAAACAAACCGCACTGGTTGGTATGGACGGCCTATGTTTTGAATCGTGTGAACAGAAATTATGACCAAATTCAACAATTCTGCAAAAAAAAAAAAAAAAAAAAAAAAAAATATATATATATATATATACCAATACTCAATAATGATTGGGTGCTTTGTTTCCAACAAATTTAAACAATATTTTAAAACTGTTTTTGCTTTGCACTTATGGCTTCCCGTAGTTTTCAAACTTTTTTGGGCAAAAACTTCAGCTGTGACGTTGCAATAGAAAGGTTTTTTGAAAGAGTTGCGTCAACTTGCAACTAGAAGCCATTTGAAGTCACCCCCGATTGAACCCCCCCCCCAAAAAAAACAAACAAACAAACCAACAACAACAAACAATAACAAACAAGCAAAGAAAAAAACGCATGTGCGCTAACAGGATACCAGACCTCACTGCACATTTGGTTGTGCTGCATTTGGAACAAAAATTGCGTCCAGCTATCACGCAACTAAAGAAAAACTCGTCCCTCCACGCCACAACTCTCTCAATTCACAGCTCCTGCATACTGTATTGGCGATCATCACAGCTCTGCATACTGTTTTAGCAATCAAGTAGACAAAAACCCCTGATCATAGACTAAGAACCAAATTTAGAAAAAGCACAGCAAGCACCCTGTGTGTAGCCCTGGTACAATGTGTTGCGCCAAATGTTTCAAAGCGTTTGGATATAACCTGCGTAAGTTGTGAATAATATGCACAAGTACCAGATAACCCATACATAGCCAGAAATGTTGGATTCAGCATGTAACAACGCGTAACAAAATTGAACTAAGCACGCAGAAGAAACTGACTTATTTACATGCTTTTTAAATTTAAGAACAACACCATTTATTAGGTTATAGTGACACATTCGAACAAGCCAAATGAAAGCTTTTTCAGCATTAAAGAAATGTTTATTTTTTTTACATACCTACTATACCAGTTAGATATTGATGCAACTACTGTAAGCCGTATAAACATTTTTGAAAGGAAAAAAGATAAAATATAATTGTTCACAATACATATTCTTTTACTAAAAGATTGAATATATAAGAAACATGTGACCTTATTCTAGAGCACATAAAGAAATAAGAGCACTTTGTCATACTGGCTTGAGCGTTTCACTACTGTTAATATCATCGTAATATAGAGTGTCTTTAAAAAGATTTCAAATCATTCAAATCCACTAGTAAGTTTTCAGCAAACACACCCTACAACAAACCATAAACTATTTCGAATGATTAAAACAATACGACTGTGTTCTCATGTTTTAGTAAAACTGCCTATGATCCGTTCATGTTTTTTTTCATAAACTTTTATGTTCATGTCTGGCTTGCTGCAGTCACACTTAGTGACAGTATCAAATTAGACTCACATGCTTAAACCATTGTACTGTTTCAAACAGTAAAAAAGCATGTCAGTTTTTGTGGTGAACATAATCCATTTCAAATGGTCTGAAACATTAAATAAGGGCCTCTAGACTCAATGAAACAAATTCCAACCCGTCAAACCATCTGAATGCCAACTGTCGAAGACATGATTGATTACAACCAGGTGTGGCATTCAGCCAAAGGCTAAGTTATTTGTTTCCACTCCATGTGTGAATAAAGAGGGGGTCATTGATTGATTTTTTTGAAGTCAAAGGATCAACCCAGGGTCGTTTCCATTTTCACGCTATGCGGCTAGGTCTCAAAGGGGAACTTGGAGTTTTGAAATGTTTCAAACAATCGTTTTTCGGCGGAGTTTGTTCAAAACAGTACCATGGCGTTCACGAGTGTGAGAAGCAAGCAAAAGGAAATTCAAATTTCATAAAAACAAACAAACAAATATACAGCATTGTCAGACTAAAATATTAAACTGGAGGTTTGTAACTGGTATGAACTGGTTTAGTATAGCTGCTTTTCTGTGAAATACAGTCCAAAGTATTCAAGATTTGTTGGTCGTACAGAGAGTACTACTTTTTAGGACCCCGGCCTCCCTTTCCCCAAAGTAGTACTTATCAAAAAGTTTCTTTCAATATTGATGCACATGTTTTAAGTATTAAAGTTGCACGTTGTCTCTGATCTATGGTGTTCTGTATCTGCCATTTTGCGTTATGGATTCTTGTATTAGGTTTTCAATCTCGCAACTCGTGTTACCGAATCTCGCGTCAGGTTTCCAATCTCTCCTTACGATTTTGAATCTCATATTAGGTTTTTAATCTCGATTTCGGTTTTCAATCACGCCTTAGGTTTTCCTTCTTGCCTTACATTTTCAATCTCGCATTAGGTTTTTAATCTCGCCTTTCGGTTTTCAATCTCGCCTTAGGTTTTCATTCTTGCCTTACATTTTCAATCTCGCATTAGGTTTTTAATCTCGCCTTTCGGTTTTCAATCTCGACTTAGGTTTTCATTCTTGCCTTACATTTTCAATCTCGCGTTAGGTTTTCAATCTCGCCTGACGAGTAAGTAGTGCATTCTGTGTCATCCGGCTTCTGCGGTGTGGTAGCCCGCCTGGCACACATGACAACAGACGGCATCAACGTTAGTCTGGTTCCCAGAGAACGTAAGGCGAGATTTAAAACCTAACGCGAGATTGAAAAACCTAACACCATATTTAAAAACACAACGCAAAATTAAAAAAAGCAAGGCGAGAAAGAATTTAAGGCGAAATTGAAAACCTAACACGAGATTTGATAACGCGAGATGCGAATTGCGAGATGGCAGATATAGAACAATACACGGTGCAAGGCGAGATTTAAACCTAACGCAAGATTGAAAAAACATAATGCGAGATTGAAAAAAATTAGGCAAGACTGAAAACCTAAGGCGAGGTTAAAAAACAACGCGAGATTGAAAAATGTAAGGCAAGATTAGGCCTAATAACCTAACGCAAGATTGAAAAACCTAACGCAAGAATAACAAAGTTAGGCGAGATTGAAAAACATAAGGCCAGATTGAAAACCTAACGTGTGATTTGATTACGCGAGATGCAAATTGCGAGATGGCAGAAATAGAACACCACACTGGTCCCCTCGCTCGTCATAATCTCTGTTTGACCGTGAAAATGTTGGAAACTTAGGACGGCCCTTAAGCTTATGACGTTTTGAGTCGGGCGCTCTCGGCTAGAGTTCAAAAGAAGGGTGCACCCCACCAAATAATCTCCCATAGCACACAGTGCAAAATGCTAAATATTCAAAAATACACGAAAAATACTTAAAAGGTTCACAGCTTTTAACTTGAAAGGGAAAATTATTAATTGACTTTTGAACTTTTATTCTCTGCTCAATTTTATATGGGGAGTCCCTGGGCTCGTCGAGTTATTCCTCCTTCAAGTAAAAACACCCCTTCACAGGTGTAACTTTCAAAACGTCCGAGCATCAATCTTGAAAAATGTCTCTACACCTCACAGCAAATAGAACCATTTATTTCAGGGCCTGTGTCATCCAAAATACCTCAAGCTGGAAGTCAACAACCCCCAGGTCACAATTGGGCAACATTTTTACACTGAAACACTTTCTCGGGGCTCTCAAATCTGTCTAATATAGAATATTTTGAGGGCCTACAAAAAATTAATGAGCTCGACGCTCTGTTTTCTCCTATTTGGTGGGGTGCACCCAGAAGGTATCCCATTGGCTGATCCTGTGCGCCGCGCGTACATAGCTGCACGTTTTCCCATTTGTTTCGTCATAGTTTTATCTCTAAGATGGTGGCTTGATGACGTCAATACATAATGTCCAGTAGGAAAAAAAGAAAGATTTTTTTTACTCGGCCTCTTATCCTGTTTGTAAATGTGACGTAATCACACCTTCAGCCACACCCATTTTACACAAACGAAATTAAAGTTTCTTTTATAAGGAACGTCATTAAAAGATGAAATAGTTGATGTTTGGTGAATCTACACATTAAGTAACTTATGCCAGCTGTGTAGCCGGAAGTAGCAAAAACCTTTAGGCGTGCAGTTGATACACACGCATGTATGATGCACTGACTTACAACAAGATACAAGGTTCTCAAAAGGTTTCATTTGATCCATTCAACCCATACGTTGTCATTATGAATGATTTTAGACACCGTAGGCAATAAAACTACATTTCAAAAGAGGAATAGAAATCTCCACATGATTAAGTTAAAATGTGTGTAGTCACGTGTTCGCCACTTTACATATAATTATACACTGTCTTCTTCCATGCACTTTTAGATCTTTCTGCAGCCGATGACCTCGAGGCGGAGGCTGCACCAGTCATGACAGGCAGTAGGCAATATGCGTAGATATCTTGTGTCCAAGACGATTCCAAGCATCGCAGTCACCTTAGTGTTTCTATCGTTGTTACCAACAAACTTTGTTGGGAAAAAGCAAATTAAACAATAAAGCATGAATGTTAGTACGGCATAAATTCTGCTAGATTGGTAGTTATCAAGAGCTAAATTAATTATTTTTTTAGTCAATCTGAGATCTTCAAAGCAGTACCAATATTAATAGTGTTGGTTCAAGACCTTCCTGTTGTATTATATTACACGATCCACCACGGGCGTAATTCGGGACGCTCTCTGTAGGTAGAGATTAGCCGTTTGTGTGTTTCGATAAATAGAACGAGGAGAATCTAGGAACCTAGACTAGTACCAATATGACTTTTGAACCCTAGCAGAGCTACCGGTGTGTTCTATCCGCCATTCAGTAACAACATGCACAAAACAGATGCACGGAGCGAGCACCAAAATGAATTTTCCTGTCCAGACTGGTTGCCTCCAGGTTTTTGCAAATGATGACGTCATGTAATTTGGGTCAATGGTAGGTTTAAAATACTCAGTAATGAAACTATCAAATCGCAAAATGAAGCAGACGTTTAATCAGAAAATAAAGAACAAATAAAGATTTTCCTCCTTGCAAGTTGACCAGGTGGTTTACGGACAAAACTAATGATAGTTTTTACAAGGGATATTAGAGTAGGGTCACACCGTGACTACTCACCTGATGGGTTGGCAGGCTCCGTCTCAGATTTCGCTTATTTTTTTGTAAACAATCCCCTATGGGTGCCTTGAACACACACAAAATTTTAGAGTCCTACTCCTTGGCATTTCTGAGATATGACCCCCCAAAAATTAAGCCACGCCCCTTCAAATTGACACTTTGTGTTTTTGAGCGTTTTTAAAGGCCTTATCTACAAATGGAGAGAAGATATGTAGCTACAAATTAATTTACAGGGTATCTGATATCCCATCTACTAGAATCTACTGTCAAAAGTAGCACAGCTCATTTGCATATCAAGGGTTAGGTCTTTAAAAACCTACATTTTGGCATGCGCAATGACTTTTTGTCATTTTTGAGACCCCCTAGTGCCTTTGTGAAATGTCCGATTGCTTTTATATTTCATTTGGACATAAACTAGGTGCATATGTGTGACACAATATGAGGATAGACCAATCACACATTTGATGGGTATTTGGCAGGGGTCTTAATATGCGTCGAACTTAAAAAATGCCAAAAAACGCCGTTTTCAAGTGTTTTTTTGACAACGTGGGACATTACTGACAGATTTACAATTTTTTTTCCTATAATACTTCGTACCCAGTCTACTTATGTAAAAAAAAAATAAAAAAAATAATGGTTTTTGTACTCCTTCATGGTCAGATTTTTATTTAAGTACACCTAGTATTTTGCACTTGTAATGACTTTTTGTTATTTTTGAGACCCCCCTCGTGCCTATGTGAAATGTCTGATTGCTTTTATATTTCATTTGGTTATAAACTGGTTGCATATGTGTGACCTGATATAAGGATAGACCAATCCAACCTTTGATGGATATTTGGCATGGGTCTGAACATGTGTGCGACTGTAAAAATGCCCCAAATTGCCAATTTCAAGTGATTATTTGACATTATGACAACATGGCACATTACTGACAGATTTACCAATTTTTCCCAATAATACTTTGTATCCAGTCTACATATGTGAGAAGGAAAAAAATGGTTTCTTTACTTCTTCATGTATGAACAAATTGTGAATATGCGTAGACTAATGTTTTGCTGTGTTTGTAATTTAGGCCATTATGCACTGTGGTGCTGTTTGTTCCTTGAGATTCTGAGATTGTGTCCACAGAACATCTCCACTGTAAAAGTCTTGTGTTCTCTTCAGTTAATACAGTCGTCAGAAGAAGACCAACTATTCTGCAGTATACCTGTTCATGGCAATCCTCCTTCATTTAGGCCATTTAGGCCATTATGCATTGTGGTGCTGTATTGTTACTCATTCAAAACTCCAAAATAACATCCACTGAGAGTGTTGTTACTATTGTGAGTCAACATTGAAAACGTTTGACTAGCAAACAAAATTAGAGTCAGCAGCCTTACAGTAGAGAAACACATTGGCATTCTAGTATCAGTTAACACTGTGAAATGCAAAGATAAACAACTGACCACAAGCACAAGAGTCTATTGTCTGATTTATTGGTCCAGTCTTTGACCTTGTCACTGGTGGGTTAATCCCCCATGTCCCCTTAAATTTCCCCCTATCTATAGACCATGTAACATGTGGGGCAACTGAGCCAGGCATGTGGTGTACACGGCACACAACTTGTTAAGACTGGGTTGCTGTAAAAATCAAAGATATTTTTAAAAAGGTGGCAGACTTCAAAAAATAGATTTTGGCAATACTCCATGTATGAGTTGGTATGGGTACATGTAACACAAAAATCGAAAAAAAATTGATATCAGATGTTGGTTGCCATGGTAACGGCCAAAATAAGATTTCCAACCAATTTTCCAAGTTTTTACCTAATTTAAGTAATGAAATATAGGTAAACTGGAAGCACTGGTACATCTAAAGGGGAAAAGTTAGAAGTTTTTCTTTCACACATATTGCACAACCATGTTTACTCTTTCAGAAAATGTTTTTTGAAATTAAGTGTGGGATCCACTTTGGACCAAACCATTATTTCAAATAGGGGTGTTTTTGTCAGATTTTCTCATAGCGAAAAATGGGGGTATTGAATTGGGCCATAAATCCGAAAGTGGCACTTTGTTGATAATACCACTTTGATAGTTGGAAGGTAAGATACCAACCTACATAAAGATGCAATAAAATGTTTTGGTATTTCAAGTGGGCGAAAACAGTGTTGCCGGAAAGTTAGCACTTTGGCGGGGAAAAAACGCAATGAATGGCCAAAACTTATACATTAAAGTCTTAATTGACAAAATTTACAACAAATTGGTCACATTAGGATAGAACATGTAAATGAATGTTGATATGAAGAGAAAACAAATTCTTAAATGGCATTAAAGGCAGTCAGTGTTGCCAGAGACATGATTTTTAAATGTGAACCTTGATATGTACGCCTAGAATAGTTAAAGATACATGGAATTGCTAAGTGACTTTTTTCATCAAACATTTTTCTTAGGACCTTGACTACACTGTACAGTATTTAACAGTAAAAATGGATACAAAATAAAACAGAGTTGCAACACAATTGCCTGTAACCTGTCTTTTTAAGCCTAGTTTGGTGGTAACATCCAGTGTAATCCACATTATAGCCCTTTATTCCATCAACAAGTTGGCATTATATCAATAATGTATTGTGAAACATTCAAATTTCAGGAATGAAACCTTTTTTTTTTTTTTTTTTTTTTTTTAAATGTATGTCATATTTTATTGTTTACATTGTTTAACAATCCTTACACAGGGCTAGGTGGTTCAAATGTAGTAGTTTATGATCTTTGAACTAAATACAATTGCTGAATGAATTGACCATCTGCTCAAAGAAGCTGACCACTGACTCAGAAGAGAGTATGTTTACATTATTATCCCCTGGCCAGACATTTGTTTACATTTTATCCCTGGGCCCAGACATCTGTTTTATAATAGATCCCCAGTAATTAGGCTTGCCCTTTGGGCTATAGTGATCATCCCTCATTGTCCTCAACACATGCAGACTGGTAATAACCAGCTTGCCACTACTGCAAGAACTTGGAAGTGGTACCAGTTTACCCTGTACAATGTAGATCAAATTCAACTGCTAGGAACATTGGACTTTCTAGTCAATGTTGGAGAATGCTGAAAATGTGTAACTAAGGTCTGTCTTTGAATATGGTTGAACATCCAATTAAACTGGCCTCAACACTCGCTGTAGACACTGAGCCTATGCTCACCTCTAAGATGTATGAACTATTACTGTTTCATGGTTTTTTTTTTAGTCGAAAGATAAGAATTGTGTTATCAAATGTAGTGATTTGCCTCAGTTTATAAGTATATACATTTTTTTTTACAGAATGTTTACTTGGCCTAGGTCAAATTTTATTGTCATTATTATACTAAGCTTCAAAAACCATTATGTGGTGTACAGATCACTATTATGTACTCAACTTAAATGAACTATACCTTACAGGCCTACTGGTTTATTTTGTAAGTTGTGATTTGTGTTTACATTGTATCCAAACTTTGTAAACTTAACACATGCCATAGTATTGGTAGTCTCAGCCATTGATATTCAACATTTCGTTGTATTTAATACGCTTAAATTAATGTTTAACGCTTAATGTTTGTGAACTAGTTAAACCAAATAGTCTTACCAAGCAAACAGTTTCAAAACTTAAAGGTACACGTTGCCTTGGATCGGACGAGTTGGTCTATAAAAATCATTTGTAACCGTTTGTTATAAAATGCATATGGTTAGAAAGGTGTTTTAAAAGTAGAATATAACGATCCACACAAATATGCCTCGAAATTGCGTGGTTTTCCTTTAACATCGTGAACTAACACGGTCGGCCATTTTGTGGACTCAAAATGGCCGACCGTGTTAGTTCGCAAAGTTAAAGGAAATCACGCAATTTCCAGGCATTTTTATTTGTGTGGATAATTGTATTTTATTTTTAAAACATCTTTCTAACCACATGCATTATATTATAACAAAGGGTTTCAAACGCTTTGTATAGACCAACTCGCCCGATCCAAGGCAACGTGTACCTTTATGTACGTGTACATACCTCAACATAGACATTTCGGATATTCCAACGAAGGGCCGTAAACGTCCATTTGTCAAGAAAATTGAACGTTTTGTTGAAGATTGCATATAGCTGCTATAGCCAAATGTAAATATGACCACAAACATACGACATAATTTTCCATGCAGGTTTTCCATGGGCATAATGATTCTATATTCCCTAAAACTTGCTGTGGTGTTTTCAGAGTTTATGTATTTTAATGCTACTTTTCTGGCAACACTGTCTTTGTGATGCATGTTTATACAAATGAGAGTCATGTTTTTATACTTGTAGGTTGCTTTACTATATTTTGTCCTGGTATTTTGTCAATCAACATCATTGTTCAGCATGTAGAAAGTCATTAAAGAGCATTATTTTCCATATGTGAAATTTGAAAATATACATTTTTTTCAAAAAAAGGATGAAGTTTCTGGCAACACTGCTCCCCGGTACAAACAATACCAAAACTTTTGTATTTAAATTCTTACAGACCAGCATCTTATCTTTCAATCCTGGAAGCATAACTTTCCTAAATATGCTACTTTCGGACTTCTGACAATTTTAGTGACCACCTCTATTTCCCAAATTGACTTTTGCTCAAAACACCCCTTTATGAAATAATGGAATCTTCCATTCACAATTAACTGTACTTGTGTCAAGTGCATTTTTGGAAAGGTTAAGGATGTATATTCACCATATTCAGCTGAGAGGTAGGTCAACTATTTGGTCTTTACACAGTGCAGCTCACAACCTTAGATCATTTTAACTTATGAAAAGAGCTAAATTAGGTGAAATATGGTTATTTTCTATTTTTAACCGTTGCCATGGCAACGTAAGTGTGAATGCAAAAAATGCTATCTTTTTACACTTTGGTTGAAGGCCTTCACATGTGCAAAGTATAAACGAAATCCATTTTTAAAAATCTGCCACCACTTCTTTGATTTTTAGAGCAACCCAGTCTTAAGCAGTTATTTTTATAAGTCTTGAATTTCTGTAGTAGTATCTTGCCTGCCAGAAGACCCTGGAATATACAAGGTCACTCTTTTTGTAAATAAAGTGGTTGTCCAAAACAAGCTGTGAGTGTTGTATGCAACCAGTTTTTGAAGGAAGGAAAAGTGAACACTTGATTGATGAAATACAGAATGATACATTTTTAGAAGTGACAACTTCAGCAAGTTCTTGCTCCATGATGATGGCGTCAACACGTTCAGGAAAGATCAATCCCTGCATGCAGCATTGGTGCAGCTTTGAAGAAGGATTGCCATGAACAGGTATACTGCAGAAAAGTTGGTCTTCTTCAAACGACTGTCTTAACTGAAGAGAACACAAGACTTTTACAGTGGAGATGTTCTGTGGACAGAATCTCAATGATTAAACAGCACCACAGTGCATAATGGCCTAAATTACATAACACAGCAAAAAAGTTAGTCTAAACATATTCACAATTTTTTTTACATGAAGGAGTAAAGAAAGCATTTTTTCCTTCCCACATAAGTAGACTGGATACAAAGTATTATTGGGAAAAATTGGTAAATCTGTCAGTAATGTCCCACGTTGTCATAATGTCAATCAATCACGTGAAAACGGCAACTTGGGGCATTTTTACAGCCGCACACATGTTCAGACCCCTGCCAAATATCCATCAAAGGTTGGATTTGTCTATTCTTATATCAGGTCACACATATGCAACCAGTTTATAACCAAATGAAATATAAAAGCAATCGGACATTTCACATAGGCACTGGGGGGGGGGGTCTCAAAAATAACAAAAAGTCATTACAAGTGCTAAATACTAGGTGTACTTAAATAAAAATCCGACCATGACGGAGTACAAAAACCATTATTTTTGTTTTACATATGTAGACTGGGTACAAAGTATTATAGGAAAAAATTTGTGAATCTGTCAGTAATGTCCCACGTTGTCAAAAAACACACTTGAAAACGGCGTTTTTGGGCATTTTTTAAGTTCGACGCATATTAAGACCTCATAATATGTCACACTATGCACCTAGTTTATGCCCAAATGAAATATAAAAGCAATTGGGCATTTCACATAGGCACTAGGGGGTCTCAAAAATGATAAAAAGTCATTGCGCATGCCAAAATGTAGGTTTTTAAAGACCTAACCCTTGATATGCAAATGAGCTGTGCTACTTTTGACAGTAGATTCTATTTGATGGGATATCAGATACCCTGTAAATTAATTTGTAGCTACATATCTTCTCTCCATTTGTAGATATAGGCCTTTAAAAATGCTCAAAAACACAAAATATCAATTTGAAGGGGCGGGGCTTAATTTTTGGGTGGGTCATATCTCAGAAATGCCAAGGAGTAGGATTCTAAAATTTTGTGTGTGTTCAAGGCACCCATAGGGGATTGTTAAAAAAACAATTAGCGAAATCTGAGACGGAGCCTGCCAAACTTTTCTGAATTTCAGGTAAGTTGGCACGGAATGACCCAGTAAGCTTTGAGATCAAGAAGAGAATTGAGCCCACTTTTATAAAGCTGTTTAGCAGAAACGTTAGCAGAAACAGTTTTATTTGTTAACAAATATACAAACCAGTCACTTACCAACTAGACAGTATTGAGTTGAAACCAACTCTGCCATCTAATAATGCTCAGTGCTTTGCAAATAGTTTTGTTAAACAACTTCATAAAATTGGGGCAAGAAATGGCAGCCAACGTCCTTACCAGAGCTGTAGCGCCATTCACATCGGTTACATAACTGTAACTAGGCTGATCATCATCACTGTACATTACATTATACGTCTCCACCCACTCATCATAGCCACTGCTGCTGTCTCGCCCTTGCGTAGTTAGACTTGTGACGTATACCTTGGATTCAAAATCAACTTGAATCCAGGGATTTTGGTCAGCGGTCTTTGCAACCCAGGCTTGGTTATCTGCAAGATCAATTTGTGAAAAAAATCAATAAAGTCCAAGTATTACTGGAAATTGACGGTGAAAAAGAATAGATTCAGTTTGAAATTAATGTAATATGTTAATCATTATTAAATTAGCACTTTAAGCAGGATTCTTAGTTGATAGACGTTTTCATGACGTGTTCCATCTTCATCAACTGCCCTTGAGGTACAGTAAATACAATGACTCTTGAAATTAAATGCTGGTTGCTTTGATCTCAGTGTAGGGGGTTGAACATTCGCTTGTGACTTTCTTTTCAACTTCTTGGCAACTTCAATGTTCTTCTTGTTCGTAAAGCTGTGTCTGCATTTTATGTGAACTTTTTGACCAGGTTGCATTATTGTTCTGAAACCAACATTGTAAACAATATTGTGACCATCCACCACAAATGGGCTGCAAAGTAGCAAATTATAATCTTTTAGCCTAGCCTGAAAATGACTGAAAATAATTATATTTTCAAAAGGTGTTAGAGACCTTGGAAAGCCATTAACTTTGAATATATTCATGAACTATATCATGATTGGTTTTGCCTTGAAAGGTAGTGAAGTTCTCTTTTCAAAAACTCTCAAATCATGTGTCCACCTTTGCGGTGGATAGTCACAATTGGAAATTGAAATCAACAAGGAAGAATTATTATTGGAAACATATTTGCATAATTTACAGAGCAGTACACTATATGAAAATGTTTCCTGTGTAACCACATGTGAAGAATACACAATGCCTGTACACTATATGAATTACTTTCACTTTTAATTACTTTTCTTTATAAAAACTCACCTTTTTCCAAAAGAGCACGAAGATACAAATTATCATGCAGTGATCTATAGTATTTCAAGATTACCAAAAAGTGAAGGATGGATTTCCATAACTCAGTTGATCTATGATGTTTATGGATACAAATTCTACAAAAAATTGGGTCAGTTTTATCTGCGGAAGATTGTGCAGAAGTGGTGACCTTTAGGACACATAGGTCTATAGGTTAGTAGGTCACACAAGAGTGAGTTAAAACAAAGAGCGCCACCACTCATCAATATGTGATTAGTGACTACATCAATATGATGCACTATAAAGAGACAATACATATAGACTACAGCACAAATTTAGGGTTCCTCAAAACAGCACACCTTGATGGATCTTTCTAGGCTAAGACTGTGACCAAATATTTTATCACTACAGCCTCAAGGGTCCTTACTAAGACCTTAAAAGTTTAACCGCGCTGTGCTATCAAGGCGCATCACACCAATTGTTTTGTCTTTTTTCTGCATTTTCGGCGCCTTGACCTTTGACCTCGATTTTTAGAGAGGTCATTTGAGTATATAAATATGTTTTTTAGATTCACAAGGTCAGGTTTCTATTCACTTCTAATACACTTATTGTCCTGAAAATGAATAGTTTAAGAGATAAATGACCTCAAAATTTGAAAACTATCATCTAATTTAAATATGCAAGTTAGGTCACTTCTGGGTCAAAACTCTCGTCCCATTTTGGATATGTCACAAAGAACTACCTAATAAACAAGAATCAACAATAAAACAAACTTTTGCAATTTGTGTGACTCAACATGTAAAAAATGTCTAAATCTGGTGCTCTATGTGTCTTTCCAATACGACTCCCGTATGAGCATTCCTGCCCGTATGGGATTATCCATACCTTCCTATTTTGGTCTTTTGCATATTCAGCCAATATGTAAATGCCCACATTTTCCAAACATGATACCCATATGGGTCTTTGAATTATTCTGCCCATATGGGCCACTGCATATTCTGCTCACCATGGGATTGCCCGCACTTTCCCCATACGATACCCATATGGGCCCTTTATATATTCTGCCCAGATGGGAGTGCCCATATTCTTCCCACATGATACTCATATGGGCCACTGCATATTATGCCCATATGGGATTGCTCATGTTTTCCCCACATGATACTCATATGGGCCACTGCATATTCTGCCCTTATGGGATAGCCCATATTCTTCCCATGTGATACCCATATAGGACACTGCATATTCTGCCCATATGGGGTTGCCCATATTCCTCTCATATACAACCCATATGGGCCCTTGCATATTCTGCAAAAATCGGATAGCCCATATTTTTCCCACATGATACTCATATGGGCCACTGCATATTTTGCCCTTATGGGATAGCCCATGTTTTCCCCACATGATACCAATATGGGCTCCTGCATATTCTGCCAAAGGGAATGCCAACATTTTCCCATCATGATACCCATATGGGCCCTTGCATATTCTGCCCATTATAGGATAGCCCATATTTTCCCCACATGATACCCATATGGGCAACTGCATATTCTGCCCATATGGGATAGCCCATGTTTTCCCCACAAGATACCCATATGGGCCCTTGCATATTCTTCCCATATGATACCCATATGGAACACTGCATATTTTGCCCAGATGGGATTGCACACATTTCCCCCATATGATACCTAAATGGGACACTGCATACAATGCCCATATGGGATTGCCCATGTTTTCCCCGTATGATACCCATATGGGTCACTACATATTCTTCTATGGGATTGCCCACATTTACACCATATGGGCCTTTGCATAGTCTGCCCATTTGGGAGTGCCCATATTTTGCCCATAGTGACAACCATATGGCCCACTCCAGATTTTGCCAATATTTTCCCCATATGACACCCATATGGGCCATTGCATATTCTGCCCATCTAGGATTGCCCATTTTTTCCCATATGATACCCATATGGGCCACTGCATATTCTGCCCAGATGGGATTATCCACGTTTTCCCCATAAAAAACCCATATGGTCTTTTGCATATTCTTCCCATATGGGTTAGCCCATGTGATCCCATATGGGTATCATATGGGTTGGCCCAGATGAAGCACATCATTCCAGCACAACGTGACCGTGAACGCTTCGCTCAACATCATGTAAACAAGACAGCATGAAGACACATCCCAAGAGAGTAGTATTATTTCCAATTCCCTTTCTTCGCTCGGCCCCAGCGGCCTATCCTGGACCGCTGGTATGGGCTAATCAGCTTGCACAGATTCTTGTTCAGGACAAACGTAATTCTCAAATTCTCTTGCATGGTTTTTCTTATAGCTTTATAAAAGCTTGGTTACGTTGGTTCTCGGATCGGTTCACTGGTTCGTAATTTGACTTCTGGTCTCGACAATCTTTCCATGGGTAGGCAAAAGGTTGCACGTGAAGTTGAGCTTGGCCGAGTGGCTGGTCCGTTTTCAGTTTATCCTTTGCCAGCATTCCGTTGTTCCCCATTTGGTCTTGTACCAAAGCAAGTGCCTGGCGTATTTCGCCTTATTCACAACCTTTCTTCACCGCTTTGGGATTCAGTTAATGGTCACACTGATCAATCTCAGGGGTTTCCCTTAACTTTTTTTTCCACTCGCCGGCCGGGCGATTCAACCGAAATTTTGGATCGCTCGCAGGTTTTTTCACTAGCCCGCATGTATATGTATGTATGTACACACAAAATTTTGAAAACGTAAAGAAAAAACAAACCTCAAAACACGGAAGTAAAGTTAGCAAAATTGCGTTTTGGGACGTTTTTATCCCTTAATTTCTGCCCTAAATTATCCTTTTTCCATCAACAACCATTTTAATGGATTCATGTTTTGAGGATCGGTTGTTTTGAACTTCGATTGCAATAAAATCTTCGTGAATCAGCGATCGGTCGACAACGCACATTGATAAATAATTCAATGAACTTTGAACCGCATCGCCCTCTGTCGGCAAAGTTGTTGATGTTTGATTAGACTTGATCCAAGGCTGTGTATTTTACACAATCTGCAGGCGTGCTGAACAATATGCGGCAATTCTTTACTCCGTTCGTGAACGTGTACTGCGGTAAAGTCTAGCCAAGATCTTATGAATATGGTAATTATCAACGGCCATCAACGGCCAATCACAGCGTGCGGAATGTTGGTTAGCTTGGACTTTGAACAGTGGACTGTGTGTTGTGTATACGCTATGCATGGACTACCACCGGTGGGCGACCGAACGTTGTGTGCACGGGTGGATTCTCAGCAGTCAGCACCATGTGGTTATGTGCATAGTGTTTTAACGACTGTATACCGAAATGATCGATCGCAATTTCCGATCGCGGCCACATTAAATCTAGCAAATATCCAGACTTGTCAAACTATTTTAAAAGCTTTAGGTAAAAGCTTACTTTGGGATTTTACCACATTTCCCACATTTATTGTGAAAAGGAACAATTATTTGACTCGCCCGGCGGGCTAGTAAAGGAAGGGTTTTGACTCGCCCGCCGCTACTTTCACTCGCATTTGGCGACCAAGATTATCTTGAACTTCAGTCACTAATGCTAGTTTTGATGATGCCGTTGCCATGGTATCTCTTTTAGGTCCCGGTGCTCTTTTGGCCAAATCGGATATCAAATCAGCGTTTCGCTTGCTTCCGGTTCACCTTGATGATTTAAATTTTCTAGGTTTCACTCTTGATGACCACTTCTATTTCGACAATGTATGCCTATGGGTTGTTCTATTTCTTGTGCCACATTTGAGCGTTTCAGCACCTTCCTTGAATACAGTGCCCACAAGGTTGCAGCCACCCAGCACATTATCCACTATCTTGATAATTTTTCTTTTTCGTTGGCAGGCAGGCCACTCGCGAGTGTCTTTGGGTGTCAAGAAAACTGAGGGACCGACAACTACATCAACTTTCCTCGTCAGCTTGTCACTTACTACAATATCTCAGCAAGTTATGGTGCCTATACGAGCAAGCTTGTTGCCTTGCAGGCTAATTTGAACAGAGTGTTGGTAAGGAAGAAGGTCACACTCCGTGAACTCCAATCTTTGATGGGGAGTTTGAGTTTTGTGTGTAGGGCAGTACGGCCAGGTCGCGCTTTTCTGAGACGCTTGTTTGATTTGAAACGGGGTGTGTCTAAGCCACATCATCACATCCGTGTTACCTCAGGGGCTGGGGCAAATCTAATTGCTTGGCAACAATTTCTGTCACACTGTAATGGTTCAGATATGTTTCCATTCGATTTTTGGATGCCCACCATTTAGTCCAGCGGATAAGTGGAAATTTCGTGCACTTTATGGTAAAAGCATAAAACTTGGCACACATGTACTTTATACCAAAACATGAAATTTTAGATCTAGTGCCCTCTCTGAATTGGCCTGCGGTGGCCTTGGCGGCCATTTTCCCAAATGGCTGCCATTTCTGATATAAAACTACATAACTCGGAAAGTAAGAGGCCTAGAATCTTCATTCTAGTGGCTAATGTATCTTTTGCCGTGTCCAACAATTACAAAAATGCATTATTGAAAGTGTCAGACTATTAGGTCCGCCATTTTCAAAACGGTGTATTTATTCTTCAAAATGGTGGTCTTCAATGGCAATAAATTCCATATCTATAGGACACAACTGCATGAATAGTCTAGTCAATCTATGGTTTGACCTAGACAAAAATGCAACAGAAATGATTTTTTTTGGCAAGTGTCTTTCGAAACCCTCCCATACAACATATAAAAAAAGTAGAAAAAGGAGGTAGGGGAAATATGTATAATTTGTATAAATACAAAATTGACGCTTTATGCCTCTATTTTCAGTAATAATAGTATAAAGCTTATTTTTTCCACATAATATTTTCATAGATGTAGTCACTGCATATTCCCCAAACACATATGAGCAAGAAAAAATCAAAGACGGCTGCCATTTTTTAAGATGGCCGCCATTTTCCCGCCAAAATCAAATTATCATTAGTTAGTAAGATAATATTCTTATATGAATGACCACTGCGCTTATCATCATGTTTCAGACTCGGTGGTATGACATTTCTCTACAGTGTTTATCACTAGTAATCCTAATTGAAAATTCCACTTAAGCAAAAGTTTTTTTTTTGAATAAACAATTGTCAACTTTATTACATTTTCAGGAATCATTCAAAGGTAGCTCTAACTTGCATGCAGTATTTAAACAATGTTGAGAAGTTGAATTTCCCATAAAAGGAAAAGGCTGCAATAAAGTGTATGACCCCCCCCCAAAAAAGTAATAATAATAGTAAAAAATAAATATGAAATACATAGATACAAACAACAACTGTTTTCCAATTCTAGGTCTACATAAAATAAAATTAAAACAAGCCAATGAATGAATTTAGACGACACATAATTAAATATAAGTAACTCAAAGATAAGCACGTAATTTACAGTTAGAAAATAATAATATTAATGCTGCGTATAAAAACTATAAAAAATAGTAATAACAAAAAAATGATACATGAAATTGCTTTTACAATGCAGAGCAAAAAGGTAAATATCGTCATTTTCGTTAATATTGTATTTGAATAACAAATTATTTCAGGTTCGGAAGTGATAATCCCAAAGGGAAAAATAACTGCCTCTCGTTAACGGCTACCGGTAATTTTTATTGCGATTATTTTTTAATAATGATCACAATATTTTCTAAAGGCTTTGATGGATCATTATTATTTTCTCTCTTCACAGTTGACTTGTAAAAGGTTAATGACGATGAAATTATTTAGCTTTAATATAACTTTCTTTCATCATCATGATAATGTCATAAACTAATGACTTAGCAACTAACCAGTAAGAGCATTTGTTGCCCGGTAAAAGCTTCTACAAACTAGATGTGTTCATCCTTGTACAAAATAATCGCCATAAAAAATAACGGTAGCCGTTAATAAGAGGCACTTATCGTTCCCTACACTTCTGAACCTGAAATAATCTGTTTTCAATGACAATATTATCGAGGAGGACAATATTATACGTAAATAACAAGCCTTGGGTATCTTCTGAAATTTGAACCACGATTCTAGTAATCTATTGCAAGAGTCTTGAAAACTAGGCCTAAACATCTTTTCAGCAAACTCGAGCGTTAGGGATGGGGCCGAAAATACTCAGACCATGAGGGTCTTCGGACCAAAATGTATGAGCACTAGTAGTCTAGTCAATAATATATGGTTTGACCTAGACTATACCTATGAAAATATTGTGTGGAAAAAGTAAGATTTATATTATATATTACTGAAAACATAGAGGCAAAAGCGGCAACTTTAATTTATGCAAATTAGGCATATGTCCTCTACTTCTTTTTTCTACTTTTTGATATGTTGTTTGGGTGGGTTTCAAGAGACGCTTGCAAAAAAAATCATTTCTGTTGCAATTTTGTCTAGGTCGAGCCATTTTTTGGCACAGATTGACCAGACTAGAAGCCTTCATTATGGTGACAAGTTATGGATTTTTAGGATCAAAAGCTTGAATAAGACAAATTTGCTACTCTGCACATAGTGGATATCTCAATATTGCTCACCTTTTTTAATTGATCAAAATAAAAAGCTCCCCCCCGATAATTTGTTTAGTTTAGTGATATTTTTGCAGATCCATTGGGTAGCAATAGCTAGCTTTCGGAAGTCTTGTTCGCTTCCTCTTCAGTTGCATGTGGGTCGATTCAGAGAATCGGGTAAATCTCGTTCAACATCTTTAAAAGATGTGTGGGGTTGCAACAGTTGTTTGGGGGTCTGGGGACATAGCCGTGGGTGTCTGTGTTTTTTTAAGTAACAAAGCGTGTATCTGTTGTTGGGTCGTTGATAATAATGCAATCAGATCCTCAAGTGTTTCTTGTATTTCTCATACAAATTATTTCGGGAGAATGGTAGTTGCTTTCAGACTCAGTTGGGTCTGATTGCATTTTTGCTTTGACGATCATTCCCCGAATATTTTGTTTGTTTGAAGTCCACACTATGTCTTGACCTGTATTTTTGTTCTCTAAACCTCCTGTTTAAACCGCAGGATTTGGTGAAGATTCAGTGAAGTTTAAAATGCAGATTCTTCTGCCTTTGTCATATGGTTTGATCTCGATTTGGTTGTTGTTTTTTTCAACTGTGATAAAGCTGATATTTGATTCTTTGTCACATTGTTTTTCGGTTGTCTCAAACGAATATGAGCAAGTTCAAATTTGGTGGCCTCCAAATAATTCTCAAGTGTGAGATTGAATGTTGATTTGGGAAGCCAAGCCGAGAGTGGTTTGAAGGGTTGGGTTTTGGAAGTCTCGTTATACAATAGATAATATCTATGTGAAAGTTACTGACCCTTAAAACCCAGTGTTGTAGTCGAGACCTGGGAGTCCGGGACCGAGACCGAGACCGAGACCTGGAGGTCCGAGGGGGAGACCGAGACCAGCAAAAAGTGGTCTCGAGACCGAGACCGGTCTCGAGACCTACAACACTGTTACAACATAATTTGTCACCAGAACGAATGCCGTTGAGTTATTTATGATAGTATTTTTGGCTGTAAGACTGCCATTTTGAAGAATAAAGACGCCATTTTGAAAATGGCGGACTCAATAGTCTGACACTCTCAATAATGCATTTGTTGAACTGTTGGACACGGCAAACATAAACATAGCCACTGGAATGAAGATTCTAGGCCTCTTAGTTTCCGAGTTATATCAGAAATGGCGGCCATTTTGGAAAATGGCCGCGAAGGCCACTGCAGGCCAATTCAGAGATGGCACTATATCAACAATTTCATGTTTGGTACAAAGTTTCATGCTTTTACCACAAAGTGCACGAAACTTTCATATTATTGCACGTATCCGTATTGTTTCGGGTCAAGCATCAACATTACGTTTGTCTGGGTCACCTGATATTACCAAACATTTCATTATTAAGCGTTTGTCACCAACAACTTTGAAGCGCAATTATTTCGCGCAGCGTTTCTGTTGTTTTTTGTTTTTTTGCTTTTTGTGGGTGGGCGAACTGACAGCCACATCCAAGTATGCGTATTCTCCCTTGAGGCAGTTGGATGTTTCTCTGCATATTAAACCTGCCGGCAAACCAATTGTTTTGAATGTTCGGTTCTCAAAAACCGATCAGTATGGGGTAAAGGTTGTTCCGTTGTCATTCCAGAGTTCTCAAAAGCTGGCAATGTACTCTGCCCTGTGCAGGCCGCTGAGCAGTATATGTCCATGCGCGCTTGCTCCTCGCAGGGCGATAACTTCTTTTCCCACTTTGATTGGACCCCGGTTACACGGGCACAATTCACGGCAGTCGTGAGGCACTCTCTTGACTTTGCTGGCCTTAAGGACCCGGGGCTTCACCTCGCATTCATTCCGAATTGGGGCGGCAACTACTGCGGCTATGGCAGGTTTACCCGAGTCGGTCATTCAGACTATGGGGCGTTGGAAATCCAATGATTACAGACGATACATTCGTATTGCACCTAACTTTAATTTATGAATCAAGTCGCTTAACTGTTCATACCGATGTAATTGTTTTACCAAATTAACACCCCTTTTATTTATTTATCTATTTTTTAGCGACCTTACACGACGGTTTGCCCGTGGTGTGGGTCATTGGTGACTCATTTGTGCACTGGCTGTCCCGGACGGCGGCGAGGTGTGGTAATGTGTAAACCTGCCTACAGGGGTTCAAAGTGCGGTACTTCGGCAGGCGAGGTCTGTGCTTGTCCGGTGGCTTGTTAATGACTTCCTTCACAAGCCATGGTCAGACGTACAGCAATGCCCCATTTATTCATGAGCATTTGACAAAAAAGACTATGTATTTAGATTATGGATACAAGCTGTAAATAATGATAAAAAATCGAACGTAAGATTCGCCTTCAGAGAGTCCGCGCAATGGAAGCGTGTTTTACTGCGCAGCAGCATGGGAGCTAGCAGAACGTAAACCTTGGAGCATATTCCGTACAGCCGGTGCCGTGTCTCGTGGGGCCAGAGAGACAAAGCCCGGGCATAAAACTACCCAGCTTGCCGGTCTAGCCGTGACCTTGGGAGGGTTAGGGAGTCAGACCATTAATTACGTTTTGTTTTACGAGGGTTTTAGTATGTAGCCTTAGTACGTTACGTGATGCCTGCGCTACACACGCGGCGGTTGATGACGAATATAGCTGCACGGTGTCCACAGAATTCAATTTGGTGTGGATTGGGCTGTACTTATATGTCGGTTTTTTTAATTACCCGTGATTTTGTGCTTGATGGATATGAAGACTGGTTCCTCATGCCTCGACATTATTATAATTAACCCTGCGCTAAGTATGACAATCAAAGGCGTCTGTCCCCTGGTCGCACAGTCAGCCCCTGTACGGTGTGAAATTGCGTGTAAAACTAATTTGGCTGCTCACAAACTCTTCTAACATGGTACCATTAGACTCAGAAACGTACACTGAATCCCAAGAACAAAAACAAAAATCAAAAAAAGTTCAAAATAATTTTTGTGTTATTTTTCTTACCCAAATCCACCAAAATCCAACGTTCATGCTTCTAAGTTACACGCCGTTACAGTATCGTACTGTCCGCTGCAGTGCCGTGTGAAATTGCTTGTAAAACTAATTTGGCTGCTCACAAACTCTTCTAACATGGTATCATTAGACCCAGAAACGTTAACTAAATCTCCAGAACAAAAAAAAAAAAAGAAAAAACAAATGTTCCTGGATGGTTAGCACACTCAGTTGCAAAAAAAATAAATGTTACCAAAATCAAACTTGTTTTCATTTTTTTTCATTTTTTTTGCACTGCTGTCCAGTGCTTACCAGTCTTCTGAGAAACAAGATATCTTATTTACTTGGCCTACCCGAAACCACAACCTGCACCTGCAGCCGATTTTCACGAAACGCTAGGATTAATCCTATCTCGAGTTAGGATGAGTAACTCGTCCTAACTTAGGATGGGTTCAATGCGTCCTAACGTCTATGGATACGGAACTTAACTCGTCCCAAGTCCGAAGATTAATCCTAAGTTAGGAAGAGTTTGGTGAAATCGCTGGCTGGTGTCTGCCTGATGTCTGGAACAGTGACAGGATGATTGATTTCCCCAAGTAACAGCGGCTAGATCTAAGACCTTGGAGCGTGTCAATGGGGTTAGGGTTTATAGCCTCAAGGGAATTCTATGGGGCTTCGAAGTTAAAGGTGACTCTAGGTCGAAGACTCACCCCGAGCTAGTTCTGCTGGTACAAGTGCTATCCGGCAATGGTCCATTGAGGAACTTAAAAAAACCGTGATTACCGTTAATTCCTGCGCGATACTGCAGCGAAGTGTATAAATACATAACGAACCACAAGTCTACTTACAACAATGTCACGTAAACTTGACAGTTGCAACGGCTGAAAAAGCGTTTACGTTCTCAAGGTGAACGTTTACATCGTGAACTAACACAGTCGGCCATTTAATGGAGTCAAATTTTTGACTCCACAAAATGGCCGACCGTGTTAGTTCGCAAAGTTAAGGAAAACCACGCAATTTAGAGGCATATTTGTGTGGATTATTATATTCTACTTTTAAGACATCTTTCTAACCACATGCATTTTATAACAAACGGTTACAAACGCTTTTTATAGACCAACTCGACAGATCCAAGGCAACGTGTACCTTTAAGGTGTTGCTATTTTATGGTCCTTGTTCATCTATATGACGACCAAGACGCAGCTGCAGCCGCTAATTGGACACAGCTTTACGTCTTACCATGATTATTCAGCCTAGCTTGGAAGGACTGAAACTTGTTGTCATCGCTGAACGCCGATGATGCTTTTATGTTTGCATCAGGAATAGCGCCACTCTCCATGCCCAATGGTTCCCCGACGGGGCAAACGTCGACTTCTCCTGTGGAATGTCAGTGTTATTAAACATTGAAAATAATGTGAAACTTCACAGTTTGGTGGCTGTCCTGACACTACAAATTTAGTTTCGAACTTTCTTCCAACCGTCTATGTCGTTTGAGCTACACTTCGAAGATGCATTGCCGGTGTTTCGATAATAGTGGCTTCTTATATAGCGCTCATATCCGTCACTCAGTGACGCTCAAGGCGCTTCAACTGTCAGTATTTTCCTGCAAGGTATATAATGTGGAGCTTCTTTTTGAAGCTTGAGACCTATTCCTTCACATAGCACAATGTAATGGTTTACAAGGTGCTGTGGCGCAACATGCTGCCAATCAAACCAGGAACACCGGGGCAAACCCTTTCTCTTATCGATAAGTGCACGGGGTTCTTTTACGTGCATTACACAACACACGGGACCAACGGCTTTACGTCCCATCCGAAGGACGAAGCAATAATGGTTAAGTGTCTTGCTTAAGGACACAAGTGTCACGACTGGAACTCGAACCCACACTCTGCTGAACAGAAACATCAGAGCTTGAGTCCAGTGCTCTTATCCGCTCGGCCATGACACGCCACGGATCAAAAGATCAAACAACACATTTTCACAAGTGAACGATTTATAATTCGTTCGCTTGTGAAAATTTTGTGAAAAAAAATTGAAAAGGTGAAAAAAGAACAAAATATATATTTAATTCCCTCAAAAGTAGAATTTTGTCCCCCCGAAATACCGTTTTGTTCCTCCCAAATATTATTTTAGGGGCTCTGTTCCAAAATATAACCCGCAACGACCGTCGGAAGGATGGATGGTTTTCGATCACATTCCAACTACTTTTGGCTTTTCTGGTGCAGGCTACTGCTAGTAGAGCTACATGTTCATGTACTTGTAGTACTTGGTGTTGACTAGTCTTGGTTAAGACTCTCCTGCATTCTTGTGTAAAAGTTCTGTATGCTGTCCTTGTTATGCATGAACTATCAAACCATCTGTTTTCTTCATGCGTACATTGCCTTTTTATGTTTTTGGCAAGGAGAGATCGTGCAACGTGCTCGCCCCTACCACGCGTAGGCGTGAACGCGCAAATAATGTATCAATTCACGGTAGCTGGTACGCGCAGGAAACCAATATAATGCAAAATATTTTGCTGTTAATTTTCAAAGCTCATAATCTGGTTCTGGAAAATATGCATAAATAGTTATTATGTGTAAGAGATGAGGTTCCATGAGAAAATTTAAAAACCTCAAGAATGGCCTTTGGACATGAATATAACAATTCTAGAAAACGAATTTCAAAGAACAAAACAATACAAAAAGGACACCAACCCTCAGTAATCTGAAAAACGATTTAGGCATGAATCGATTCTCAAATTAATATGTAATTTTTTGGTTAAAGATTTGTTCAAACCATAATGATAACTTTGAAGGCAATCCTTTCTCCGAATGGTTTATACTACCAAAAGCTGCAGTACTTCTCACCAAGTAAGTTGTTATGGTCACACTTTTTAGAGTGTTTACCAAACTATTACCATACCTCTAAGAAAAATGGTATACATATCAATTCATAGATTAAGTAGATAGTTTGTAAGACTCTTTAACCACACAAAGTAGCAGAGTATCAAACAAGGTAACAGCTTTTTAATGTTAAGATCTTTCTTTGTTGCCATCTCAGAAAAAAACAACCTCAGTTTTGAACAGTCTTTTGAAGTCCCTACTTACCAGAGCATTTGAGGATGTTCTTGATGTCCTCCAATGAGTTGCTATAAGTGTTGAAGTAAGTAACTTGAAAGTTCCGTACTGGTGAATAGGTATTCAGACCACCGAGACGAATCTTAGTGCATCTACAGGGGTCCTGTACAGGAATCACCCAACGGTACACTTGGTGGTCAGTGGGATCCGGTTCACATCCCATGAAGCAAACCATTGCTTTAAGAGACAGAAAGAGTGGGCAAATTGAAATATTTTGAAATAATGAATAACTTGTTAACACATTCCGACCAAGAACACCAATGTTTACATCAAGGTGAGGATATACTAACGGGTCCAGCTTGCAGCGGGTTTGCATTCTCGCTCATTAGGTGGCTCAAAAGTGAACAAATACTGTTAAAAGTCACCTGGAAATAGATTTTTTTTTTAAACATAAGAGTTTATGTATATTAACAATAAAACAATTTTTTGAGTAATTGTTTGTGAGGATTTATATGTAAAAAAAAATAGATAAAGTTGTTCGGGGATGACTCCGCCCATCCCCTTTTGTGACGTCAATCAAGGCAGACTTCGCCTCGATCGAACATCGACCCCCCTCGAATTTGCTGGCGTTTACGTTGTAAACACACGTGCAAGTAGGTCCCAGTAATGATCTTGTACTTTTCGAAAAAAAGTTTTTTTTTCTTGCATTTTCCGGCCATGCCGACCAGGTGTATTGCTGCTGTATGCAGCTAAACAACTAATGATGGGGTCAGTCTGCATTTGTTTCCTGCAGATCCCAAGTATAAGCGGTTGTGGGCCGCGAAAGTCAGACTAACGACGTCGTTTTCGGCGCGATGTGCCAGCTCGTATACGCTAGCTAGTACATGTATACTGTGATGTGGGTGACGTCCGCATACGCACAACATTTTTTTCTTTCCTTCAAATATCGTGCCTTGATTGACGTCACGAACAGCGCCACCATGTGTCAAGGTAAAGGGGGGCCTTCTCTTAAATTTGTAATTAAAATAAAAACTAATTTTTAAAAACCTTAGTTAACTGTTTATTCACATTCCACTCATCAAAATACATATTTTAATGACAAAAGCTTTTTTCTTTCAAAATACCACTGCCAGGTGCCTTTAAAAACTTTCTTAAACGTTATTTGGCACCTGATGACGTCGTCATGACGTCATTGATCAGGTTCCATTCTTGTATTAAGTTATAATTGTCAGTTGAGTTTGAAGGTTCAGTTTAATTTAATTTCATTAATTCATTATGTTTTATTGCATCAGGGTTGGAAAGTCATATGGAAAATATGGAATGACGTCTACTTGAAGTCATCGATTGTCACGTTTATCTCCACCAAGGTGGTGTTTTACAAGATCTAGAAACTGTGCATGTATTCAATCTGTATTCAAGGGATTTTTGACTAAAGTACGGTAAAGATTCGTGGAGACAAGGGTCAAATTTCATAGAGCTGCTGAAGCACAAAAAAGTAACTAAGCACAACAAAATTATGCTTACCAGAATAAAGTTACCAGCCGAACTACACTGTCACACGTACAATTTGCTCATATCTGCAAAGCAGACATTTAGTAAGCAATATTTTCTGCTTAATTAAGCCGCTCTATGAAGATGGGCCCTGGTACAGGGCTTTGACTTTAACGGACATCCAGAGATCAGAACTGTCGTAAGTCATTATCCACCTGATAGCCACAGATCAGCTTAGCAATAACAATGCTAATGTTTTGTTTGTCCAAACGAGTCAATTTAATAATGAAATTAAATGTCCAACATTCCATTTTTGGGAGTTGGGTTACGTTGAGTTGAGTTGGACAATATTTATGAAGCACTAGCGGGATACCCGCGCTACGCGCGGGTCCCGCTAGAGTTCCGCGCTGTTTCGATTTCACAAAGCACTAAGACTGATCTTAACTTTGTATCAATCTTAATTGCTAAGCAAAGAGTGACGTCACAATACCAATTACCCTGTCCGTGTTTATTTTCCCCCCGTCCCCCTGCCCCTTCCTCTCCCCGTCCCACGTGCTCTAATGTCTGACTCCATTCTCCATGATCCCGTCCCATAGCAACAGCCGTCCCATATTGCAACAGTTAAATAAAAGGTGCCGTTCCCCCGTCCCCTGCCCCTTCCCTCTCCCCGTCCCACAAGCTCTAAAGCCTGCCTCCGTTCTCCATGATCCCGTCCCATATACGCCTCTCTTAATATTTATGTATGACGTCCTAATTCTTACCCACTGCACTGTACGCGGTGCCGTTCCCCCGTCCCCCTACTGCTCCTTCCCTCTCCCCGCCCTACGTGCTCTAAAGCCCGCCTCCGTTCTCCATGGTCCCGTCGCGTACCATAGCAACAATTAAATAAAAGGTGCCGTTCCCCGTCCCCCTGCCCCTTCCCTCTCCCCGTCCCCCGTGCAGCTGCCCGTGCTCTAAAGCCTGCCTCCGTTCTCCATGATCCCGTCCCAAAGCAACAGTTAAATAAAAGGTGCCGTTCCCCTGCCCCTTCCCTCCCCCCGTCCCACGTGCTCTAAAGCCTGCCTCCGTTCACCATGATCCCGTCCCATATACGCCTCTCTTAATATTTATGCATGACGTCATAATTCTTACCCACTGCACTGCACGCGCGCGCTGCCCATAGCAACAGTGAAAACGGCGCGCAAAACCCCACAAATTTTGGTGTATTTTTGCTCATAAATCTGTCAATTCTCAACGGATGTTGTTCAAAAATAGATGAGTGACAAGACAAAGTCAGCGTCTTTCTCCCGTGTAAATTTGGTGAGGTTTGATGCGGTATCCAGGGAGGAGATCCAATAACACACACACACACACACACACACAGACAGACACGATTCGGCTATTTATAAAGAGATGCAGATTAAAAAGGTACAAATACGATTTACAAAAAATACATCAAACAAACATCAACAAACAACTAAACACAAAATATACGTCAGTTACAACTAAAACATTTGTCTCAATTGTTTTCCAGGCTCATTATTTTAATATGTTTTTATTACAGTTTGAAAATCTTCGGTTATTATGAAATTGTAAATGGTGATGCAACTGCAAAACATATTTTATTATATATAAAATTTGTAGGGTAGATGGCCTTAGCTTTCATTCCAAACCGGACCTTCATCAGAGGCACAAACAAGCCCAAACAAAAACATATCCATTTATAGCAAAAAGAGAGGCAAAGAACAATGAAATAGTATCCAGAAAAAGGAGAGAAAATTTTAGCCAATCAAAGTTATTACTTTACAAACAGTGGGGTGGCTAAGAACCAATTAGCGTTATGTGGTGGGGACAAAAGGATGGTCAGTTAAAGGTGGGAAAAAGAAGGGAAAACAAATCAACCAGTGAAGAGAACAGGTTATTAACAGTAACTGTAATTATACATAAAATAAATAAGTAAGCAGTAAATGAAATGGGGGTGATGGGAATCTATTTGACACAGGTGTTGATGTTTAGTCCAAAGGGTTGGACTGTCTTAAGTTGGTGAATCCAGTGCGATCCAGTGCGAGTTTGCGGTGTGTGTCATCACCATTGCAAGCCTCATTCACCATAAGTTCAACATCTTTGACGTTGTGATTGGGCTGTTGAAGTGGATGAGACGGGGTACGGTTTCTTGGTCTTTATGAAAGAGACACGGTTCGCAAAGCAAAGACTAAGTTTGGTCTTAGTCTCTCCCACATAATGTAGTCCACATTTCTTACATGATATAACATAGACTACATTAGGTGTGCTACATTGGGAGTCGGTCTTGATGTTGTAAGAAGAGCCAGTGATATGACTCTTCACTTTAAGTGCCGGTTTGATGTAGAGACATGTTCTACACTTGGAGCGGGTACATTTGTGACAACCTTGTTTTTCTGTTAAGGGTGGTGTTTGGCATGTACCTGGTGGGAGTTTGGCCCTGACTAGGATGTCTCCCTGAATTTTTAGGGCGGTGGAATGCAACTGGGGAGCTCAGGGATTGCTGAGCACAACCTGTAAGAGGAGTGAAGTATATTCATACTGTTATTGAGGATTGATGAAAGTTTAGGCAGTTTAGGGTGGAAGGTGGTGACTAGGGCAACTCTCTTGGTCGGGACTTGTTTTTTGTTCCCGTGTTGGTCAACAGAGTATGACGAGGTATGTTGAGGGCTCTGTTGATGGCAAGTTGGACCCTACGTTCGCTGTGGCCCCTTGAAACAAGGTATCTGTGGAGCAGATATATGCCTTATACGTAATGCCTAACTGTAAGCAGATACCTTCTTACAGTGACTAGGTGAAATAATATATTTTTAACAGTTTTTGTTTTAAATAAAAAAAACTACATTTTGAGAGGGTGTGTTTGCCTTTTCTTTAACTTTTTATTTTTACTCTCCCTAACTGGTATTTCCCCCCTTGATCTACACTTCACTACAGAGCCCCAAAAGGGACGTACGACAACAAATTATTGAACACAGATCTGTTTTGAGTTTTAATTGTGTCGGTTCGAAATAAATCCGTGCACTCGAAATAAGTTATTTAAATGTTTAGCGTTGTATTCAAATCACCTTGTGCCCTCATAACCAATTCGAACACTCTCTTTAATTTTTGTATGCGCTCCAAAAAGTATTTTTTGACCGCGAAATAATTTGGCAGACCCAAAACAATTTATTACAAGTTGGTACTCTAAATAATTTTGTGGACTAGAAATCATTTTGTTTACTCATGGGCGTCAATCCTGGGGGGGGGACCACGTCCCCCACTTTTTGAAGGGTGGGAGACACTATATAAAAAGTCCTCCCAGTTTTTTTTTAACTCGACGTGTATCTCATATAGGGCACTATAATGTGACGGCTGAGGGCGATTGACCATGATTTCTCCTGTTTCTATACACAAATGGCAAGCATGCGTCCCCCTTATGTTAGTCGACTAATCCTTTTTTGAAGCAAAATAATCATATTGCTAAAAGGCAAACCTGGGTAAATATAA
This sequence comes from Pycnopodia helianthoides, assembly GCA_032158295.1. Lineage (NCBI taxonomy): Eukaryota > Metazoa > Echinodermata > Asteroidea > Forcipulatida > Asteriidae > Pycnopodia > Pycnopodia helianthoides. Next base: position 8,755,175 of record CM063262.1, read on the forward strand.
TGTGTTAAACGCTTTTGAAATGTCCTAGATTGCTCCAGAGAGCACCTACTGTTAAACAAATTTCCCGGGCTCTAAAGCGGGCCCCGGACCCCACGCAGTAAGAGCTTCGCGTTTGCTCGTTCTTGCGATCACATCCTGGCTAGATTGCTGTCCTTATAAAAAAGGCTAACGTTGGGCCCCCTTATATTATTAGCAGACCAGTTTTCCCCCCCAAAATTACAAAACAAATGTTAAAAGTTCAACTCGGTACAAAATAGTGTGTAAATCGCCTCTGAAGTGCCCTTATAACAACCGGACAGTCACGGACCTCACCATGCCACATTGCAGAGGGTCCAGGTATGATTTTAGCAGTAACAAATATATCAAAATTTCCTTTTTTATGATAAATTTGCTATTTAAATAGCATTAACTAACCCTTACAAAGCAGCAATTTTCTCTGAAGCTCTACTCCGAATCCTTCCATCCCCCATCCCAACAGCGTGCAGTCAAAAAACGTTGACTCCCTTACTGGAGGGTTGGACCTGCGTTATGTTTAGGGTCGTTGTCTGCTGCCTCAAATTCTGTGGCTCATGGTCTGTGTTCGTCCAAATGTCAAACACCTTGTGTCTGTTTTTTTTTCTTTCTTCTTCTTGTTTCCTTCCTTTGTTCACTCAAAAAATCATAAATAGTATATTATGTAAGAGTAAGATCCCATTTCATATCGAAGCTTAGGTCATGAAGTTAGAAAAAATGTAATAAGTTTAACATTATTAAATAATTGATTTGGTTATAAAGATTTGAATATTTAATTAGCCAATCTTGAGACCACCTCATCTCAAAGAGAAAACGCACGATCATCAAACTGTTTTCACTTATATACTTGTTGGATACTGTAGATGTGTTTGTTGGGCTAAAACTATAACGTCCAGAAACATGATTGTCCGACTAGGCTCATAATTTACATGTTTTTTTTTTTAAATTTTATTGCAAACATCTTTTTCAAAACAAGTAAGATTTTATGAACGATTTATTCCAAGAAATTTAAACTTATCCGAACATTGTCAGCAGAAAACAACGCTAACGGGTAAATTTCGCGAATTGTGTACTGCGTAAAACTTCATTCGTCAATGTCCTTGTTGTGAAATTCTGAACTTGCTCAAGTCCTCCTAATTCCGTATCCGACAAATGCTTTTGCGTTGTTTGTACGATACTCAGAAGATGTAGTGCTCATCAGAGCAGCGATACTCCGCGTGGTGTCCGTGCAAACTACATTCAATCTGGCCGATATTATTTTTTTTTTACTAAAAGGACATTCTTTGGAGACCCGATACAGACCCTCGACCGCGGATCAGCTTAGCAATAACAATGCAATTATTTTGTTATTTTCTACATGAGTCAATTGAACAATAATTTCAAATTTCCAATATTCGACTTTCGGTATGTATTGCCAGATTAGGTAATGTACTTACTAATTTGTGTATACTGTCGTTAAACTGTCAAAAAACAAGAAGTACGCAGACTTAAAAGTCACAATTACGAGCTAATTACAATAGCATATTGAGAAAAAAAGTGGTGTTATTAGATTACTGTTGTGTCAGCTTGTGACAAGGCCAAAAAAAAAAAAAAAAAAAACAGAACATTTTTCACGTCCGGATTTAAAAAAAAAGGAGGAAGCGGGGCTTTTTATTTATATCTACCCTTTTTTCAAAAAGAAATGGCCTCCAAAAGAGATTTCCGGCAACGACTGTGTGTATTAAAAAACTACATTCACGATCACATGATCACATTTATGAACTATGATCACAATTGCACATAGGGAACCACTCGCAGCCATGATTTTAGATAAATTCTAAACATTTTACGGATGCTTTCCCCGTGGTAGTTGGTAATGGCAAAGCGAAAAGCATTAGTCTAGGCCACCGTAGGTAAATAAAAGGAACAATTTGGTCCTAAATTTGTGCTTAGCAAAACTGCTATGCAATTATTGCTTTTGCATAAAATCTCAAACATTTGCAAAGCATTCATAAACTGTGTATAGCAAATTAAAAAGCTTAAACATTGCTAAAAATGTAACCCTATGAAATAGGTTCGTTTGTGTGGTTTCTAAGCTTACTTTCAGGCCAAGGCTACTTTCAGAATGTCTATAATCAACTAATAAGATATTTGTGAAAGTTTGGATTCCTACAAAAAAACACAACAACCATTAGTTCAACACTATGATGTGCTCGGACCGTTTTTGATGCGAGTCAAAAACCTTTGCCTTTCATTCATCAAGCGGCGGTTGTCTCAAACAACATCAGGGGTTTCCCTTAACTTGTTTCTTCACTCGCCGGCTGGACGAATCAACCAAAATTTTGGGTCGCCCGCAAGTTATTCACTAGCCCACATAAGCAGCACACACAAGTTTTTGAAGTGTAAAAAAAAAAAAAAAAAAAAAAAATGTTTTTCCCTAATTTCTGGCCTTAAATAGTGTTTTCATCAACATCAATTTTTATGGATTCTTTAATTTGGTGTATGTTAGAAGTCTGTAGCATTTTGCAATCCAGAGTTATACCATAATTTGCATAAAAATTATTGCCATTTTGGTCAAAATAGGTTGAGGAGAAACAGCCTTGTAAACTTTACACTGTATTTTAAATTATTTTAGTACAAAGTTCTTAAGAAAACCCTAGCAACGAGCACATTCCCATTATACTATTCGTCTGAAATTTTCACCAATTGTTGGATATGACTTATTAAGTCAAAATATTTGTTATTTTATTTAACGCTCTATATCGCACTTTTAAAAACTAATTTGCATATTGTGCTTTTTCGCAATCTTTTTCGTATCTTTAAAACGGCAAAACACACTTAGTCATTATTACGACGATTTTATAGCAGTTTAATTTAATTTTAGTAACTTTTTAAAGTAATCCTAATGCCAACTGGACTTTTTAGAAAACCAAATGAATTTAAATAGAATATTTTGGGGTGAAAACTAGAGCTTTTTTGGCAAAAATTTTTTTCCCCCACTTTTCGGTATTTTTTTAAGCAACAGCTTAAGCTGATTCATTAAACCCTTCAGCCAGCTTGTATTTTCATGGTTAAATCTATTTTGGGGTAAAAATGTAACATTTTGGTAAAAAAAATACTTTAGTTTAAAACCCGAGAATTTCCACTAAAATCTAGCACAGTCAAGGTAGTTTGCCTTCTTACTGAAATCTGAAGTTGATTAATCTACTTTGAAATAATCTTTGGGCTAAAAACTTGCCCAAATAAATAGAACAAACAAATAAACACAAGGAATCAAAGAGGGGGAATTTTTTATTCGCACTGGAATACACTCGCCTTTCCGCGGTGTTCGTCGGCCAGAAGAGATCCGTTGGCATCGATGGCGATGTGGAATCAGATTCCGAATCGGTTTCTGATTCCACATCGTCATTTTCACATCGGAAGTAAACGAAGTAATCTGCCACGAAGCCAACCATGTCTCTCTCCTCCCTGACAAGATTGGCATCACGGAGATCATTCAAAGCTTCAGTCAGACACTAATCCTTCGAACCCATACAAAATATAATAGCAGTTGGCTAATAAAGTTAATTTATTTGGCTAAAAGTGGTAAATAATTCTCAAAATCTTTTCGCTCAGAGCAGTACAGGTCAGTTGAGTGGAACACAGTTGACTGCAACCTCGTCCCCATGGTTTACTTTATTTCCAACCACATTGTTTACAACTGCTCGACACACCCTGGGGACGAGGTTGAGTTGGCTGAATTTTCGTGTGGCACGCACCTAATAAACAGTGACATGACAGTCACCTGACAGCGAATAAACAACCGATATCGTTCACAGCGCATGCGCGCACTCGACATTGCGCGCTTTGACCAATGAGTGCACTACACTGTGTGCACGTGATAGCAAAGATCCACGCCCCTGGCAACAAGCGCTGTATGTCTACGTGTACTAAATCTACCGACCCTGCTTTTAATCTTGACCTCTGACCTTTTCTATGTCTAAATTTAGAAAGACAACGTCCTCCGCTTTCAGATGATACCAAATTTATAATAGGGGGTTTCAAATAATGTCGTGTCAGATGTTTAAAAGACGCAACTTTCCACTGATTCCAGGGGCACCGATCGTACAAACCACAACAAATTGTACACAAAACACGGGTTTTTTCCAACTTTATTGATCAAAATGAACATTCAATCTTACAAATTATGAAAGAGTGGACATCAACGATATCAAAAATGGGATAAACAAAAAATCACATCGAGTAAGAAATGTTCACCTTTTCAACATTGACGAGCCCTTTTGCGTGCTAAGAGATAGCGCGATCGACTTACGGGCCTTTTTTGCAGAGCGGGTCACAATTAAGCAGCCGTTTTATAGAGCTTTTTTGCAATGAAATCTCCGTGATTTAACGCTTGGTCGACGACGCACTTTGGGAAAAGAATTGTTTGGCAAGATCGATGTGTTTATAAATACGAGGTTATAATTTTGTATGAAATATAACAGGAGCGAGGTTAAAATTAGACTCCAGCGCGCATCTTCCGACCCTGGAAATTTGAGTTGTGTGTTTCCCGTACTCGCCTTCGTATTATTGTATGGAACATGGAGGAGAGGGCCAGACTAATATGTGCATGCGTGTTTTAATGGAAATAAATGATTGCAACCGCGATCGCGGCCACATTAATATTAGACTTATTCGATGACATACATGTATTTAGCGACGGTACGGTAGCTATACAATGTGGAAAGTAACTTAGAGAGTCCAGATAGAAAACTACGAACGACGAACTCGCAAGTATTTTTTTAAATTTTGTATATGCTTTTCAAATTTTGGGAAAAAAAAAAAATTAACAAAGCATGGCGGCCTAAAAAAAAGAAAAAAAGCGGGCAGGTACGCGAAACATGTTTTTTTTGGCCTAATATTAATTTGAGTTTCCAAATAAGGTGAGCTTTTGATACGGATAAGTTAAATGTGAAATTCATCGACAAAGGCAAAGGGTCTGCCAAACAGGAAATTGTGTAAAAAGGTGACACCGGAACCAACTCTTTCAAACGATACAAACTGAATATATTCTTACGTCACTTCATACAAACTGCAAGGTACGGCCAAGGTTTCTCCAGAAAATAAGTCTATTCAAGCACCAATTACATATAAAGTGACTTGTTGATAGCACGTGAAGTAATCAATACTCTCATACAGGCTTAGCCTTGCTCAAGGCAGTCGCAGTTTTCACTCCGAAAAAGACGCCGTAAAACCCACCGTAACCTATTTACTGTACACCAACACGTACTTTGCCTAATGTGTGTATCACATCGCACGACGCCCGTATACTACTACTGTGCGCAGGTCATCCGCACTCGTAGTCTGTCCGCATGCGGAAGCCGTCAGGCCGACATTCTTGCACCGTCTGTATCTATGTGTTCCTTTATATTTCGTCCTACATTGCATGTAGCTAGCTCGGGCGGGTAGCGCGAAAAAACAAATAAATTAAGACAAAACTCCAACGCCTTTATCAAGGCTAATACAGGCTGAGATACTGGAACGGAAAGGGACATGAAATAATTTGTGTTTAATATCTCCCAAATAAACGATTGCAATCGCGATTGCGGCCACATTAAATAATAGACTCATGCGAAGACATACGTGTATTTAGCGACGGTACGGTAGCTTCCCAATGTGGAAAGTAACAGAGAGAGTCCAGATAGAAAACTACAAACTACGAACTCGCAAGTATTTTTTTCGACGGATTGTTGTAATTTTTATATATTTTTCTAATTTTTGGAAAAAAATAAAAATAAAAAATAAAGCAAGGCGGCCTAAAAAAGAAGAAGCGGGCGGGTACGCGAAACATGTTTTTTTGTTTTGCCTACTCTTAACTGAGTTTCCAAGTAAGTGCTTTTGATACGGACTCAAGATTAATATGAAATTCATCGACAAAGGCAAGGAGACTGCCAAACAAAAACTGGTGTAAAGGTAATACCGGAACCAACTCTTTCAATCGATACAAACTGAAGCTTATTCAACTCACGTAGCTTCATATTATGTGGCCATAAATCTGCAAGGTACGGCCAAGGTTACTCCAGAAATAAATCTATTCAAGCACCACTTTCTCAGTAGTGACGTGTGGTATCGTATTAGGGTCAGCCACAGAAGTTGCCAGCGTATGGGGAATTATACGAGTAAAGAATATAAAGTGACATGTTGGTATCAAATGGTTTCCATACTGGCATACAGGCTGATATACTTGAGCGGGAAAGGACATGAAATAATGTGCGTTAAATCTCCCCCACACTAATCGTGGCCGCGAGATTTTATAAAACAATAATCTCACCACGAAAATGCCTTATTTCGTCGAATTTAGGTATCATGTCGCAGTATAAATGAGCCATTTGTATGCTACTTCCCAGGCCCCGTACACGTCATGTACATTGACGGGTAACACAACAAACTACTCATTTGTCTATACACGGGCCCATAAGTTCAAGTATTTGGATAATATTATTACTGTCTGTGTGACTGTGCCAAAATTTTAGGAAACAATTTAAAAAATCACATCGAATTAAATATATAACTTTTGCTAAACAGCAAAAACAAGGTCACAATTCCATCAAGAACATGTTTAATCAGAACAATACTCATACATCCCAAAATTCTCACTACACAAATAAATATTACTTTAACATCAATAGTGCTTTATATAGTTGTGACTTAATTGTAACTAATAGTATCCATGTCATGAATTCAAAGTGAGTGGCGTCTCTTTACCATAAAGACTACAGACTGACTCCATCACGTGCTACTTTACACTTTAATTTATGCATCAGATAGTAATATCTGGTTTTACTCTTACACCGATGTGTGTAAAGCATTTTATACTTAGTACTTTCCCGAGTCCTTTGAAAAGAATCCACAGGCATAATACTCGGGTGGGATTCAAACCCGCGACTTTTGACATTCTAGAGCAGATGTCTAACCAACTTGACCACCAAGATTGCCGGGTAGTTGGAGGCAGTTCGAATCCTATGATTAAGCATCAGAGAACGCAAACAAATGGTCTGCACCAGTCAACAGAAACTTGATGCCGTTTTAATTTGAATGTCATCCAAATTCAGGTATTAGCTGAAAAAATATATGTAAAGTCCATATATTTAAGTTGTGACGTAATTGAACGTTTCCTGATTTTGACAAAAATTACACATGAAATGTTTCAATTACAGTGGCATTCTAACGTGAGGTTAGTAAATGGTAACTTTTCCCCATTTTCTTAATAACGCTCTCTACTGAAAAAGAGTTGATCACACTACAAAATTTGACCTTGCGCCCCCTTTAAGAGTCGTCAGATAAAGTTCGTTTTTATTCGACGACGAGATACAAGTGAAAAAAAAAAAAATCAATCAAAATATGTAAAACAAATTAACCCTGTTAACTTCATGCCCATGTAAAGTCGCCCGAAACAATAAATAAAAAATGAAATAAAAAATTGCGATTTTTTTCCAAAAAACATCGTTGAGGGTCAACGAAATGTAGCACTAAATATGTGTATGCTTTATAATAGTGAATAATGTTTACCAGTTTCTGAGAAATAAACCAGTCGTATTAATACATGAGCACATGCCAAACAAATTCCGACCAAAACATAACAAAAGAACAACAATTTTTACATCAAGGTGAGGGTGCAGAAATTAATAGGAAATCTTCGGTGGAACCCACCAACGAATATAATTATGAGCATTTTGCCAAAATATAACAAAGAAGAGTCAAATACAAGATGCGTCTGTTGTTTTGTTTATACACAGTGAAAATGTTTCTCCAGTAGCGAAAAATGAAAATAACCTTACCTTGTGTCCAATTTATGAATAGAACAATAAGAATTGTTTTGACAGGTTGAAAGAGCTGCTGGCATGCTGACAGTTTTGCTGTTTCAAGAGTGTTTGTACTACACGCTACACCCTACCTCTCCCTTCTTTGCTAAATGCGTGTCCAGCTTGCATTGGGTTTGTGATACCGTTCAGTAGGTGGCTAATAAGGCCAGGTTGTGAAAAGCCTTGTTTATGGTGCATATAAAGACTACAAAGTAGTTTTTTACAGCATATTTGTTTACCTTAAGGGATCTATTTCAAGCGGTACTTCTTTGTAAACCTTTAAACTTTATAATTTTAGACAACACGGGTCACCACGACGTAAAAATATGCTTTGGGTGCATAATAATAACAACTTGATTTCAAGTGTTAGATCAAGGTTATTTTGTTGCATCAACCACGCAAAAGCGCCACTCCTCCCGCAAGGATAAAGACAGGACAGGCCCGCACTGAAATCATTAGATAAACGTGCAGTGACCTGCGGTGACGTGTGCTATGATTGGTCAGAGGTAATGTAATTTGTCAACTTGCACTTTAAATATGTACGTGTGAAGTGACTTTGAATCTCTGCGATGAATGCAATGTCAAAGGTGACAACATCCGGTCAAGCTGGTATCTGGCATTAATTTTACACGAGCATCGAAGTGTGACGTCAGATGTTCAGGTTACTCCTCCCACAGAATAGCTACCGCCACCCTAACTGTGATTTTAAGGTTAATGTCGGGGAGTTAATCTACAAGAGGGCGCGATTTCAGGCACTCCTGGCCAAGTTCGCGCAAAGAACGATGGTTAACTAGTGGTCGTTCAGTGACTTACATAGGGCACGTGCACATAAGTTATAGCGCAAACGACTCTAGTCATGTCATGTCAACACGAGCGGCGACTCAACATACGTTATCAGTTTCTTATAAATGGTCCACTCTGCACTGTGCTATAAAAACGGCTATTGGTAACCAGCAATGCGACCATGCCCAGTAGGCTGGTTCCAAATAGTCGACTAGACTGGTCCAACTCTCGTCGACTAGACAGAGTTCGGGCTATAAGTTAGTCGAACTATGGTCAACGGTAGTCCTTGCGCGAACTTGACCACTGCTGCGCTGTGTATAGACCATAAACATATAATACCTATCGACGGACAGTAGGGGGCGCTAAACTGAAATTTTGGATTTTCTGAATCCAGGGGCGGAAGTGAATGCGCGTCAACACTTTTTGTACACGTTAAGGCTTAGCCTTAAGCAAGCGCTCCCACTTCATGTAAATTTTTCTGAATTTTCAGGAGATACTGACCCAAGGATGGGTTGTAAATTGAATAATAAATTTTAGGAACTCTCTCAAATTAAAAAATCAGGGAAAAAATTAATTGTAAAGTTAATAACTTACATTTCATTTCCAAACATGATTTTGTTCGCGTAGGCTCTACACAAGGTACAATTAACTTATCGACACTTGTCAACAACTAATGAGGAAAAGGCAGATTTGTTGTAAAGTTTGTCCTGATGCTGATTGTCAACTCGACAGTATTAAGGCGTTTATAGTGTCAATTCACATTTTAATCGGCCTTCAAAATCTAGTAAGAAAGATGACATAAAAGAACTTACTGTTGATTTTACGAACTTAAAAAAAAAACACGATGTTTTTGAAAAGCCCGCGAGTCGCGAATCTGAAAAGGCCGAGGTCACGATTGTTGCTACGTGACTTCATTAACAGGAAAACAACGACTGACTAAGATCTAGTAGCTAGAATCGCATGCTGTGCTATTGCGGAGTCACGCACGGGGACGCTACGTGGCAACGATCGCGAAAAAAACCACGCGTTGTTTACCACTACTTGTTAAATTACAACCCGAGAAAGATATCCGGCTCCAGTTAGGAATATTGGGAATATATCAGTTTAGACTCAGATAGATTCAGTGATATTTCTGGTAGCATCGGGCGAGGATAGTGACAACGATGAGCCCGACGATGAAGAGGTGACTCGCGGTGATTCAGATTCAAGCACTCGCAAAGCCGCCTGTAAACAACGGATTTAACACAGAACGAAGCTGCTGCTTGTACCGTAAGTTTTCAACAAACACACCCCACAACAAATCGTGAACTATTTCAAGTAATTAAAACAGTACGACTGTGTTATCATCTTTTAGTAAAACTGTCTATGATCTGTTCATGTTTTGTCCATAAACGTATATTGTTCATGTCTGGCTTGCTGCGATCACACTTAGTGACATCATCATATTAAACTCACACACTTACAACCATCGTATTGTTTCGAACAGTAACCTTAGAAAATAGCGTGTCAGTTTTTGGGGTGAACATAATTCCTTTCAAATGGTCTGAAACATCAAATACGAGAATTTAGACTAAATAAAACAAATTCCAACCCGCCAAGCCATCTAAAAGCCAGCTGTCGAAGACATGATTGATTACAGCCCAAGGCTAAGTGATTTGTTTCCACCCCATGTGTGAATAAAGGGGAAGTAATTGATTGAACTCAAAGGATCAATCCAGGGTAGGACCCGGATCAATTCCGATCCAGAAGTTTTTAGAGTGTTTACGAGGTTTAAAGGAACATAACAGAAGTGGTATGAAAAAACTTGTAAAATATACTTTTGATCACAGATTTACATAAAACTTACACGGTCTAATGATGATGATAGTAGAAAACATCCCTTGAAATATTTCTGTCTGAAATGTCATATTTGATGAGAAATGAATAAACTAATTTTCCGATTGGAGTTTATCGCTCAGTGAGCGTTTTATTCATTTGTTGAAACTATATGATTTCATGCAAATGTGTAATCGGTTTTTCACTATTTTCTCGTGATCCAGATGGCCGATCGATCTCAAACTTCTACAGGTTTGTCAGTTTATGTATATGGTGGATTAAGTGAAGTGCTTACACTGCCAGCAACTGTTTTGTTAGAAAAAAACAATTATGTAATGTTCCTTTAAATATATTTCGAATATAATTTTCGAGTCCCCCCAGCCTTCAGCAGTCTGAACTTAAACAAAATTATCTGAGTTGATTCGTGAGAAACGTCATGATGTTAAAGACGGCTCACAATAAGATAAGAAAATACCCTTGCATGATAATCACATGTCCTTGGTAATTAGGTCAAAACTTCTGTTGTTGTCAGTCGGTCTGTAAACACGGTTTGGAAAAAGTTTCAAGTGCAGCGTAATAATCTGCTGCGCGATGTCCATTGGCTAACATCAAGTCAACTTTACAGTCGTCTATTTTCGGTCACCATTTTGCTTGCCTGATTTCGTAATTCAATGACTTGCCATTTAGTTGACTGGGGACAACATATCAAGCATGGGAACTAAAATAGGATCACAATGTCAAGATACATCACTTGAAAGATTACAGAAAAGTACGTTTTCCCTTGGGCATGTGTTCATACAGTTGTCAATCTATTGAGCACGTGCCATCAGTTTAGATAACATCACGTGATATTGGGAAACTGCGCTCTGATGACCTTCCTTTAATGGAAACGTGCCAATCACTATTATTCAGATCTGGGCCCAATAGATTGGTTTTGTGTACCGTAAGCAGAGAAACGGCGCTTACGGGAAGCAGGGAATTTTGCACTTACGTATTTCAAAGGTGAGAAGGGAGTTTTAGATTGTGCGCGTGCGTACTCCTCTAGGCTTTCTTTGGTCACGCAACTAGCGCAGAAACTCTGCGCTTGGCCTGATGTAACCGATGAATGGTGATAGCAAGCGCAGCATACGGCTTTAAGCCGAGCCATGAAATTAGGCCCTGTTGTTAACAATTTTTTGCATCTTCAACATTATGATTGTTTCGATCGCGTTGACAACATTCTGTCTCCGATATAAAAAAGGCAAACGCATCTTCTAACAGTTACCATTTGGATACGGGACTTGCTTTCCTGTTGTCTTTAGTATCCACCTTGCCCCTGGTTGGCATTTGGAGGGCACGAGCGCAACACGAAACATGAAAGTCTTTAAGGGATCCGAATTCCGTGTTGCGTCGCTCTTGGTCTTTGCTCTCTCGTCGGTCCTAACATCGCGATTCACCGCAATGGCATCATCGCCCAGCCGAGGACCGAACGGGACAGCTGAAGATACCAACCCCGTCCGTAACCTGTACATAGGAGCCTTCTTTGCGTATCAGACGGTAATGCCTTACCAATCTTCGGTGGCACAGACGGCCATAGATCACATCAACAGCTTGCAAGGAATTTTAGACGGCTATCATCTGCAGATGAGATGGAATTGGATAGGGGTAAGTCCCCTTTTCGGTTGTCTTATGTTTAGTATCACTACAATCATCTTTACTGAAGCAAAGCTGTGTAACAGGGAGACTGCAAATTAACCCTGCGTGACACCACAAAAAAAAACCACACACTCTCACCAACAGGGACTTTTTAAGTGTACGTTTTGATATTGCGCGTCACGTTTTAATATTGCGTGTAATACACACTTAACCATTATTGCTTCGTCCTTCGGATGGGACGTAAAGCCGTTGGTCCCGTGTGTTGTGTAATGCACGTAAAATAACCCAGTGCACTTATCGAAAAGAGAAGGGGTTTGCCCCGGTGTTCCTGGTTTGATTGGCAGCATATTGCGCCACAGCACCTTGTAAACCATTACATTGTGCTATGTAAAGGAATAGGTCCCAAACCTCAAAAAGTGATTGGCAAATGGTTTCTAAAAAATATGCATCGCCGTCATTAGTTTAATTTTGTTTCGATGCTAATTCTTACAAATTATTTCTAAAGATATTGAAATTGTAATCGTAAAAAAAAGTTAACTCAAATGTTTGAGTTGTGTTCTCGTTTTTTATACTCGAGAGATTTTTTTTCTAATCCAGTATGGCGGTCCGGGTGAGGGACTGCTAATCCTTAACACGTTTGTGAACTCGGGACCTCCTATTGTCATTGCTTGGGGACCAATTTTCTCAACTCAAGCACTTGTGGTGAACCAGGTAGCTGCAAGGTTTAACCTTGTGCAGGTTAGTAAAACTATTAACACTTTAAATAAAAGGCCTAACGTTAAAAAGGTTATAGTCGGCTTTAAAAAAAAGGAACATTTTGCGTAAACTAATTTAAACAAAAGTTTAATTTAAAAGGAACATTGAGAATTGGTCAGGATTAAATTGTTAAGTTGTAGTCTGAAAGCTTATCGGTTATGAAGTTCATACTTAAATAATTGATTTATGTGTAATATTTCCCTCTGAAATAAAGTTATATTCAAGAAAACTGTATATAGAAAAAACATTAAAAAAACAACAGCTGATTTCGTTTGTTACAACCGAATTTTAGGGAGAATGTGTTTACATGCTGCAAATTGTGCATGGCTTTTCACTATTTTCTCCTGACTCACGGATTAAATCCAAATTTTCACAGATTTGTTATTTCAATGTATATGGCTGATCACAGAAAATTTATTTATTTATTTCCTTTATTTACCCAGGGTGAGCCAAATCAGTAAAAATAACTGGTTTCCATTTGGGCCCTGCATAATTACATTGTAAAGAACAAACAAATTAACATAATAAAAAGTAAACAGACATAAGCACATTATAAAACTAACGATATAAAAATTATAAACTAAGCGTAAATATGTAAAGATATGTAAACTGTAACAATAAAAGGGAGGTTAAAAAAAGACCAGCTTTCAAAACAATAGAGACCGGTCCCTACATACACATTCAGGAATTTAAATAAAAATGTGATTTGGATGAATATACACTAAATGTATAAAAGGCGGGGAAATTGCCAAAAAGTACAAATAAAAGAAACTCACAATGTGTACAGAGTATAAATTAAGCGATTAGGAGTTTTAAAAGCTCAGTTTTAAAAACAGACAAAGACTCAATTTTTCTCAGACTAACTGGCAGATCGTTCCACATTTTGGCCCCAGAATAAATCCCTGAGGAACACCAGTTCTAAGAGGGAGAGTCTCAGAGCAGCATTTTTTTAAATGCAAACTGACTGTTTACGATCAGTTAAATAGGACGTAAACCAAGTGATAACTGAGGCAGACAAATTCATGGAATGTAGCTTCTCCAATAAAATATTGTGATCTACTGAGTCAAAGGCCTTGCTCAAATCAATAAAAACAGTCCCAGTGATTTGCCCATGCTCTAATGCATGAAGACAATTGTTAATCAATCCATGCACTGTGGTCTGTCTTGAATGCTGAGGTCTAAAACCTGATTGGCAAGGGGGGATCATATTGTTTTCATCAAGGTAGGAATACAGATCATTGTGCACTGCCCTCTCCATAATCTTGGAGACAATCCGAAGAATGGAAATCGGCCGATAGTTACCAACGCAATCTTTATCTCCACCATTATGTATTGGAATTACTGAAGCATGTTTCCAAGCATCAGGGTATTGACTACTTCTTATAGATAAATTAATTAATGATGTAAGTTAACGTACTGACTACATATGGACAAGCAAGTTTCAAGAGCTTTACACTTAAGCCGTCTAGGCCTGTAGCTTTTCTGACTGGCATTGAGTCAATCTGTTTTTTAACGAAAGCTTCAGTGACTTCAGACAATAGAAACTTGTGTTCGTGATGATAGTCAGTAGCTGGAGTGTAGAAATTGCTCCCGTCAGACGTGGCACTATTACTATTATTGTTCTGGGCAGAACTACTGCTACTAGCCATACGCTCGACAATGGTAGAGAAGTGTTCATTGAATGCGTTAGCAATGTCAATGGGACCTTCCAAATAATGCTCACCATCTATTACAATAGAGTTGGGAACTGGCTTTTTTTGTTGGGAATGATTCCCTTAATTGATCTCCAAAAAGCAGAGGAATTGCCTTTGTTCGACTCAATTTCAGAAATATAATAGTTACTTTTCTCAGAACGGATTTTGGAAGTCACCATGTTACGTAACTTCATTTTGTGGATGTGGTCACGTTCACGCATCAGATGAACAATTTCAGTGCTCAACCAAGGAAGTGAAGCATCACGAACACGTTTGGTTTCTTTCTGGAGCATGTAAATTAACTATGTTCATGAATGTAGAATGCCATAAAGACCAGGCATCGTCAACGTTTTTACAATTAATAACATGATACCATGGAGCAGCAGAAAGGTCATCATCAAATGTTTCGTGGTTAATGCTCTCAAGATAATGATCACTTATAACAATAGGCAACACTCCACTTTCAGTTATTAATTCCGGCTGAGAGGTGAAAAATAGATCAATTGCACTTTTAGTGGTGTGCGTAACCCGCGTGAGTTCTTGAATGAGTTGTGATAGTTGATAAAGATTAAAACAAGCCAATAAGTTAAGAGAAGCATTTACATTTAAAACATCAATATTAAAATCACCAGAAATAAGCACTTCTTTAAAATCACTGGATGCTTTGTCAAGCATATTATTTAATTTGTCAATAAATACTGTCGGGGTCGATGGGGGTCTATATACAGAGCAGACAAGTAAGGGCTTTCTGTGCTTGTGCTTTATCTCAACCCAAATGCATTCAATATCGTCTGTCTCCAAATCGGTACGCCGGGTATAAGATATATTGCTCCGAATATACATAGCCACCCCACCGCCATGGCGGTTTCTATCGTTTCTGACTATTTCATAGCCTGGAAGGTTTATTTCTTGATCCGAAATTGAACAGTCACAAAAAGTTTTATTTAAGCCAAGGATGTCAAAAGGAGCCTTAGACATGATAATTTTTAGCTGATCAAGTTTGTTCACTACAAAGGCACTGGAAAGTTTGTTTGAAATTATACCGTTTGTGACAGTTACTTTGGTGTTTTGATTTCGGGGTTAAGCAGTTGTTGAACTGTGGTCAGATACTGTTTCCATTCCAGTTGCTGCTGAGGGCTTTAGTGGCTTTTCAGCACGGTTGCACCCAGTGTTAATATTAACTCTGTCTGCAACTATTTTGTCAGCTCCAACCAATCCTGTATAATACAAGGTTAAGGAGAAACTGCAGTCGTGTGTTTTTTCTTAAAAACAGCATTGTGCCTGTTCTTATATATTGTTTTTATTGGGATTTACAACTTTGTGTCACTCAGTAGCATTCTCACCTCATCTATATACTAATGCGAGTAAGGTGTCTGTTTGTGTAAGAAAAACTCCCAAGTGCCTGTATGGATCGGGCTGCAAATTTTTCAGAAGGCCCTTTTACGGTCCGGTGATCATACTAAGGGGGTACGATTTTTTGTATTTCTTTCGTATTACAAAAAATTGATTTATTTCACATACTTTTATTGCACGAGGATGAACGAACGCAAGGTACGAAAGCGCGGCTGATGAAATACGAAAACATGCGCAACAATAACAACGTTCACGTAAGGCACGATTCATGGCACCAAAACCTGGCCCGCAACCCACCCGCAAACCCGGCCGCTATCCCATTTTGGTCAAGTTTGCACACCGACCATTCATTATGTATAAATTATGACGCGACATATAATGGTACAACATGTGTTGGGTTTGTAATGTTGACTTCCAGGAGTCGGCAAATGGTCCGTGGGCGAACTTGGCCAGCATATGGTGCCTTCGTCCGACCTCCTCTGGCCGCATGTGGTTAGTCATTGTACCACCTAGTTAGTCCAACATTAACAATACAGTGTACAACTTGTTTATTTGTGAACTTATTGCCCATCTCGCATACTATGGTCATACTTAAATGTTTGCCTTTATACTGCCTCAACCTTACAATCTCTGATGGTACTTTTCCTAAAAAATATGCCTATGTGGTGCTTATCTTGCACACCATACACTAATTACTTTATGGTCCAACACAAATGTAGCTCACAAATTTTTCGTAACAACTTCAACTGGTATTTGTAATATCGTACTTGTATCATGCTACTTCAATTTCTTTCTTCATTATACACCACATCTCTAACAACAACAAATGTGTTATCTTACCAACTCCTTTTTACTTGCCTTTATAACGTTTATAATGAATTATAGTTAGAATTATGGTTTAAATATTACACATTCTTTGCCCTCATTGTTTTGTTAAGCAAATTGACAGTGATTACACAACATTACTAACAAAGATTACAACTAATTCCTCACAGCACATAAACATACAGAACTTTATATGACCTATAAATTTTCTTGCCAACACTTCTGCGTGTGTATCTCTGTGTACTGTTAAAGGAACATTACAGAATTGGTAAGAAACAAACTTGTAAAATATACTTTTTGATCATAGATTCAAATAAAACTTACACGGCAATGATGGTGAAAGTAGAAAACATCCCTTAAAACACTGCGCTGCACTCTCGCACAGTCATCGACTGTACCGTTTAAAAAAAAATGTGATTACTCATTAACGGTGCGGTCAAAAATCGCGAAATTTTTTAAGTTCCTCAATGGACCATAGCCGGATAGCACTATAACCAGCAGATTTAGCTTGGGGTGAGTTTTCGACCTACAGTCACCTTTAACTTCGAAGCCCCATAGAATTCCCCTGAGGCCCAAGGAATTCCCCTGAGGCTATCCCTAACCTCATAAACACGATCCAAGGTCTTAGATCTAGCCGCTGTTACTTGGGGGCAATCAATCATCCTGTCACTGTTCCAGACATCGGGCAGACACCAGGTGCAGGTTGTGGTTTCGGGTTGGCCAAGTAAATAAGATACCTTGTTTCTCAGAAGACTGGTAAGCACTGGAAAGCAGTGCAAAAAAAAAAAAAAAAAATGAAAAAAAAAAAATGATTTTGGTAACATTTTTTTTTTTTTGCAACTGAGTGTGCTTACCATCCAGGGACATTGTTTTGCATTTTTTTTTCTTCTGGGGATTCAGTTAACGTTTCTGAGTCTAATGATACCATGTTAGAAGAGTTTGTGAGCAGCCAAAGTAGTTTTACAAGCAATTTCACACCGTACGGTAGCGGACCGTGCGATACTGTAACGGTGTAATTTTGATGGATTTGGGTAAAAATTTGTTTTTTGTTTCAACTGAGTGTGCTTACCCCCTATGAACATTTTTTTTCATTTTGTTGTTGTTCTGGGGATTCAGTGAACGTTTCTGAGTCTAATGATACCATGTTAGAAGAGTTTGTGAGCAGCCAAAATAGTTTTACAAGCAATTTCACACCGTACGGTAGCGGACCGTGCGATACTGTAACGGTGTAATTTTGATGGATTTGGGTAAAAATTCGTTTTTTGTTTCAACTGAGTGTGCTTACCCCCTATGAACATTTTTTTCATTTTGTTTGTTGTTCTTGGGATTCAGTGAACGTTTCTGAGTCTAATGATACCATGTTAGAAGAGTTTGTGAGCAGCCAAAATAGTTTTACACGCAATTTCACACCGTACGGTAGCGGACCGTGCGATAGTGTAACGGTGTGATTTTGATGGATTTGGGCAAAAATTAGTTTTTTTTTGTTTCAACTGAGTGTGCTTACCCCCTATGAACATTTTGTTTGCATTTTTTTTTGTTCTGGGGATTCAGTGAACGTTTCTGAGTCTAATGATACCATGTTAGAAGAGTTTGTGAGCAGCCAAAATAGTTTTACACGCAATTTCACATGGTACTGCAGCAAACAGTGCGATAGTGTAACGGTGTGATTTTGATGGATTTGGGTAAAAAATTAAACAAAAATTGATTTTTCACTTTTTTTGATTTTTTTTTTTTCTTGGGATTGAGTGAACGATTCTGAGTCTAATGGTACCATGTTAGAAGAGTTTGTGAGCAGCCAAATTAGTGTTATGCGCAACTTCACACCGTACTGCAGATGACTGTGCGATGGCGGGACGGACGCTTTTCAAGGTCATAGTGCAGCGGAGGATTAAAATATTTCTGTCTGAAACGCCATATTTGATGAGAATAATGAATAAACTAATTTTCCGATTGGAGTTTATCGCTCAATGAGCGTTTTATTCATTTTTGGAATCTATAATTATGATTGCATGCAAAAGTGTTATCGGTTTTTCACTATTTTCTCGTGACCCAGATGGCCGATCGATCTCAAACTTCTACAGGTTTGTCAGTTTATGTATATGGTGGATTACATAAAGTGCTTACACTGCCAGCAACTGTTTTGTTAGCAACAACCAATTCTGTAATGTTCCTTTAAATACAGCATCGATCCAACAGTTGGTCGACCAACCACCACAGGAAAATAACACTTTTAACCCTGCAACGATGCACCTGTTTTGTCCGAACGGTATTACGTCATCCTGCCAGAGAGGTATGGCAGGCCCATTTGATAGGTTAAGAGGGTCTGTTCTGCCTTATCTCAATGATTTATGTCTGCTAAACCAGTCTGCTGTCGGCACAAGATCACAAGACCTTCATTCACAAAAGGCCATTGAACCTAGAGCGGTCAGACACAACATGCCTTACCGCTAAGCTGTGGTAGTGATCTGTGGCCCACGTGCCGCAGAGATAGGAGTTTGTGCATGAGCTATGGGAAACATTTTTTCCACCACCCCTCCTGACCAAATTGACGACCCCTGTTGATTGACACCACTCATAAAACGTGTGTATTGGTACACTGCAGGATATCAAGGAGTATCACGGGGTTGCGATCTACCATTTTGAAATGGTTATGTTTTTCTTGATATGTGCCTGTGCACTGTGGTTGGGTGCATCACTGCAAGGTTTTAACAGCCTCGCGAACATGAATGTAGACAAAGGCTCTTTAAGAGATAGGATTATTCACTTTACTGAGATAGGATTGTTCTTAAGCTTTTAGTGAGTTTTCATTTCAGGAAGGCTTTTATTTTAGAAATCCATTAACCTATTTATACAACATTTTGAGTTGTTACTATTTATTTTCCTGCGAATTTTCAAGAACGACGTAGGCCATCTCCACACATAAAGACTCATTTGGGTTTAAACTTAAGCCTATTTTTTTGCCTTGAAATTAATGCAGCGAGCAAACAAGCATGACAAGGCTTGTAGCTGACTGACTTGTAAACAAAGGGACCAGTTCAGAAGAACTTACAATAAGTCACGGATAAAACAAAAGATTAACACCGCAAGGCCATAAAGTGTGCAGTTCTATATTTTCCTTTGAGAAAGACTCTGCTAGGGTCGAAACATCAGGCCCTTCACTTTTGTTGTATTTATATCATAGATCCTCTTACCTTTGGGTTAACACGCAGTCTAGAACAGCATTTTTTGTCTATCTATTTTTAAAACTAAAAACTTATACCTGGACAAAACTGATGCATTAATTAAAGTTATATCTAGAAAATTCAAAATAATTGTATTCGTTGATTCTTTTTGAAACAAGGGCGGCGTGTTCATAGCTACTGAAAAGCGATACTTTCTAGCGCAGCTTTAAAACTCCTATCCGAGACACTTGTTAGTGTTCACTTCCTTTGCTTCCTCCAATGCTTTCTAAAATATCATACTTAGTTGTTGGTTGAACAAAGAAGAAATTACTAGAGCGGGACATGAACCTGCTTACCTCCGGATATCGGCCAGTGTGGCAGGATATTTTGTCATCCTGGAGATTCTGTGTCGTCCTCCCCAAATACGGCGAACTGCTTCTACAAATTTCTTCTGATAGCGCCCTCCTTTGAATAAACTTCCTTCAGCCCGCGTTAATTTCTAACATGGGAGACATGGAATCTCCGGGGCCAGATTTCCTTGTGACGACGGCTCTCTACCATCTGAGCTTTCTAACCCTTGTTGGTGTCTCCCTATTTTGTCAATGTCCATCGGGCGTGCCACTCAGAAGCCATTCAACCTATAACTGCCGTGCAGCCAGGGATCGCACCCAAGTTTACAATACAACCTGGGAAGCAGCAGCAGAGGGAACACCTTATTAAGGGGATGCAACTTTTTATATCAACCTGTTCCCAGAAGTCGCAGGTTCAAGTCTCGTTCTAGTCAATTTTTCTTTCTCCAACCCAACATTATTTACACATTTACCGAGTAAGTTTCCCTTATGGTTTATTACTTTGAGTAAATTACAGCTTGATACACTATAAGAAACATTTTCACCCTTAAGGTTGGCCTTGCAACAAGTGAAGCTTTGTTGGATCGCTCCAAGTACCCATACACCGTCATGGCTCTCCACAGGGACCGGGCTTTCAAAGCCGCACAGATTGCATTTTTCAAACGGCATGGATGGCGAAGAATTGGGATTATCTACGAAGATCTTACATCGGTTCGGCAAGTAAGTTTATGTAAGCTAAGGTTAAAGAGTTAAAGGTTAAATATCGTCATGATCAGAGCAGGCCTGTGGCAGTGCATGGAATTATGAAGTCTTAACCAGTTACAGTACGCGCGCTTTCCATAGAAATGATACGCTGGAACGCGCACGCGTGCATAACTGGGTGAGAGCCTAAAATTCCATGTTTAGCCACAGGCCTGCTTTGATATGACGAAACAGCCCATTTAACTTATTTTTAAGTTTTTAAAATTTCTCTTCGTTTCCATGTTGTTTTGACACCGATAACTACTGAATTTGACAAACTCTTTTTTAATAGCAAAAAGGGTTATGAAAGATTTCATACTTCTTAATTCCCTTATATTAAACAAAATTTAAAGAGATTGGTAAATAAACAGCCATTTTCTGGATTTTCAAACACTTTTTTGCACACTAGCGTGAGCACTCAATAGGTGATTGGGTTTTCGGATATTTGTTGGTTGTTGTTGTTGTTATTAGTTCATTTAATTATTTTATATTTGAATTTTTGTCTGACTTTGGTCGTATGTTTAAGATTAAGGAGCAGTAAAATCGCCTGTGGTAAGAAAAGGGTTTATAATTTAAACATGAACCAAATATTTTCAGAAAGTTTGGTATAGCTAAATCAAAACTAAACTTTCCTCCTCTCCAAAAGGTATTCTAAACGTAGCTGGTAACAATTCTCCGTAACGCATAAATTAACGGGCAATGGGTAGTTGCACTGTCTTTCTTAAACTAAGTGCACCTTACTATTGTAGACTCTACAAGTCTCGCGCGAATCGAAAACGAGAACAAAACTGGAAGACTTTTTTTTCTATGAAATCAAATCTTCATTTTAAATTATATTTATACAAAATACAAAAAAAACTATACGGAAATTTCCTACAAAAGCAATTAAATTTTTCTCATTATTCAAACAGTATGTTAAAAGTGACAATGAAACAAAATAAAAACTTGGGACGAGAATGTTCATTGTTTTGCCAATCACATCCGAGCATGTAGGACCATTACATTAGGTTTATTGATAACGTGAACCAGTTGGGCAAAATTGTTTTGAAATTACTTAAACATATTAATGTAACTGTTGAGCTTGGTTGAAACACATCAGCACGTGGATGATTTCTGAGAGATACTTGAAACTGATGGTGGGCAAATCTTTATAGTTGGACGATTGTACGATTTCCCCTTGAGTGAGGGCTGGTAAAACTGAGACAAGGCACATGTTATAGATTTCACTGTTTTCTCCAAAGTGCAATGCCCCGGGGGAGTCAAAGGCATTGCTAGCCTAGACCATTCCACTAATCTAAGAATCTAAAATTATACAGACATTTAGAAAGACTACCCAGATCTAACCTCTGATAAAATCAAATAAAACCCAATGGCTTACTGGGGAGCCAGTAACCAGTGGAACCTTCCCACATTTTATTTTTAAATGTTTTCTTATTTATTAAAAAAAAATAAATAAAAAAATAGTGTGTGGGGGGGGGTAATTCAATTTGATGAAATGGGTTTTTAATCCGAATAACAAAACAAACGCAGGTTAATAAACAATGATAAGTTACTAATGTCATTTTTGAGCTTGGTTGAATTCTTTCAGTACGTTGATGATTTCCGAAAGATACTCGAAGCTGATGGTGGGCAGATCGTAGCAGCCGAAGGAGTAAAGGATTTTTCAAGGCTAGACTTTCACCTTCGTAACCTTAAGGTGCTCTTAAACTATATCACCTCTTCCCAATTATAATAAAAACATTTCAATGGAACAATTTTTGTTTTACATGTTTTATCCAACCTTTCTATCACAACTGAAACTGTAGTCATTCACAGTAAACTATTTCCATTTATCAGATACGTCATCTTTCAGGTTGTGTAAGGTTGAATTTTAGTCCGATAAACTGCAGAGATAACAACTGTAAAATATAAGTGCTTGTCTGGTTTTTATTTATTTAGCAATGACCACATAAGCCAGTTGAATCAGTGTCTTTCACACTGATGCAAAAAAAAATTACCAACCAGTTCTTCGTCTTTTTTCTATTGTATTGAACAGCGCCAAGACGCCCGTATAATTATGCATTTCATGCTCAAAAAGAGTCATTTGGTGATGCTCTTTTGCCAGGTAATTACCATAGGTTGGTTTAAAACAGATAGTTTTGAACATATTTTTTAATATAATCATATTTGTAATTTGTACAAGTTGTTTTGTCCACTACTATCATTTCATTTTTATTTTTTATTTTTTTTGGGGGGTACTTATTATTAATTTTTATTAGTTTCTGCATTGAAATTTTTAACGGCTTTTTTTCTATTTGATTTTATTTTATGCATGTATTTCTTCTTCTTTTAATTTTATTATCTATTGTTAATGTTGCTGTTATTATTTTGGGGGCCTTTAACACTGATCTAAATTCCAAAAAGGCGCAAGCAAGTTTGACGGATCGTGTGATGACGTCAATGAATTATGTCGGTCGCATACTACCACCTTCTTTCCGTGCTAGCTTTATACAACCGATAAACTAATCGCGACGTTTTGCTACTTGATGTCACCACATTCAGTGCAAAATATATTCCAAGCATTGAAACGCTTTTTTTTGTTTCAAATGTACATCCAATCCAAAGCTATGTTTGATAAAGCGCAAGTGTTAACGATTTAAGAACAGTCCATTAATTTCATTGACAAGATTTGCACCGACAAAATTTGGTAAGTAAAACAAACCGGGGGGGGGGGTGAACACGATTTAGCGTGATCCCGACGGCCTATTCAGTTGGAGCCGTTCATTTAAAAATAGCGGTTGCTTTTTACAGTAACGTCAGAAAAAGAAAAACAAAATCGGGATACTAAGTTCAACTAACATGAATGTAAGGTAAATTACGCATTATTTAGTAAATAGTCCAAAGACTCATCGTTCCAGCAAAAAAAGTAGAGAAGCCAACATAAATAAAAACAGTGATACGCCGGTGACTGCTTTTTTTGGGCGAGCAGCGAGTAGTACAATTACCATGGAGGTAGGAAAAAGTAGTCACCCCTCCAGCAGTGCCAAAAAGACCCTCTATCCTGAAAAAAACTAATTGTCCTACCCCTGAGTTTTTTCAACTTATGAAAAGAACAAGCAGTTCTCTTTGCTTTTTGTAAAAATTTGAAAAATTCGTTCTCACCAATTGATACTTGTAGTTATAAATGTAAACATTCGAATAGAATGGTATCGCCCGATAGTACCGGCAGCTCCACACACGCACTAATAGTAGTACTATACTAATACTAGTGACTCGCAATCCATCTATCGCCGGCCAGAAGAAGTGTGTGTATCGGTTGTTTGCATGCTCATGAATGAGACGAGTATCAACGTTGGTGGCGCACTTTTTGTCGTCGCGTCCACCCCCCTGTAAAACAAACATACATAACATTGATTCTATACACAGCCATTCGCTGAAGTCGCTTAGTTACTGTAAACATTAACAACTTAGTTTAAACGCTTATACTTTGAAATGTAGGTTTTGCACTCTAAAAACTCCCTAGACAAAATTGGTCCGGATCCGGGTAAGGGTGGGTATGACCCATTTCTGGGTCAGTGTGACCCAGACACTGTGTCAAAATCACCCGGAAATGGGTCAAAGCGACGCAGAATCCGAGTAAAAATTCAATACGAACCCTTTTCTAGGTCAGCTTGACCCAGAAATGAATCAGGCCCACTATGACACGGAGTCCGGGTCAAAACTGATCTGGGAGTTTTTAGAGTGTAGGGTAGGCGGTATTTAGGGTAAAGTTCAATACGTGTTATACACCCATTGAATTTCCCAATGCTTAAGTGTTTTCAATAAGGGACTTCTGGACAATAGATGGCAGCAGACATTCCAGGTAATTTCCTCTTGTTACGTAGTTACGGAGCATTCGCGCATTTCTAAAAACAATGCCTGTTGCCGTCAAAGTTGCACATACACATTTATCCTTGTGCAGCCTTTTTGATTGTTCTGGAAGGCCGGAAGAAATAATAGTCTAGTTCAGTTTTTTCGATACAGATATTAGCATTCACTACTGTTATCGGATACAGGGTACATGACCAATATGGTGGCAGCATGATAAAGGTTTGTTGAATTGGTACATCTTTGATTCAGGCGTACCTGGCTGAAATGTATGGTGCAAAGTACGTGTGGATAAAGCCAATAGGGAGTTCGTCGACCTGGTTGAACGCCTCACCAGCAGAACTGGAGCCCTGTACGCAAGAGCAGGTCAACTCAGCAAACAACTTAAAGATGCTTTTTGACGGCAACCAGAGAAAACCCGAAGTCCTAGACTTGAACTTCAATGGAGTGGTACGGCACTTTAAGCAAATTAGTTTTATCTTAATAAGTAAATATATTTTTATATGGGGTTTGAAGCATTGCATCAATGTATGCTTAGTTTGCGGTAACACCATGTGCATAATACATCTACATAATTTGTGCATTCTGATGGATCGTATGTTTGTTACGGACCAATTTGTTCGAGAAGCAAATGTCCCATTGTGTAGAAGACCCCGTACGCCAGCGGACGTAAGCCCGCTGTCCCCGACAAAACTTTGGATCCTGCTTTCTCATTCATTTGGAACCAAAGAATATTAAACAACCGTATATGTTTCTTGTTTGAAATAAAATTCAATTTTGTCCTATACGCCCATTAAATTAATGATCTGGTAGTATTGAACAAGTTTGCTACTCTTTCTGTAGAAACCGTTGCCGAGACATTATGATTTTTACAATCAAGACCATCCTTCCGGCGACACGCTACCCTACACGTATGACGGCATCATAGCCACAGCACTGGCCCTTAATGCTTCCATAGCCGACCTGCAGTATCTTGATCCTCCTCGACGGCTTGAAGATTTTAGTTACTCTGATGACGAGATGGCCAGGGTCATCCTGAAGAACGCTGACAACCTCGACTTCACCGGATTACTGGTAAGCCCATTCATAATATTTTCATTTCAGGAAACCCTTTTAAAAATATTTTAGTATAATTTCCCCTATGCTTATAACAACACAACGTCAAACCTTGTCTTAGGGACGAGTTCTGATCAAGGATGGGCAAAGACAGACAGAGAATGTCTACGTGGAACAGGTTCACGGTAAGTTCAATTTGCTTTCAATTATTATTGTCCTTTGTGTTTCCAAATTCTTGTGGACAAGCCATCCCCTTCCCTCCAACCCCCACCTTTGTCTCCATAATCCCTGCTTACCCCTTGCTCTTTCTGAATGCTTTATGCTTTTCTCTCTCCACTCTCTCTATTCATGTATTTCCACTTGACTGCTCTTGTCACCCTTGTATGCATGTATGTGTGTTGTCTTGTCATTTAGCCTTTTTTTCAATTATTAAATTATTTCACATTAATTGCGAGTCAACTCGGTCCCAGGTCATCTCGGCCCCAAGTCAACTCGGCCTGAACGGTTAAATGGAGTGAACACAACATTTTACGTTGAACAACTACGTTGATTGAGTGATTTCTCTACAAAGAAACAAGAACTCTTTGTGTATGACATATTGCAGAATGGCGATTGCAGTAAATGGTTTAATACCTTCGAACAATCAAACACAAAGTCTGTACACGGTAAAAAACTTAGCCTTGATCAAGGCGTTGGAGTTTTGTCTTCATTTTATTTATTTTTTTCTTTGTGCCGCGCTACCCGCCCAAGCTAGCTACACGTGTGTGTGTACGCACAGCACTGCTCTGTGTGTATGTGTGCACTAACTGAATCAACGACTTGACGGTTCTGTGTTGAAGCCATGAGGTCATTACTATAATGCGCGCGGAAGACAAGATCCCATTGGTCAGTGGCGGAATTCATGTGAACTACAATTGTGTTTGTTTATTTAAAAAAAATGGTGTCTGCCTGACTCAGTTGCATTCCATGCACGATCGCAATGTTTTTCGTTGGTTGACGAATGGGAACATTTGCTGTAAGGAATATATACTCTGAGGTATTGTACACATCTATAGTGTCGTTAAACACCAATTACATGATTTTTTGTTAAATTTATTAAAATTACTGTAACAGTTATCAACGCAAAAAAATAATTTACGAATGTTCTCTAGTGTAAAGATTTAGTGTTAACTACATTTGAAGATATCACCACCCTCAAATAAAATGGACTTGTCCAAGCAGTCGCAACCGCTACGAAAAACACTTGCATTTGAATCATGAACGTGCAGCAAGCGTGATAATGTACAAAGGTCATAATGAGGGAAGCTCATGGTTGGACGTCGAAAATGAATAATTCATTTTCTTCCCATCCTGCGTTATCTGCAATAGGTCTGCAACATATTTAATTATTCATGATCTGCATACCAGCATATCCGAGAGCCCCCCATTTTCGTCCAATAATGGACGAAAAATAAAGGAATCACTTAAATACAGAGGCCTCCGCATGCGGACAGTAATACGAGTGCGGATGACCTGCGCACAGTAGTAGTACGGGCGTCGTGCGATGTGATACATACATTACGCACAGTGCTATTGTACAGTACCTGTATAGGTTACGGTGGGTTTTACGGCGTCTTTTTCGGAGTGAAAATTGCGACCGCCTTGAGCAAGGCTATAACAACCTTAAATGGAGTGGCAACTGGCTCTACTTAATCACAGAACCATGAACCTTCATCAGACATGAAGATGCTGAAGCCTGACTGATTTTACGTCTGTTGTTACAGGTGACAAGTTCGAGACGGTTATGATTTACAAGGTACAGACGCAGGAGTTTCAAACAGTTCCTGGAGGTTCAGTGCTTACGTGGGCAGGTAAAGTGAAAGAGGAGGGGTATACTCTCATATCAAACAACATCGTAGGAAGGGCTGGGTCTAAGACACATCAGTGACCATTTATATAATTAATATAACGCTTTGATCATTAACAAAAAGGACGAACAACGTATGACGTTTCACCATCAGGCATTTGTCGGCGTTCTTTATCACAAAATATCAAATTTCAATCGATTTCAAACCTCTTTTCTCACAAATTAAAAAGTTACCATAAAAACAAAGGCATCCTTGTTATTCCAACTGTCGCCACTAAAGCATATGGTTAACAAAGTTTTCAGTTTGCTGGACCATATTTATGGAACAACCATCTTCCTCACATCAAACAAGCTACCACCGTCCGCGTATGGTGAACGTAGCTTTTAGTTTGCTGGGCCTCATTTATGGAACGATTTCCCTCTTCACATAAAACAAGCTACCACCGTCACACATTTCAAGACTCAAGTCAAAACATTTCTGTTCAAGTCATCGTACATGTATGAGCCGCTATAAATACAGTTGTTATTATTACCAATTTTCAAAAAGGAACCATGTAGCGATACCTGCCCTAGTAATATTTCACTGGTTAGAAAATCAATTTTATGTTTCCAGGAGATCACGTCCCAGTGGACGGCATTACCAGACGGATAGTGATCCAGGAGATATCTCCAACAGCTCGTATCACGCTCTTCGCTCTCGCCACACTCGGCTCTCTCATGGGTTTGACGTTCCTCTTCATCAACATCAGATACAAACATAGGAGGTATAACAATGATCCCGGTAACAAAGAGTCAAATGGAATTGAATGTTGAAGCCTTTTGAGCTTTTTAAGTTCATCTGTTTATTTATAAAATTGTGTAATAGTACAAGTTTATTCTTCGTATTGAAACAAATACATTATTTACTATTTGAGTCAAACAATACACCCATTAAGATTCAGACACAAAAGCCGCCGCTCTGTTACATTCTCCTTAAAGTATTCCGGCGAGATTCCATTACCGCCAACTGATTCAAAAAGTAGGCAAACTTTCTAAGATGACGTACTGACCCGAATGGATTAATAGATAATATCAAAATAATCCAAATTGTAACTGCCTGCAACCTGCATGGATATGCTATTACTCAATTGTTCTTATATACACATCGTAAAACCAATCTTTAATGTTAACAGGTAGCTGTTTTACCAATTACCTTTGCTCAATTGGCAAGTCCTTATGTGGTTGATAAAGAATATCTTCTTTCTAGGGCTGTCTCGCAGTGGAAGCAACTGGGTGGCGCACTCTATTGTGAACCAAATATCAATTATGCATCACGTCAATGTAACGGCTAATGATCATGTTGACCGCAGGACAAGATCACAGTTTTTAGTCTATAAGTGACACATACAATGTAATTATTCTAAATCCAGGGCCATTAAGATGTCGAGCCCTTCCCTGAGTAACCTGACTGTAGTCGGTTGTCTGCTTCTCTACGCCTCGGTCTTTGCCTCAGGATGGGACAAGACCGACCTGCCTGACACGGCCATCGTCATCAAGTGTCATGTAAGTAATATGTGTTGGCATTGGCAGTCATAAAGCATAGTTTATCAAAAGCTCCTCCTATACTTACAATACAAGGTCAACACCCAAGTAAGCATAAATTACTGTTTTTCTCGATTGCTTTTCCATTACAGGTAGAGAGATTGCTAATATCTGTGGGATTATCTCTGGCCTTCGGTTCTGTCTTCATGAAAACGTATCGGATACACGCGATCTTTACTGTGGCAGTCAAGCAATTCAAACAAATTGTAAGAAAACAAACAAATAAACAAATAAACCGTTATATCCAAACTGTGTTGATGCCAACGAGCATAATGGCAAGGTTAAAGTTAACCCTCAATCCGATGGCAAAGCCCTCCCCAAATATTATCAGCCGTCTTTGGCACCATACCGGGTGTATATACGTATATGTAAAGAAAATATGAGTGCGAAGAATAGAGTCTGCCGCAACGTAACGTTTATGATATAAGAAGAGACCTATTAACATGACAATACAGATCATATCCCGATTTGTTAACCTACGTTTCTTTTCAAAAACTTAGGATCTACCTGACTGGAAACTTATCAGCGGGGTGTTGATGATTTCTGTCATTGATTGCGTTATTTTTGTCCTTTGGATTACGTTGGACACGACGCACGTGTACGAAACATCCTTGGAGCCACAGGTAAACTAGTCTCGTAAAAAAACGATGTTTAAAGTGACCTTGAATAGCGTTTTACAGAACCTGTTGTAGTAAATAAAATGCATTTTTAAAAAGGTGTGCTGTCATTAAAGCAGCCGCAAAAAACATAACAAATTAAATGCCCGTGCCCGTATTTAAAAGTCAATGGATTTTCATGAGCGAGGAATTTTATTTGTTAAACAGCTTAATACGACTGAACCTGAGAAGGAAATATTCAATGTCCCCGTTGTAAGATATTGCAGTAGTGACCATGCGCAGTACTTCACAATGACCCTCTACGGCGTGAAGGGTGTTCTGTTAACCTTTGGCCTCTTCCTAGCCTGGCAGACGAGAAATATTTGTATCTCACAGCTTAACGACAGTAAGTACACAGTCTTAAACCTAAGTAACCATGTATTCAATGTTTCAAAGCTAATTTATATCAAGTATTTTAAATGTACATATTATAAGAATTTGATATTGATCTGATATGAATTTATGAGCTGACTGTTCGTGTGTGTTTTTTCTACTGTGTAGGCTGCGCTTGTTTTTGTTTTGCTTTGATACCTTACCCCAGGCTGCAGTAACACACCTCAGGATGGTGGGATGCCTTCACTTTTGATTGTCCTGAAAAACCTGGATTTTTCAGTTTCATTTCGCTTTTTGTCAGTTGTTTTGTATTTCTTTATATCAACGTTGGCCAACCATTTTGTGCCTTATTGCTTGCTGATGTGCAAATTGCCGCATAAAGTATAATACAAAATAACAAGGTCTTGAACTTAAACAGAGTTGAAATAAAAGCAGAAATTATACACAACTCTGACAAAAAGTTTTAAAAGAATAAAAAGTACCAAGTTATTTGTGAGGTTGACTATTTACTAAAATCTAAATAATACACTCTCATTAATATTACTGGTTTAAGGCTGAATGGGATCGTGCTTCTACATAACAATACAAAAAGGAAAACTATAAACAATTGTTTTTTAATCTCGGATGTGTAATTTATCATGGCTTTGTATCCCAATTATCTTTAGGTAAATACATCGCTGCCTCCGTGTACATTGTCTCTCTGACCATTGCTCTGACCGTTCCAACAATGAATATACTGGGTGATGACGTCAATATGACGTATGGGATTCCCTCAGCAGCCATCGTGTTGGTGAACACAGTTGTGCTTTGCCTTAATTTTATCCCAAAGGTAACTTTTAAAACTTTTATATTTATCTGAATTTTGTTTGATTGTTTTTTGATATTTTTAACTCAACAAAAGCAGGCAGCTTTTTTAAAATAAATGTTTTAAACATAGTTGAGTAATGCAGTAGAAATTTGTTAAGTGGTTTAGGGCAATTGTTTTCTAAGCCAAAGGTAACTTTTAAAACTTTTAAATTTATCTGAATTTTGTTTGATTGTTTTTTGATATTTTTAACTCAACAAAAGCAGGCAGCTTTTTAAAAATAAATGTTTTAAACATAGTTGAGTAATGCAGTAGAAATTTGTTTAGTGGTTTGGGGCAATAGTTTTCTAAGCAATCTTCCTACCCTAGGAAAAAAAGAAGGCCCACTCTGTGATTCATCTTTACGTAAATGTAAAAAAGAAATACTAATTAAAAAGATAATTTGCAAAAAGTAATTTTTTCCGACTGAGATGAAAGCATTCAAGGACGAGAGAAGCTTTTGGTTAGACCCTTTACCAAGTTTACTTAGAAATAAACATTATAGCATTTGTATTTACTCTTGACCCGGTAATTTCCTGCCAGTTAAGCCATTTGCAACCTCGTTCCCAGGGGTGATCGATCTCGCCGCGCCACTTTGTCCAGCATGTGTTAGTGACGAGAGGTACCGATACGGCGCGCTGCCTAAGGTAGCGAGGCTGAGCGATTTGTTAATAGTTTAATAATGTCAGTATATTGATCAATATCACACTTTGATAGGTGTACCTGCTGCTTACTCTAGAGGATAAAGGCATTCGCGTGAGTATGATTAATACAGAGGGATACGGCAACACGTCGAAGAAGCAGGTTTCCGAACTACGCTCAAAACTCCAACAGGTAAAACAAAACTCCTACAGAAGTTACTTACGTCTGCCTCTTTCTGAAAATTTTACAATAACAGTTTAGTAAAGTTTCTCCCTAAATCTCTTTGTGCTTTTGAAACGAAAGCTATAACAATTCTTTAGGTAGTTATTTATTGTTAGTTTGATTATTATTGTTATTATTATTGTTATTTTGGCGGGACTGGTTATTATGACTGTATAGATTAATTTCACTCTCAGTTAACGACTTTGGGTTGAGGAGACAATAATCGAAGACAAGTTGAGTTCTTGACCTCATTATCATGTGTTTTTTGTCCTGTTAATTCAGAGACAAAAGGAACTTCAACAGCTGTGTGCAAAGATGTACAAGTATGAGTAAGAAACCATCCAGCGAGAGTGAGGAGTTGAATGCTACATCCTCACGAAAAAGTTCTTTTTTGAAAAACCAACTTTTCCATTAAACTCAACGGTTGTAAAGCGAATGCGAAATGAACTTTGATGAGGCATTTTAAAGTTAAACTTTAATCTCACAACACACATAATGTAATATTAAATAGTCTAAATGAGGTGTGGTTCTTCTATGGACCATATGCATTGACGTCATCACACCGCCATCTAAGGTAAAAAGATGACGTAACAATGAAAAAACGCACATCTATGTACGTGCGGCGCGCAAGATGGGCCAATGAACCTTCTTTTGACCTCTAGCCGAGGGCGCCCTACTCGAATGACGTCATGTGCATAAGGTCTATTGCGCTTTATCCCCCACTTACGGACCGTATCAAAGCGCTCAATATTTATAATAAAAGTAAGCAGAGCTTTGTTTGAATTATGACACCCGTTTATATTGCACCTTGTATGGTTCACAATGCGATGATGCGATGCGAATATCTGCAGCAACAATGTTGTATTTAATTGATGCAGATATTAGCTTCAATGCATTTTATATAACAATTCGCATTGCTATGATTGAATATAATAGTGTAATTTTAACAGTCATTTTAATAAATATTTAAATTTCTTACATAGTCCTAAATATGAATATTTGTAGGAACGTAAGTTCTTAAAAAAAATACATTTGAGGACTGTTTAGTGTTAAAAAATATAAATAAATTGTTTAAAGGTTTATGGTGTATGGTTTATGGTTTATTTAAAAACAATGTTCATCAGATCAAAGTTAACTAGCGCGGGTGAGTCATACAATTTAGTATTCAATCTCTGACAACAATAATTACTAAAGTTGCAAGAAAAATAATTGGAGCCAGTTTTGTGCCTTTAGTTTGTAGATGTTCAAATACTACAAAATGTTTCCATTGTCCTGGAAAA
Source organism: Pycnopodia helianthoides (assembly GCA_032158295.1). NCBI lineage: Eukaryota > Metazoa > Echinodermata > Asteroidea > Forcipulatida > Asteriidae > Pycnopodia > Pycnopodia helianthoides. The sequence continues at coordinate 8,788,426 of CM063262.1, forward strand.
AATTACCAGCTGAGATGTTGGCGTACCATAACTCAAACCTTGCGTTTACTCTTAGTTTTGCAAAGCCGAAAAAGGCATATTTTTAGTTTACACATTTGTATCGACTGTTCCGAGTATTTGTTTGAAACTGTCGACACCCGAGGTGATCCCGAGGTTCGTCTACTTTCCCGAAGACGAGGGATAATTAAACGCAGCCAGGATCACCTCCGGAGTCGTACAATCTAAAAACTTCAGAGTCAGAATTGACTCAGATCCGAGGTCTAAGGGGACGTGACCCATTTCTGGGTCAAGCTTACCAGGAAACTGATTTTTAAAATGGGACTTTGGCTCAGATTCTGCGTCAGTTGACCAATTTCTGGATAAATATATCAAAGATTCCGAGTCAAACTGACCCATAGATGGGTCAGAACCGGAAACGGATAAATTCTGACCAGGTAGTTCATAAAGTGTATATTAAACCATATTTTTATGATGCTTCATTTAAATGAAGCCTCACTGTCTGATTTATACCAAGTTTTGATATGAAGGAAGGGGTTTATCTCAAAACAAGTTTAGCTGCTGCTTTTATAATTCTTGAACTTACGTGGCAATTATGACGACAAGTTAAAAGAGTCCAACATGACCAGTACAGTATCTTGCCTGCCAGAAAAGCTACAGAATGTACAATGTTTTTTGAAAGCAAAGGTGAAACGGTCTGTAAGGATAAAAGGTAAACTTATTTAGGACTTAATATAAATGTCTGGAATTAAAATAAATTCGACAGCGGTAATACGTTGCCTGGGAGATCTGAAACATTACCAATTCATAATTTGCAATGATGTTTTTATGCCACCGTCTTAGAAAAAACAAAACAACTGGTGAAACAATGGAAACGAACATCTATTATTAAACGTGCAATACCAACGATGGGCAAATGAGCAACGTTTTCACTTTTTTGTGACGCCACCTTACTCATTGCAAGTGACGTCATTTGCTTAAAGGGACACACCGGCTTCGTTGGGCTATTTGGGCTACAAAATAGACTAAAACATGATTCCAAATAATTTCCTGGAATGGAGAAGAACGGTTCATAAAAGAAACCATACAATTTGGCCGTTGTCAAGCATTTTTCAAAAAACCAAGGTCATTTGACTTTTCGGAACCAAAATGTGGTTCCGAAAAGTCACGTGATCTTCAGAGTTAGTTTTACTTCCAGCCGTATAAAAGTAAACTATACTGAAGCAAATTGAAGTCTTTATTTTTTTTAAAATTGTTCATGAGTATTTGACAAAAAAGACTATGTATTCAGTTTTTAGTTACAAGTTGTAAATAATGATGAAAAATCGAACGCAAGATTCGCATTCAGAGAGTCCGTGCATTACGACGCATCAGCGTGGGGAGCTAGCGGGTAAACCTCGGGGCCATGTTCCCTGTACAGCCAGTGCCGTGTCTCGTTGGGCCAGAGAGACAAACCACTGGCCCCACGAGACACGTCATTGCTAAACACGTTTTGTTTAAAGAGGGTTTTGGTTTGTAGCCCTAGCTATTATTCTCGAACTATTGTCACGTTACGTGATGCCTGCGCTATACACGCGGCGGGACGACGACGAATAGCTGCAAGATGTCCACATAATACTAGCTGGTGTGGATCGGACTGTGTTGATGTCGTTTTTATTAATTACACGTTCATTTTTACTTGGTGGATATGAAGACTGGATCCTCATGCCTTGCCATTGTTACAATTAATACATAAACAGACCAACAGTCTACTTACAACAATGCCACGTAAACTTGACAGTTGCGAAGGCTAGAAAAGCGTATACGCTGACACTTGACCGTGTTTTTCTTCTTCATATTTTTCGTTAATTACGTGACATTTTGATGATTTTTTTCGTTAAAATAGATAAGATTAATAAAACAGTGGTGGGCATTTGTTTTATATTTAAAAAAATGTAAATTATTTTGCTTATATAGAATGAAATCTTTACATGTAAGCCGAAGTAGAATCGTTGGCAATGTGTCTATCTTGTTGTCATAACCAGCGAGACGTTTTTCGGTTGAAATTATAATTTTTTTACATTCACTATCTCGGATAACCTATTTCATATTTTGTTTTCCTTTTTGCCTTTTTAAGGTCTTACATTGTGTGGCTCAACAGAACTGAAAATATTTTTGAAGACGTTCTCCTTCAAGATTTCTAGGGCAATTTTTACTGACCTCAATTACTAAGCGTTACATCGTACGGCTTTGCAGTTGGAAGGGGAGGGGTTTTAAGGTCATTTTAAGTGTTCATTCATGGCTTACATGAAGAAAACTAGACGTGATCAAATCTCCCAGATATTTACTGAGTACATTATGGACTGACATGTATTGTCAGTTTTAATATCCGATGTCACGTAACAGATTGCAAGCATGTACCTTCACATAAGTTCCAATAAAATGACACAACTTCTTTTCAGAAATTTGATTTCTTCAGTTAAAAAAAACCCCAATAACATAAACCGAATTTCTATTTCTGCATATTGCTCTAAAATTCTTTCACAATAACAGTTTAGGAAAGTTTTCCCCTAAATCTCTGTGTGCTTTTGATACGAAAGCTATAACAATTCTGTAGGTATTTATTTATTGTTAGTGTTATTATTATTATTATTATTTTTGGGGGACTGGTTATAACGACTTGACTGTATATATTAATTTCACTCTCAGTTAACGACTTTGGGTTGAGGAGACAATAATCAAAGACAAGTCGTGTTCTTGACCTCATTATCATGTGCTTTTCGTCCTGTTAATTCAGAGACAAAGGAACTTCAACAGCTGTGTGCAAAGATGTACAAGTATGAGTAAGAAACCATCCAGCGAGAGTGAGGAGTTAAATGCTACATCGTCACAAAAAAGTTCTTGTTTGAAAACCAACTTTTCCATTAAACTCAACGGTTGTAAAGCAAATTCGAACTGAACTTTGATGAGGCATTTTAAAGTTAAACTTATAGTCTCACAACACACATAATGTAATATTAAATAGTCTAAATGAGGTGTGGTTCTTCTATGGACCATATGCATTGACGTCATCACGCCGCCATCTTAGAGGTAAAAAGATGACGTAACAATGAAAAAACGCACATCTATGTACGTGCAGCGCGCAAGATAGGCCAATTAGCAACCTTCTTTTGACCTCTAGCCGAGGGCGCCCTACTCAAATGACGTCATGTGCATAACATATATTGCGCTTTATCACCCCCAGATGGACGTATCAAAGAGCTCATTATTTATAACAAAAGTAAGCAGAGCTTTGTTTGCATTATGACACCCGTTTATATTGCACCCTTGTATGGCTTACAATGCGATGTTGCGAATATCTGCAGCAACCATGTTGTATGTAATTGATGCAGATATTAGCTTCAATGCACTTTATATAACAATTAATTATGATAAAATATAAAAGTGTAACTTTAACAGCCATTTTACTAAATATTAAAATTTCTCACATAGTCCTATTTAAGATATGAATATTTTTTGTAGGAACGTTCAACGTAGGGTAAGTTATTCAACAAGCATAAACAAAAAAGACATTTGAGGACTGTCTAGTGGTAAAAAACTCATTTGTTTTCTTTTATTAGTTTGTAGATGTTCAAAAACTACAAAACAATTCCATTGTCTTGGAAAAAATTACCAGCTGAGATGCTGGCGTACCAGAACTCAAACCTTGCATTTCCTCTTAGTTTTGCAAAGCCGAAAAAGTCATATTCATAGTTTACAAATTTGTATCGACTGTTCCGAGTATCTGTTTGAAACTGCGACACCCGAGGTGATCCCGAGGTTCGTCTACTTTCCCGAAGACGAGGGATAATTAAACGCAGCCAGGATCACCTCCGGAGTCGTACAATCTAAAAACTCTGAGTCAAAATTGACTCAGATCCGAGGTCTAAGGGGACGTGACCCATTTCTGGGTCAAGCTTACCAAGAAACTGTTTTTTTTAAATGGGACTTTGGCTCAGATTCTGCGTCAGTTGACCAATTTCTGGATAAATATATCAAAGATTCCGAGTCAAACTGACCCATAATGGGTCAGAACCGGAAACGGATAAATTCTGACCAGGTTAGTTCACAATTACGACACCCTAGGTGATCCCGAGGTTCGTTCTACTTTCCCGAAGACGAGGGATAATTAAACGCAGCCAGGATCACCTCCGGAGTCGTACGTTCTAAAATCTTCAGAATTGACTCAGATCCGAGGTCCAAGGGGACGTGACCCATTTCTGGGTCAAGCTTACCAAGAAACTGTTTTTTTTAAGGGACTTTGGCTAAGAATCTGCGTCAGTTGACCAATTTCTGGATCATTATAACAAAGATTCCGAGTGAAACTGACCCACACATGGGTCAGAACCGGAAACGGGTCAATTCTGACCCGGTAGTTCTTAGTGTAGATTAAACCATACTTTTATGATGCTTCATTCAAATGAAGCCTCACTGTCTGATGTGTACCAAGTTTTGATATGAAAAAGGGGTCTCAAACAAGTTTAGCTGCTGCCTTTATAATTCTTAAATTTATGTGGCAATTATGACGACAAATTAAAAGCCACAGAATGTTCAAAGTTAGTTTTTTTCGAAAGCAAAGGTAATATGGTCTGTAAGGTGAAGGGTAAACTTATTTACCACATAATAATAATCTCTTGAGTTAAAATAACGGTAATACGTTGCATGGGAGATTGGCAACATTACCAATTCATAATTTTCGATAAAACTGGTGAAACAATGGAAAAGATTTGTAAAACAGTGGGGGCTGTTGTTACGTTTTATATAACAATATGTAATTTGTTTATGTTTTGCTTTTATATAATGAAATTTTTACACGTAAATGTAAGTAGAATCGTTGGCAATGTGTCTATCTTGTTGTCATATCCAGCGAGACATTTTTCGGTTGAAATTATAATTTCTTAACAGTCACTATCTCGGATAACCTATTTCATATTTTGTTTTTCTTTTTGCCTTTTTAAAGTCTTACATTGTGTGGCTCAACAGAACTGGAAATATTTTTCAAGACGTTCTCCTACAAGATTTCAAGGGCAATTTTTACTGACCTCAATTACTAAGCGTTACATCATACGGCTTTGCAGTTGGAAGGGGAGGAGTTTCAAGGTCATTGTAAATGTTCAATTGTATGGCTTACATGAAATAAACTAGACGTGATCAAATCTCCCAGATATTCACTGAATACATTATGGAATGACATATTGTTAGTTTTCATCCGATGCCACGTAACAGATTGCAACCATGTACCTTCACATAAGTTCCAATAAAATGAAACAACTTCTTTTCAGAAATAAGATTTCTTCAGTTAAAAAAAACCCCAATAACATAAACCGAATTATTTCTATTTCTGCATATTGTTCTAAAGTTCTTTTCACTTTTGTCCCCTCGCTTTAGATAGATTTATAATTTTTTTCTTGACTGATCAATTGTAATTGTGCATCTGACGTTTGGTTGGATTATATTCACCTCTTTGATTCAAAATGCGTTAAAGGTATTATGCAGGATTGGTAGAGCTGACAAAATAATCACAGACAGTGTTCATGTTTTGTGTAATCAACCACATACATGAAATAACAAACCTGTGGAAATTTGAGCTCAATTGGTCATCGAGGTCACGAGAAAATAGTGAAAAGAGACCTTATGTGTTTTCTGTTTTTCAAACATATCGCGCATGATAAAAACTATTGTGTTACTAATTTCTCAGAAACGATAGCATTTTAGGCAGAAATATTTTAAGGAACCCTTTCTACCATTAGTTACTTTAAATCATGTAAGTTATGTGTGAATCTGTGAACATTTGTGTTTTCGATCTTACAAATAGTGTACAGGGCCTTTAAGACCCAACTACTATGCGGTAGGTAAGTGAATATGATTGTGCCTTTGGTGATACAAGCATGGAGTGTGACACACACAGTCAGAGTATATCATGCAAAAAATACTTGGCTATGGGCCACATCGCATAATTGAGGTTTCGATCTTGGGAGACTCAAATTTTGATATTTTTGTCTAAATGGTTCTAGTATGACCAGTAAGCTTTCAGACTAAACATAAATGATGATGCTTTTTATCCTAACTAATCCTGTATGATACCAAGTTTAAACCCCAGTTTAAACAAGCACACTTACATTGAACAACGTAAAGTCAGCGTCGGTTCTTTCAACATCATGGACGGTTTGGCCGCTGTTTCCACCCCATCCAAGGGTTTGTCAAACTCAACATTAAACTCAAATTGATCAGTTTAGATAACATCACGTGATGTTGGGAAACTGCGCTCTGATGATCTTCCTTTAATGGAATTGCGCCACGCACTAATATTCAGATCTGGGCCCAATGGAATGGCTCTGCTTACCGTAAGCATAGATTCGGCGCTTACGGGAAGCAGGGAATTCCGCACTTACGTCAAGCCTATTTCACGGGTGAGAAGGGAGTTTTTGGTTGTGCGCTTGCGTACCCCTCGGCATTCTTCGATCACGCAGCTCGGCGCAGAAACTCGGCGTTTGGCATGTGAGCGAAGAATGGTGATAGCAAGCGCAGCATTCGGCGATAAGCAGAGCCATGAAACCGAGCCCCGTTGTTAACAATTCTTTGCATCTTCAACATTATGATTGTTTCAATCGCGTCGACAACTGCCTCATATAAAAGGCAAAGGCATTCTCTAAAAGATACCATTTGGATACGGGACTTTCCTGTTGTCTTTAGTTTCCGCCTTGCCCCCGTTTGGCATTTGGAGGGCACGCAAGCAAAACGAAACATGAAAGTCTTCTAAAGGATGCCGATTCCGTGTTGCGTCGCTCTTGCTCTTCGCTCTCTCGTCGGTTCTAACATCGCGATTCACCGCGATGGCATCATCGCCCAGCCGAGGACTGAACGGGACACCTGAAGATACCAACCCCGTCCGTACCCTGTACATAGGAGCCTTCTTTACGTCTCAGAGGGTATTGCCTTACCAACCTTCGGTGGTACAGACGGCCATAGATCATATCAATAGCTTGCAAGGAATTTTAGACGGCTATCAACTGCAGATAAGATGGAATTGGACAGGGGTAAGTCCTATTTTCAAATGTCTTATGTGTTAGTGTTACTACATTCATCTTTACTAAAAACAAGCTGTAGTATTAGTGACTAGTAACAAGATACGAATAGCATGGGAAAACTGCCCTACAAGTTAAGAATGTTGCCCAACTGACGCTCATGTTATCATTAAACATTTTTGTTACGGTCGCACACAAATTTGGGCCTGATTGGCAAATGACTTACAAAAAAATTGCATCCTCTTAAATTTTAATTTTGTTTCGATTTTAATTCTAACAAATTATTTGGAGAAAAAAAAGTGTACTCGTAACTAATTGCCACGGGTGTTTTTATTTTCAAGAAGTTTTAAGGTAATATGATTTCATTGTAAAATATCGTTTTCGTTTTGAGTTGTCTTGTTTTTTTTTTTTTACTTGTGAGATTTGCACAGTCATTTATTTATTTATTCTTTTCTTTCCCCAATCCAGTTTAGGAGTCCGAGTGAGGGACTGCTTCTCTTAAACACGTTTGTGAACTCAGGACCTCCTATTGTCATGGCTTGGGGACCAATTTTCTCAACTGACGCACTTGTGGTGAACCAGGTAGCTGCAAGGTTTAACCTTGTGCAGGTTAGTAAAAAAGAAACATTTTGTGTACGCTTTTTAATTTTTCTTTTTACATAAAATTGTGTTTAAGATTAATATCCAGAATCGGAAAGGATTGAAACATATTTGTTTAATTTTAATCTATAAGCCTATTGACAATTAAGTTCTTACTAGAATCCTTTTTTTCTGTGAAATATTTCACTCTCGAAAGAAGTTTGAACACTGCATCTAAAAGCCTAAAAAAAGCAAAAGGTGATTTCGTATGTTATAACCAAAATTAAGGACAATGTGTTTACATGCTGCAAATTTGTTCATAGCTTTTTACTACTTTCTCCTGACTCACGGATTAAATCATTTTTTTTTTTACAAATTTGTTAATTCGATGTATATGGTTGATCAAATAAAACATGAACCATGTCTGCAACTATTTTGTCAGCTCTATCCTATCCTGTAAAATAGCTTTAGGGTGAAACTGCAGTCGTGCGCATTTTCTTAAAAACAGCATATTGGCTGTTTTTATACATTGTTTTTATTAGGGTTTACAACTTTGTATCATTCAGTAGCATTATCATCTCATAAGGTGAATGCAGACAAAAGGCTCTTTCTAAACATTTACAAATGACATAAAGGGGCTCATTGCCTTCAAATCTCTAAAGATGTTGATGTTTGAAATTGCTCCTTGTCCTTTTTAAGAGATGTTCATTCACGAAAAAATAAATAATTTTTGTGTAAATAGGGAGTAGTAATTAAAAACTCATAAATTTTTCTCTTGAAATACAACCAGTGGAACAAACGGTCCGACGTTTTGGTTCTACAAAATGTATTAGCTGACCGTATTCTGTCATGAAATTACACAGAAGCTACACAATTTCATAATGTATTATGTGAATCGTTATATTCTGCTTTTAAAATAATTAGCTGTTCGGGCACTCCGCCCAGACACCTCTTGTTTTTGTTCTTTTTTTCAGGTGTTCTGAGCATAGCTCGGAACAATTCTTGTTTTTATTAATTATTTTTTTTTAATGTGTTCGGAGCATAGCGCGGAACACCTCTTGTTTTTGTTCGTTTTTTTTTGTTAGGTGTTCGGGCAATCATTTTTTATGTGTTCGGGCCTTACGTCCGAACAACTCTTTGTTTTTGTCCCTTTTTCCCCTTCTTCTTCTTTGTTTTGCTGATTCTTCTCCCGAGCTTTGTCCGCGAGCAAACGCATACTTGTGAATCTTTGATCAACATGAAACTTTACGTGAACATAACTAGCGAAGCTGAGAAGGTTGTCACGTCACTATTACGTCATCGGGTGTCAAGTTATAGGTCATTTAATTAAACAAAATTACCATTTTTATGCCAACGCCTGTATGTCTCTGAATAATATAGCTGCACTATTTATATTTGGGCATATGATAGACAAAGACATGGGAAACATTTAAAAAGATAACGTCAAATTCACATGACCTTTACTTCCGGTCGTACCGGAAGGTCAAACTTTGCATCTGTGTAATTCTTAAAAAAAAAAAAAACTTTCTCGGTAAAAACATTAATTTCTGTATATCAGATCAACTTCAAATTAACACCATAATAGGACCTGGATAAAAACTCCATCAGGTAGTTGTGACGTCATGATGACGTCATCAGGTGTCAACATACAGTAAATCAAAATCAATCATAAATTCATAACTCAAGAAGTACTTAAGCTATTACAACAATCTAAACATCATCGGAGAGGTCATGATAATTCTAGCAAATACTACACACATTTTACACCATTCGACTTTCTGTTCAAACCGAAAGTTGAAAATTTCAAAATTCATACTTTAAGAAATATTCACATACATTACTCACAAACTTTTCATCATGTTGTAGGTCCAAAAGCATTCTCAAACTTTGCCACAGAGATGTTACCTACTGGAACTTCACTTCCGGTTGAAATCGGGTATGCATTGACCCGCTGTTAAACCGCGGGAAAAAACTGCACTGAAAACACACACAATGCATGATCTATACCAGTTGCATTGTGAGCGGCTTTTCGTTATATTGACCACAACGTTCAAAGTCCAAACATGCTTGTACCTTGGTCTCTATTCAAGGTTCACACTACTGATTTTGGCAATAGCTTTGTTGGTCTCTAAAACAGCCGTCCATGCAAACCTCGCTAACAATCAAACGTCATGCTTTTGATCATGTGCTTTATTAGACTTGTGTGTAAAGGGAAAAGTGAAATCAAACATGTAGCCCTGTGTAAACAGACCCGGAGATGAGAACATTATGACCGCACAATAAAACTCGTTTTGATGGAAGAAAACATATGTGCATCATATGTGTGTAAAGGGAAAAGTGAAATCAAACATGTAGCCCTGTGTAAACAGACCCGGAGATGAGAACATTATGACCACACAATAAAACTCGTTTTGATGGAAGAAAACATATGTGCATCATATGTGTGTAAAGGGAAAAGTGAAATCAAACATGTAGCCCTGTGTAAACAGACCCGGAGATGAGAACATTATGACCACACAATAAAACTCGTTTTGATGGAAGAAAACATATGTGCATCATATGTGTGTAAAGGGAAAAGTGAAATCAAACATGTAGCCCTGTGTAAACAGACCCGGAGATGAGAACATTATGACCACCAATAAAACTCGTTTTGATGGAAGAAAACATATGTGCATCATATGAATGTTTTTTGGGCGGGACAAGCACAGTAAATAGTGAAACCGGGACGCACTCAACACGTTCAAAAAGCTAGAGGTTAATTATTATATAATTATTCCCCATTACATGGAGAGACATGTATCGGAATCCAAGGCTTAAAGAAACGTATGAGGCGTTAACATGTACTGTATAAAGTTTAAAGTATTTAAAGTATTTCACATTATAACAATCATGTTCCGTTATTTCTTGGTTCTGGCCTCTAGCTTTGTTCTTTAACTCAAAACTTCGTTGTCCATTTATTTGCTTCGTTTTCTTGCCCTAACCCCCTTTCCCTTCTCAGCCAATCCTCGTTTCCTTATGTTGATCTTTCCTTTATAATCAGCTTCCTAGCTTCTCATAAACCATAACGTGGAAGATCAACTTAATGCAAACATTTTCTAAAAAAAATAAAAAAAAATGCATATCCTTTATTAGTTTTGCAGTCAAGCTTTGATTTCCAAAAACCGTTCATGAACCACCGTCACCCCTTAAAAAGAAAACCCAACTCCTTCTTTTAACTTCCTGCCAATCCGCAACCCCCCCTCTTTTCCACACTCATTTCTTTCTCCCTTTCTGCCTTTCTCTTCCTTTCCCCCTGTTCCTTATTCTTATTTCCTTTTCTTTCGATCACTCTAACCCGTCTATACTACCAACCCCCCTTTTTTCGACCTTCTCTTCAAAAAATATCCCCCTTTTCTTTCCTCCTAACCCCCCCCCACACACATACATCTCATATTCCAAACCACATGACCTGTCACTCAAACCTCCTCCACACATAACCAGACCCTTAGACATCAACCCCAGGTTATGTCATTTAAACATGCACTGCGCATGACACAAGGTTGGTGGACGATTCGACAGAGGCATGGTATTTAAACACATGCAACCTCTATATGATCGCTGTAACTCTATCGTCCTTGTTGCAAAGACAACACATTAAACATCCAAGGACCGTACTGTTGCAACTATATCAAGAAGACTTAACAAAGGCAAAAAGAATTCGAAATGTAAAATGGCAAAAGAGAAATCCTCTCTCTCTCGTAAAATAAACAAACAAAAAAAGAAAAACGAGAGTTTGGTCTTTCTTCAACAAAAAGCCAAAAAAAGTCAACAGTTTGTAAAAAATCTGTCTGACTATAAGTTGTCCTTGATGGAAACGATTGCACTAGGTAGAGGTCTGAGCTTCATTCCTACACCCCAAAAACCGAAAAAACAGCTATCCTAGCCATTCAAAACTGCTCTTCAGAAAAATGAGACTTAGCGTTTTAATGGCAGGGAAAACGAAACTGGGTCAACTTCATCCTTTTCGGATGCCATCAAAATGGACACCCCTTGCTACCTTCAATACAAACTTAGAAACTTACATTGAAGGTACACTGGAGGAACTGTCAAAAATCAAAATTAAAAATGTGGCATCCAACATTACCAAAGCAGAACGCATCGCTCTCATAGGCCTCAAGAAAAATCCAAACATTGTCATAAAACAATTTGACAAAGGCCGTGGTGTATGTGTTTATGAACAGATCAGACTACCTAGGAAGATTGAGGCAATTATCTGGGCCACACTATGAGGTTGTTGACAGGGATTTAACGGGTGATATCACTGCTATGGTCTACCGGGCCGTACGCAATCTATACGTGGACAACGTTATAAACAAAGATATGTTTGAGTTTCTCAATCCTCACAACCACAAGATCAAAACTCCTAGCCTGTACCTCTTACCAAAAATCCACAAAAATCCACCAGATGGAACTCAGTTTGTGGGAAGGCCGATTATCAGTGGTTGTGGGGCTCCAACTCAACAAATCTCAAAATATATGGACTTTTTCCTGCTCCCTATCGTCAAGCAACAAAGCACATATACAAGAGACTCCTCACAGGTTCTCAAAAGACTTAATAATTTGACGATGGGACAGGATAATCTCCTTATCGCACTGGACATTGCCCACAGCAAGAGGCAATAGACTCAGTTTGTGATGCTTTGGAACAAGCAAAACCAGGCCTGTACACCATACCAAAACCTATAAAGAAACACACGCAATGTCTTTTAGAACTGATTTTGGGCGCAAACGTCTTCGAATTCAATAATAAGTTCTACAGACAAAAAATTGGCGTGGCAATGGGCAGTGTATGCAGTCCTGAAATATGTGATATCACTCCCCCAACAACCCAGAGTTAGTGGCTTACATGAGATACAGAGACGATGTACTAATAATCTACAATGGCAATAGAAATCAAGCGTTGAATTTCATTAAGATGTTAAACAACCTGCACCCGACATTGAAATTCACTTCAGAGATCTCTGACTACCAAATCACCTTTCTCGATCTCATAATCTACAAAGGCGAACGTTTTCGAAAAGAGGGGAAGCTTGGTACTCGAGTAGCAACAAAAAAACCCGGACACATTCCAATATCTTGCTCGAGATTCTGCACACCCTGAGTTTGTGTTTGGTGGGGTCGTTAAAGGTGAAGTTACGAGATACAAACGCATGTACACACAGAGAAGATTTCGAGAGCAAGGTCAATTTCTTTAAAGAAAAAATGTTAGAAAGTGGATACAACACAGCAGAATTGACCCGCTTCACGGAATCAAATGATGACCACAGAAATTCAATGTTGAGTGCACCACCTAACATCAAGAAAAAAACAATTCCACGGGTGGTTTTTACATTGCCATTCTTCCCACAAATCAAACACTCAAATCTCAAACGTGCACTGTTCAAACATTGGCATCTTATTAATGACAGTGACTTCCTTCACAGCCTTTTTCCTGCACCTCCTCTGTTAGCCTACAAAAGACAAAAGAACATAAAAGACCAACTAATTCGAGCTAGATTGCAAGCTTCAACCGAAGAAAACACAATCAAAAAAAATGGACGAACAGAACTTGCAAATCCTGCTTGACCTACTACAGGAACAAGAGTTGGGTACACAAAAGTAAAAACAAATCAGGGCTTGGATCTAGACGAGACTACGTATACCAATAACAAACAAATACATGTCTTGCTTGATCCTCTTGTCTAAATAAACCATATCTGATCACTCCTTGTTGCAAAACTTTCATAAAAAAGGATAAAAGCAAAAAAAAAATGGTGACTGATGAAGTGCAGCTTATATAAAGCACTGAAAATATGTTATTGAGCCATCCATTAAAGGTATACATAAAATGGCTCGACATATTATCACCGGATAAAAGTTCTTTTAAGTGAGTTTTCTAACCCCTTCCAGCCCCCCTTCCTCCTTAAAACCCCCCACTCTTTCCTCAGTGTAGATGCGTTTAAACATCAAAAATAAGGTCTGTTCTAACCATTGCTTTGACTATCTGGAATACCACAAATCAACATCAAACTGTCAGGGAATGGTTTATTACCAGAGACCACACCAATTACTTGTCTTCTCCTTTTCCAAACAACCCCCCCCCCACCCCCCTGTCGCCGGATTTGGTTTCGAAATTCCCGCTCCAGAACTATTTCGGCCTTAGTACTTTCTGGATAGTGTCTATCTCCCTTCCTCGCACTTTCCATCTTATCCAAACCCCACCCCCTACCGACACCTGTTCTCTTACCCCCCCACCCCTCCCTAATAAGAACTTTATACAGTACATATTAACGCCTCATACGTTTTTTAAGCCTTGAATTCCAATACATGTCTCTCCATGTAATGGGGAATAATTATATAATAATTAACCTCTAGCTTTTTGAACGTGTTGAGTGCGTCCCGGTTTCACTATTTACTGTGCTTGTCCCGCCCCAAAAAACATTCATATGATGCACATATGTTTTCTTCCATCAAAACGAGTTTTATTGTGTGGTCATAATGTTCTCATCTCCGGGTCTGTTTACACAGGGCTACATGTTTGATTTCACTTTTCCCTTTACACACAAGTGTGTAGCTTGTTAGGCACACCACAAAACAGTAACAGCACCAAACTCTAACTTAATGAAATAGCTCACGCGTTGACACAACACTTTCCCCAGCGATACCCGAACACCTACTTCAAACCATATTCCTTTCAAAACGAACGCCTTTTTACAGTTTTGTCAGTCTACGGATATTTTCTTAGTTCAAGTTTAAAGGCCCTAAAGAGCCAATGTTATTTAAAGTCATTTAGCTGACTCAGACTACTTGGGCAATGTCCCAATTACGTGCATTGCAGTTACAGAAATGGGATATTCACTTAAGAATGAATCGTAAGCTTTTAGTGAGTGTTTTTTTTGAAAAACGTTTGTACTTAAGGAATCCATTGTTTTGACTATTTATTTTCCTGTGAATTTTTAAGAACGACGTTCACCGTCTCAACACATAAAGAGTCATTAGGTTTCAACTTAAGCCTATTTATTTTGCCTTAAGACACATGCAGCGAGCACGCAAACATAACAAGTCTTGCTGCTGCTTGACTTGTGAACAAAGTGACCAGTTCAGAAGAACTTACAACAAGTCATGGAGAAAACTAAAAGATTAACACTGCAAGGCTAGTAAGTGTGCATTTTTTTTCCTTCGATAAAGACTCTGCTAGGGTCGAACAATCAGGCCATTACCTTATTTTTGTATTTATATCATACGTCCTTTTGGGTTGGTCAGCAGTTTGCAACAGCAAAACATAAAACTTTTACCCGGAAAACTGAAACATTAATGTTATGTCTAGCAAATTAAAAATAATTATATTCATTGATTGTTTTTGAAACAAATATCTAAACCCCCAATGGCAGCGTGTTCATAGCTACTGAAAAGCGATATTTTCTAGCGCAGCTTTAAAATTCCAGTCCGAAACACTTGTTATTCTTTCACTTCCTTTGCTTTCTAAAATATCATACTTATTTACATTTGTTGGTTGAAAAAAGAAGAAATGACTAGAGCAGGACGTGAACCTGCTTACCTCCGGAAATCGGCCAGTGCAGCATGTGATTCTGTCATCCTGGAGATTCTGTGTTCCCCTCCCCCACACTATGGCGAATTGTCTCCCGTTTTGTCAATGTCCATATGGCGTGTCGCTCAGAAGCCAGTGACTCACTCACTCACTCATCCCGAGACCGTCGTGCTGGTCATTGGGGTACCATGGTGGGGGCATTTGCTGTCAGGGATCGCCACAGTTCTCTGTCCTCTGTTATACGTATGAGGGCAGCATTGTTACGACCTGTCCAGTCTCGGATGACCAGGACTTTCTTTGTCCGCCTCTCCGTCGCTTGCCCTCAATTGATCCTTGGAGGATGGTTTTGGGCAGTGATTCGTGACGGGACACATGACCGTACCAGGCGAGCTTGGGGCGTTTCACTGTTGCTAGGAGTGGTTCTTGAATGCATGCATAGGTGTGGATTTGCTGCCTGACAAAGTCATTTGTCTTGTGCTCTCTGTATGATCTTTCTGTAGCACTTATGCTCGATCGAATGCCTGAATTCTTTGTTCCGTTAAGTGTCGATTTTAGGTGTCCAGCTCTGACACCCACACAGGAGAGTGGAAACCACCAGGGACTTGTAGAATTTAACCTTCGTAGGGAAGCTGAAGCAGCTGTTTTTCCAGATTATATTCATCCTTGTCATGGCAGATGGGGCAAGGCCGAGTCTTGTTTTGATTTATATCGTTGAGCTGCCATCCTTGCTCAAAAAGGACCCAAGATATTTAAAGCTGACTACTTCTTCAAGTCTTTGCCCATTCAATATAATGTTAGTTGCTGTTTGTTGGCTGTGCGTGTTGACCAGGACTTACTTTTTTTCTGAGCTGACTTCCATTCCATAGTGTAACATGGACCGATTGGCCGGTAGGGGGCGCCAGCACGACTCCCCGTCGGAGAACTGACTGGTGGCCCCTGCGGGCCAAACGGGGAAACCCGCTCGATAGTGAAGCGACTTTTGGTGTTAAAACGTTAACAGAAGAAATAAAGAGCTCCCACTCGGATGCCTCTGAAAACCAGACAGAGTGTACCTTGTATGATTCAAAGTTGTGTTTTAGAAAGCGCACGGTCGACGCTACAATACGCTCCTGCTGCCTCTTTTAGTCTGGTGTTAGGATTCTGAAGTTCTGCCTCACTGCCTCCCAAAAGGTCAATTACGTCAGCGAAACGTGATTGCTGAGAGGCCGTCTTCCGATGAACATAGAGGTATGGCAGTCATGAAGTGTCTCCTGCATGATGTTTTCCAGGTAAACGTTGAACAGTACTGGTGAGAGGGGACAACCTTGTCGAACTCCAACTGTTGTTTTGAAGAAGTCTCCAAGGTTGTTGTTCAGGAGGACTGCACTGGTGGAGTCTTTGTACAGTGCTTCGATGACTTGGATGATGTTATTGTAAAAGTTGAAATATCTCATCATATCACTTGCCACAAGCCTTCGAGCCAGACGCGGTCGAAGGCTTTCTTGAAGTCGATGAAGTTATGGTAAATGCTGCGCTGGTGTTGTAGATACTTCTCGGTTTAAGTCGGTTGAAAATCTGCTCTGCAGTGCCCCTCTTAGGTCTAAATCCAGCCTGTTCTTCTGCTAGGATTTGTTCTGCCTTTCCCTTGAGTCTGTTCATGACTACCCTCAGCATCACTTTACTGTGATGGCTGATTAGGCTGATGGTTCTGTAATTCTGACAGAGTCTTAAGTTGCCTTTCTTTGGTAGGGTCAATATCAGGGATCGGGTCCATTTTTTGGTCATTGCTTTGTATCCTCTGGCAGATGGCTGTCAATGTCTTGGTGAATTCTGGCCCTCCATGTGTTCAGAATTCTGCTGGAATGTTGTCCACACTTTGTGACTTGCCTCCCTTGAACGAGCCATGGCATCCTCTACTTCTAAGTATTGGGGCATCGCCAGTTTCCCAGTTGGTATTGGTGGCATTGTCCAGTATGCTGGTGTCCGGTCTGAGCTCGAAGTTATAGAGTTCTTCTAAGTATTCTTTCCACCTTCTGCTTACTGCTTTGCCTTCGGTAAGGAGACATCCTTTTTTTCCCCTTAACGACAACAGCCCTTGGTTGGTGTGATATCGTCAGCATCTTTAGTGTGTCAAAGGCTGCCTTGCGGTTGCCTCCTCTCATCCCAGCTTCGATGATGTCACATTGGTTTGATATCCATTTATCCTTTGCTTGCTTCATTTGCTTCATGATGATCTTGTTCACAGCACAGTACTGGCGTGCTGCTGCAGTGCCCATTTTATTGGTCTTCTTCAGGTCCCGTCTGGTGTCACACAGGTATTGTCATCGGTGACCCAAACTCTGTTCTTCTTCCTTCTCTTCCCGAGCATTTCTGTTGCTGACTTCTGGAGCACTTCGTTGATGTTGCTCTGTTCTGGGAATTTATGTCTTCCTCTAGTAGGTTTAGAGCTGCAAATACTGTTGCAATTTGCTGGTCTTTCGGTTTATCCACGTTAAATCTTATGCGTGGGCTGCTTTGCTTGTAGTTTTTTCAGCTTAAGTTTGAGCGTCATCATTACCATACCATGATCACTTCCGACGTTTGCACCAGGGAAGGTCCTGGTCTTGGCCTTGTTGATGCTAGATTTGAAGCTCTGAGGAGTAAGTATAAAGTCAATTTGGTTGTATCCTGCCATTGGGTGAGTGTCATGTTGTTTTCCGGGAGGTCTTGTGTGGGAACAGCGTGATGATCAGGGTAAGCATTTGGCTGCTGGCAAATTCCAATAGTCGTCCCTCGATCGTTTGTTTCTCCTGCCCCAAAACTTCCAACTGTCCCCGCCTACTGGTCGTGTGCACCTGATCCTACTTTTGCATTCCAGTCACCTATAACGACGAGGATGTCATTTTCTGGTGTTTTCTTTGGTGTAGAGATACTCAACAGCGTCGTCATTGTAGTCTAGCGTTTGGGCATAAACTTGGATGACGGAGACGTTCATTGGCTTTGCAGAATACGTGTGGAGATTAGCCTGCTGGATATGGATACTGGTGTGCAGCTGATAACAGAGTTTACTCTGTCTTTGTTGACAATGAAGTCTATTCTGTGTTGGTGTTTTGAGTCATCTCCGCTGTATCATGGTTTGTGACCCTCATCTGTTATTGTTTCGCAGAAACCAGTCCATCTGACTTCAACTAGTCCCAAGATATCCCAGGAATATCTGGCAAGCTCATGAGTGAGTTCTTTTAACTTTCATATAGGGTGCGGACGTTCCATGTCCCAATGATGGTGTTTTCCTTGGGAAGCTTGACACACGTGGTTGATGGTGTCGTTTTCGCTCCAGTAGCATATTTGTCACCCCACCCTGAGGCGAAACAGTGAGGGGCGGTCGTTGGTAGTCCGGGCCTCGACCGATCCGGCATGTTATTGTCTGACTGTGTATTTATCATGGTATGTCGGTGGGCAAGGATGGTGCTAGGTGGTGCCCATCTCCTCTCCGAGCTTCAGTGGCCTAGAAGTAGAGTGGCCTTCTTTTAGATAGGTTGCTGATCATAGCTAACGTGTCCCATCTACCCGGGTTTGAATCAGAGTTTCCTTCTCTTGGGTGGGCTGCCTCCCATGGCTAGTGAGCCCCACCTGCCTGGAGCAATTTTGCTTTTAGGCGCCAGACACTTGCCCTTACACCTCTGCCATCGGTTGGGAAACAGGGATCGGCACGATAAGCCAAGCACTAGGAGTTTGAAATAGGAGAGGCTATTTGAGACGCTGGCCGTATGGGATACTTCATGAATAGGGATTGGCTCATATCTCCCTACCATCCCAGCCACCCTAACCCGTTGATCCCCAGAAGCCAGTCACCCTGTACTGGCAGTGTTGTAGTCGAGACTTTGTAGTCCGAGACCGAGACCATCTACTTCTTCCAGGTCTTCCCATAGTGTCTCGTCGTCCAGGTCATTAACTACTGCTACAACTTCTGGGTCCTTCTGCGCATCTTCAGCCTCATCTGTATCTTGCCCTTCATCCTGAGGAAGGCATACTTTGAAATCCTTTTTCATGTTAGCCGCGTTGTCTGTAATTAAATAGTTGATCTTAGGCCTGCGCTAAACGTCGCACGTTTGTCGTGTCGAACTCAAACAGTTGTAAAATTAGGAATTAAATTCGACAAAAGAGCGACGTTTAGCGCAAACCTTTTATTTAAGTTCGGCACTGCCGTGTAACACGGCAAGCCCTGCCGTGCTACACGGTAGCGGCACGACACGGTGACAAACGTCGCGCTCTTGCCGTGTCGAATCGAACTGAAAACATTTGAGTTCGGCTCGGCAAAAGTGCGACGTTTAGCGCAGGCCTTATACTCAGCCAGAATGTCTTCAAAGGCCGTGCTAATCTTTTCCACCGTATGTGAGGCTTTAACTTGCTTGATGCTCAGTAAAACCGACTTCAGCTGCTGGTCTTCTGAATCTATCAATTAAGCAATTGTAAAGAAAATAAGCTTAAATTAATAAAGGGGTGAAAAGAAACTCAGTTTTATTCATGAACATTTTAAAATGCAAAAGATTTGAGCTGGCATGGCGACTTTGATCTATCTCAACTGTTATGAGATCCTAATACATGTACATGTAATTACGTGTGTTCAACGCACGCTGTCAATCATTCTCTGGGTGTAAGTCCGTTAACCCTAGTGGGCGGCGCTAATCCGTTATGAAGGATCTAGAATGATCTAGGTTAGTACTTTCCAGAAAACAACACAAATCCTTTATATACGGGCTAGGGATATGTCTTGGACAGGACACAAATACTCAAGACTGGTGGAATCTACCACTTCTGTGATTGTGACTCAACTCGTTGGAGGAGCTTGTGATTAGAGTTCGTTTTTGACCGAGTGCAGTTAAAGGGCTTATTAGATTTCGGAAAGGACATTTTCGAATTTAATCTACAGTTCGGTATTTTGGGGTCTTTTCCCCATATTTTGTGGCGGATGTCAGATTGTGTGCCCGTTGTTGTTTCGTCTTCTTCTGGACATTTTATCGGAGTGAGTTTACCCCGTGATAGCTCAAAGTCACATCGGCAAAGAACTGGTTTACCGGCCCTGGAGTTGATCGTTTTTAGAGCCAGTGTATGTGATCCTCGCTGTATCTTCTGTTGCTGTGATCCTCGCCTGTATTTCACCCAGGTTGACGTATTAGCCCGTAAGACACTTATTTTGTATAAGATCCATTTTAATATACACTTGTTTTACGCAATCAGTGTATGTTTGTTAAACCAAATCGGTAACTGAAATGGTTGACAGTTTTATCATTAAATCACTTTGATTCTGTGTTCTTTACATCAGTGTCATCTTGTTTGATTTCTTTGTTGCATCTGAGAAAATTCAGGCTTTTTGAGTGATTCACGGATAGTTTGGAGTTTTTTTGGATCGTAACACAACATAAGACTTCATTGCATAAACATATACTTAAGATCAAAGGGTGAGTACAACTAAAATGTGTTTTGTGTCAGTGAATTATTACATAGTGCCATAATTGAATTGATTTGATGTACTGGAGTTTCGCATTCTTCTATCATACCATTTGTCTGTTGTCAGTGGTATGGTAGGCTGTTTGGTCAACATTTCTGAAGGGCAAGTTTTCCTGTAGCAAAAAGGTCAGGCAGCTTTACACTACTAACTGTTGATCGGGCCATCGACTGATGCAAATAATATTCAGATGAGGCCTTAATAATAAGCCATTAAGGAGACAAGTGAGAGAAACAATATTGAAATGTATTTGGTTCACTATTGTCTCCATAGTGGCTCATTATTAAGGCCCTATCTGAATATTATTTGCATACCAAGGTAAAGTGAAATGGCATTTCATGGACGCCATAGCAGTTTGAGGATTTCGAGGTGACAAAATAATATTTCGTGGTAACGAAACAATTTGGAACGACATGATTCCAAGGGAACGAAATAAATTAATTCGTTAGATCGAAATAATCTATTTCGTTCCCTCAAAATAAAAAATCGGGGGAACAAAATTATATTTCGAGGGAACGAAATAGTATTTCGAGGAAACGAAATAATATTTCGACGGAACGAAATGATTTCGAGGGAACGAAGTTATATATTTCGAGGGAACGAAGTAGTATTTCGATGTCACGAAATACTATTTCGAGGGAACGAAATAATATTTCGAGGGAACGAAATGATTTTTTGTTTGTAACCTTTTCAATTTGTTTTACCTGTCCATTTAGGGGCTCCGTACATAACAGTGATGATGTGCTTTAGCCTGTGTACTTTTTGAGCATTGAATACCTCTTAAGTAAAGTGCACTGCAGCAGGCTTACAAAACTGAACATACATTGTGCATTCAGTATTCTGATCGACCTGTTCAGATCTGCACATCATGCAATCGCAAACGGGTGAATAATTTGTTGGGGAACACCGCCATTTTTCATTCTGATTTAAACTATTAACATTTCATACATATACACGGTCAAATCATAGAGCAAGGGTCAAATGACATGGGATAATATTATTGTTATTTAATATTTAGTTATCTTCCTGGATAGAACTGGTAGAAGTTTCAACCATCAAACTTACCTTTACTTATGTACACGTTTCAGGTGGCGTGTGAAAGCTGACGTTGTTCCACGCGTTTCTGATATTATTTTGAAACAAAATTTACATTCAGCACAGTGTTTGTTGTTGCTCAACCCGACTTTCCCACTTCCTGGAAGTTCTTTGTGATTTTTAAAACCAAACAAAAAAAACCAGCTGATTTATTTGACATTTCGAAGATTAAAATGGAGACTGCGAGAAACTCAAATACGACGCGCTGGGATCGGACCGAGCTATTGCATTACAACACGTTTGCAAGCACAGCAGCATGGACCACACAGCGTGTAACCAGTGAAATACGGGTACCATTCAGAATCGGCCAGCTTCAATTTCGCCCTTTAGCCTGAAAACTTGTACTATGGGTGTGGATCGTGTTTTGAATAAAGACTAAGCAGCGCCTCGTAATGTCAGTGTACGCGTGTGAGAAACGGGCGGTGTCTATCAACAAAGCAACATGGCGCTATTTGTTGTGGTCTCGAGGGGTCTCAAGGGTCAAGATCGAGACCAGGTCTCGAGACCTACAACACTGGTAACTGCTATGCAGCCAGGAATCACACCCACGTTTACAGTACAGCATGGGAAGCAGCAGCAGAGGGATCAAGTCCCGCTTTAGGCAATTTTTCTTGCTTCAACCAAATTTTTCAAAATTATTTACCCAGTAAGTTTCCTTTTTTGTTGATGACCTTAATATTTAGTAAATTAAAGCTTAAGACACTATAAGCAACCTGTCTTTTCATCCTTAAGGTTGGCCTTGCAACAAGTGAAACTTTGTTGGATCGCTCCAAGTACCCATACACCGTCATGGCTCTCCACAGGGACCGGGCTTTCAAAGTCGCACAGATTGCATTTTTCAAACGGCTTGGATGGCGGAGAATTGGGATTATCTACGAAGAAGATACATCGACACGGACAGTAAGTTTGTGTATGCAAAATAGTGGGGGGGGGGGCTATGTATGAAAATAGGGGTCCTGTTGAAATTTCATGTTAATTTTTGGCAACCATTATAAATGCAATCTTAGTAGTCGTAGCAACAAGAAATTCTATTTTGCCATTTTTTCAAATAGGTTTCAGTGACCTTTACACGAGGTCAAAGGTCAAAGGTCACTTTTGTACAGTTTTCTTACTTATATTGCCCATAACTTGCTTTAGAACAAAAATAAACTTGGTCATTTAACCATATCTAATCTTAGGTCATAATATTTAATTGAACAAAATAATTGAAACGTCTATAGTTTCCATGGCAACCGTTTATTTGACCTTGGAACAATTTTGTATTGTTTTCTTCCTTATATTGCCCATAACTTGCCAACCCCTTCTTTAGAACACAAATAAACTTGGTCATTTAACCAAATCTAATCTAAAGTCATAATATCTAAATCTAAAGTGAAATATCTATGGTTTCCATGGCAACCGTTTACTTGACCTTTTTGGCACATCTTATTTTGATATTCTTGCATAAAACGAGGATTATATGGTTAAATGACCAAGTTTATTTGTGTTCTAAAGAAGGGGTTGGCAAGTTATAGGCAATATAAAGAATGAAAACAATAGAAAGTTGTTCCAAGGTCAAATAAACGGTTGCCATGGAAACCATAGACGTTTCAATTATTTTGTTCAATTAAATATTAAGACCTAAGACCTGTTTGTTTCTGACACTCTTTTGAATGCATTTATAATGGTTGCCAAAAATTAACAAGAAATTTTAACGAAAGTACATTGCCCCCCCCCCCACTAAAAGTATAAAGAGGCTATGTCGTCATGATCAAAGCAGGCCTATGGCAGAACATGGAATGATTACTCCCACCCACTTGCAGTATGCGCGCTCTCCATAGAAATGATAGGTGGGAATGCGTGCGCGTGCAGTAACTGGGTAAGATCTAACCTTTGATAAAATTCAGTCTAACTCATTAGCCTACCAGGGAGAAACCAATGGAACCTTCCCTAATTTTATTTACATAAATGATGCAATTTCGTTTTAGGGGGTAATTGAGAAGGGTTACTCCCTCACCTAAAGGAATTTAAGATAAAATAGGTTTCATAAAAAGAATATTGGGATAGCATCCGAATAGGAAAACAAATGCAAGTTACTAAACAATTATTTTGAGTTACTGGTGTCATTTTTTAGCTTGGTTGATTTTTTTTCAGTACGTTGATGATTTCCGAGAGATACTCGAAGCTGATGGTGGGCAGATCGTAGCAGCCGAAGGAGTAAAGGATATTTCAAGGCTAGACTTTCATCTTCGTAACCTTAAGGTGCTCTTAAATTATATCATCCCCTTCCCAGTTATAATTTAAAAAAATCATTACAATGGAACAAGTTTGGTTTTACATATTTTATACATTCATTCTATCACAACTGAAACTGTAGTCATCTACAGTAAGCTATTTCCATTTATCAGATACATCATCTTTCAGGTTGAGTAAGTTGAATTTTAATCTGATAAGCTGCAGAGATAACGACTGTAAGGGCTTTTCAGGTTTTTATTTATTTAGCAATGACCACAAAAGCCAGTTGATACAATCTCGTTCATATTGATGCAACACAAATTCACAACAAGTTCTTCATCCTTTTTTGGTCGTTTTGAATAGCACCAAGACGCCCGTATAATGCTGTATTTCATGCTGAAAAGGAGTCATTTGGTGATGCTCTTTTGCCAGGTAATTACCATAGGTTGGTACACAACAGATAGTTTTGAACCTATATTTATATGTATTCATATATGGGTTTTTTACAAGTTGATTTGTTTCCACTAATATATTTTAATTTTGTTTTAATTGTTTTAGTCTTATTTGGGTACTTATTATTTATTATTTCAATTTTCTGTAATATTATTTGTTATGACTTTTTTCTATTTTAGTTTATTTTATGTATTCATTTCTTCTTCATTATTATTACTAATACTGTATCTAAATTCCAAAATGGCGCAAGCAAGTTTGACGGGTCGTGTGATGACGTCAATGAATTATGTCGGTCGCATACTACCACCTTCTTTCCGTGCTAGCTTTATACAATCTGTCACGCGACGTTTTGGTACTTGATGACACCACATTTCAGTGCGTATCATTCCAAACTTTGAAACGCCCTTTTCCCCAAAAGGACGACCAATCCAAAGCTATGTTTAATAAAGCGCAAAAAAATACAAATTAATTTCATTTGCTAAATTTGCACAGACAAAATTAAATAAATATTTTTAACAAACATACATTCCATTGATTCTATTCACAGCCTTTCACGTAAGCCGCTGAGTTACTGTAAACATTAAAAATATAGTTTTAATCTACGCTTACACTTCGAAATGTGGGTTTGCAATCTTAAACTCCCTAGACAAATTGACCCGGATCCGGTTGAGGTGGGAATGACCTATTTCTGGGTCAGTGTGACCCACACACTGTGTCAAAATCACCTGGAAATGGGTCAAAGTGCCTCAGAATCCAAGTAATCCGGGAGTTTTTAGAGTGTAGAGTAGGGGGTATTTAGGGTAAAGTTTAATGCGTGTAATGGCATTGAAAATTCCAGGGCTACGTTTTTTTCAAATGGGACTTATGGACAATAGATGGCAGCAGACATTCCAGGTAATTTCCCTTTTAACGTAGTTCCGGAGGATACGCACATTTCCAAGAACAATGCCTGTTGCCTTCAAAGTTGCCCTTACACATATATCAATGTGCGGCCGTTTTGATTTTTCTCCAATTAAATTTATCGTTACCAAACCGAGGCTGGAAGAAATATTAGTCTGGTTCAATTGTTTTGATGGATATTAGCATTAATTGCTGTTATTGAATACAGTGTCACATGACCAAGATGTTGGCAACATGATAATGGTCTGTTAAATTGGTACATCTTTGATTCAGGTGTACCTGGCTGAAATGTATGGTGCAAAGTACGTGTGGATAAAGCCAAAAGGGAGAATGTCGATCTGGTTGAACGCCTCACCAGCAGACCTGGAGCCCTGTAAGCAAGAGCAGGTCAACTCAGCAAACAACTTAAAGATGGTTTTTGAAGGCAACCAGAAAAAACCCGAAGTCCTAGACTTGAACTTCAATGGAGTGGTAAGGCACTTTAAGCAAATTAGTTTGATGATCTTAATATTAGTATATGTATTTTCATATTGGGTTTGAGGCACTGCATGGTGAGGTATCAATGTAAGCTCAGTTTGCGGTACCATGTTTGATGGATCGTATGTTTGGATCCGGCTTTCTCAGTCAAATGGAACTAAAGAATATTAAACAAACATTTTTGTTGTTTGTTTGTAACAAAATTCAATTCTGTCCTATTCGCTCACTTAAAAATAATGTTCTAGTAGCATTGAACTTTGCTACTCTTTCTGTAGAAACCGTTGCCGGGACATTATGATTTTTACAATCAAAACCATCCTTCCGGCGACGTGCTACCCTACACTTATGATGGCATCATAGCCATAGCACTGGCCCTCAATGCTTCCATAGCCGACTTGCAGCAACTTGATCCTCCTCGACGACTTGAAGATTTTAGTTACTCTGATGACGAGATGGCCAGGGTCATCCTGAAGAACGCTGACAACCTCGACTTCACCGGATTACTGGTAAGCCCATTTATAATGTTTTCATTCCGGGAAACCCTTTTAAAATGTTGTAGTATAATTTCATCTGTGTTTATAACAACACAATGTCAAACCTTGTCTTAGGGACGAGTTCTGATCAAGGATGGGCAAAGGCAGACAGAGAATGTCTACGTGGATCAAGTTCAAGGTAAGTTCAATTTGCTTTCTATCATTAAAATATTTCACATTAATTGCGAGTCAACTTGGTCCCAAGTCATCTCGGTCACAAGTCATCTCGGCCTGAAGGGATAAATACAGTGAATACAACAGTTTAAGTGTAAATATCCACTGCATATATATTAAAAACAGAACACCAACTGTATGTATAGAGTGATATGACATATTGCAGAATGGCGATTGCAGCAAATCAAGCACAAAGTCTGAACACGGTAACAAACTTAAATGGAGTGGCAACTGGCTCTGCTTAAAGGTACACACCAGCTTCGTTGGGCTATTTGGGCTACAAAATAGACTAAAACATGATTCTAAAGGTCTTCCTGAAATGGAGAAGATTGGTTCATAAAAGAAACCATCAAATTTGGCCCTTTTTGAGCATTTTTCAAAAAACTAAGGTCACGTGACTTTTCGGAACCAAAATGTGGTTCCGAAAAGTCACGTGATCTTCAGAATTAGTTTTACTTATAGCCGTATAAAAGTAAATTACTGAACCAAATTCAAGTATTTTTTTAAAAACAATTATCCATGAGTATTTGGCGAAAAAGACTATGTATTCAGTTTATGGATGCAAGTTGTAAATAATGATGAAAAATCGAACGTAAGATTCGCATTCAGAGAGTCCGTGCACGGAAGCGTGTTTTACGGCGCATCAGCGTGGGGAGCTAGCGGGTAAACCTTGGGGGCATGTCCCGCACAGCCGGTGCAGTGTCTCGCCGGGCCAGAGAGACAAACCATTGAGGCATGAACTCGGAGCCTGTGGAGGGGTAGGGAGCCAGACCATTGATTACGTTTTGTTTTACGAGGGTTTTAGTCTGTAGCCCTAGCTATTATCCCCTAACTGTTGTCACGTTACGTGATGCCTGCGCTACACACGCGGCGGGACGACGACGAATAGCTGCACGGTGTGGATCGGACTGTGTTTATGTCGGTTTTTTTTAATTACACGTAAATTTGTGCTTGATGGATATGAAGACTGGATCATTATGCCTCGCCATTGTTATAATTAATAAATGAACAGATCACTAGTCTACTTAAAACAATGTCACGTAAACTTGACAGTTGCAACGGCTGGAAAAGCGTATACGCTGACCTTTGACCGCGTTTTGTTTTTTTCACTTTTTTTGTTAATTACGTGACATTTTGATGATTTTTTGTTTTTAACAACAACCATCGAGAAATCATTGTCTGTGATTCAACATCACTAAATTAGGTAAACAGTAAGCCGGTGTGTCCCTTAAATCATAGAACCATGAGCCTTCATTAGACACGACGATGCTGAATCCTGACTGATTATTATGTCTGTTGTTACAGTTGGGAAGTTTGAGACGGTTATGATTTACAAGGTACAGACGCAAGAGTTTCAAACAGTTCCTGGAGGTTCAGTGCTTACGTGGGCAGGTAAAGTGAGAGAGAAGGTGTACTCTAAAATTAAACAACACTGTAGGAAAGGTTGGGTCTAAGACACATCAGTGATCATTAATATAATTTAAAGTAATATAATGCTTTGATCATTAACAAAAGAGGGCGTTAAACGTGTGACGTTTCACCATCAGGCACTTGTCAGTGTTCTTTACCACAAAATATCAAATTTCAATCAAAATCAAAACCCAGAGGTCTTACCATAAGTACAAAGGCATTCTTGTTATTCCAACTGTGACCACCGAAGCATGGTGAACATAGTTTTCAGTTTGCTGGACCTCATTTATAGAGTATTCACCTTCCTCACAACAAACAAGCTACCACCGTCATACGTTTCAAGACTCAAGTCAAAACATTTCTGTTCAAGTCATCGTAGATGTATGAGCCGCTACATAAGTACATTTGTTATTATGACCAATTTTCAAAAAGGAACCGTGCAGCGATACCTGCCTGATGACATTTCACTGACTAAAAAATTCAATTTTATGTTTCCAGGAGATCACGTCCCAGTGGACGGCATTACTAGACGGACAGTGATCAAGGAGATATCTTCAACAGCTCGTATCACGCTCTTCGCTCTCGCCACACTCGGCTCTCTCATGGGTTTGACGTTCCTCTTCATCAACATCAGATACAAACATAGGAGGTATTAATACGATCCCCGGATACACAAAGCCTTTTGAGCTTTTTATAAAATAGTGTAATAGTACAAGTTTATTCTTCGTATTAAAATAAAGAAACCATTTAGTTTTTGAGTCAAACAATACACCCATAAACAAGGGCGTCGATTCCTACTGAAAAGTAGGGGGGACGGGCGAGTTTTAACTGATATTTTGTTTGTGTGTAGGGGAAAAGTGAATCATACATGTAGCCTTGTGTAAACAGACCATGAGACTAGTGTGCCCGCAAAAATTTTTTTTGATGGTTTTGTATATAAGCATCATATAGCGTTTTTTTTAGAGGACTAGCACAAACAAATAGTAGTACAGGAGCTCACTCAAAGTGTTCAAAAAGCTATAATTTATAAAATTCTTCCCTTGTTAATGGAGAATCATGTATGGAAACAAAAGCTTTAAAGGAAAATTACACTAATTGGTTTTTCTAACAAAACAGTTGCTGGCAGTGTAAGCACTTTATTGTAATCCACCATATATATAAACTGACAAACCTGTTTGAGATCGATCGGCCATCTGGGTCACGAGAAAATAGTGAAAAACCGATTATACATGAAATCATATAGATTCAACAAATGAATAAAACACTCACTGAGCAATAAACTCCAATCGGAAAATTAGTTTGTTCATTTCTCATCAATTTATGGCATTTCAGACTATCATCATCATTAGACTTTGTAAGTTTTATGTAAATCTGTGCTCAAAAAGTATATTTTACAAGTTTTTTCTTACCAATTCTGTAACGTTCCTAGGCGATATGTGTAGTTCTTAAGAGGGAAGGGGGGTTTGTGGTTAAGTTAAAGGGCAAAACCAGAAGGGGAACAGGTGTTGGTAGGGGTGGAGTCTGGAAAGGGTGGTTTGTGTGAAGAGGAGACTGCTAAAATAAACTTGAGTGAAATGCACCGTTGGAACCAGATCCGGTGCTAGCAAAGATAGATTGGCAGCCAGAGGGAGTGAAGGGAAGACACATGTCGGTGTCACTGAAAAGAATTATCTTCGACAAATCTTGTCATGGCCCAAAATGCACTACATTTTGTGCATTGTGTAACAAGGTATGTAAGCGGAATTTTGGCGTTTATGTCTTGGACGAAACTTGTCGGTTATTGTCTGTATTATAGAAATGGAAATAGGCCCAAAATACCATTCTGCGCGTGGTTCATGAGAGCCAAATAAGAAAATGAAGAAAACATTTTTTCCGTTTAATGTTCGATATTCTTTTATTTTAACAAAAATTGAAATGAAATATTGAATCAAGGAAAAATTGAATGAAATATTGAATCTAGGAAATGGTGTATATTTTAATGTTTTGTTGCATATTTCTGATGAACAGTCAATCAAAAAGTGGGGGGGGGGGGACATCTGATATGCTGTCCCCCCCCCAGTCTAAAAAATGGGGGGGGGGGGGGACATGTCCCCCCGTCCCCCAACCATCGACGCCCTTGCCCATAAAGATTCAGACACAAAAGCCGCCGCTCTGTTAATTCTCCTTAAAATATTCTGGCGAGATTTCATTACCGCAAACTGATTCACAAAATAGGCAAACTTTCTAAATAGGGACTGCCTGCAACCCGCATGGATATGCTATTACTCAATTGTTATTGTATAAACATCGTAAAACCAATTTGTAATGTTAACAGGTAGCTGTTTTACCAATTACCTTTGCTCTAATAGCAAGTCCTTCTGTGGTTAATAAATAATATCTTATTTCAGGGCTGCCTCGCCGTGGAAGCCACTGGGTGGCGCACTCTATTGTGAACGAAAGATCAATTATGCATCACGTCAATGTAACGGCTAATGATCATGTTGACCGCAGGATTAGATCACAGTTTTTAGTCTATAAGTGACACATACAACGCAATTATTCTAAATCCAGGGCCATTAAGATGTCGAGTCCTTCCCTGAGTAACCTGACTGTAGTCGGTTGTCTGCTTCTCTACGCCTCGGTCTTTGCCTCAGGATGGAACAAGACCGACCTGCCTGAAACGGCCATCGTCATTAAGTGTCATGTAAGTAATGGGTATTAAAAATAGCAGTCATAAACATTGCTTTTTAAAAGCTCCTCCTATACTTTCCAAGAAGACACAAACAAGTTCAACACCCAAGTGAGCATAAAACAAACGTTTTCTTGATTACTTTCCGTTACAGGTTGAGAGAATGCTAATATCTGTGGGATTATCTCTGGCCTTTGGTTCTGTCTTTATGAAGACATATCGGATACACGCGATCTTCACTGTGGCAGTCAAGCAATTCAAACAAATTGTAAGAAAACAAATAAACAAAGAAAACCGTTATACCAAAATTGTCTTGTGGCCAACGGGCATAATGGCAAGGTAAAAGTTAACCCTTTGTCCGAAAGCAATTTCTCCCCAACAACCGTAGTTGGCACCATACCTGTTGGATATACGTGTATGTAGAGAAAAAATGAGCACAAAGAATGGAGTCTTCTAACCACCTAACGTTTATGATATAAGAAGATATCTGTTTACATGACATAACAGATCGTACTCACTTTCTTAACCCCCGTTTTTTTTCAAAAACTTAGGATCTACCTGACTGGAAACTTATCAGCGGGGTGTTGGTGATTTCTGTCATTGATTGTGTCATTTTTGTCCTTTGGATTACGTTGGACACGACGCATGTGTACGAAAAATTCTTGGAGCCACAGGTAAACCAGTCTCTCAGAAAAGCGATTTTAAAAGTGACTTTGTTACCGTTTTACAGAACCTGTTGTAGTAAACAAAAAGCTGAGAAAAGTGTGCTGTCATAAAAGCAGCCGCAATAAACACAAACAATTAAATGCCCGTGCCAGTATTTAAAACGTCAATGGATGTTCATGAATGAGGAATTTTATTTGTTGTGCAGCTTAGTACAACTGAACCCGAGAAGGAAATATTCAACGTCCCTGTTGTAAGATATTGCAGTAGTGACCATGCGCAGTACTTCACAATGGCCCTCTTCGGCATGAAGGGTGTTCTGTTGACCTTTGGCCTCTTCCTAGCCTGGCAGACGAGAAATATTTGTATTTCACAGCTTAACGACAGTAAGTACAATCTTAAACTTAGCTATCCATGAAATCATTGTTTCAAAGCTATTTTATTATATCAAGTATTTTAATTTTACATATTATAGGGATTTTCTACTGATCTGATATGAATTCATGTGCTGACTGTTTGGTGTGTGTTTATTCTACTGTGTGGGTTGTGCTTGTTTTTGTTGCAGTTACACACCTCAAGACGATGGGGTGCCTTGATTGTCCTTACAAATCTTGATTGTTCAGTTTCATTTAGCTTTTTACCAATTTTATTCTTATACCAACCTTGGCTTACTGATTGTAACTTTTATGCCTTTTATTGTGAAATGTTGTAACCTTTGTATATACTTTTTGTTTGCTGATGTGCAAATTGCCGAATAAATTATAATACAAAATAATAAAGTAAGGAACTTAATAGAGCGTTGAAACAAAAGCAAAAATCATTCACAACTAAAACAAAATCATACAGACGAAAAAATTAAAAGAATTAAAAATAACAAAATAATCTGTGAGGTTGACTATTTACTAAAATCCTAGATTATACATTATCTTTATAATTACTGGGTTAAGGCTGAATGGGACCGTGCTTCTACATAAACAAAAAACAAAGAACAACGTTTAAAATATTGCGTTTTATTCCCGGATGCATGATTTCTCATGGCTTTGTATCCCAATTATCTTTTAGGTAAATACATCGCAGCCTCCGTGTACATTGTCTCTCTGACCATTGCTCTGATCGTTCCAACAATGAATATATTGGGTGATGACGTCAACATGACGTATGTGATTCCCTCAGCAGCCATCGTTTTGCTGAACACAGTTGTGCTTTGCCTTAATTTTATCCCAAAGGTAATTTTTAAAACTGCTTTAGACTCGGAATGAACAAAACAAAATGTTAAATTTATCTGAATTGTGTTTCAATGTTTAGATATGTTTAACTCAATAAAGGCAGGCAGCTTTTTCACAAATTGTTTAAACATAGTTGAATAATGCAGCAGAAATGTATTTAGGGGTTTGGGGCAATTGTCTTTATGCCAGCCTCTACCCTAGGGAAAATAAGAAAAACCACTCCCTTCTGCTTTTCATTTTTACTAAAATGTAAAAAAAAAAAAAAAAAAAAAAAAATATATTTTCAAAATGACGAGATGAAAGTGCTCAAGGATGAGAGTTAGCTTTGGGTTAGACCTTTCACCAAGTTTACTTAGAAATCAACATTATTACATTTGTGTTTAACCTCAACTTCTGACCCGGTATTTCCCAGTCAGTTAAGCCATTTGTTAATTATGTCAGTGTATTGATCAATATCACACTTTGATAGGTGTACCTGCTGCTTACTCTAGAGGATAAAGGCATTCGCGTGAGTATGATTAATACAGAGGGATACGGCAACACGTCGAGGAAGCAGGTTTCCGAACTACGCTCAAAAATCCAACAGGTAAAACAAAACTCCTACAGAAATTACTTAAGTCTGCCTCTTTCTGAAACTTTCACAGTTAAACTTTAGTTACATTTCCCCTATCTCTATTTGTGCTTTTAAAACAAAAGCTACAACAATTATGTAGACATTTATTTATTTTAAGTTTTCTCATTATAATATTTTGAGGGACTGCATAGAATATTTTCGAATCTCGATTAAAGGTTTTTTGGTTGAGGACATAATAAATAAAGACAAGTAGACTTCTTGACCTCATTATCATGTGTTTTTCGTCCTGTTAATTCAGAGACAAAAGGAACTTCAACAGCTGTGTGCAAAGATGTACAAGTATGAGTAAGAAACCTTCCAGCGAGAGTGAGGAGTTGAATGCTACATCCTCACGAAAAATGGTCTTGGTTGGAACTTTTCCATTAAACTCAACGGTTGTAAAGCGAATGCGAACTGAACTTAGATGAGGCATTTTAAAGTTAAACTAATAGTCTCACACCTTACAGTGTAATAACAAATAGTCTTAATGATGTGTAGTTCTTCTAAAGACCTTATGCATTGACGTCATGACGACGCCATCTTAGAGCTAAAAAGATGACGTAACAATGGTGTGCGCCGTGTGTTTCAATGGTAAAATGAGTCTCAGTGCTACCTCGTTGCGTCAAAAAATGTCAGGTTTGGTGCAAAGTTGCGAAGCCTAATTACTGTAATTAAAAAAGTAAAGCTCTTGAAGCGTTGAAACTTCATGAGGTTGTAGGCCTCGGTTAAAATTGTTTAAATATGTAAAAACAAATATATAAAAAAATCTGAAAAAGTTGTTTTGTACACTGCGTGCTACTTCGTGGCGTCGGTGATGAAATGACGAGGGCGCACTACTTAAATGACGTCACGTGCATAAGTTATATTGCACTTTTTCGTCTTAATGATGCACCCAAGAAGGACTGTATCAAAGCGCTTACTATTTATAATAAAGGTAAAGCAGAGCTTTGTTTGAAATATGACACCCGTTTTTATTGCACCTTGAATGGTTCACAATGCGATGATGCGAACATCTGCAGCAACCATGTTGTATTTATGATGCCGATAACCAATGCATTTCGTATCATACTTTTTATTGTTATTGACTAAATATAATCGTGTAATTTTAACAGCCGTTCGCTAAATATTAATTTTTTTCACATTGTCCTATTTAACATATGAATAATTGTAGGAACGTTCAACATAAGTTAAGTTCTTCAACAAGCATAAACAAAAAAGACATATCAAGACTGTCCAGTTTAAACAATTTTTTTTTTAGATGTTTAAATACTACAAAATATTTCCTGAAAAATTTACCAGCTGAAATGCTGGCGTATCATAACTCAAACCTTGCGTCTCTTCTTGGTTTTGTAAAGCCGAAAAGGCATTATAATAGTTTACACATTTGTATCGACTGTTCCGAGTATTTGTTTGAAACTGCGACACCCAAGGTGATCCCGAAGTTCGTTCTACTTTCCCGAAGACGAGGGATAATTAAACGCAGCCAGGATCATCTCCGGAGTCGTACGTTCTGAAAACTTCAGAGTCAGAATTGACCCAGATCCGAGGTCCAAGGGGACGTGACCCATTTTGGGTCAAGCTTACCAGGAAACTGACTTTGGTTTAGATTTTGCGTCAGTTGACCGATTTCTGGATCATTATGACACCAGTTCCGGGTCAAACTGACCCACAAATGGGTCAGAACCCAAAACGTGTCAATTCCAACCTGGGATATTTTATAGGATAGATTAAACCAAGTTTTAATGATGCTTCATTTAAATGAAGCTTCACAATTTTGTTGTTGACTACGATTTTAGCATGATTTTTTAATATATCTAGAAGGAAAGTGTGCAGCTGCCCACATAAAGGTAGTTTCTATCAGTAGTAATTTAAAATGTCAATGAATGTCAAATTAATTCGACATGACAGTTTAGAACTTCAGTTTGAGACTTCCCCGGGAAAATTGTACGAGCGAAATGAGATCCAAACCTAACGAAGAGGCATCACTGGCCCCGACCAATATGCAATACAAGGAAAAAACCAAGAAAATTGTTGACATCACAATAAAACCATGTAAGTTGACAACATCAGCGAGTACTTGGTGGAGCATCCTACAGAGGATCATTGGGGAGGGAATTGGGAAGATCTTTTCTTACCACTCGATGTCCCCAAGATCTTGCCCTATATTTGTAGATCTATGGAATTCCATATCTGCCGTCGCCCGTCGCCCGTCGCCCGTCGCTCGTCGCCCGTACAACAACTATATCACCGGAATACTCAGCTACTCAGAGACCAGTTATCAGAGACCATCTAATTCTATTTTTTAAAGTAGTGTTGCTATAAATTGTCGATAGTTAATAAACGATAAGTCAAGTTAAGCCAAGTCAAAAGTAACCAGTGTACACAAATTTATCAACATTCAAGCCGGCATTCTAGTTTATTATAATTCACCTAACTAAGAATCAAAATTGATTGTAAATATTAAGTATTTGTAAATAAAACCGTGTTGTATGAAAGAAGATATAACCTGAAGGGACATCTAACATATTAACGTTAATATTTACGTAAATATTCACGATTTTTTACCCAAATCGCAAATATTCACGTAAATATTTAAAGGCCCTGTACACTATTGGTAATTGATCGAAAACAAAAATGTTCACAGATTCACACATAACTTACATGATTTAAAGTAAGTAATGGTACTAAGGGTTCCTTAAAATATTTCTGCCTAAAATGCTATCGTTTCTGAGAAATGAGTTAAACAATAGTTTTTATCGCGCGTGATAAAAACTCGATGTTTGAAAAAACAGAAAACACATAAGGTCTCTTTTCACTATTTTCTCGTGACCTCGATGCCCGATTCAGCTCAAACTTTCACAGGTTGTTTGTTCATGCATATGTTGAATCACACAAAATGTGGACACTGATTTTGAGCTGTTTCCAAAAGTGTACAATAGGCCTACCTTTAAAGGAACGTTACAGAATTGGTAAGAAAAAAACTTGTAAAATGTACTTTTTGATCACAGATTTACATAAAACTTACACAGTCTAATGATGATGATAGTAGAAAACATCACTTTAACTATTTTTGTCTGAAATGCCATATTTGATGAGAAATGAATAAACTAATTTTCCGATTGGAGTTTATCGCTCAGT
Source organism: Pycnopodia helianthoides (assembly GCA_032158295.1). Classification (NCBI taxonomy): domain Eukaryota; kingdom Metazoa; phylum Echinodermata; class Asteroidea; order Forcipulatida; family Asteriidae; genus Pycnopodia; species Pycnopodia helianthoides. The sequence goes on from CM063262.1 coordinate 8,824,640, forward strand.
GAGCGTTTTATTCATTTGTTGAATCTATATGATTTCATGCAAATGTGTAATCGGTTTTTCACTATTTTATCGTGACCCAGATGGCCGATCGATCTCAAACTTCTACAGGTTTGTCAGTTTATGTATATGGTGGATTACATAAAGTGCTTACACTGCCAGCAACTGTTTTGTTAGCAAAAACCAATTTTGTAATGTTCCTTTAAGAAAATATTTGCGATTTGTGTCCCAACACACAAATAATTATTTACGAATATGTTCACGTAAATATTTACATGAATATTTACGATTTGTGCCCAAATCGCAGACCCAGCCATCCGTGAACATTTGCTAGCACAGTATTGGGCCGAAATTCAGAATATTAGAACACATGCAGTACAGGGAGATGACAAAGTAGCTCATTTGGCTCATTTCTGTTGGCGAATCCGTTATTTTATCCGAAGGAATATTAAAATATTAGCCATAACTTACAGATTTTCATGTGATAGCTAAAAGTAATTGGAAAACATTAAACAAAGAAAAATAAACCCGCTAAATAATACAAATAAGCCGACAGATACGAGCCAAATTAGCCATTTGTCACCTCTCTGTATTGCTTGTGTTCTAACATCCTGGCCATTCTGCGAATACGCGGCTTGCTATTTCGGTTCCCAATACTGTGCCAGCAAATATTCACGGATGGCTGGGTTTGCGATTTTGGGTAAAAACCGTGAATATTTACGTAAATATTAACGTTAATATATGTGTTCGATGTCCCTTCAGGGCCACCATACCTCCCTCTATTGGTCGCGCCGTAATTCTAACAATGGGGGCTTGTCGTAGATTCCTCATCTGTTTAAATTAGTCTCACGTGTTTTCCTTTCTTTTTTTTTAATGTGTACGTATCTTTCCCCTGTGTAATTGTAGTTCCCCTATTTTATAGTGGATCAGGCCGTGAGCTTCTTCAGAAGTTTGCCTAGGCTGCCTATACTGAGAGGTCTTAACTTTGGGCGACGGGCGACGGGCGACCCACGACGGGCGACGGGCGACGGGCGACGGGCGACGACGGCGACGGGCGACGGGCGACGGGCGACGGGCGCACGAGGCGACGGGCGACGGGCGACGGGCGACGGGCGACGGGCGACGGGCGACGGGCGACGGGCGACGGGCGAACGGCGACGGCGACGGGCGAAGCACGACGGGCGACGGACGATGGGCGACGGCAGATATGGAACACCATAGTAGATCTCTACATCGTCAGAAAAAAACAATACCACACACTCCATAGAGAAACCTTCAGCTCCACTGGTCAGCCAGAGTTGTTGAAAAGACCTGAACGACACAAGAAAAACAACCCTTTTTAAGACCAAAGTTCAAGTCATCATGGGTAACAAAGATTGACTCACTTGTCTCTTTATATTTAGCGTGAACAAAAGACACCTTTAGTAAAACTCAAGACGACTCTATACATCTCATATTTATGGTGTTATTGCAGAGGGTGAGCTGACTAGACTAGACTTGCATTAAAGTCTTTCCATGTATAGCCTGCCCGATATGGGGTAGAGGGCCCCCCCATGTTCCCATACTGTAACACACTATTTTCCTCTTGTATAGAACTACACCCCCCCTAAAATCCTCAAAAGAATTCCTGAGATTCTAAGCACACAATGAAGACACAATAGGAGGGGGGGGGGTTCCCTCTGCCCCATATCGAGCACCAATTGTTTCCCTGACAGACTAGGCCTTTTGTTGGCACGTGACCTCAATCCTGACATATCCTCTTCTCCCATGCCATTCCAAACCAAATTAATTGGCTGAACTGTGATACGTACCTGCTATTTGGGGCTACACACATTCCGTTGTCTCCTTTTTGAACACGCGGTGGCAGCAGCCATCCTTGCTGGGTGGGTGGAGAAGCTCTCCTCCTGCTGGGCTGGGTGTCTCAATTCATGGAAACCTTCAACTTTACTTGTCAGCTAGACTTGGTGAAAAGATCTAAACGTCAAAACGAACAAACAAACGTTTTTAAGCTTTAGTTTCTTACTCAATTTAACTTCATTGTTGTAACTAAGCATGAACAAAAGACATCGCGGTGGAACCCAGGAAGACTTTATGAATACGTAAAGTTATACCCTTATAAAATATGGTTGGATAAATTGTATGTGGATATTATTATCACACGGTCAGAACTCTAGTCTTGGTGCAAGACGTTTATATTCTGTAGTCCACAATCCAACCTTTTCACGAATTGCAGCTGGTAGAGGACGAAATTTTGCCACGAACCGCAATCAGCCCATGAACGGCTCAAATCGTGGGGTGAGGCTTTTCGTGTGGATACAGTGCCCTCTACCGGCTGCAATTATGTGACAAGGTTGGTTCGTGGTCTGCAGAATAGAAACGTCTTGGATCAAGACTCCCTGAGCTCTCTCGCACATAGTTACAATGAAGGGGGAAAATAGTGTAGAGCGAGGATTAAAACCAACCTATGGAGCTTGCACGGTTGGACAGAGAATAAGCCCGTTGTGGAGGTATTTTCTACACCTGTCTTCGAGAGAAAGCTGGGACTCTTCCCCGGCGCTAAAAGGTCCCTCGCAGCTTAACATAAATGTTGGCAATTTCATAGTCCTCAGTGCGCAACTCCCCAAAGAAAAATGAGCCATTTACACTGCTTCTAATAAATTCAAAATCGCACATTTCCATTTAGAATATTGACAGCTATCCGTGTGACCGTTTTTTTTAATTTTTTTTTTAAAAATATTTTTTGTTAAAAGAGCACTTGTAGAGCCATTGGTCCAGTCCGCTGTACCCGTGTAACACTACAGTTCCCAGTGTTTCCCACCGCCAACCAGCTTGGCTATGTGAGCCAAAACAGAAATATGCGTTTAAGTAAAAGAAACTCGTAAACGTCTAGTTTTTACGAGAAAAGGATTTGCATAATAGCTTTGCAAGGTCTTAGTTCAAAGAATGCGGGGAATTGGCGGATTGCCTGGAAACTCACAAAGAGTCACAAACAACGCTGTAGGCTCTTTGCTGTTTGTTTGTTAGGTGTTCGTGCAATATGAGCACGAACACCTCTTGTTATTAGGTGTTCGTGCAATATGAGCACGAACACCTCTTGTTATTGTTCTGTTTTTTCTTTTTCTTCTCCTTCTTCCACGCAACTCTTCTCTGGATAATAACTCAATATTGAAACTGAATTGAACCTTGAAACTCATCAGACAATTGAACCTCAATAAGAGGACGGCACAGTTGTCATTACGTCATGATGACGTCATCAGGTGTTGAATTACAGGGTTTTTAAAATTGAAAATGACCTTTTGCTTTTTGCTGTATCTCAGCGAATATAAAAGCTATGATGTTCAAAGTTTTTGCATCTGATAGACCAAGGTTGGGGCAACATTTGAAAAGTTAACGCCAAAATCGTACGACCTAAGCTTCCGGGTCGTTACCCTGGGTCGAAGTTCACCTTCGTTTTTTTTCGTCAAAAAACAACTTTCGAGCTTATCTACGGAATAACTCAAGATTGAGATTGAATTGAATGTTGAAACTCAACAGATAGTTGAACCTCAATATCAAGACAACACATACTTAATTATGTCATGATGACGTCATCGGGCATTGAATTACGTTAGATCAAAGTTTAATATTTGTAAAAATCATAACTCAAAAACTATGATTCGGATTTTGACAATCTACACATCATCGGATAGATCGTTAAAAGTTGGACAAATGCTTCACAGAACCCGTACAATATTTTAACTTACTTCTGATTATAACGCGAGTTGAAAATTTTAGATTATCTTATTTTATTCAAATCTTTAAAACTCTTGATCACTTCAGCATAATTTTTGTATCAGATTGGAGAACAGCAACCCCTCTTAAACTTTTGCACAGAGATAACAACATTTTGATTTTTACATCTGGTCGAAAAACGCGCACGTTTAAGCTAACCCGCATTGACGACGCGTGATGGTGAAAGAACACACGTAAACATAGGCTGTACCTGTACAGCCACACATACATCTCACGTAACAGTTGACCGTCAATAAGACAGTCAATTAGGGTCAACCTCCTCTACACGTGCACTGACACGTGCAGTTTCATTGACGTTCTATGTTAAATGCATGTGTGATTATTTTGCACATAAATGTATTGTGCTGTGGGGACCATGCTGGAATACATTCCGCATCCGTCGGTGTTAGAGCTCATATTGCACCCCAGCGGATCATCCATCTAATTATTTGAAAAATTCTTAACTCCTGAACCACACGTTGGATTTTAACAATTCAAACATCATCTGAAAGGTCTTGTTAGACTTATCACGTGCTACACAATATGCGACCCTGTTTGACCTTGACTTCCAGTTAAAGTCGGAAATTGATATTTAATGTTTCATTAATTACAAATCCTGAACCACATGTTTTATTTTTATCATCTATAAGTCATAAGAAAGGACTCAGAAGACTCCATCAACGCTACCAAGTGTGACCTCATTTGACATTGCCTTCCGGTTCAAAACGGAAGTTGAAACTTTATATTTGAAAAAATCAAAAGTTCTGAACCACATATTAGATGTTTACAATCCATCCATCATCTAAAAGGTCTTCATAAACTAATCACGCGCTACACAAAATGTGACCCTTTTTAACCTCGACTTCCGGTCTAAATCGGAAATTGATGTTTAAATTTTGAAAAATTCATAACTCCTGAAACAGGCATTGGATTTTTTCAATCCATATATCATCTGAAAGGTCATAAAGAAATTGACACGCACTATTCAAAATGTGACCGGTTTGACCTTGACTTCCGGTAAAAACCGCAAGTTGAAATGTCATGTTATAAAAAATTCATAACTTCTGAACCACGTATTGGATTTTTACAATCGAAACATCGTTGGGATGATATGTAACAACTTAAGAAACGATACACAAAGTATGATCTCATATGACTTTGACTTCTGGTTCAAACCGGCAGTTGAAGTTTTATATTGAATGAATATAACTCCTGAACCAGAAATTGGATTGATAAGGTAAAATTTTGTCACCAATTCAATCAATCACAACTTTAATGAAATTACTCACGAACACCTTGTTTTTGTAATTGACAAAAACTGAATTTCTAGTTGTTCTGTTTTTTCCTTTTCTTCTCCTTCTTCCACGCAACTCTTCTCTGGATAATAACTCAATATTGAAACTGAATTGAACCTTGAAACTCATCAGACAATTGAACCTCAATAAGAGGACGGCACAGTTGTCATTACGTCATGATGACGTCATCAGGTGTTGAATTACAGGGTTTTTAAAATTGAAAATGACCTTTTGCTTTTTGCTGTATCTCAGCGAATATAAAAGCTATGATGTTCAAAGTTTTTGCATCTGATAGACCAAGGTTGGGGCAACATTTGAAAAGTTAACGCCAAAATCGTACGACCTAAGCTTCCGGGTCGTTACCCTGGGTCGAAGTTCACCTTCGTTTTTTTTCGTCAAAAAACAACTTTCGAGCTTATCTACGGAATAACTCAAGATTGAGATTGAATTGAATGTTGAAACTCAACAGATAGTTGAACCTCAATATCAAGACAACACATACTTAATTATGTCATGATGACGTCATCGGGCATTGAATTACGTTAGATCAAAGTTTAATATTTGTCAAAATCATAACTCAAAAACTATGATTCGGATTTTGACAATCTACACATCATCGGATAGATCGTTAAAAGTTGGACAAATGCTTCACAGAACCCGTACAATATTTTAACTTACTTCTGATTATAACGCGAGTTGAAAATTTTAGATTATCTTATTTTATTCAAATCTTTAAAACTCTTGATCACTTCAGCATAATTTTTGTATCAGATTGGAGAACAGCAACCCCTCTTAAACTTTTGCACAGAGATAACAACATTATAATCTGATGCATCTAGTCAAAACTAAAAAATGAAGCGCACCGTCCTACTCGTACCCCCCCCACCACTTTCATTGAACACGCATTGTACACATAACGTGTAAGAGCTTTCGCATCCATCGGTGTTACAACATATATTGCACCTCATCGGATAATCCATACACGCTAAATCTACAATGCACGTGAGACTCCACATTTGTATACACTGTACATGTACTGTAGGTATTAATCTTGGCCCAAGACGCCAACGATCGATTGTCGCGCCCTATTATGGCTTGAATTAACCAACTTGATTAGAACAAATGAGAGCTAGTAACACAATACGACCTCCGCTAAGTGTGAATAGCGCCCCCAAGCATGGAATTGGAACAACCACGTGTAGCGTACATTGAAGAGAACACTTTAATGGTAGTCTATTTATGTAGTTCATGTAGCAGCCACTTCGTAAGGGAGTTTCAACCTTTCAGAAAGACCAAATAACTTCCAATCAAACCTCAACAAATTGTTATTAAAATGAAATCCTGATTGTTCTAGAAGACAGCTCATACTGTAAACATCTTTTTGTAGCTATTGCTATTTATTTATTGATAGTTGCTTCTATCAATCAAGTTTTTTTTTTCTTCTTCTTCTTCATCTTCTTCTTCCGTGGAACTCTTCTCGGCAACATAACTCAAGATTGAAACTGAATTGAACCTTGAAACTCATCAGACAATTGAACCACAATATGAAGACGGCACAGCTTTCATTACGGATTTTTTTGTATTAGGTTGTAGAACGTTAAGCCTGCTCAAACTGTTGCACAGAAATAACAACATTTTGATTTTTACATCTGGTCGAAAAACGCGCACGTTTAAGTTAACCCGCATTGACGACGCGTGAAAGAACACACGTAAACATAGGCTGTACCTGTACAGCCACACATATCTCACGTAACAGTTGGCCGTCAATAAGACGGTCAATTAGGGTCAACCTCCTCTACACGTGCACAGACACGTGCAGTTTCATTGACGTTCTATGTTAAATGCATGTGTGATTATTTTGCACGTAAATGTATTGTGCTGTGCGGACCATGCTGGAATACATTTCGCATCCGTCAGTGTTAGAGCTCATATTGCACCCCAGCGGATCATCCATCTAATTATTTGAAAAATTCTTAACTCCTGAACCACACGTTGGATTTTAACAATTCAAACATCATCTGAAAGGTCTTGTTAGACTTATCACGTGCTACACAATATGCGACCCTGTTTGACCTTGACTTCCGGTTAAAGTCGAAAATTGATATTTAATGTTTCATTAATTACAAATCCTGAACCACATGTTTTATTTTTATCATCTATAAGTCATAAGAAAGGACTCAGAAGACTCCATCAACGCTACCAAGTGTGACCTCATTTGACATTGCCTTCCAGTTCAAAACGGAAGTTGAAACTTTATATTTGAAAAAATCAAAAGTTCTGAACCACATATTAGATGTTTACAATCCATCCATCATCTAAAAGGTCTTCATAAACTAATCACGCGCTACACAAAATGTGACCCTTTTTAACCTTGGCTTCCGGTCTAAACCGGAAATTGATGTTTAAATTTTGAAAAATTCATAACTCCTGAAACAGGCATTGGATTTTTTCAATCCATATATCATCTGAAAGGTCATAAATAAATTGACACGCTCTATTCAAAATGTGACCGGTTTGACCTTGACTTCCGGTAAAAACCGGAAGTTGAAATGTCATGTTATAAAAATTCATAACTTCTGAACCACGTATTGGATTTTTACAATCTAAACATCGTTGGGATGATATGTAACAACTTAAGAAACGATACAAAGAGTATGATCTCATATGACATTGACTTCTGGTTCAAACCGGCAGTTGAAGTTTTATATTGAATGAATATAACTCCTGAACCAGAAATTGGATTGATAAGGTAACATTTTGTCACCAATTCAATCAATCACAACTTTGATGAAATTACTCACGAACACCTTGTTTTTGTAATTGACAAAAACTGAATTTCTAGTTTGTTTTTGTTTTTGGTAGAAGATTTGTTTAGAAAGACAAGGACGTGGTGCGAGCATATTGCTGGGCCAAGTATTTTCGTTTAGCTATAACAAAAATAATAATTAATAAACTGCAAATGCCTCTTTTGTGTGAAAAAATGTAAATAATTCCCGTTTTCTCTAAGTTATGATAGGATATGTTTACTTAATAAAACAACCTGCAAACTTAGTGTTGTTTACCATAACACAAATAGCACTGTTTTGTCCCCATTTGAAATTGTCTTAAGAGGCACATTTTGAGCTATCTAGCCTTAGTGAGTATCTTTGTCCGGGCGTGCCGTCAGAAGCCATGAAATGAAAAAAGAAGAAAAACAAATCAAAACAGTGATTCGAGAAAGTAAATGCGTGTGCAAATGCTTGTTGATGGAAAGAGACAAAAAAGATTTGTTAGATCTTGGAAACTTCGTGAACCCATATCCACAGATATATTTTGCCTCCCGGGTCAGAGTTGGCCCGGATTCCAGGTCCCTTAATAGGACAAGACCCTTTTCCGGGACAGGCCGAGGGCGCTAATGTGTGTTAAACTGTTAAGTAATTTGCCTGCCGGCATAGGGAACAATGCAATTGTAGTATCGCTCTACATGTAAGTAGAGTGACGTAGACATGGGATTTCAAACCGGATTCTGCGTTCTATTGACCTTTTCTCGGCCATTTGAACATGGATTCCGGGTCAGACTGACCCAGAAACGGGTCAGGCCCCATTGGACCCTGATACAGGTCAATTCTGACCTGGAAGTTTTTAAAGTGTAGGTAATTACCTTAAAGTCTTTCATTCCTATGTAGTTTCCAAAGTTTATTTGCGCACGGCCCCTGCAGGAGGAGCAGTGTTCTGGTAATGCTTTAAATTAAAGGGACACACCGGCTTCGTCGCGCTATTTGGGCTACAAAATAGACTAAAACATTATTCCAAAGGTCTTCCTGGAATGGAGAAGAATGGTTCATAAAAGAAACCATCAAATTTGGCCGTTTTCGATTATTTTTCAAAAACGAAGGTCACGTGACTTTTCGGAGCCAAAATGTGGTTCCGAAAAGTCACGTGATCTTCAGAGTTAGTTTTACTTCCAGCCGTATAAAAGTAAATTAATGAACCAAATTTAAGTATTTTTTTTATATAATTGTTCATGAGTATTTGACAAAAAAGACTATGTAATCAGTTTATGGATACAAGTTGTAAATAATGATGACAAATCGAACGTAAGATTCGCATTCAGAGAGTCCGTGCTACAGAAGCATGTTTTACGGCGCATCAGCGTGGGGAGCTAGCGGGGCCATGTCCCCGTACAGCCGGTGCCGCGTCTCGTGTGGCCAGAGAGACAAACCACGGGGGCATGAATTCGGAGCCTGTGGAACGGTAGGGATCAGACCATAAATTACGTTTTGTTTAACGATGGTTTTAGTCTGTAGCCCTAGCTTTTATCCCCTAACTATTGACACGTTGCGTGATGCCTGCGCTACACACGCGACGACGTATAGCTGCACGATGTCCACATAATACAAGTTGATGTGGATCGGGCTGTTTTTATGTCGGTTTTTTAATTACACGTTAATTTGTGCTTGATGGGTATGAAGACTGGATCCTCATGTCACGCCATTGTTATAATTAATACTTACACAGCACCGGTCTACTTACAACAATGTCACGTAAACTTGACAGTTGCAACGGCTGGAAAAGCGTATACGGTGACCTTTGACCGTGTTTTGTTTTTTCACATTTTTCGTTAATTACGTGACATTTTGATAATTTTTTTTACAGCAACCATCTAAAAAATATTGTCTGTGATTCCACATCACTAAATTAGGTAAACAGTAAGCCGGTGTGTCCCTTTAAACTATACGTTTTGGTTGGTCAGGAAAAGTTCTCATTATACCGTTCACAATGTAGTTTTTCCCTTGAAGTCTTGTAATAATTTGTTTAATTTATGAAAATTAATATAACATATCTGATAAACATCAACGGAAAAAAATATTAATAGTACAAGCCAGTTACCGTGTTTATTATTATTTACTATCATAAAACCAACTCGTGTTCAAAATTCATGATGATGAATGCCAGTACAGGCAGCAATTAATAATCGATGGACCAATCGGTGCCAGTGAGTGACAAGGAGGAACAGATGAAAAGCACCAACACAAGGCAGTCGAACCACAATAAGTGTCAACAACATAAATAAATAAATAAAGCGTTGAGGCAGACCAGACAATCTTACTCGACAGCACGGGCAACAGCAGTGCCACACCCAGGTACACACATCATCTGCTGAGAAACCAGAGGCAATTTGTTTGCAAACTGAAACAGATGGGTCTTAAATGATGATAAAGAAGCATCAAACCTTGCTATCAGAGGAAGTTGACTCCAGATTGGGACTATCCGCTGAAAAAAGACTATGCGATTTTGTTTTACAACGAGGAACAGATAACATGACAGGATCAGAAGAGAGTATATTGGCAGGACAAACCTGAGTCTCATAAATATATTTTATGCGCACGTTAGCCGTAAAATGAGGCGCATGCTGGTTTAGTTGCGAAGTAGTCTAATTCATCGACAGTAAAGCAGGCTGATGTGGGCTGGACACGTTGTCCGGAGAAAAGACAACAGAATGACAATAAGACTACAACCCCAAAAGTCCTGAGTCAGAATTGACGACCTGGATTCCAGGTCCCGTGGAACCCAAACCCTATCAAGGTCAGTGAATCCAGAATTCTGTGTCAAAACAAATGGGCCAATCTGATGCAAGAATCTGAGTCAAAATCTCATTTTTACAACCAGTTTCCGGCTCAACCTGACCAAGAAAAGGGTCAGGCCTCCTGGGACTCAGATTTTCTGTCAATTCTGAGCCGAGAGTTTTTAGAGTGTTATGACGTGACAAATAATGACGAAATAAATAGGTAGACAAAGAAGGTAATGTGGGATGATATTATACACAAGCCCAACATCAACACTATGAAGCAACCTAAAGGGATGGAACAATATCCCCAGAAGAGAATAACGGTAACTGGAAGCAAAACTTGGCGGGAAAAACGGGATGATAACATACAGCACAATACACATAATACTGTAAGCTTTTCAAGGTTGTGCGTTATTAAGACCAGATCCTAACACAGAAAACCTATTAATATTCAATGAAGAAGCGGTTCGTTGGTTTGAATCAGCCAAAACAAAACACTAAACATCTTTCATTCTTTTATAAATCCATTAATAAACCATTTCAAAAGCATAATGCAGGACAAATCTATCTAAGACTGGTCGAGAAAACTGAATTCTTTGTTTACATATTACAAAATGTTTTCCGAGGATGAAGTAGTTGATTGAATTAAATGTCATCTGAAATGGAAAATGAAGTCACACTGAATCCTTAACTGGGAGACTACTTTAAAAAAGAATGGGAAACTTTGTTTCTAAAATTCAAGTGTAAACTGAACAGTATAATAATAAAAAAACTTGTAAGAATTTAGAAGATATGACCCTGGGGCCGTATTCACGAAACTACTTAAGTCACAAAATAATAAACACCCCACTTAAATACCAAACTTAGACGAATCTCACTGACTAAGTGGTATTCACAAAGCAATTGTGCTAAGCGCCCGCTTAATTTCGCGTCTTAAATTTAAGTGTGGTCCGACCTGACTTAAGTGGGGCACTAGGGTGTCATGGCCGCTTTTTTACGTGTCGCGCACCGCAGAAATTTTAACGATAGCATTCTTCGTAGAGAAAAAGTATTTCGTGGAAGTAGTAATCCATTAGCAGAATTCACTTTACTCACGTTATAGGTTTGATAGAAACGTTTTTATTTTTATTTTGCGCTATTCCTGCGGAAACCAAGCCTTGTAATCATTGCACTGCAGTTCTATATGCATTTAAGGCCTTCGCGATTTGCCGCCACGCTTCATGCTTGACTTGAGAAGTCACCTTCGACGAAAACTTCGGTGGAAGCACATCGGCCCTCTTCTCCCTATCACTTAAGAGGAGCAACTTTTCCTTCTTGGAAAAATCGGTTTCCAGGCAGTCTTCTCCTTCAGGGTTGCGGCCATTGTTGTATTACAATTCGTTACAGCTGTTTAAGTGTTAAAATATACTGCTTTTCTATTATTAATGCATGTCTAAATTATTGTGCGTGGGACGCGCGCGTAAGTGAGGCAAACGCACCAAAAACAGAGGAAACATAATTTATAATAAAAAATAATATCCACAACCGTCATCTGTGGCACCGCTGTTGCGAAAAAAATAAAAACCTTCCATTCTAGGGGGAAATGCTAATTGATTGATTGCCTCTGAGTCATCATAGTAACCATTGAAGACGTGTGTTTTGTGCGCATGTGCACTAACTTGATCTAAACAACTTAACTTTAAGTGCGGTACTAAGATAAGTGGGGTACTTAGATGTTTTGTGAATAGCTACTTAAGCGCCCCACTTAAGTTAGCAGGGTGCTTAAGTCTTAAGTGAAAACTTAAGTACTCCACTAAGTCAAGTTCCGTTCCATTGGCGTAACTAGGGGAGGCACGGGGCACGTTTTGTCCCACCACCCACTCCCCTGCATTTGACGTCCGCGTGTAGGTCCCCGCCCTAGGGTTCCCCTGCCATTTGAAATAATTGTTTACGTACATTTGATAAAAATTACCCGGATGTTACATTTTCCAAGCTTTTATGATAGTATTTTAATGTATTTAAAAAAATTGTCTACTTACACTCAGACAATACATTTGTTTTTGCCTCCACACTATGAGTTGACGAACTATTGCACCCACGACTAAAAATGAATTCGTCCAATCTTTGAAAAGGCAATACGTTCAACAATTGCGTTCAGATAGAGTAGAGCGATGGACGCAGCTAAACGAAGCACATCGACAGAGAAGCTTTGTCTTCTTCTCGTCATGTGTTTCATCGCCCCCCGATCTGCCTCGAAGATCACCAGTCAGAATGAAACCGAGACAGGAGGTAACATCGTCGACATTCACATGGGCGGCTTCTTCGCATTCAAAAATATCCCCGACCTATCGGTGCAACCACAGGTAGCTCAAACTGCCTTGGATCATGTCAACAACTTAGCGGGAATTCTGGATGGTTATCGCCTACAAATGCGATGGAATTGGACTGGGGTAAGCAAGTAGTAAGCAATTTGTGAAACCAAAGTGTATCTTACGATGTTACTAGCAGCGTACGCATTGCCTTATCAGTTTACAGCACGTTACCTTGAACCGCTCTCGAAATATTAACTTTGATTCCTTTAAATAAAAATAAATTACAAATATTTTGCCCTATTTCACGATAGATTCCTGTAGCTCTAACGCCTAAACAGCGTATAAATCAGTTAATGTTTGTCTGATCTGGTAACAGGGAAATATGATAATTATCAACTATTTTGGTACTTGTTGTTCTTGTCGTTGTTTGTTGTTATTGTTTTGTTTTGGGGCAAACGGCACATACTTACCAGTAATTTCAGCATTGCGATGAAATAAAGAAATGAAAAATCACAAACACAAAAAAGGGAAATAAACATTCATGGAATGTCAAAGTTCTTGCAAAAAATTAAAGCCCTAAAAATCAATTATATAAGCTTTGACGGGTGCTGCTTGATTGTACAGGAATCTCACTTATCAAATTAAATTCTATTTCCTGTAACGTACAGCATGTTGAAGGGAGAATTAGACACATATTTATTCATATATATTTAATTTTTTTTCAGTCGCGGGGAATTTACGATCGATTTTCAAGAGCTACTTGAATTGTGTCAATCTAAAACACGACTTTTAACAGTACGATACAGAAATAACAGCCAAACGCAGTTTAGCTTTACAGTTTGCTGTAAATTGTTTTGCTTAAACATTTTGTTTCATGCATATTTTTTGTAATTGCACAATGTTTTATTGTTGAAATAATTTGTTTATAGCGCTTTATCTATGGGTGTTTCAAAGCGGGTATTATTTTGAAGGTATCTTACAGGACTGGTAGAGCTGACAATCTTTTACATGAAATAACAAACCTCTGAAAATGTGGTCTTAATCCGTTGTGGTGAGCCACGAGGAAACAGAGACAAACAAGCACAATTTTCAGTATGTAAAGACAATGTCCTTACTTTTGGTTGAAACCAGCTGTTGTGTTCTTTTAGGTTTTCAGAAACCGTTTTTCTCGAATATGGCTTAATTTCAGAGGGAAATATCTCAAAGAAAAAAAAAGGTTTCTAGTATGAACTTTTTAATATAGTAAACTAAAATTAAACAGTGGGTTATCCTTACTATTTCTATATTACATCTTTAAGACATGTAATGTAGCACCTTATAGACTTGCAGCCACTGTCAGAAACGGCGGGACAAACCCGTTCTTTAATAGCAATAAGTATAACTGGGTTCTTTTACGTGCATCACAAAACACACGGGACCTGGGCAGTGGCTGTAAATTCCATCATTTCTGTGAAATTTCTTGCCTGATGCATTTTCCCTCCATTTTACAATCTATAGACTGTTTTTTATGAGGAAAATAAGTTCCAACCTTCAAGTTATTTTCAACTTAGATATTTTCTTTCTCGAATCCCCTTGCCTAGAGTGGGGGCTAGCCATGTTCGGGCATAACAAACATTAACAATTACACTGACACCTGTTAAACAGGCAGGGGATCCAGAGGAGAGTCTGCGACACCTTTATACCTTAGCCTACACGGGGTCACCTGTACCTATAACATGGGGTCCTGTAATATCAGCAGAGGCTGTGATAGTCAATCAAGTTGCCTCTAGATTCAATATTGTTCAGGTAAGACAAATATAGCAATCTCATTCATGTCAGCATTAAGCTGAAAGCGTAATTCTTTTGTTATTTCGCTTTTTCGCTATTAGCACGGATCCGCCATTTGCGTGTAGAGCCTCGACTTCATGCTTCATTCGTAATTTATTGAGCAAGAACGGGTGGCTGACTAGAGTCGACTAGACTCAACCATAGTCGATCTAGATGTTACTCGAACGCTGCGTGATTTGACTAGCTAGACCAACTGGGTCAACCTAGCCCCGGAACACTTTATACTCTAGTGAACTAACGAAGTTACGTCACTTTGTCAAGATGGCGGTTCGGTTGGTAACAGAGAAAGTTTTGTAAACTTTTGCAATCACACAAAAAGTTAGTTTAACGATAAATGGTAGGTTTTTGGCAATTAAATATGTCAATTATTAAGAGAGTAATTATCATTGCACGATATTATGCAAGTAGTTTGTAGTATGGGCGAATACATTTTCGCCCTTTGATACATCATCGATCGTCGATTTGTTGATGTTGATTTGCAATGTTTGACGAATGAATCGACTTAACTCTTTCGAGTAAAACATAGAACACGCATTCGTGATTTACGTGGCAATGTGAATTTATGAATCTGTTTGGATGAAAGTGTCATTACATTACCGTGACAGCTCAGAATTATTTAATGCTTCTAATCACGGCTGTCCCCAATTCGAGGCTTTACACGCGACTGGCTGGCCGTGCAAAAGATGAATAAGCTGCGCAAGTCTCGCACATATTATCAAAAAAGAGAAAACACGTAGAACGAAGACTATATGAATTGAAATATTTCAAATTCTATTTATACATTATTCTTGAAAATAAAACTATCCAAAGCAGTTTCTTATAAATACGATTTCATTTTTTTTTTTAAGTACAAACATTTTTTCAAAGTTATTATTGACAAATTATAACAAGGGACAAAGATACTTATATCAAACATTAAACAAAACCAATTGCCTATCACGCCTGACTTTGTCTGACTACTTCACTTTTGAGGGTGTTCACTAAAGAGTTTCACACCCATTCTCCTTAGGTTGGAGTGACTTCAAGACAGGTATTAACAGACCGGTCGATATATCCATACACCGTGCGAATGCTCTACACAGACGCGGAGACCTACAAGGCAATGGTCAAATTCTTTAAGACAATGGGTTGGAAACGTATTGCCTTCATCTATGAAAAAAGTACCGGTTTTATTTTGGTAGGTTAACATATACATAATAGTTATGAAAATAAGTATCAGATGTTTAACACATATAAGATGTGTCAGACACACATGGCTAATGTACGAACATACACTGGTATTACAATCCTGCCATTTACTTATTTCCTTAAAAACACATCTCAGCTCCCTTTGGCGTTTGTATCCTGAACTGCCCAAAATGGTTAAGTAAATGCATCGCAAAAACTATAACTGCATTTTCAAGTACCCATTTACTCCTTGGTGAAGAGAAGAAATTATAAATAGGTGTGATGCTCAAGGACACACGTTATTTTATGACAGCTAGGCCAAGACACGCCCAAGCACGGACAAACTACGGTAATCAACGTGCATGTCCGAGTACGAGTACTCGACACTCAAAACGTACTGGAGTAGTACTCAACGTGCATGTGGTACAACTAGAAAAAGCCAACCAAAAGTGTCACAAACACTTTACATTTCTGGAGCCATGTACGAGTACCAGTGTCTGAGTACCGAGTCCATCAGTTGAGTACCAAGTCCGTGGGTCTCCATGTAGGAGTACGAGTACTTTACTTGTAAAGAAAACACTGCAAAATGCGGTATAACAACATTTCTTTCTATTTTGTATACTTAACTAAACGAACAATTTTATTTAATGCTTGTTATGATAACAGTCGTCATTTTCGGTCGAGTATCGAGTACATGACTTTGATTACAGATTATTTTTCAGTCGACTGTCAAGTGTGAACCCTCCAGAGGGAGAACATTTCTAGCCGAGTACGAGTACTCGACATTCAAAACGTACTCGAGTAGTACTCAAGTATGAGTACCGAATACAAGTACTTTGGCCCTGCTTTCCGGCTATGTTTTAGTGTCAACGACTTACCCGTGCTCGTTGGTAGGCTCGTATAATTATGTTGTCTCCCAAAATGACAAACAAACGGCAAACAGTATCTGGGTCAGGCTGACCCAAAACTGGTCAACCAAATTGATTTTGACTAGTATTCTGCGTAAATTTGACGATCTTTTGGGTAATTTTAACACAGATTTTAACAAAGAAATGGGTCAAGCCAATCAAAACCCGGATCCAGATTAATTCTGACCACGGAGTTTTTTTGTTGAGTATATTCTGATATCTCTACAGGAACTGGATGAATTTCGCCAGGCTTTGGAGGCTGATGGTTTGCAGGTTGTGTTAACGGAGGGAGTCAGGGATATCTCCAAAATTGATTTACATCTCAAAAGTATCAAGGTATTGTAATAAACCCTGTTCATGCACTTTAAAAACTTCCAGGTCAGATTTGACCCGGATACGGGTATGTTCCGGATTCTGTGACAAAATGACAAAAACTAAATTCATAAAAATTTCATGACAGACACAGAAGCTCAAGCCAAAATGTGACATCAGTACTCCATTATTGGACGTATAGTCGGCTTACATAGGTATATAGAAGTATATTACAGAACAACCCATGGGAACTAGAGGGCGCTATGTAGGTGATCCACGTAAAATCCTCGCGAGCTCTCAAAAATTCGTAAATTTCAGCTCCCCAACTTGCTTTTGACGCCATTTCCGGAATATTCCACTTAAAACCCTCGGGGAAGCAACGTGGTGAAAAAATTCTCCACATATTCCAAATATGGTCATAATTTTTTTTTCAATGGGCCAAAAAAGCCACGATTTTTTGTATTCGACACCCCTTGTATACACCACAAGCCTGTAGACTCCCATTGGCCAGGCTATAACCACTGCCGAGTAAGAATTATTTAATGACAGCAGTCCCAAGGGACAGGTATACCCTTGGGAATTGTAACTTGATATTTTAGTGAGCCAACTCCTTGTGCCATTATCTCTTTGTGTCAACCTTTGCTTCTCAAAAATTCTAGAGAGACTGGTCTACAACCGCCTCGTAAATTTTACCTCTCATTTTCATCTTCTTTATGATAATCAATATGGCTTTCGCAGTAAACACTCTACTGATATGGCACTCATTCAATTCATTGATAATGTTACTAATGCGCTCTGCAAGAAACTTCATGCCATTGGTGTGTTTTATTGACCTTTCGAAAGCTTTCGACACTATAAACCATTATATTCTTCTTTCCAAGCTTGAACATTACGGCATAAGAGGAGTTGCTCTGCAGTGGTTCCAAGATTACCTTCATAATAGGCAACAATTTACCTCAGTCATGAACTGTGACTCTGATCATCTTTCTATTCTCTGCGGAGTCCCACAAGGTTCTATTCTTGGCCGCTTCTTTTTCTAATATATATCAATGACCTTCACTGTTCTTCTTCACTACTATCATTTACTTTATTTGCTGACGATACAACTATTCTTCATACTAGTCCGAACTGCGACACGCTTATCGATTCTTTGAATTCTGAACTTCTTCAGGTATCCTCCTGGTTTAGGGCAAACAAGCTTTCGTTAAACCACACCAAGACAAATTTCATCTTCTTCAGCAAATCCACTTCTCCAGTCACCATCCAATTGCCTCCTGTGAAAATTGACACTATTCTCATCAATAGAGTGTTTTCTACAAAGTTTCTTGGAGTAACTGTTGACTCTAAACTTTGCTGGACTGAGCACATTTCCTCAATTATCAAAATTACCTCGCGTAATACTGGAGTTCTTTAAAAATTACGTTATTTTCTTCCTCCTACTGCTCTAATCTTGCTATATAATACTCTCATTCTCCCACATCTCAACTATTGCAATATCGTATGGGCCAACTCAACTAACAGTAGGCTTAACTCTTTATCTGTTATTCAAAAAAGAGCCATCAGAATTTGCACCTCTTCGCACCCTCGAGAACACACTGCTCCACTTTTTGCACAATTACACACTCTTACTATCTCTGATATCAATAAACTTCATACTGGCATATTCATGTATAAATACTCTCACAATCTTCTCCCCACTGCTTTTGCTTCCTATTTCATCTCAACTGAAGCTATTCATGGCTACTCTACCAGATCCCACCGTAATCTTTATATCCCGTTCACTCGAACCTCGTACTCTATGCACACACTCGTCTGTGGAACGTCATCGATGACCAAATTAAAAATCAGCCTTCTGTAGGTCATTTTAAAGTCTCGTTCAAAAGAGCCTTACTCGCTCATTATGTAACTTAGCCTTCTCTCCAGACTCCGCTGCTCGTTTTCAAAGAGAGCTTTTTAGCTGCTCCTAATTTAGTTTATTATGTCCTGGCATTATCGGTTTAATAAGCTCCGTTCAGTTCATTTTGCATTCTCTTATGTTTCGTGTGTTTTTTGTTAATTATGTATTATGTTGGTTTTTTTTTTCTAGGGCTGTTCCCCACAAGCCTCGGCTTATTTGAACAGCCTCCTTACTCACAGCTTCTATTGTTCTACTCTTCGTCATTATTATCTTTGGTCATGTTATATACTCTTTGATTGTATTATACTACTACATTTTGTTGTCCAAAAGATCCTGTCAATTATTGTGAGTATGGAAATAAATGTTTCATTGAATTAAAGAGTTTGAAATAATATCTCCTTTCTGAGACGTTCCCCTTGGTAATATTTTCTCAATTCCCTTTCATCTTTTGTTAATGAAAAGATCAACAAGCCTAAAAGTGACTACACCCTAGAGGGCCTCACCCCTCACTGGTTTTTAATTCTGACACAACTCGATTGATTTTCGATATAACCATACTGCATTTATAACATCAATATTTAAATATGCAGCGCCAAGATGCAAGGATAATTTTCGCAGGATTCTTCAGAGACGATTTGCAGAAACTCTTCTGTCAGGTAAGTACATGGGGTTGACCCATCCTTCTTTTTACTGCAGAAATTGCCTCTTCGACAAATTTTAACAACCATTGTAAAACGTTAGGGCAGAACGGTGTAATGGACCGAGATCAAGTTCTGGTGCTGTCATGAGTGTGGGTTCGGGTACTGGTCGTGGCACTTGACCAATGTGAAAATGAGTGAAAACTTAACTTAAATTGTTCGTTTTTCGAACGATGTTTGTTCTACCTATGGAACGTAAGCCGTAAACCGTAAAAACGCAACTTTTTAAAGTGTGCATGTCATAGCAGCACCCTCTCTTCAGCGCTTTGGGCCTTGAGCTTGGCAGCTTGGGATCTACATCTGCCAGAGATTTCATTGATCAGCTTCCAACTACTTGCATGCTGCTGGGCTTCATGCGCGTTCTCGACCCCTTCTATCTTCTGCTCCAGCTCATCTCTCTCGATAGTGGCGTAGATGCTGTATAGCTGCTGCTTCTCAGCTTGTACTTATCCCGTAGGAGCTGAGAATAGAGAGGTTTCGCAAGGCTACGGATACAGATACGGATACGGATACGTCAACACTTGGTGTGTTCACGTGACGCGTAACCGTGTCTTCCGTGTTTTGCATGTGCGTTGACAACGGATACGGGAGCTCATTCACGTACGTTAAAAACGGATACCGTTTTGCTGATTTTAGTTGTATTTTTGCCCTAGATTAAAAACATTTACCCTGGGTATTGCTTTTAAAGGTGTCATTTATGACATAGATGGAAATGTTTTCATCATTTGTAAGCAAAATATGTGGAAAATACAGTATAAACAGGAGTCTCTATTTTGCCGTGCTTACCGGAAACTTTCTTTACACGCGTTTAACGTGGGGGTCCGAAAACGATAATTTAAATAAAAATACTACTCAATCAAATTCTCCAATGTAACAAGGACACACACACAATGTTTTGGGATTTATTTTGCTCGCAAAACCCATGCCAACGTATGTCTATAGTTTGGCCCAGGCCTGACACATAAACTCTATGATTGCGAAACAAAATCTGAGGCGCACCTAACGTGAACGGATACGGTTATCGTATCTGTATCTGTATCCGTATCCGTACGCTTGCGAAACCTCTCTATTATCTCTCTCTATTGCAGGCATGATGTGCCTCGAGCACGGTAAAGACCCCAGACTCTTTGTACCGTAAGAAAATGAGTTTGCCTTGTTGTTTCTAATATGGTTGGCAGTAGGTTGTGCCACACCTCTTTGTAAACCCCTGACAAGTAGCTGTTTATGGGTCTCATTTTTCCACATGGCATACCTGCCATTAACATAAACAACTATAAGATTTTTGTTCATATAGCAATATATAGGACATTAGTATGATATCATAGGGGTCTTTTATCCTGTCTTATCCAGACAATGATAAAGTGTATTGTGTCTACCCAGGCTTATCGTTTAGGAATCTATGGCGCCAAATACGTCTGGATTGCACCACTTTGGTCCAAAACCAACGCCTGGTGGCTAGGCGCGTCTCCGGCAGCCATTGCGCCCTGCACGCAGGAGCAGATCAACAAGGCGGTCACGTCCACTCTGCAATTTCACGGTAACCCACGGCGTGAGGGTACTGCGGAATTAGACTTTCATGGAGTGGTAAGTTACACGTTTTCAATCAAGTGTCCTGCATTAACTCGTTAGTCAGTTTGCTCCTTTACCTTTTGTAAGAACATATAATTCGTGTCCAATAAGTACACATGGTCTGCGGAAAATATGTTAAAGTCTGCTAGCTGACGCTGTCTGCTTTTTACGAAGTGGCACCCAAATCATATTTTATCGCTGCTTCTTACTGTAAACAAAGCTGTGATTTATTTTATTTTTTTTAACTGCACTTTTGTTAAGCACTTTTTGTTTTTCTTTAATAAGCACAACAAGCTTACTGCATGGTAACAGCTCTTCTTAAAATGGGCCCATAGGTTTGAAGCACCAGAGTCGTATTTATCGCATGTATTTACCAATAAGGTACTCAAGGCGCTGGAACAACGGGAAACATTTTTCGGACAGGCTTTCAAGAACTTCACAATTAAGGATGTATGTTTGTCCGGTTCTTTGAGACCCAAAGTGTGTTTATTATTGTAATAAAGAAACCTCTACCGGAGCATTACGAGTACTACGAAAACGAGCATCCAGCTCACGACTTAATGGCCTACACGTATGACGGCATCATAGCCATAGCACTGGCCCTCAATGCGTCCATAGCCGACCTGCAGCGTCTTGTTCATCCTCGACGACTAGAGACTTTCAGCTACTCCGATGACGAGATGGCCAGGGTCATCCTGAAAAACGTTGACCACCTCGACTTCAATGGCTTAATGGTACTATACTTTTTATTTCCTACGTTTTAATTTACCATTTTAACGACACGCTTGTATACTCGCCTCACAAAAACACAGACAAAATCAAACCTTGCATAGGCGCTTAGATAATTGATCAGTAGGTTTGTAAACAAAAGTTGCACACTCAAATTCTCAAAATCCACAAGTTTGATAATCAGACAAAGACAGACGACTAGGTGGTTGCCCATTTGTTTTTGTTGAACCATTGATCGAGAAAGTCACGCCAAAACACCACTGCCAAATACAACTCCCGTGGGGCCTATACAAAAATAAACCTTTATTTTCGACGATAACTGACCTGCAGGAAAGTTTTTAAAAACATACCTTTTTTTCATTTATGACTTTCCTAATAGCATTCTTTTAAACTGAACTCATTTTGTTAAAGCGCATTTTGAGTTGTGGTTTGATATTTTACAGGGACGAGTTTTAATCCAGGATGGGCAAAGGCAAACGGATACCGTCTACGTGGAGCAGGCTCAAGGTACCAAGATTATGTCTCGCCCCTCCTGCGATTAAAACTAGTTGTGAGTTTGAAATTTGAAGCTTTGCATGGTCTGGATAATGAGAAGTAACTATTTTAGTAAATCTTTCAGGTACAACCAAATGCAAACTTGTTTTGGAGAGGTGGTGGCTCTGAGAAGGACGATAAAGAGATCCTTTTTTGATTTTTTTTTCGGTTAGCCTCTCTACTGAGGATCGTGATTTTACTTGGGAATAATATGTACTTTCAGTCAAGTAAGTTAGTTTGTAAAAAAACTTGGAAGTTATGTAATCTACCTTTAACAAATAGTCAATAGTGAATGGAAAAGTAGCCTGAACAACTTAAAAAGGTCCAGTTGAAAACAAATGTCATCCTCCTGTCGTTAAGGCGATAATCAATGCTTATTGTTACTTTTGTTTCTAGGTGAACAATTAGAAACAGTGATGGTCTACTACACGCAGACGCAACAGCTGACGACTTACAGAGACTCGGAAATCAAATGGCAAGGTGAAGATAACTAAACCCAATAGAAAATTGCATTTGCATAAAAGTCATTACAATTATCTAATACAAGTTTTATCAAAATGTTTACAAACTGTTTGCCTCCAATCTCGATGAGACTGAACCATTAACTTCAAAACATCTAACTTCACATTATTTTGATTATCGTGTTACCATCTTATACTTAGAGCTTCCTCGGCCACAAAAGTGCATTAACCCGAGTTGTTAAATAGACCATTGGGCATGCTTATTCCTATACCTTTGGCTGCGGCGTCGGGCTATAGTGTTATCATGAAATTGAAATTTACCAAATAGCGTGCCAATAAGGAAAAGCAACGGTTTAGTAAGGGGAAATAAACACAGAAAACATTTGAATAGTACACAGCGCCCTCTGTCAAAACTATTCCACTTAATTCAAACTCTCTTAGGAGAGACCAGGATTATCTAATCCCGGGTTGTATTCTACCTGCGTCCATATACCCCGACCAAGAACCAACATATTTTTTGACTTTGTCATAAATTACTACTTCCCAGTTGTAGCAGAGTATGGACAGAACATAAGTGTACATTATCACACAAGCTGTTTTACTTCATTTTGACATCGTTTGTCCATGCAGGCGGTGTTAAAAGTAACCAATTGGTACTGTAGACAATGCAATGCCACAAGAAATGATTTTTGATAATTATATGATTAAATTTTGTTAATTCCCAGGCGGTCACATTCCAGTAGATGGTGTAACTATAAGAAAAACAAATCAAGAGATTTCTTCAACAACCCGTGCGCTCCTCTTTTCTTCAGCCTCGGTTGGTTCAGTCATGGCGCTGATGTTTCTATTCATAAACATCAGATACAAACAAAAGAGGTCAGTAGAAAAAAGGACTAAAGCTCGGACTTCTACTTCTGAAATATATTTCGTAAACAAAACCCGGCTTCAATTATCAATATGAAAAAAAATTACCGTCCATCGAGTGAACCAAGTAATTTGCTGATTTTTTATTTGTTTTAAAATTTCTATATAGTCCATGAGCCAGCCCCATTTACCGGTACCATCTCGAGGGGCTAATTCTAATATCACTTTTCTTGTTGCAAATAATCCATAACTTACCATAAACTGTGATAGCCTTTCAAAAAAATTAGATTTCTACCATTTTTCAAAAGATTTTCACCGTTTAATCTAAAACCTCTTAGCCTCTTCCGTTATTGATAAGTCAACGGAGGGTTTAGATAGTAACCATTTTTAGGCCCATGTGTTTGCACGGAGAGTGAATATTTGAGTGTGCATACTCAAACAGCCGTTGTATTTGTCACATGGCAAGCATGCTGCATGTCAACAATGTCTCTCTTTGTCAATAATTGCTGATGTACTTTTCATCAACAATCGTCAAGAGGAATTAATTGGTTTAAGTGTCATTTTGTTGAAAAATGCCTTTGTTATACGTTATATAACATTGTATTTGGTTTAAATGTTGTTTGTAAAGTTTAGAGAAGGTTGTGGTGCAGGTTTTACTCTTTTACAACAAATAGGTCCATGGAGGAATTAAGGAAAGTATGCAGTACCTGTGTGGTGGCGGTCTAATCCAACTGAATCAACAATAAACTTTGGAGAGAGTTCAGATGCGCTCTCTGTTTTTTCTTAGGTCTCCCTAGAAGTGCTTTAGATACTTCTGACAAAGAAAAGGGGATTAAGGGAGAAAAATGTCCACCAAGTCTGTGCAGGCCTATCGTATCGGGGATAGGGGTGGGTGGGGATGACAGAGGGTGCCCCTTACTATTTTGTTACTGCCTGTGTCATTTTAACGTTGAAAAACATGAACAACATACAAATACAAGATAAGAATAACAATTGCACTGTAACTTCTTTCTTTTACCACTAAAAATCAAAAGAAAAAAGTAGAGTGGAAGAAGCCTAGTATTAAAACATAAAAAACCCCAGAATAACAAGTTTCCCGCATGCAACCCCTCACTAATTTCCTTGCCAGGGGAGCCACTGCCAGGCACCGGTAAATGAGTTCTAAGTAATTTAGGAAAATAGTGAAGGCTAAAAACACCGATAAATTTGGTTTCTGGGGGAATCGAATCCAAATTTTCGTTCAAATTTTCTGTGTATAGTACATCTTTGAAATCCAGGTATTTTTGTACCACAATTTAACTTCAAATTGTGAACAGCATTGATCTAGATCGCACCGACCGCTGCACCCTTGTTGTCCTCGGTCAGCATAATGGTCAGACGGGGCATCACATTCACGGCAGGTTCTTACTGAGCTTACAAGATAGACATTGTGAGGTGATTTTTAGGTAGGAACTGTTGTTGTTGGGTTTTTTGACATTGTGGGGTTTACCCCACAATATTTTTAACAGTAAAGATTAAAGAAAAGGGACAATAGAAAACACATGGGGAAAGCCCATAATGTCGCTCTCATAAAGATGTCTGGTTTTTTGACTCAAAATTTTGACTTAAATAATGGTTATACCTAAACGGCCGTTGACTCATCAATAACGAGAGGTTTCAGATTTTACGGTGAAAATCTTTCGAAAAATTGTAGAAATCTAATTTTTTTGAAAGGCTATCACAGTTTTTGGATTATTTGCAACAAGAAAAGTGATATTAGAATTAGTCCCTCGAGATGGTACCAATATGTGAAATTTCAGCACCTGGCTCCTGGACTAATAGTTAGGCCCTTTGTTTTATAACCTCGGTTTCAAGAGAATACACAAATAATTGAAAAGAGCTTGTTCAAATGTTTGTATTTCTTCTGTTTGCGTGAATAAAACTTACAGTTTCAGTTTAAATTGTTGGATTTTCGAGGGTGGAAAAACTACATTCTAAGCTTTTGGTTGTGTATTAACTGACAGTATACCATTGTTAATAATGTCCAACTTTTCAAGTTAATCATTTACTCCGGTAAATTTCTATGTACTTTGTCTTTTGTTATGTTTCATTGGTTTTTATTGTACGTACGCTGAATGTATTTAGCTGTTGGGTGCAGAACAAGCGAGCAGTTGTCCTGTTGATAAAGACGAACAAGAATAATTGTTTGTGAATTGAATTGATTTTAGGGCTATAAAGATGTCGAGCCCTTCTCTCGGCAACCTGACAATAGTCGGTTGTCTGCTTCTGTACGCCTCGGTCTTTGCCTCAGGATGGGATAAGACCAGCCTGTCTGACACTGCCATCGTCATCAAATGTCATGTGAGTGAACAGTCATCAGTACCGAAAGAAAACAATATATATTTAAAAATAGCAGTAATTCCGGATTCTTATTTATAGCAGCACTCACAAAATGTACTGATCCATTTTTCTCAGAATTATGTCACCGGATGGATTTGAATGTTGACAAATTTTGAATTCGAAGGGTATTAAAAACAATAGTAATTTACAAAATGTTTACTTGAAGTTACAGACTTGTAATTTTTCCATCCACTCACTTCATGACTATATCTATTGAAAAAAGAGTACATCACAAAATTGTATTTATTATTTCCCTTCCTCTTTGACTATATTTTTCTTTAGTAGATGTTAAATTTGCAACGGGGATAATATGTTTTTTTTTTTACTCTCAAGAGTAAATGGGTAGGCAGTGATGTGATGTGTTTTACTCGGCAGTTCGGGCTACAGCACTGGTTACAATTAGTTATCAGTGATACACTATGCTCAAATGTATTACTATTACTACCGTTGCAGTTGGAGCGGATATTACTCTCTGTGGGTTTATCTCTGACCTTCGGTTCTATCTTTATGAAGACGTATCGGATACACGCAATCTTCACACTGGCCGTCAAGCGCTTCAAAAAAATTGTAAGTTTGCCAACAACCTCTTCTCACTGGAAATAAATTGACCGAAGAGAAGCATTATATTTAAGATGACTCTTTAAAGATGTGGTCATCGTTTGGTTTTTGTCAACATAATGCTGGTTTATAGACAAAGTTAGCAGGACGAATGCAATAAAAGTCACCATGAAATTTTCAGCTGAAAATAGTGTCTACTTGTTGAGGGAACAAGCAAAAAGTGTCGCTGCTTTTTTAATCAAGAACGTCAAATCCATCCACATCTGATTGCATTGAGGGCCGTATTAAAACTGACGACACGCAAATAAAAAAAAATTGCTTACACATTTTTTGACATACTTTTATCGGAGGCACTTCAAGTGAAATTATTTCGCAGGATTCTTACTACCATTGCCATTTTTGTAATAAGTAGGCTTTTGGATAAAATTACACAGATCATTTTCGAAGTCATGAACAAAGTGTGACCCTTTTAAATGGCTTTTTAAAGTGTTCATAACATAGGATACCATGACATGCAACAGTGGAAATGCTGTTTATTAAGTGAGGCAGTAAATATACAAGGTCATTTCCATTTTCGACAGTTTGGGCCAAGTTCGCACGTAGACCAGTTGTTGACAAGCGGCCGTTATTAAGTGGTACTCATGCTAAAAAAACATGTGATGGATACCAGGCAATCGGCCTCTAGTTGACAAACAGTCCTCGTAAGAAATTGGCAATTGGTTTACCAGGTAAAGTCTACTGCAATCTAGCGTTCAATGAATCTTGCATTACATCCTCGGTACAAAATAAATTTCAAAAGCCAATGGTATATCTAGTATATTTTATCTGTCTCTTTCTTCTGACAGGACCTACCGGATTGGAAGCTTATTAGTGGAGTTGCGATACTAGTGCTCGGCGATTGTCTTTTATTTGTTTTTTGGATTACCCTGGACACAACGACTGTTCACAGTGCTTCCGGCGAACCACAGGTAAGGAGACTGTTTCTATAACAATTGAGAGTATGCATGCTTTATTGAGAAAAGTCACAACACTTATCAAATTACCAATAATTGTCAGTAACTTTATATTCTTTACCAGGTCAAAATGGTAGTTAAAAAAAAGCAGATACAAACTGCATGTCACCTATATGGTATAAATGTAAAAGGTGGTAGTGACTTCGCAGAGTCATTTTATAGCCGCTCTGCCAAAGGTTGAAACAGACGTGAGACCATTTCATTTAGTGGGCAACCTTTTGTGCAACTTTTTGTTTCCTATGATGACCATTTTAAAACCTTGAAGTGAGGCAGGTCAACCAACCGTATACAACTCAGAACCCTACCGTTGGTTACTGGTCACATGTAACCGCGGTGGTGTGGGCTCGGGGGTGCTGGAAACCGCAGACCAGGCTCACAGTGTCGGCCAGACATCACAGGCACAGCCTGATACAATAAACAGATGGCTGGAGTGATTCCACTTTATCAGAGGGTTGGACGTGTGTAGGCCTTGTTGACCCTGATGCTAAGACACGTAGCAAATGTTGTACACAAAGAATGGCAGGACTTTTCTCCACACTAAAAAAAAGAACATGAGAACTGACGCCCCCCCGCCTTTAGATATGTGGAGTGGTCCAGTCCAGGGTGTCAGGGGCTTTCAACGTGCTCTAGGCATTACAAGTGGAAACAATGAAAACATTACTTTAGGCCATTTCCAGATGGTTGTTGTGAACAAAATCAACAAAATATCATGAACAAAAAAATGTGAAAAAAACAAAACGCGGTCAAAGGTCAGCGTATACGCTTTTCTAGCCGTTGTAACTGTCAAGTTTACGTGACATTGCTGTAAGTAGACTGCTGCTCTGTTTATGTATTATTTATAACAATGGCGAGGCAGAAGGATCCAGGCTTCATATCCATCAAACACAAATTTACGTGTAATTAAAAAACCGACATACACACAGTCTGATCCACACCAACTTGTATTCTGTGGACAACGTGCAACCCTCGTAAAACAAAATGTAACTAGACCTTAGGTGTTTGTGAACAAACACAAAGCTGTTCCGTTTTGTTTTAATTTGATTAAACGCTTTGTATTAAGCTAGCAAACATCACAAAGATTATGACTTTATGACATGTGGTTCAGGAGATATGATTTTTAATATTTGAACTTCCTGTTTGGACCGAAAGGGAAGGTCAACAAGGGGTCATGGCCAAATTTAATGTTTAATGCTCAAAGGATCTATAACTGAAAGAAAATTGAAAATCGGGTGTGTACTTTTTGAGATATGGTGTCACTTCCGGTTGACCCAGTAGTAAAGGTCATCAAGGGGTCACGGTAACCGAAAGTAATTTTTAATGCTCAAAGGATCTATAACTGAAAAGAAATTGGAAATCGGTTGTGTAGTTCTTGAGATATGGTCCCACTTCCGGTTGAACCGGAAGTAAAGGTCAATTTGGGGTCACGGTAACCCAAATTCAATCTTCAATGCTCAAAGGGTCTATAACTGAAAGAAAATTGAAAATCGGGTGTGTAGTTCTTGAGATATGGTCCCACTTCCGGTTGACCCAGAAGTAAAGGCCATCAAGGGGTCACGGTAATCGAAATTCAATTTGTATTGCTCAAAGGATCTATAACTAAAAAGAAATTGAAAATCGGTAGTGTACTTCTTGAGATATGGTCCCACTTCCGGTTGACCCGGAAATAAAGGTCAATATGGGGTCACGGTTATCCAAGGCTAATCTCGAATGCCCATGGAGTGTATAACTGAAAAAAGTTTGAAAATTAGCTTTGTACTTCTTGAGATATGATGCTGCAAAGATTAACTAATTAAAGCTTTTAATTACTGTAATTTAACACCTGATGACGTCACAGTTTTTCTTACTAAATAAATTTTATAAAGTACAACTACAAGATGGTTTGTAAGTTATCTCAATCAAATGCCTTTAAAAAAACACCCTAACTTTCATATCATATGTTGGTCACGCACAAATCCAAAGGGGTGTGTACAAACCAAATGGTCCACCTTCGGTTAATTATCGTGAAACTACATTGTATTTGATTATTTTTAATGGCATGGAATATTTCTTAAATAAAAGCATTTAACTTTCAAAACACTATAATGTGAGTAAGGAAACTAACAATTAACTTACCCAGAAAAAAATTGTGTTTTTGACCAGCAAAGTAGTTACACTTTTAGCGCCATGTGTTTTGTACACAGATACAAAACGCGCAATAAATGATGTCATAGTGACGTCGTCCGAAATTTTAGGCCGGAAATCACATAAACAGTATTCCAGAAGTCTAAATCTCAAAAAAGTTTGACGATCGGGGGTATACTTTTTGAGAAATGGTTCGAACAAGGTTGGCTAATTAAATATTCATCTTGCTGAAACAAGGCTAATTAATTAGGAATTTTAACATTGATATAGGATCTAACTCTTTCGTATTTACGCTTTAGAATATTAGGCTTAAAGAAAAACGTGTACAAATGCTATGGGATTTTGGTGGAAACAAAGAATAATAATAAAAAGAAAAATAATAAAAATCTCGACGAAAACAAAACCTGTTCCGACATAAGAGAAGTCAGAACAGCTAATAAAAATCTCGACGAAAACAAAACCTGTTCCGACTTCTCAGAGAAGTCGGAACAGCTAAAAATAAAAATAATAAAATCTCGACGAAAAAAAAACCTGTTCCGACTTCTAAGTCGGAACAGCTAATTAATGGTCTGGATCCCTACCCCTCCCACTAGCTTTGAGATCATGCTCCCATGGTTTGTCTCTCTGGCCCCACGAGACACGGCACCGACTGTACGTGACATGCCCCAAGGATTACGTTCTTTTAGCTGCCATGCTGCTGCGCAGTAAAACACGCTTCCGTTGCACGGACTCTGTGAAAGCGAATCTTACGTTCGATTTGTCATCATTATTTACAGCTTGTATCAATATTCTGAATTAATAGTCTTTTTTTGTCAAAAATACCCATGAATAATTGTTTAAGAAAAAGACTTACATTTGGATCAGTTTTTTCCTTTTATATGTCTGGAAGTAAAACTAACTCTGAAGATCACGTGAATTTTTCGAACCACATTAATTTGGTTCGGGAAGGTCACGTAGCCTTCGTTTTTTGAAAAAATGCTCGAAAACGGCAAAATTTGATGGTTTATTTTATGAACCATTCTTCTCCATTCCAGGAAGACCTTTTGAATCATGTGTTAGTCTATTTTGTTACCCCAATAGCCAAACGAAGCCGGTGTGTCCTTTTAGTACCTTCAAGAAGATAAGTCTTTTTTCTATTGAACTGATTTATGTATGCAGCTCAAAGTTTCTGTTTATTTTATTTATGCTTTAGTTGAACATGACTCAACCCGAAAGAGAAATATTTGACGTTCAAGTGGTACGTTTCTGCAGTAGTGCACATGAACAGTACTTCACCATGGCCCTTTATGGTATGAAAGGGG
This sequence comes from Pycnopodia helianthoides, assembly GCA_032158295.1. Lineage (NCBI taxonomy): Eukaryota > Metazoa > Echinodermata > Asteroidea > Forcipulatida > Asteriidae > Pycnopodia > Pycnopodia helianthoides. Next base: position 8,855,880 of record CM063262.1, read on the forward strand.
TTCTGTTGACCTTTGGCCTTTTCCTAGCCTGGGAGACGAGAAACATTTGTGTTTCGCAACTGAACGACAGTAAGTCTGGAATTTAACATCAGCTTGTTACATTTGCAAACAATAATGGACTTTCGACACCGCTAGGTGGCAGCATACTTACTAAAGTATCCCATTTTATTGTCTTGAACACGTTTATAAGTTCCAGTTTAGATATTTAACTCCCCCGACCTTGCATTGTCTTCCAGGTAAATTTATCGCGTTATCATTGTACATCGTCTCCTTGACTGTAGCCTTAACTGTACCCACAATGGCAATTGTTGGTGATGACGTCAATGTTACGTTTGCCATCCGTGGTTTGGCCATCGTACTTGTCAACACGTCTGTCTTATGCCTCAACTTTATCCCAAAGGTGAGCAGTTGTTTAAGAGTTTGTATAAAACCTCCTGTACGACTTTTCATTTAGTGATTTCCGGTCGTCATCAGATAGTTAGGGAACATTTCAATAGCAAGAAGCACCATACAGAGATTTGAGAGGTTTGAAATGTATATTATCGCACATGACCTAAACTTCTAGTTGTTTATATAAATAGTTATTCATTTTTCAATCAACCCCGCGGTGTCTTTGTCCAATCACAGAACAATTTGGCTCCGATATGGGGCATTCCAGTATCAGACGGGGTAACGCTCATTTACAAATCGGACGCTAGGTGGCAGAAGACATACGAGCTAACTTCTATTGGTTTCGGACGTGTGCGCACGCTCATAATTACATAAATAATGCAGCACAACCTAATATGTATGGTGCCACCTAGCATTCCAATGTCCATTTTGGAAGCAGTATCCATCAAATTTCTGGATCATAGCATATAAATATGACAAGAGTGACGTCATGATGACGTTTGTTGTTGGATTCCAACCCTAACTTTGTTATGCAAGTACAATATTAAGTGGTGATCTTCCATTTAGGTTTATCTGCTCTTAACGGTCGATGACAAAAGTTTAAGTTTAAGTATGATGCAGTCACAGGGATATGGTGAATCGTCTGGTACAAACACTTCCGGCACGGAGCAGAAGAATAAACTGACTGGACTTCGAATAAAGTTGGAGCAGGTATTGAACTTCATTAAGAATGTCCAAAAGATTTGACGTACCAAAGACGTACAAAGAAATAACAAATTACTTACCTAATATTGAAGTTTTGAAGATATAGAAGTGCCTGTTTTACTCTGGAAAAATGGACACTAGGGGGCTGCGTTGTTACAAGGTTCCCAGAGCTGTGTATTGAAAGAGTTACGACAACTTACGATGAGAAGGTTCAAACATGCATGTGCACACTGGGTGCCATACTAGACTGCAACCATGTGACCAAAGACAACTGGTCCCTCTATGTCGCATCTCTCTCAATACACAGCTCTGAAGGTTCCGGAGCTTGTGTGAAGTTCTGAGAACAATTGATTTACCTTGTAAGTACGCTGCTCAAAAAGTCTCCCATAGCAGGGGCATGATTATTAAATATTTCGTTCCTACTATGCCCAGTCAGTTCCAGATTCAGGTAGATTCAATTATTAATTCCAAAATGGACGTCTTTCCATTTTCGAAATACACATGAGCTTCCTTACACCGTTTGCTATTATTTGGTCTTTGATTACTTTTTGGTAACTGGAGGTTACGCTCAATCAAGTGACTCTTTTGCGCTCATGTTTTAAATTCAACAGAGAAAAGAGCAGCTCAACGAGCTAATACGTAACGTCAACTCATCATCCGTTAATCGACGAGACAACCGACGTAAAGAGGACGACAGCAGAGTCGCTTAAAAGTCTGAGCCTTTAAAGCCTCAAAGGCTCAAAATAAACCAGTTTTTCGTACCCTCTCGTTGCCCTTTCCACGCCCAAAACGATTTTTTATTTAAGCATTTATTTTTCATATTGTTTGTTTATTAAATCAAACATATTATTATAACCATTAACACATCGACAAAAATTAAAAAGAGCGAAGTTCCATGCATGCCAGCCATTTCAAAGCCTTTCTTGTTTGAGCATTTCCATTGTAATAACAGCCATTGCGCGCAGTCAATAATGAGTAGCAAACAGTAGGGAGAAAACCTTTTTCAGTCAAACTAGCCTCTTGGATTTAGCCCTCTTGGAAACAGCCCACAAGCTTCACTTTATATAAAAGGCCATGACGAGAAACTTTTTAAATTCTTTTACTTGGCCTAAGAGTGGTTTCTATGTATCTAGCAGGCATGTCTTTGGTGACAAAAAAAATGTATCTTTGTTTTTATTTCAGTGTAATTTTAGCACAAACATGTTACTTTACAGCATGTCTTTAAATAAAACCAATTCACTTGTACTCCTATGTAAACGATCTCTCCTTTTAGGTTAACTGTGCGTAATGTGTGTATCGCATAAGATAAGAGGGCCTATTCTAAAGTCGTAAATAACATAATAACACTATTTGTTATCTTTTACACTTGTTTATTCACAATCCACTCATAAAAATGTATATTTTAAGGACAAAAGCTACATTTCGACAAAATACCATTGCCAGTTGCCTTTAAAACCCTCTTGTGCGGAAGCCTACAAGTCGGCAACTGGCTGATTAAGCATTTTTAATTTTTTTTTAAAACTTACTCTGCGCATGAATTTAGCTGTAATCCCATTTTTCTTGACTTTTAAAAGAATACGCTTGAAAAACACAATTTCAAGTTTGAGTGGCCAGGGCAGTATACCCGCTACAATGTTTAGAACTTGTACTGGTTGGCTGGACTCAATGGATTTCCCCTATTGACTTCTACACAAACAAGCCGTAGTCTTGGGTAAATTTAACTCCCCATTCAGTCATGTTTGCAGACATTACAGACTTGGTTGATAGGTCTAAGAGTCTTTATGAATGAGTTGTTGTCTTTATGAATGAGTTGTAGATTACTCCAGATGGTGCATGTTTGGGGGATTAGGGGCGGATTAGCGAGAAAAAAAAACATGTAAGTGCGCTATTATCAGCACAAAGAAAAACCTGACCCAACCCCATGCAAATATTTATTGATTCGCCCCTGGAATGGTGAAATACAATCTCTAGACCATTTGGAAGAATGTGGAATTGCTATCAGTTAGTTTATCCCAAGGTAAATGGCCAGAATATTGAGATAAGCTTTGCTAGCTGTCAACTGGTAAGGTTATGTAATATTGTCCCAAATGGACTCTTGCTCACTTGAAGGTTTTAAGGTCTATTACGGTTAGCGTTAACATTTGCAAGATTTGTAAAACAGTGGGGGCTTTTGTTATGTTTTATATAACAATTTTATGTAATTTATTTAGCTTATATAGAATGAAATTTTTACATGTAATTGTAAGCAGAATCGTTGGCAATGTGTCTATTGTGTTATCATATCCAGCGAGACATTTTTCGGTTGAAATTATAATTTCTTTACAGTCACTATCTCGGATAACCTATTTCATATTTTATTTAATTTTTTGCCATTTTTAATGTCTTACATTGTGTGGCTCAACAGAACTGAAAATATTGTTCAAGACGTTCTGCTACAAGATTTCTAGGGCAATTTTTACTGACCTCATTTACTAAGCGTTAAATCATGCGGCTTTGCGGTTGGAAGGGGAGGGGTTTCAAGGTCGTTGTAAGTGTTCAATCGTAATGGCTTACATGAAATAAACTAGACGTGATCAAATCTCACAGATATCTACTGAGTACATTATGGAATTGTTAGTTTTATCCGATGTCACGTAACAGATTGCAATCATGTACCTTCACATAACTCCCGTCCAGAAGTTTGATTTCCTCAGTTACAAAAAAATAACATAAACCGAATTTCTATTTCTGCATATTGTCACTATTGTCCCCTCGCTTTAGAGAGATTTATTAAATGTGTTCTAGACTGATCATTTGTAATTTTGCATCCGACGTTTGATTTAAAATGCGTTTCATGTTCCAACTACTATACGGTAGGTAAGTGATTATGATTGTGCCTTTGTTGATACAAGCATGGAGTGTGACACACAGTCAAGGTATGTCATGCAAAAGATAGTTGAGTATAGGGACATGGTAGATTTGTCCTTTGATAAAAAAGGTAGAATAACAAGCACAAGTGGCCATTAACAATTTGCTTGAAACACAACTTTATAATTTCCCAAAGTAGCCTTTACAGGCGATCTTAGGAGATTCAAATTTTGATATTATTTGTATTGATTTCTAATCAACGGGGGCACTTCAATTGAAATAATTTCGCTTACTGCTTACTGCCGTTACCATTTTTATAGCAAGTAGGTTTTCGCATAACATTTACTAATTTGTTTTCGGGGTCCTTACCAAAGTATGACGGTCGTGTTACTTGTGTCCTTAAACAAGATACTTTTCCAAAAGTGCTTTGTCCTTCGGATGGGACATTAAGCCGTAGGTCCTGTGTTCTAGGATTGGTAGTGCACGTAAAATAACACAGAACACTAATCGTAGAGTAGTGGTCTAACCCCGGTCTTTCTGATTCACATAGGCCTAGCAAGGACCCTTGTTTACAGATTTCCAGAGACTTGCGAGCTACAGTGATTGAGTTCACTTATGAGGCATCCTTGGTTTCATTGACAGCAAAATTCAATTATAACATTACAGTTACGTTGACAAATTCCAACATATAAACTGTATGTATGTTTACGCACAGATGTGGAAAAATTGATTGATTAAATAAACACGCACAACGCACAACCTCAATGCAATCATTGAACGGCAACTAACAATTAACATACGACCCAACACTGTTTTGTTTATACAAATGTAATATTTATCTATTTGTAGCCTTCAACCAAGAAAAGGGGGCCAAGATGGTGAGGCAGCTGAAGGTAACTTGCAGTTGAAAATAAAATGTTTACAGCTGTGTGATAAAATGTTTACAGCTGTGTGGAAACGGGAGTGAATATATAATTTCATACCTTTCTAGTATTACACTGCACAGTAAATACAACAAAACTAATAAGAACTTAGAAAATATGTCCCTGCCCAAGTGGTGTAACTAGGAGGCACGGGGGCACGTGTGTGACCCCCCTCCCCCAATCCCCCGCAATTGATGTCCGTGTGTAGGTGCCCACCCCTGGCTTCCCACTGCCGTTTACATTTGTAAAAAGTTACCTACACTCCAAAAAGTCATGAGTCAGAATTGACCCGAATTATGGGTCCCGCGGGGCCTGATCCTTCCGGTTTAGTGAATCCAGAAATATGTGTCAAAACAAACGGGCCAATCTAATGCAATAATCTGATGCAAGAATCAAAATCCCATTTTTAAAACAAGTTTCCGGCTCAACCTGACCAAGAAAAGGGTCAGGCCCCCTGTGACTCAGATTCTGGGTCAATTCTGACCCGGTAGTTTTTTAGAGTGCGATGACGTGGCAAACAATGACGAGGAAAATAGGCAGACAAAGAAAGTAATGTGGCATGATATTAAACACAATACTGATATGAATACTAAAGCAACTAAAGCAAGCTACAGGGATGGAACATTATTTCCAGAAGAGAATTACGAAGCAATACTTGCCGGGGAAAAAGAAAACAAATTACTTTCTTTGTCCCAGATTGGATGATAGCATACAGAACAATACACAGCTATAATACTGTAAACTTTACAAGGTTGTGCGAGAGTAAGGCCAGATCCCACAGATCAACACACAAAACTTTAGATTTTTTTTATGAAGAAGCGGTTCGTTGGCTTAAATCAGCCGGGAAAACATTCAAAGTCCTTCGTCCCTTTTATAAATCCATTAGTAAACCACTTCAAACAACATACTTCAGAAAAACTGTCTAAGACTGGTCGAGAAATTTGAATTCATTGCAGAAAGTATAGTCCGTGAATAAAGTAGTTGATTGTCATCTTAAGTTTCCATTGTTTTTCATCAAACATGGTGGTCAGTGACGTCATGTGCAATCCATCTAGTGAAGTCCGTAAGTAGGTCCCTACCCAAGGGTTCCCTCTGCCATTTACATTCGACAAAAATACCTAGGACAAAATGTGACATCTTCAAAACTTTTATAATAGTATGTTTAATGTATTTAAAACTATTTTCTACTTACACCCTGACAATATATTTGTTTTTGCCCCCATCCAATGAGATGACAAAACATTGCACCCAATATTAAAAATGACTTCGTCCCATCTTTTAAAAGGACATTAACGTTCACCAGTCGTGTTGCGTTCAGATAGAGTAGAGCGATGGACGAAGCTAAACGAAGCACATCGACAGAGAGGCTTTGTCTTCTTCTCGTCATGTGTTTTATCGCCCCCCGATCTGCCTCGAAGATCACCAGTCAGAATGAAACCGAGACGGGAGGTAACATCGTCGACATTCACATGGGCGGCTTCTTCGCATTTAAGAGGAATCCTGTGTTAGCGCTGCAACCTGAAGTGGCTCAGACTGCCTTGGATCATAGCAACAGCTTAACGGGAATTCTGGATGGCTATCGCCTACAAATGCGGTGGAATTGGACTGGGGTAAGTTAGTAGTAAGCATGTTGTTAAACCAAAGTATCCGATATTACCGGCAGCGTACGCATTGCTCTATCAATTAACAGTTCGTTTACTCCGCTCTCGAAGTCTAAACTTAAATCCATATAAAGAGGGAAAACCGCGAATATTCATCTTTGGACCTATATCACCATAGATTAATGTAGTTTAAAAATCAGTAATTATTCGTTTGGACTGGTTACAATCATAATTATAAAAAATCTATGTTGTTGTTGCTGTTGCTGTTGCTGTTGTTATTTGTTTGTTTGTTTGTTTGTTTGTTTGTTTTCCATCAAAGGGTAAAACTTACCAGTAATTCGAGCAGCCAGAGGAAGCATAAAGGAAAAAATTATTCATGGAGAGTCACAGTTTATGGGGAAAAAGTAGGGCCCTTAAAATCATTACGCTTTGATGGGTGCTGCTGGATTGTACAGAAATCTCATTCTATCTTGTTAAATAACATTTCCTATAACACAAGGTATGTTGAGGGGGTAATTCTAGGGCGGGGGGGGGGGTCAGTCGAAGGCCGCCACACGCGGGGAATTTGCGATCGATTTTCAATTGCTACTTGAATTATGTCAATATTAAAAAAAAAATAAAAATACTCTTAACAGTACAAGGCAGAACCAACAGCCAAAACGCAGTTTAGGTTTACAGTTTGCTTTGAAATGTTTTGCTTATTTCTAGTCCTTTTAATAGGAATATTTTCTGATGATTTATGATTTTTCTAGATAACTATACACTCTCTGAAATATTGGTTTTTGTCCATATTCTCTGTAAGTGCACAATGATTTATTGTTGTAACAATTTTTATATAGCACTTTATCTACGAATGTCTCAAAGCGATTATTATTTTTAAAGGTGTTATACAGGATACGGGGAGCTGACAAAATAGTCGCATACATTGTTCATGTTTTGTATGTTCAACCATATACATGAAATAAAAAACCTGTGAAATTGTTGGCATAATCCGTTGAGATAGCCAGGAGAAAAAGGTAAAAAAAAAACAGGTCACACTTTTTCACGAAAGATAGGTCACTTCTCGGGATCAGTGACAAAATAATATTTAATGATAATATTGGCATCTGTTAAACTGCAGGCAGGGGATCCAGAGGAGAGTCTGTGACACTTTTATACCTTAGCCTACACGGGGCCACCTGTACCTAGAACATGGGGTCCGGTAATATCAGCAGAGGCTGTGATAGTCAATCAAGTTGCCTCTAGATTCAATACTGTTCAGGTAAGACACAGAGGGCAGTCTCCTTCTTGTGAGCATAAAGCTGAACAAGTAGTTCTGTTGTGATTTCCTTAAAGGCTCTGTAAGTCTTGCGCGTATCGAAAACCTAGAGAACACGTTGAAGACTTTTCTTCTGTAAAATCAAATCTTCTTTTTAAATTCTATATAAACGACATTCTTGAAATAAAAACAAACAATAACAATACGATACAAATAATTTGTTGAAATTTTACATTAAGACTAGGGAAGAGGGTGCTTATTTTTTAGAAACCGCATTTGCCAATCACGCCGAAACATGTGCGAACATTAAATAGGTTTCATGATATACGTCAGTTGGGCAAATCTTACTCTCAAAATGGCAGACCGAGGGCAGACAGCAACCGCGAGTAACATAAGTGCAAGAAGTCTGTGTGAAGTTTTGTTAAATAAAACCAAACAATTCGCAGGTCCCGTCACCCGAATCACGCTCGATTACAATGTGTACATTATACATAACAGTGAACATGGAAATATCATTTAACCAAACACCGTGCATGCGCAACTGATGTGCCACTGTTGAGTTCGTGGTAAATAAATCTTAAGCCTGTGCAACTTCCTAACCGAAGCGTGCAAAATATTACAATAAGTTCATTTCCTCGAAAAGGAAACATGTTCTTCAAAATAATCTATCACCTGACACGTTTATTAGTGGTTCAATCCGCAGCGGTAAAGGTTGAACACCCCCTTTCCCCCACCCCTTCCCATGACATCTGTAGTGTATTCACTTAAATCGTATTGCCACTTTAAGAGTTACGCATGCGCATTCCAGTTGTGTTGTAAGAAGTTTAGTTTTATGTTCAGAACTACAATGGAATAAGTGCCGCACATTCAGTGCTCCAGTTTGGACTAATAAATATATTAAGAAGTTACACATTGCCGTACGGTGGTTACTTTAGGGATAGGACATAACAATTGGCGACGAGGATGGGATCCCTTTATAACATTTTGTTGCTGGCTACGCTTCAAAATTAATGAACGAAAACAACGTCAAGTTCGACAAAGTTTCCAGCCCACAGCCAACAACAACACCGATGCATACACCGTACGTGCCCGCCTGCATAGCAGTAGCAGCCTTAGCCTACACACAACGCTAGCCTCGCCCATGCCCGCCCACACCAGCCAAGCCCCAGATTCCCGCTGCAACCACAGCAGAAAGGACGCCGATCGATATTCACCAGTGCCGTTACAATGAGCTTACCCAGCCCCGCCCGTTGCGTACTACAAGCCATCATTGCATGATCGTCAGTACATGAGGATTTCCGGAGGTGTGAGCCAAAGACGATTGTTAACTGGAACAGCCTTGTCAGTGGGAAAGTTGGCGTTGTTGCGTCGTTCGCCCAGCCATATAAAACGTATGTAACGTAAAAGAATTTATGAAAAAAGAAAACAATTGAAGAGGATCATCAAAGCTAAATCGTGGAAAAACTCAAAGAAATAAAAGAGAGGATTTGTGAGGAAATAAAGTCCCGTTTGAAAATTATCAGGAGTGACTAAATTCTGACAAATTACGCCGAGAATCCTAAACGTTTCTACCGATGTCACCACTTCAAATTTCAACTTTATGGCTGTGAAGAAATGTTTTTGATTGCCCGATGCTGATGCCCCGACAGCCTGCCCTCTACAAAACGTTTCTACTGATGTCATCACTTCAACTTTATGGCTGTGAAGAAATGTTTGTGATTGCCCGATGCTGATGCCCCGACAGCCTGCCCCCTACAAACATTTTGTGATTGCCCGATGTTGATGCCCCGACAGCCTACCCGCCCCCCCCCCCCCGCCTGCTGCCTGCCTGCCTGCCTGCCTGCCTGGTGCCTGCCTACTACAAGGATAATCAAATGACTATGGACAATAGGGTCTGGAAAGGACTATGAACAATAGGGCCTGAAAAGGACTATGAACTATAGGGCCTGAAAAGGACTTTGTAAAACGTAGCATTTATACATGTTGAATATTTTTATGCACATGTGCCCATTTTAAATGCCTGATTTATCTTGTTCATAATGCCAAAGTTATAGACAGTTATATATTGTCTTGTTAGGGAAGTACTGCTTTTAAAAACAGCGATTACATGCTAAAATATTGTGTTAAAAAAAAAAAATAATAAAAATAAAAAATTGCTCTCAGGCTCAGTTGTATATCGCCGTACGGTTGAGTTGATGCAATTGCTCGCTGCCAAAAAATTACTTCCTGTGCAAGAACTGATCTACATTGTTCTTTGAATGCCAATATGCTATTTGTGAAATATTGATTGTATTATTGCTGGTATAACTTTATTTCCATACAATGGCAACCCCACTTAGTGGTACCATAGGTGTCATCCCCCCGTTCGATTCAACTCAAATCGAAGAATGGATTGAGTTGCTAGAGGCTTGGTATTATGCTAATAATGTTGCTACCGACGAAAAGAAGCGTTCAGTCTTGTTGACAAGCCTAGGGAGTAAGGGTTATCATACACTCAGAGCCCTTCTGCAGCCCCATAAGCCGACAGAAAAGTCATACAAGGATTGTATTGACTTATTGACATGTCACTTTGCACCAAAGCCTAGTGAAACTGTACTACGCTATCGCTTCTATACACGCTCACAAAAGCCAAATGAAACTGTTGCTGAGTTTGTTGCTGGTCTTCGTCAGCTGAGTGAGCATTGTAGTTTCAAAGAGCTGAATAACATGCTTAGAGATCGCCTAGTAGTTGGATGTCGAGAGCCACACATTCAACGCAAACTACTCGGTGAGGCCAAATTGACGTTCGAGAGAGCACTGCAATTGGCAACAGCAATGGAAATGGCAAACAAAGGTGTGGAAAATATCAAGCAGATAAATAATCCAGCCGAGAGCACTACGGTCAACAAAATGCACCTTAGGAAGTCAAAGCCAAGCAAGCCATTTGCCAAGTCTAACAGTGACCAACTGCCCAGATATAAAAGTACTGAGGTCACTAGTAGTAGCCACACATATAACGTTAGCACCCGCAGATGTTGGCGTTGTGGTGGAGCACATGCCCCAGAGTTATGCCGATTCAAAACAGAGCAATGCCACAAGTGCCAACGTACAGGCCATACAAAAAGTCAGTGTGAGAAGGTTGCCGCCTTCAACAGCAAAAGAAAGTTTAAGCCTAAGGCTCATCACTTGCAAGAAGATGAAGACCAGGTGGAAGAAATGGAGTTTGCCGCTTTAAGTCACCTGGAGAGTTGCACTCTCAACAAGTTGATGACATCTAAGCCCTATCACTTAATGATGAAAATAAATGGTCAATAAGTCAACATGGAGTTAGACACAGGAAGCCCCTGGACTATTATTTCATCGAAGACCTATAGTAAGGTCGGGAAGTTGAGTGATCTGAAGCCAAGCAAAGCTGGACTTAAGACGTATACAGGAAACAAAGTTCCTATTATAGGTGAGGCCATGGTTTCCGTTCAGCATGCATCTCATTCAGCCAAACAGTTGCCCCTGTTTGTTGTAGATGAAGGAGTAAGTCTGATTGGGAGAGAGTGGATTGAGCAAATCCCACTGCCATTAATAGAGATACTACCTTGCCACGCCGTTAGTGACAACACTGACATTGACACAATAGCCGAGTTGAATAAAATACTCGAAGCACATGAGCAAGTCTTTGACGACAGCACCCTTGGACTTCTGCAAGGTTTCAAGGCCAAAGTGTATCCTGTGAAGGAAGAGCCCAGGTTCTTCAAAGCCGCACCAGTTGCGTATGCTACTAGACAGAAAATCGATAAGTGCCTCGATGAAATGCTAGAGCAAGGGGTACTAGAAGCTGTTAAATTCTCTGATTATGCCTGCCCAATTGTGGTCGCCCCTAAGCCTAATGGACAGATTCGCATCTGCGGGAACTGCAAGATAACTGCAAACAAGGTTCTTCGCCTAGAACAATATCCCCTTCCAACTTTGGAAGACATGATGCAAGATCTTCAAGGTGGTCAGAAATATACAAAGATTGACTTGTCTCACGCCTATCACCAAATTGAGTTGGATGAAGAAGCCCGCAAGTATACAACTATCAATACTCATCGTGGACTGTACCAATATACAAGAGAACCATTTGGCCTCGCTTCAGCGCCAGCCTTATTCCAACGAACAATTGAGTCCTTGATAGCAGACATCCCTATGTGCCGCCCATACTTAGATGATATAATAATCACAGGTCATACCGACGCAGAGCATCTGGAAAATGTGAAAACTGTGCTTCAGCGTTTGGAAGAACATGGGATGAGAATCAGGAAAGGAAAGTGTGAGTTCCTGAAAGAATCAGTGACATATCTTGGTCATCGCATTGACGCAGAAGGAATACGACCAGTTGGAGACAAAGTAGAAGCAATTCGACAGACACCCGCGCCAAAGAACCAGGAAGAGTTGCAAGCATACCTGGGTCTTTTGGGTATTATCGCAAGTTTCTTCCCAACTTGTCTACGCAGATAGCACCACTGATAATGTTGCTGAAAGCCGAATACAAAAGTGGAAAGAAGTCTAGAGCAATCCCAAAGACTTCGATCAACCCGAATTTCAAATGGGGTCCAGCACAGCAACAAGCCTTTGCCAAGTCTAAGAAGTTGTTGGAGAGTGATGCGCTACTGGTGCACTTTGACCCCAAGAAACCGTTGTTGCTACAAACAGACGCAAGCCCATATGGACTAGGTGCTGTTCTCAGCCATGAGATGCCAGATGGAACAGATAAGCCTATAGCTTTTGCCTCCAGAACACTAACGCCAAGTGAGCAAAATTACGCACAGTATGAGAAGGAAAGTCTCTCAATAGTCTTCGGATTGAAGAAGTTCCATAAGTATCTACATGGTCATAGATTCTGCATAGTAACAGATCATAAGCCATTGGTATCACTTTTTGGAGATAAGCCAGCCAGCCCTATGCCTTCTGCAAGAGTAGCCCGATGGCACATGTTACTCTCAGCGTATGAATATTCCATCGTCCACAAAGCAGGCAAACTGCACGCAAATGCAGATGCTTTGTCACGCTTGCCAGTAAGCACCAAGGAAGATGAGGCTCCTTGGATCCATGACGAATTGGACAACTCAGTCGAGAAAACACGCATCAACTTACTGGTAGAAGTTGAAAGCCGACCAGTAGATGCCCAGGAGTTGAAGGTCTTGACAGACAAAGACCCCCTTCTGTCAAAAGTGCGTAGCTACATCCTTCGGGGATGGCCAGATAAACATAACACCAGAGGAGAGTTGTCTTCATACAGTAGCAAACAACAAGAGCTCAGCCTTGAAGATGGTGTTGTACTATGGGGTTCAAGGGTAGTGATTCCACAAGATGCCAAGCTACGTAAGCTCCTAATGCAAGAATTGCATGCTACCCACCCAGGAATTGTGAAAATGAAGATGCTGGCCCGGTCATACTTTTGGTGGCCAGGAGTTGACAAAGAACTAGAAACCCTAGTGAAAGAATGCCCAAGTTGTCAGGAAAACCAGAAGCTGCCACCACATAGCCCAATTCATCCATGGGAGTTCCCTGAGGGCCCGTGGCAACGCTTGCACATCGACTACGCCTTAGTTGAAGGTCACGAAGTGCTGATAGTGGTGGATGCTTACAGCAAATGGATAGATGCAATTAAAGTCCACTCTGCCTCATCTCAGTCTACCGTAAAGGTGTTGCGGAGATTGTTTGCATCCCATGGCATTCCAGAAACCATTGCAAGTGATAATGGTACACCATTCGTATCAGAGGAGTTCTTTTGTTTTCTCACGGACAATGGAGTGGAACACATTCAAACTGCTCCAAAGCACCCTTCCAGTAACGGCTTAGCTGAAAGAGCTGTCCAGACAGTTAAGCATGGAATCCGAAAAATCAAAGGAGGTGACCTGGAGTCGAGATTGCAGAAGTTTCTACTTCAGTACAGAGTAACCCCACAAGCAAGTACAGGAAAGAGTCCAAGCGAACTCCTGTATAAACGACTACTACGTACCAAACTAGACATGATACGCCCCAACCTTGCCAAGAAAGTAAAACGACAACAAAAACACATGAAAGATCAAGCAGATAGAGGAACTAAACCGAGAACCCTCAAGACAGAAGATAGTGTCTTGGTAAAGAACTTCGGAGCAGGTCCTACCTGGTTGCGTGGTCATGTCAGAAGTGTCATCAGATCTAGTCTTTTTGAGATACAGCTGGATGATGGTAGATCAGTGAGACGCCACATCGATCACATGAGATATGGGAAGTACAACCCAACTCAAACAAATGTGCCTGAAGTCATTATTCCGGACTACCAAGAAGAAACCATACAACTGCCCACATGTACAACTGATCAAATTCAAAGCCAAATCACTGTACAACAAGAAGTTGATTCTGCTGATCCTTCTCCTGAACCAGATCAATCAAATCAGCAGTTACACTCTCCTTCACCAAGAGTTTCTGCTAGAGCCAGACGTCCCCCAGAACACTTGAAAGATTACATTCTGTATAAGTAATTACAATTATACTCACATAACGATCTGCAGTATTGCAATTTTTTTTGGTAATCAAACTTCTTGCCCACTTGTTTCAAAGTTGAAACAAAGTTCATGATTGCATATCTCCAGTTTTTGGTTAAAAAAAAAAAAAAAAATGTTGGTTGTTAATGAGTTTTTCATGTTTGCGATTTTAAAAGTTGCCCTGTTGTTATCTAAAAAGGGAGGAATGTAGTGTATTCACTTAAATCGTATTGCCACTTTAAGAGTTACGCATGCGCATTCCAGTTGTGTTGTAAGAAGTTTAGTTTTATGTTCAGAACTACAATGGAATAAGTGCCGCACATTCAGTGCTCCAGTTTGGACTAATAAATATATTAAGAAGTTACACATTGCCGTACGGTGGTTACTTTAGGGATAGGACATAACAACATCGAAAAAAGCGCTAATGATTGGTTTGATACACCAAAAGCCTCTCCTCAAATAATAAATAACGAATAACAGTTATGGAAATGCCCCAGTTTGCAGCAAATTATACATGTCTAGTTACACCTCTGACGTTCATAAATGGTTCCCAATGATTTGATATTCTCAAAAGTGGAGAAGATCATTTAACCTGAAAGGAGAGATCGTTTACATAGGAGTACAAGTGAATTGGTTTTATTTAAAGACATGCTGTAAAGTAACATGTTTGTGCTAAAATTACACTAAAATAAAAACAAAGATACATTCATTTTGTCACCAAAGACATGCCTGCTAGATACATAGAAACCACTCTTAGACAGAGTAGAAAATAAATTAAGTTTCTCGTCAAGGTTTTTTTTCTAGAAAGTGAAGCATTTGGGCTGTTTCCAAGAGGGCTAAATCCAAGAGGCTAGTTTGACTGGAATAGGTTTTCTCCCTACTGTTTGCCACTCATTATTGACTGCGTGCAATGGCTGTTATTACAATGGAAATGCTCAAACAAGAAAGGCTTTTAAATGTTTGGCATGCATGGCACTTCGCTTTTTTGATTTGTGTTCGATGTTTTAATGATTATAATATTATGATTGATTTAATAAACAAACTATTTGATAAAAAAAATCGTTGTGGCCTTGGAAAGGGCAGCGAGAGGGTACAAGAAACTGGTTTATTTTTGTATTTGGCCTTTTGAGGCTGTAAAAGCTCAGACTTTTAAGCGATTCGGCTATCGTTCTCTTTACGTCAGTTGTCTCGTCGATTAATGGACGATGAGTTGACGTTAAGTAGGAGCTCGTTCAGCTGCTCTCTCCTCTGTTGTATTTAAAAGCATGTGAGCAAAAGAATCACTTGATTGAGTTGCCAAAAAGTAATCAAAGACCAAAAAAAAAAGCAAACGGTGTAAGGAAGCTCATGTGTATTTTCATAATTTAAAGAGGTCCATTTTGGAATTAATAATTTAATCTACCTGAATCTGGAACTGACTGGGCATTTTAGGAACGAAATACTTAATCATGCCCATGCTATGGAAGACTTTTTGGGCAGCATACTTACAAGGTAAATCAATTGTTCTCGGAACTTCACACAAGCTCCGGAACCTTCAGAGCTGTGTATTGAGAGAGATGCGACATAGAGGGACCAGTTGTCTTAGGTCACATGGTTGCAGTCTAGTATGGCACCCTGTGCGCGCACATGCATGTTTGGAACCTTCTTATCGTAAGTTGTCGTAACTCTTTCAATACACAGCTCTGGGAACCTTGTAGCAATGCTGCCCCCTAGTGTCCATTTTTCCAGAGTTAAACAGGCACTTCTATATCTTCAAAACTTCAATATTAGGAAAGTCATTTGTTATTTCTTTGTACGTCTTTGGTACGTCAAATCTTTTGGACATTCTTAATGAAGTTCAATACCTGCTCCAACTTTGTTCGAAGTCCAGTCAGTTTATTCTTCTGCTCCGTGCCGGAAGTGCTTGTACCAGACGATTCACCATAACCCTGCGACTGCATCATACTCAAACTCAAACTTTTGTCATCGACCGTCAAGAGCAGATAAACCTAAAAGGAAGATCACCACTTAATATTGTACTTGCATAACAAAGTTAGGGTTGGAATCCAACAACAAACGTCATCATGACGTCACTTCATGTTTATATGCTATGATCCAGAAATTTGATGGATACTGCTTCCAAAATGGTTATTGGAATGCAAGGTGGCACCATACATGTTAGGCTGTGCTGCATTATTTATGTAATTATGAGCGTGCGCACACGTCCGAAACCAATAGATTTAGCTCGTATGTCTTCTGCCACCTAGCGTCCGGATTTGTAATTGAGCGTTACCCCGTCTGATAATAGAATGCCGCATATCGGAGCCAAAATGTTCTGTGATTGGACAAAGACACCGCGGGGTTGATTGACAAATTAATAACTCTTTATATAAACAACTAGAAGTTTAGGTCATGTGCGATAATATACATTTCAAACCTCTCTTATTGTACTTTCAACCATGCAAAGTGTCAAATCTCTGTACGGTGCTTCTTGCTAATGAAATGTTCCCTAACTATCTGATGACGACCGGAAATCACTAGATGAAACGTCGCAAAGGAGGTTTTATAAAAACTCTTAAACAACTAATCACCTTTGGGATAAAGTTGAGTCATAAGACAGACGTGTTGACAAGTACGATGGCCAAACCAGGGATGGCAAACGTAACATTGACGTCATCACCCACAATTGCCATTGTGGGTACAGTTAAGGCTACAGTCAAGGAGACGATGTACAATGATAACGCGATAAATTTACCTGGAAGACAATATAAGGTTGGGAGGAAGTTAAATATCTAATCCGGAACTTATAAGGGGTCTTGTCAAAATTAATTCCGGACAGACCGCTGGACAAGGTTCATCCGATGTCCAACTTTTGTTGGACGGACCATCGGATTGGAGTTCCAATGAGACAATGTTTCACACGCTGAACAGTATCCTCCCGTCCGATGCACAGTACACAAGGCACCCCACTGAGAGCTCTGCGGTTTCACTGGCTGCTTAATCACCAATATACACAAACTCGGGTTTAATAGCAGTGTGGAGTGAGTCTGGTCGACTCTAGTCAGCCACCCGATCTTGCTCAATACATTACGAATTAAGCATGAAGTCGAGGCTCTACACGCAAATGGCGGATCCGTGCAAATAGCGAAAAAGCGAAATAACAAAAGAATTACGCTTTCAGCTTAATGCTGACATGAATGAGATTACTATATTTGTCTTACCTGAACAATATTGAATCTAGAGGCAACTTGATTGACTATCACAGCCTCTGCTGATATTACAGGACCCCATGTTATAGGTACAGGTGGCCCCGTGTAGGCTAAGGTATAAAGGTGTCGCAGACTATCCTCTGGATCCCCTGCCTGTTTAACAGGTGTCAGTGTAATTGTTATATGTTTGTTATGCCCGAACATGGCTAGCCCCCACTCTTGGCAAGGGGATTCGAGAAAGAAAATATCTAAGTTGAAAATAACTTGAAGGTTGGAACTCAATTTCCTCAAAAAAAAACAGTCTATAGATTGTAGAATGGAGGGAAAATGCACCAGGCAAGAAATTTCACAGAAGTGATGGAATTTACAGCCGCTGCCCAGGTCCCTTGTGTTTTGTGATGCACGTAAAAGAAACCAGTTACACTTATTGCTATTAAAGAACGGGTTTGTCCCGCCGTTTCTGACAGTGGCTGCAAGTCTATTAGACATTACATGTCTTAAAGATGTAATACAGAATTAGTAAGGATAAAAGACCCACTGTTTAATTTGAGTTTACTAGATTAAAAAGTTCGTACTAGAAACTTTTTTTCTGTGAGATATTTCCCTCTGAAATTAAGCCATATTCGAGAAAAACGGTTCCTGAAAACCTAAAAGAACACAACAGCTGGTTTCAACCAAAATTAAGGACATTGTCTTTACATACTGAAAATTATGCTTGTTTATCTCTGTTTCCTCGTGGCTCACCACAACGGATTAAGACCACATTTTCAGAGGTTTGTTATTTCATGTAAAAGATTGAACACAAAAACCGTGAACACTTTCTGCGACTATTTGTCAGCTCTACCAGTCCTGTATAATACCTTCAAAATAATAACCGCTTTGAAACACCCATAGATAAAGCGCTATAAACAAATTATTTCAACAATAAAACATTGTGCAATTACACAAAATATGCATGAAACAAAATGTTTAAGCAAAACAATTTACAGCAAACTGTAAAGCTAAACTGCGTTTTGCTCTTATGTCTGTATCGTACTGTTAAAAGTCGTGTTTTAGATTGACACAATTCAAGTAGCTCTTGAAAATCGATCGTAAATTCCCCGCGACTGAAAAATTTATTTATATGAATAAATATGTGTCTAATTCTCCCTTCAACATGCTTTACGTTACAGGAAATAGAATTTAATTTAATAAAGTGAGATTCCTGTACAATCAAGCAGCACCCGTCAAAGCTTACATAATTGATTTTTTAGGGCTTTAATTCTTCTCATGAACTGTGACACTCCATGAATGTTTATTTCCCATTTTTGTGTGTGTGATTTTTCATTTCTTTATTTCATCGCAATGCTGAAATTACTGGTAAGTATGTGCCGTTTGCCCCAAATCAAAACAAACAACAAACAACGACAAGAACAACAAGTACCAAAATAGTTGAAACAAGATTTTAGTGATAATTATAATATTTCCCTGTTACCAGATCGGACAAACAATAACTGATTTATACGCTGTTTAGGCGTTAGAGCTACATGAATCTATCGTGAAATAGGGCAAAATGTTTAATTTAAAGGCACCGGACACTATTGGTAAGTACTAGAAATAATTGTTAGCATAAAAACTTACTTGGTAACGAGCAATGGAGAGCTGTTGATAGTATAAACATTGTGAGAAACGGCTCCCTCTGAAGTAACGTGGTATTTGAGAAAGAAGTAATTTCTCCGTAAAATATTTGAATTGATTTTGAGACCTCACGCGTGAGGTCTCGAAATCAAGCATATGAAAGCACACAACCTCGTGTGACAAGGGTGTTTTTTCTTCCATTATTATCTCGCAACTTCGACGACCAATTGAGTTAAATTTTTCACAGGTTTGTTATTTTGTGCATATGTTGAGATACGCCAAGTGAGAAGACTGGTCTTTGACAATAGTATCAAAGGTGTCCAGTGTCTTTAAAGGAATCAAAAGTTAATATTTCGAGAGCGGCGCAAGAATGTGCTGTCAACTGATTGAGCAATGCGTACGCTCTCACTAACATCGTAAGATACACTTTGGTTTCACAAATTGCTTACTACTTCCTTACCCCAGTCCAATTCCATCGCATTTGTAGGCGATAGCCATCCAGAATTCCCGCTAAGCTGTTGACATGACCCAAGGCAGTTTGAGCTACCTGGGGTAGCTGTTTTGAAAAGCGTTCAACTTTAGAAGCTGTTTTAGTTCGATCGCAAGTTTTTACTACGGTAATAGGTGTCTGTCGGCTCGTGACGTCGGTGACATCAAATTAGAAGGATTTGAGCTCATATTCAAATGCGACATCAGACCTGTTAATCTGAGGGGCAGGGGAGGGGGCAAGCTTAAATTTCAAAGGGACAAACATTAGTCTTGAATGTAATTTTGTTTTGCTGAAAAATGCATTGTTAATCATTACCACAATAATGGAATTACACCTGCGTTATTCTCGAGCCGTGGGTAACGCGTACATTAATTGCATAGATGCAATGGTTTTGGGTTAAAATCCATTTCGACCATCGGGGACAAACTGAGGAGGGGAAATGAGGAGGGGGGGGGGCAGGAGATCCTGAGGAGGTTCTGCGACTCCTTTATGCCCTAGCCTACACGGGCTATATGGGGACCTAACGTTTCAGCAGAGGCTGTGATAGTCAATCAATTTGCCTCTAGATTCAATATTCTTCTGATAATTGTAAACAAAAGATCGGTACTGTAAAATTATCTCACAAATTTGTCCCTGATTAACCCAGTAGAATGAATTGTGTCGATCTGTTTAATTGTATAAACCGTAAATTTTACGGTTACTGTTTTGTATGTACCGATGCTCCTTGTATTGGCAAATCTCCATAAAATCACTGTCTTGCTTTGTTATTGATTTGTAAGAAAATGTGTAATTCCACCCCCCCCCGAAGGTCGTAAATTTTGGGTCTTCAATGATTTGTTTGGATTTTCTCAAAGCTTAAAGTTTTGGTTTGGATGCTAATTGAAAAAATCGTCAAACGAACAAAACATTTCAAGAACTAAGATGTGTAGTGTTTTTAATTTAAAGTCCGGAGACATAAGAAGGCTTGACACCTTGGTTTGGGTTGCTCAGCAGGCTCAACATTTACCCTGTAGACTGCTTTGTTTATTTCACCATTCAAAGAAAACCTATTGCAAAAATAGATCAAAACATCTTATAACTTATCATGTCAAGTAATAACCAATTTTACAGATTATTGAAAACGTAGATAACCATCCACCTCGGTTTACATTACATAATATTGTGCATGACACCTAGTTGAGCACTATAGCTCCATGCATGTACATTTTATACCATGTGCTATTTATCCATTACACAATTGTTACCCAAATTTAGCCAAAATATGATTACAAAATCCTACTCACCAACCGATTCTGTTTCTCTAATTATTTGTCATTACAATGGCTCCATGAGCGGGTCCTTTAGATCACTTCCTCCACCCCAAAAAGATGGATCTACTCCCCCATTGTTCACCAAACTTGCCAACTTTCAGGTGGCCAAACAGAAAAGGACCCAGCAAAT
The DNA here is from genome assembly GCA_032158295.1 of Pycnopodia helianthoides. Classification (NCBI taxonomy): domain Eukaryota; kingdom Metazoa; phylum Echinodermata; class Asteroidea; order Forcipulatida; family Asteriidae; genus Pycnopodia; species Pycnopodia helianthoides. The sequence goes on from CM063262.1 coordinate 8,876,821, forward strand.
AGACCCGGCCTCCTAACCCAGCTAATATTACTACGCTTCACCCTCATTAACTACCAATCTCACCCATGAAAAGCTGAAGATTGAAAGTAACATAGTGAATATTTGTATAATTATGTGTAATCAATTTACATACCAGCAATGAAGACTAAATTATTTTAACAATAAATAACCCCCAAAGTTATGCCTTTTCACACCTTTGCAATTTGTATCAGTGCGACGACCATTAAAGCACAACAGCGCCCTCTAATGGTTAACAAAATCATCCAACCAAACTTTCTATTGACACAACAAAATGCCCTTGGGTGTATTAAAATCTTGAATCATCACAGATGGTTGTGTTGTATACTTTGCGTCCATAGTTTTCCTTGGAGGTTGGTTTAACATTGTCAGAGAAATTAGCAGATAGGTCTGTATATCCCTATACCGTATGCGGCAATGGTCAAACAAAGAAGATGGGCTGGCGTCGAGTTGCGTTCATTTACGAGGAGTCGCCATAAGTTGCGGAGGTGGGCTTGGAACGGTTTACATGTAGACCCTTGCATATGACGTCACAAGCTCAAACAGCGCCCTCACTCGCGTCAAGGGAAGACCAATCAGTGGCTGAGATTTGCGCGTGGCGCGTACCCTCACAGTCTTTTGAACACGCAGTTGTGGGGACTTGGTATTAATGTAATTTTTGTCCATTCTCTGAAAAATTTCCCTGTTTTCATTGATTGATTTCAGCGATGGCGGTAAACGCTTGGTATCTATTTGTAGTAATATATCGTCATCGCTTTCACGACGTGACGATTCTACACCACAGCCAAAGTTTCGTGTATGGAGAAAAATTCGTATAAAGTTGAACTATTTGTTTAACTGCTCACGAAGACTGCTCACTCACTTTTTTTTTTTACATTTTACTACAAAAATAAAACTGACTTCGTTATTCATATAGAACTGTTAATTATGTTTTCAACTGTGCAACTGCTTTGATTAATTCCTACATACATTTGTCACTTCGTGAAGAAACGAGAAGTGCATGCAAAGCGCTGTGCGATTGCATACTGAGATTTGTCAATTCGTGACGACGCTAAACTTAAATAGCAGCTAAAAAACAACAACACGCGGTAACACGGATAGCTGTCAATATCCTATATGGAAATGTGCTATTTTGACTTTATTAGAAGGAGTGTAAGTGGCTCAAGTTTGTGTGGGGAGTTGCGCACTGAAGACTACGAACTTGCCGACATTGATAATAAGCTGCGAGGGACCAGAGAGTTCCGGGGAAAAGTCCCAGCTTTCTCTTGGAGCCAGGTGTAGAAAATACCTCCACAACGGGCTTATTCTCTGTTCAACTCTGCAAGCTCCATAGGTTGGTTTTAATAATTGCTCTACACCGTTTCCCCCTTCAGCTATGTGGCTATGTGCAAGAGAGCTCAGGGAGTCTTGATCCAAGACGTTTCTATTCTGTAGACCGCGATCCACCCTTGTCACATAATTGCAGCCGGTAGAGGGCACTGTATCTACACGAAAAGCCTCACCCCGCGATTTGAGCCGTTCATGGGCTGACAGCGGTTCGCGGCAAAATGTCGTCCTCTACCAGCTGCAATTCGTGACCAGGTTGGATTGTGGACGACAGAGTATAAACGTCTAGCACCTAGAATAGAGTTCTGGCCGTGTGATGATAATATCCACATACAACTTATCCAACCATATTTTATAAGGGTATAACTTTACGTATTCATAAAGTCTTCCTGAGTTTCACCGCGATGTCTTTTGTTCATGCTTAATTAATAACAACAATGAAGTTAACTTGAGTAAGAAACTAAAGCTTAAGTCTTAAAAAGTCTGTTTGTTTATTTGTTTGTTTTGACGTTCAGATCTTTTCACCAAGTCTACCTGACCACGAATTGAGACACCCAGCCCAGCAGGAGGAGAGCTTCTACACCCACCCAGCAAGGATCGCTGCTGCCACCGCGTGTTCAACTAGGAGACAACGGAATGTTTGTAGCCCCAAATATCAGGTACGTATCACAGTTCAGCCAACAATTTGGTTTGGAATGGCACGGGAGAGGAGGATATGTCAGGATTGAGGTCACATGCTAACAAAAGGCCTAGTTTGTCAGGGAAAGACTTTAATGCAAGTCTATAGTCTAGTCACCCCACCCCCTGCAATAACACCTTAAAAAATGATGAGATGTATAGAGTCGTCTTGAATTATTACTAAATGTGTATCTTGTTCACGCTAAATATAAAGAGACAAGTGAGTCAATCTTTGTTACCCATGATAACTTGAACTTTGGTCTTAAAAAGGGTTGTTTTTCTTGTGTCGTTCAGGTCTTTTCAACAACTCTGGCTGACCAGTGAAGTTGAAGGTTTCTATGGAGTGTGTGGTATTGGTTTTTCTGACGATGTGGAAATCTACAAATGTAGGACAAGATCTTGGGGACATCGAATGGTAAGAGAAGATCTAACCCAATTCCCTCCCCATTTATTCTCTGCAGGATGCTCGACCAAGTAATCGCTGATGTTTTCAACTTGTATGGTTTTATTGTGATGTCAACAATATTCATGGGCTTTTCCATGTATTGCATATTGGTCGTGGCCAGTGATGCCTCTTCGTTAGGTTTTGATCTCATTTCGCTCGTACAATTTTCCCGGGGAAGTCTCAAACTGAAGTTCTACACTGACATGTTGAATTAATATGACATTCATTGACATTTTAAATTACTACTGTTAGAAACTACCTTTAATGTGGGCAGCTGCACACTCTCTTTCTAGATATATTAACAATCATGCTAAAATCGTAGTCAACAGTAGAATTGTAAAGCTTCATTTAAATGAAGCATCATTAAAATTTGGTTTAATCCACCCTATTAAATAACCCAGGTCAGAATTTACCCGTTTTCGGTTCTGACCCATTTGTGGGTCAGTTTGACCCAGAACTTGTATCATATTGACCCACAAATCGGTCAACTGACGCAGAATCTAACACAAAATCAGTTTCCTGGTAAGCTTGACCCATAAATGGGTCACGTCCCCTTGGACCCCGGATCTGGGTCAATTCTGACTCTGAACTTTTTAGAACGTACGACTTCCGAGGTGATCCTGGCTGCGTTTAATTATCCCTCGTCTTAAGGAAAGTAGAACGAACCTCGGGATCACCTCGGGTGTCGCAGTTTCAAACAAATACTCGGAACAATCGATACGAATTCGAAAACTATAAATATGCCTTTTTCGCTTTTGCAAAACTAAGAGGAAACGCAAGGTTTGAGTTCTGGTACGCCAGCATCTCAGCTGGTAATTTTTTTCCAGGACAATGGAATTGTGTTGTAGTATTTGAACATCTACACAATAATTTATTTATTTTTTTAAACTGGACAGTCTTGAAATGTCTATTTTGATTATGCTTGTTGAAGAACTTAACTTATGTTGAACCTTCCTACATTTATTCATAATTATGTTAAATAGGACAATGTGAACAATTTAAATATTTAGCGAACTGCTGTTTAAATTACAAAATTATATTCAGTCATAACAATACGAATTATGATCCAAAATGCATTGATTATCGGCATCATAAATACAACATTGTTGCTGCAGGTATTCGCATCATCGCATTGTAAGCCATTCAAGGTGCAATATAAACGGGTGTCATAATTTAAACAAAGCTCTGCTTTACCTTTTATTCTAAATAGTGAGCGCTTTGATACAGACCGTCTGGGGTGCATTATTAAGACGATAAAGCGCAACAGACCTTTTGCACGTGACGTCATTTAGTAGTGCGCCCTCGGCTAGAGGTCAACAGAAGGTTGCTCATTGGCCCATCCTGCGCGCCGCACGTACATAGATGTGCGTTTTCCATTGTTACGTCATCTTTTTACCTCTAAGGTGGCGGCGTAATGACGTCAATACATAAGGTCTATAGAAGAAATACACATCATTTAGACTATTTAATATTACACTCTAAGGTGTGAGACTATTAGTTTAACTTTAAAATGCCTCATCAAAGTTCATTTCGCATTCGCTTCACAACCGTTGACTTTAATGGAAAAGTTGGTTTCCAAACAAGACCCTTTTTCGTGAGGATGTAGCATTGAACTCCTCACTCTCGCTGGATGGTTTCTTACTCATACTTGTACATCTTTGCACACAGCTGTTGAAGTTCCTTTTGTCTCTGAATTAATAGGACGAAAAACACATGATAATGAGGTCAAGAAGTCGACTTGTCTTTGATTATTATGTCCTCAACCAAAAACCTTCAACCGATATTCGAAATGTAATATATACAGTCGTAATAGCCAGTCCCCCAAAATATTTATAATAATAAAACTCAAAATAAATAAATGTCTACAGAATTGTTGTAGCTTTTGTTTCAAAAGCACAAAGAGAGATAAGAGGAAATGTAACTAAAGTTTAACTGTGAAAGTTTCAGAAGGAGGCAGACGTAAGTAATTTCTGTAGGAGTTTTGTTTTACCTGTTGGAGTTTTGATCGTAGTTCGGAAACCTGCTTCCTGGACGTGTTGCCGTATCCCTCTGTATTAATCATACTCACGCGAATGCCTTTATCCTCTAGAGTAAGCAGCAGGTGCACCTATCAAAGTGTGATATTGATCAATATACTGACATAATTAAACTAATAACAAATGGCTTAACTGGCAGGGGAATACCGGATCAGAGGTCGAGGTTAAACACAAATGTTATAATGTTGATTTCTAAGTAAACTTGCCGAAGGGTCTAACCCAACGCTTCTCCATCTGTAAATGTTTTTTTGTAATCATTATTTCTTTTTTACATTTTAGTAAAGATGAATTACAAAGTGGAGCCTTTTTATTTTTACCCTGGGTAGGGGCTGGCTTAGAATAAAAAAAAATGCACCAAACCACTAAACACAATTTCTCTCATTTACTCCAACTATGTTCAAACCTTTTGTGAAAAAGCTGCCTTCCTTTATTGAGTTATACATATCAGTTTAACATTAATTTTCTTTTGTCCATTCCGAGTCTTAAATAGTTTAAAAAGTTACCTTTGGGATAAAATTAAGGCAAAGCACAACTGTGTTCACCAAAACGATGGCTGCTGAGGGAATCACATACGTCATGTTGACGTCATCACCCAATATAGTCATTGTTGGAACGGTCAGAGCAATGGTCAGAGAGACAATGTACACGGAGGCTGCGATGTATTTACCTAAAGGACAATTCGGGAAACAAAGCCAAGATAAATCATGCATCCGAGAATAAAACGCAATATTTTAAATGTTGTTCTTTTTTATATATTTATGTAGAAGCACTGTCCCACTCAGTAACTATAATGATAATGTATAATCTACGATAATAGTCAACCTCAAAGATTATTTTGTACTTTTTAATTCTTTTAAAACCTCCGTCCGTATGTTTTTTCAGAGTTGTGAATGATTTATGCTTTTAGTCCAACTCTCTTTTAGTTCCTTACCTTGTTATTTTCCATTATACTTTATTCGGCACTTGCACATCAGCAAACAATAATTATATAAAAAGGGGACCACATTGTACAGTAAAAAGGCATAAAAGTTACAATCGGTATTAGCCAAGGTCGATATAAAGAATACAAAACAAGTGACAACAAAGTGAATTGAAACTGAACAATCGAGGTTTGTCAGGACAATCAAAAGTGAAAGCACCCACCATCCCGAGGTGTGTTACTGTGCAGCCTGGGGTTAGGTATCAAAACAAAAACAAGCACAGTTTATAGAGTAGAATACGCACAAACCGAACAGTCAGCACATACATTCATATCAGATCCGTAGAAAATCCTTATAATTTGTACAATTAAAATAATTGGAATAAAATAGCTTTGAAACATTGAACACATGGATAACTAAGTTAAAGACTGTACTTACTGTCGTTAAGCTGTGAGATACAAATATTTCTCGTCTGCCAGGCTAGGAAGAGACCAAAGGTCAACAGAACACCCTTCACGCCGTAGAGGGCCATTGTGAAGTACTGCGCATGGTCACTACTGCAATATCTTACAACGGGGACATTGAATATTTCCTTCTCAGGTTCAGTCGTATTAAGCTGCATAACAAATAAAATTTAATTTACTTTTTTTTTTTTTTTTTTTTTTTACAAGCAAGGGCATTTAATTGTTTGTGTTTATTGCGGCTGCTTTAATGACAGCACACCTTTTTAAAAAATGCATTTCATTTACTTCAACAGGTTCTGTATAACGCTAACAAGGTCACTTTAGCAAATCTTTTTTTTTTACGAGACTCGTTTACCTGTGGCTCCAAGAATGTTTCGTACACGTGCGTCGTGTCCAAGGTAATCCAAAGGACAAAAATGACGCAATCAATGACAGAAATCATCAACACCCCGCTGATAAGTTTCCAGTCAGGTAGATCCTAAGTTTTTGAAAAGAAACGTAGGTTAACAAATTGGGTACGATCTGTAATGTCACATTAACATGTTTCTTCTTATATCATAAACGTTACGTTGCGGCAGACTCTATTCTTCGTACTCATATTTTCTTTACATGTACGTATATACACCCGGTATGGTGCCAAAGACGGTTGATAATATTTGGGGGGGCTTTGCCATCGGACGGAGGGTTAACTTTGACCTTTCCATTATGCCCGTTGGCATTAACACACTTTCGATATATAACGGTTTTCTTTGTTTATTTGTTTTCTTACAATTTGTTTGAATTGCTTGACTGCCACGGTGAAGATCGCGTGTATCCGATATGTCTTCATGAAGACAGAACCGAAAGCCAGAGATAATCCCAGGGATATTAGCAATCTCTCAACCTGTAATGGAACAGTAATCGAGAAAAATAAAATAAAAATTATGCTCACTTGGGTGTTATTCGAAAAACTATGTTTTATCACTGCTAATTTAATTACCTTATACTCACATGACACTTGATGACGATGGCCGTGTCAGGCAGGTCGGTCTTGTCCCATCCTGAGGCAAAGACCGAGGCGTAGAGAAGCAGACAACCGACTACAGTCAGTTTACTTAAGGGAGGACTCGACATCTTAATGGCCCTGGATTCAGAATAATTTCGTGTATAAAGTGTCAGATGTAGACTAAAAACTGTGTTCTAATCCTGCGGTCAGCATGGTCATTAGCCGTTACATTGACGCGTTGCATAACACCGTGGTACACAATAAAGCCCGCCACCCAGTGGCTTCCGCAGCAAGGCAGCCCTATACACAATTACTTAATTATTAAACCACACAAGGACTTCTTACTTGAGAAAAAAGGTTATTGGTAAAACAGCTACCTGTTAAAATAAAAGATAAGGTTTCACATTGAAAATATCATAACATTAGACCATCGCTTATAAAAGCATATCACATGCAGTTCTAATTTGGATTATAATTTGATATAATCCTTTAATCCATTCGGACGGGTGAGTGTGTCACCCTAGAAAAATTGTGTCCTTTTTAATATTTCATAAATATACAGATGAACTACAAAAGATCAAAATGCTTGTCAACAATAAATTCCATTTGACTCTGTGTCTCCGGGGATGGTTTTAATACCTCCTGTGTTTATATCTGATGTTGATGAAGAGGAACGTCAAACCCATGACAGAGCCGAGTGTGGCGAGAGCGAAGAGCGTGATACGAGCTGTTGAAGATATCTCCTTGATTACTGTCCGTCTAGTAGTGCCGTCCACTGGGACGTGATCTCCTGGAAACATAAAATTGAATTTTCTAATCGGTGAAATATCATCGGGCAGGTGTTGCTATTTTTGAAAATTAGTAATAATAACAGCTGTGTTTATGTAGCGGCTCATACATGTACCATGACTTGAACGGAAATGTTTTGACGAGAGTTTTGAAATGTGTGACGGTGGTGGCTTGTTTGATGTGAAGAGGGAGATTATTCCATATGAGGTCCAGCAAGCTGAAAGCTTTTTTCACCATATGCTTTGGTGGTTACAGTTGGACTAACAAGGATGCCTTTGTTTTTATGGTAAGTAAAAAAAAAATGAAATGGGGTTCGATATTGATTGAAATTTGATATTTTGTGGTAAAGAACACAGACAAGTCATTAGACCCAACCTTTCCTACAGTGTTGTTTGATATTAGATCACCCCTCCTCTTACTTTACCTGCCCACGTAAGCACTGAACCTCCAGGAACTGTTTGAAACTCCTGCGTCTGGACCTTGTAAATCATAACCGTCTCGAACTTCTCACCTGTAACAACAGACGTAAAATCAGTCAGGATTCATCAGCATCATGTTTGATGAAGGCTCATGGTTCTGTGATTAAGAAGAGCCAGTTGCAACTCCATCTAAGTTTGTTACCGTGTTCAGACTTTGTGTTTGATTGTTCGAAGGTATTAAACCATTTGCTGCAATCTCCATTCTGCAATATGTCATACACAAAGAGTTCATGTTTTTGTGTAGAGTAATCACTCCATTTAGTTGGTGTTTTTATTGGAAATGTAGTGGATCTTTACACGTAAAATGTTGTATTCACTTCATTTAACCGTTCAGGCCGAGCTGACTAGGGGCCGAGATGATTTGGGACCGAGTTGACTCGAAATTCATGTGAAATATTTAAATAATTGAAAGCAAAATGAACTTACCGTGAACCTGCTCCACGTAGACATTCTCTGTCTGTCTTTGCCCATCCTTGATCAGAACTCGTCCCTAAGACAAGGTTTGATATTGTGTTGTTATAAGCATAGGGGAAATTATACCAGTTTTTCATTTTGCAGTATTAATCTAGATTTTGTTCTCAAGGAGATTATTAGGCTAGATCCTGGGAAGTCTTCTGGTCTGGACAACATCGATGGGAGGCTCTTTAAGAAAGCTGCGCCTGTAATTGCCCTCCCCCTGACACACATATTTGAGTCTCTCAAACAGTTCCTTCCCCCGAGCATGGCAAATGGCCAAGGTTATCCCAAACTTTAAAGCAGGTAATCGCAAAGCGCTCAATAATTACCGGCCAATATCAATTTTGCCCTTGGTCTCGAAAATCTTCGAAAAGGCTGTCCACGCCCAACTTCTCCCATACCTTACCTCAAATAACCTCCTATCCCCAAACCAATCCGGTTTCAGATCTGGGTACACCACAATTGCAGCAGTGGCTCGTGCTCATGACAAATGGCTTAATCATACTAACAATGGCAAGTTAGTTGGATCAGCATTTATTGATTTACAGAAAGCTTTTGACACTGTCAACCATAGTATACTTTTACAAAAGCTTTCATTCTATGGTTTATCCACCTCAGTTGTTGATTGGCTGACATCTTATTTATCGGGAAGGTCACAGCAAGTCTGTTTCAAATCAAAACTCTCTTTAGTCAACCCATTAATTCTGGGATTCCACAGGAATCAATTCAAGGGCCTGCTTTTTTCACTTTGTATTAATGACTTGACTAAATGTCTTAATCACTGCAACATTGACATGTATGCAGATGATACACTCATTTATTATGGTGACAGAAACACTGATGTCATTGAAAGTAAACTGAACGCAGATCTTCTCAGTTTGACTAATTGGCTGCAGGCAAACAAACTTACACTGCATCCTAAAAAAACAGAAGTCATTCTCGTTGGTACTACTCAAAAACTCAAAAAGAGCAATCCCCTTACAGTTTTGATTTCAGGCCAAATAGTACAACAAGTGGATTCTCATAAACATATTGGTGTACTCCTAGTTAAATATGGTTTAAATAAATAAATGAATAAATAAATAAAATAAATAAATAAATAAATAAATAAATAAATAAATAAATAAATAAATAAATAAATAAATAAATAAATAAATAAATAAATAAATAAATAAATAAATACAACATTTTAAAAAGGGTTTCCCGGAATGAAAACATTATAAATGGGCTTACCAGTAATCCGGTGAAGTCGAGGTTGTCGGCGTTCTTCAGGATGACCCTGGCCATCTCGTCATCAGAGTAACTAAAATCTTCAAGTCGTCGAGGAGGATCAAGATGCTGCAGGTCGGCTATGGAAGCATTGAGGGCCAGTGCTATGGCTATGATGCCGTCATACGTGTAGGGTAGCGTGTCGCCGGAAGAATGGTCTTGATTGTAAAAATCATAATGTCTCGGCAACGGTTTCTACAGAAAGAGTAGCGAAGTTCGATGGTACTATAACATTATTTAAATAAGCGAATGGGACAGAGTTGAATTTTATTACAAACAAACAACATCAACGGTTGTTTAATATTCTGTGGTTCAAAATTACCGAGAAAGCAGGATCCGAAGTTTTATCGGAAACAACGGGCTTACGCACGCTGGTGTCTTAGGGAAATCTGTCACCCAGAGATTCTGTCTCCCATATGGAAAATTAACATAAAGGGTTGAAGGAGGATGATTCAAATGAGGGCGCTATCAGAAGAAGATTGTACATAGTTCGCCGTATGGTGAAACACAATCTCCTGCCACACCGGCGTACAGGGTCTTCTACACAATAGAACATTGTTTGTCGAACAAATTGGTCTGTAACAAACATACGATCCATCAGAATGCAAAAAAATATGTAGATATGTGTTACCTCAAACTTAGCACACATTGATGCCGCACCATGCAATGCCTCAAACCCCATATAAAAATATATAAACTTATTTAGATAAAACTAATTTGCTTAAAGTGCCTTACCACTCCATTGAAGTTCAAGTCTAGGACTTCGGGTTTTCTCTGGTTGCCTTCAAAAAGCATCTCTAAATTGATTGCTGAGTTGACCTGTTCTTGCGTACAGGGCTCCAGGTCAGCTGGTGAGGCGTTCAACCAGCTAGACGATCTCTCTACTGGCCTTATCCACACGTACTTTGCACCATACATTTCAGCCAGGTACACCTGAATCAAAGATGTACCAATTTAACAGACCTTTATCATGCTGCCACCATAATGGTCATGTACCCTGTTTCAAATAACAGTAATGAACTTTACCATACCCTAACAAACTCCCAATTCAGAATTGACCCGGTTTGGTATGACTTATTTTTTCCAGCTGACCTGGAAATGGGTTGAAATGGGATTTTCACTAGGATTCGGCGTCACTTTGACGGATGATTTTGACACAGTGTCCGGGTCACACTGACCCAGAAATGGGTCATACCAACGGGACCCGGATCCAGGCCAATTTTGTCTAGGGAGTGCAAAAACCACAAATCGAAGTCTTGGCGTGGATTAAAACTAATTTGTTCATGTTAACAGTAACTAAGTGACTTCCGTGAATGGTTGTGTATAGAATCAATATTATTGTATGTTTGTTTTTTCGGTGCAAATTTTGCCAATGTAATTAACGGACTGTTCTTAAATCGTTAAAACTGACGCTTTATCAAACATAGCCTCGGATTGGATGTAAATTTGAAAAAAGGCTTTACAAAGCTTGGAATACTATGCACTGAACGTGATGTCATCAAGTAGCAATACGTCGCGTAACAGGCTGTATAAAACTAGCGCGGAGAGGTGGTAGTATGCGACCGACATAATTTATTGACATCATCAAACGATCCGTCAAACTTGCTTTTGCCCCTTTGGAATTAAGATACAGTATTTAGCCCCCCCCCCAAAAAAAAAAAATAATAATAATAACAAATAAAAAAATAATAAAAAAATAACAGCACTAATATTAATAATAATAAATAACAATAATTAAAAATTAAGAAGAAATAAATACTTAAAATAAAATAACATCAAACAAAAAGTTATAAAAAATAATAACAAGTACAAGTAAAACAATTTAAAAAATAAAATGAAATGATAATAGTGGAAAATTCAACTATGATTATATAAATATATATGTTAAAAACTACCTGTTTTTACGAAGCGCCTAAAGGGACAGGTAGAACAAAAAATTGAAAAGGTTAAACAAAAATCCAATATTATTTCGTTCCCTCGAAATATTATTTCGTTCCCTCGAATTGGTAATTCGTTCCCTCGAAATATTATTTCGTTCCCACGAAATAGTATTTCGTTCCCTCGAAATCATTTCGTTCCCTCGAAATATTAATTCGTTCCCTCGAAATCATTTCGTTTACTCGAAATGTTAATTCGAAGGAACGAAATAACATTTCGTTCACTCGAAATAATATTTCGTTCCCTCCAAATAATTAAGCGGCTACGGAGGCCTTGATATGCCGTTTAATTTCCAAGTATCATTACGAGATCACCGTAAAACGCACAACATTTTAATTTGTTCTGTGTTTCTATGTTTTGTTGTTGTTGATTGTTTGTTTTTTCTTTGGGGGGTTCAGATGTTTTCTTAATAATTGAATTTAAGTTTGATTATAGTCTCAGGTAGAGTGAGAAGTAAAGGGTTGATAATGAAATTCTTTGAAGGCTTAAGTTTTCAGCGTACAAAAAAACCCTGTATAACAATCTAATAGGGTTAAAGATAAGTTGAATTCCTGGAAACAAAAGGGCTGTCAAACATTCTGCCGGGCGTTGTAGTATTTGCTTCGCTTAGTTAGGAAAGTCATTGAAGTAAAACTTGATGTAGTTGTAAGAGAATTTGGAAATTACACACTAACATAATGGCTTTAATATTCCAGAAATTCTCTTGGCATATCAAGGACTCCGTACCAGCTAAATTATTTCGTTCGAACGAAATAAATCTATTTCGTTCCCTCGAAAAAATATTTCGTTCCCTCAAAATGTTATTTCGTTCCCTCGAAATAATCTATTTCGTTCCCTCGAATAATAATTCGAGGGAACGAAAAAACATTTCGAGGGAACGAAATAACATTTCGAAGGAACGAAATGATTTCGAGGGAACGAAATGACTTCGAGGGAACGAAATAATACTTCGAGGGAACGAAATAATATTTTGTGTTTTTTACCTTTTCGTTTTTTTTGGTTTACCTGTCCCCTTAGGGGCTCCGTATGTTTTAAACCAACCTATGATATTTACCTGGCAAAAGAGCTTCACCGAATGGCTAAGCTTGAGCATGTAATAGATCATAATACGGGCGTCTTGGCGCTGTATAAAACAACAACAAACAGACAAAGAATTGGTTGTGAACTTTTGTTGCATCAATATAAAAGAGAATGCATCAACTGGCTTTTGTGGTCATTGCTAAATAAATCAAAACCAGACTAGCACTTATATTTTACAGTCGTTATCTCTGCAGCTTATATCGGATTAAAATTCAACCTTACACAAACTGAAAGAAGATGTATCTGACAAATGGAAATAGTTTACTAATAATAATATAGGTATTTATAAAGCGCCTTTAACAAGGATCAAAGCGTTGTACAATAATAGAAAATTACAAAGAAACAAGAAATACAAACAAATACAAAGGATTAATAACGAGGCTGACTGCAAAAGAAGGTTTTAAGGTAACCTTGATGAGTCTAGGTAACTTGTTCCACTCCTTCGGTCCAGCAAGAGAAAAAGACTTGGAGACTCGGAACTGTGAATGACTACAGTTTCAGTTGTGATAGAATGGTTGGATAAAATATGTAAAACATAAAATGTTCTATTGAAATAATTTTATTGTAACTGGAAAGGGAATGATTTTATTTTGTAGAGCACCTTAAGGTTACGAAGATGAAAGTCTAGCCTTGAAATATCTTTTACTCCTTCGGCTGCTACGATCTGCCCACCATCAGCTTCGAGTATCTCTCGGAAATCATCCATGTACTGAAAGAATTCAACCAAGCTCAAACATTACACTAGTAAATCAAAGATGTTTAGTAACTTGCATTTGTTCTGCTATTCGGATGCTATTCCATTGTTATTATTTTTTAACCTATTTTATCTTATAGATTTACCCTCCCTAAAAATTAAATAAAGAATTTAAAATAAACAATGAAATGTGTGAAGGTTCCACTGGTTCCTGGCTCCCCAGTAAGCCAATGACTTAGATTGGATTTTATCAGAGGTTACATCTGGGTAGTCTTTCTACAAGTCTGTATAATTTTTGTGCACGGAGTAAAACATTTTTCAGCACCTCAAAAAAAATAAAAAATAAATACAAAATGGAAGAAGAAATTTACACAACTCTTGCACCTGACCCCCCTCTTAAATTTATGGAAAGGTCCAGTCTAGGCTAGCAATGACTTTGACTCCCCAGGGCATTGCACTTTGGAGAAAACAGTGAAATATATAACATGTGCCTTGTCTCAGTTTTACAAGCACTCACTCATATCAAGAGGAAATTGTAAAAATGTCTCGTCCAACTATAAAGATTTGCTCACCATCAGCTTCAAGTATCTCTCGGAAATCATCCACGTATCATTTCTATGGAAATCTCGTGCACTGTAACAAGGTGAGAGTTCATAATTCCATGCACTGCCACAGGCCTGCTCTGATCATGACGACATTTAGCCTTTAACCCTTGAACCTTTGCTTACACAAACTTACTTGTCGAATCGATTTAACATCTTCGTAGATAATCCCAATTCTTCGCCATCCAAGCCGTTTGAAAAATGCAACCTGTGCGACTTTGAAAGCCTGGTCCCTGTGAATTGACATGGCGGTGTATGGGTACTTGGAGCGATCCAACAAAGCTTCATTTGTTGCGAGGCCAACCTTATGGTGAAAAGACAGGTTTCTTATAGTGTGTCAAGCTGTAATGTACTACATATTTTAAGTAATCGACTATAAGGGAAACTTACTGGGTAAATGTGTAAATAATTTTTGGTTGAAGACAAAAATTTGACTAGAACGGGACTAAAAAGTCTGCTGCTGCTTCCCAGGTTGTATTGTAAACTTGGGTGTGATCTCTGGCTGCATGGCTTTTACAGGGTGACTTGCTTCTGAGTGGCGCGCCCAATGTATATTGACAAAATAGGGAGACCACCAACAAAGGTTATAAAGCTTTGTTGGTAGAGAGCCGGTTTCAAAAGGAAGTCTGGTCCCGGAGATTCTGTCTCCCATACAGGAAGACAGAATCTCCTGCCACACTGGCCGATTTCCGGAGGTAGGCAGGTTCACGTCCTGCCATAGATTGTAAATAATTTTGATATTTTAGAAAACAGTTTAGGAAGCAAAGGAAGTGAAAGACTGGGAAGTGTTTCAAATTGGAATTTTATCGCTTTTCAGTAACTATGAAAATACCGCCCTTGGGGTTGAGATATTTGTAAAAAAAAAAAAAATCAATGAATATATAGTTATTTTGAATTTTCTAGACAAAACATTAATAAATGCCTCCATTTTTTTCCGGGATTAAGTTTTATGTTTGAAAAATAGAGAGAAAACAAAGTAGCCGTTGCAAACTGCTTACTAACCCCAAAAGACCTATGGTATAAATACAACCAAATTTAATGGCCTGATGTTTCAACCATAGCAGAGTCTTTCTCTAAGGGGAAAAAAAGAATCACAAACTATATGGTCTTGCAGTATTAATCTTTTGTTTTCTCCGTGACTTATTGTAAGTTCTTCTGAACTGGTTACGTTGTTTTCAAGTCAAGCAGCTGCAATCATTATCATGCTTGCGTGCTCAATGCACGTGTTTCAAGGCAAAATATACAGAACACTATAAGAACTAAAAGGGTATTACTGGAAATCCCTCATTTTGATTTTTTTTATAGATAAAACCGCAGTAGCACATGTAAAATACATTTTTTATTGAAAACTCTGAGATATTTGAGATGAAGTAAACAATACATTCTTTTTTTCACGTGGAAACAATATTATGGTTCCCAAAACTTTTATTTTTAATAGAAAAACTCGATTTCCGTTCTTTCAGCATAAAATACAGTTCTAATTTTAGTACATTATATTTGATTATTTCAAAATGGATATCACTTCATACGGATTTTATCCACGAAATAACGATAAGAAACATTTGTAAGGATAGTTCCTCACCAAATGCTTACTTTACCTATAAAATACATAGTTAGTGCATGCTGGGTACTTGGTAACATATAAAACAATATTAATAACAGTACAAACATACATTTTGTAAAGTTCTTACTCACAACAAGTTTATTTCACAGAGAAAACCAAAGTTTCCGAGACTTGGCATTTACAAACAGTAAAATAACAATATTTACGCTAAAAAGCATACTTTTGATTACAACTTGAGCAAATCATATTTTTTAATAAGATTGTAGATTTTATTTGTATATGCACCTGGCGTAATCTATCAAACAACACAATATGGGAGTGTGATTTCAAAATGACCCTTGCGCTATTTACAGTATTTTTAGTACCCGTACCTTTCTAATAAAGATATCTGGACTTTTAATTGTTACTCATTTATATCAATGACGTTTTGAAAAACCACCCTTGGTACTCCATGGAGTATTTATCAATCATTGCTTGAATTGCACCATGATTGCACCATGATAATTTTGTATGATTTTGGTATTTATCTTGTACAAATCTTGTGTTTCTTATTAAACGTTAAAACATTCTGAATTAAAATCAAGTCTAATAAAAATTACAATTACTAGGGTAAAATGTTTATTATTCTTTGAGTGGTACAAATACTCTTGCATTTCGAACTTTGTCTGGTAAAAAACGTGTTTTGGGCAATTAAAAAATAAAGCACATATTTTTTCTGTAAATTTTGTGTTGTTCATTTTGTTCGGGTTGGATTTAGATTATTATGTAAAAAAAAACCGAGTTAGTTCAGCAGTTTATATGAAAGTTTTACTTTTTTCCGAAAAAACATTTAATTAAAACAAAAAACAAAAAAATGTTCAGGTTAAAATGTTTAAATCTGAACTTCCAATAATACCCTTTTAGTTCTTATAGTGTTAAAGGCTTAAGTTTAAACTCAATGATTCTTTATGTGTGGGGACGGTGTAGGTCGTTCTTGAAAAAAAGCGCAGGAAAAATAAAGAGTACAAACTCAAAAACAACGGATCTAACAGAGAACGAGGCTGCTGCTTGCACTGCTGGCGACGACCGTCGATGTCCAGGACGATGACCAACGAACGTTTAACTGCATGGTTTAACCAACACTGACTGGTGATAAATACATGTCGTTACAGCCTACAATCCCGGCCATATCTCGTTGGGCCCCCCTGCCGCCTTTCAATGTTGAATCACATTGTTGCACGGTCTTCTGCGTTCCAGACAACATTGAGCGAGGGGACGGGGGACGGGGGAGAGAATGTTTATTGTGAGACAGGGAATGGTTATTGTATGGTTATTGTAACGTTATAGGAACGGGTGGCCCAAGCATTTTGGCCGGGATTGTCTGAAATTCTTTCAGCGTGATTTTTGAATTTCTTATTACAAAATAAGGCTTTAAAAAGACTATGAATGTCCATAGACACTGAATGTCCGTTTACTGCTGAGTAGGGCGTTACAAAACAGCAAGGATGTTTTTGTGGGGGGGGGGGCGGACGACGGGGAGAGAATGTTTATTGTCAGGGGATGTCGACAGTGAATGTTTATTGTAGCGTTGGGAATGGGTGGCCCAAGCATTTTGCGCGGGATTGTCTGAAAGTTCCTTTAGTTGATTTTGCGGAGTTGACTGCACACAGATATACTCCAATCTTTGGTGGATCAGAGACAATTCATAAGTGAAGCAAAGCATTTGATACATAGTTATAGAAAGCAAGAGCCAATTTACAACATGGTGTTTCGTGGCTTAATTTCGAACGAAAATCGTGCATATATTCGTCTTTTGCGGAAGAGCGGAAAATCACAGAGAGAAATAGCGGCAACGTGCAATGTATCCCGTAGTTCTGCTCAGCGGAATTGTAAACATGAATGGCAAGTTCACCGGTGTCACCGTGGCCGAGGTGGGCGAAAAAGACTTTCGAGGGGTGGGGTTCGCCAAGAAGATGACCCGTCAGTACCCGCCAAATGTGTGGACAGATCACGCATGTCTGACGGTTCACCACACGATTCACCATGGCATGTTTGCTTGTAACTTACGTGAAAAAGGTTTTTGTTCAACACGAAAAGGGCATTACAGTGCACAAACAACACATAACCTGTTCATATTCTTTTGAACCACCTCATTCGGTTATTTGGCAGAAAATCAAACGGTTAACCCTCAAAACCAAAATAGAAAAGAAATTTATGAAATCTCTTTATTTACTCTACTACGGTGAACCGTGTAGACTTGGTTTCAAGCCTGCGATCGTGGCTTTTAGTCTACTTGATAGCCAATACATTATTGGGCCAAATAGCGCACATTGTTATTAAATTTGGCCCATGATAGCTTATCTGTGGGGGCGTTTCTCGTGCCTGATACAGAGGAATAACCGCGATCTCAGACTTGAAATCAAGTCTATGAATGGTGTAAGTCTATGAATGGTGTAATGGTTAAGAGATACGCTTAACAAGTCAAATGTCTTGAACCTAAATGGAGTTCAGGAGAGACAAAATGTTCGTGTTTTTTTTTCTCTTATTTTTATCACCTTCCTCGACAAACAATGAATGTTCATTGCTTATAACCATTCTTTCATTTTTCAATCCCATTGTTTCTATTCTCTTATTACTTATTTTGTATTAATGCTCACAACATAATACCATCCCCCAACAAAAAAATTACACACATTTCAACAACAAAAATGTTGCCTGTGTGTGTTCTTTTGTGTTCTTTCAGCGTGATTTTTGACTTTCTTATTACAAAATAAGGCTTTAAAAAGACTATGAATGTCCATAGACACTGAATGTCCGTTTACTGCTGAGTAGGGCGTTACAAAACAGCAAGGATGTTTTTGTGGGGGGGGGGGGGGGCGGACGACGGGGAGAGAATGTTTATTGTCAGGGGATGTCGACAGTGAATGTTTATTGTAGTGTTGGGAATGGGTGGCCCAAGCATTTTGCGCGGGATTGTCTGAAAGTTCCTTTAGTTGATTTTGCGGAGTTGACTGCACACAGATATACTCCAATCTTTGGGGGACGGGGGAGAGAATGTTTATTGTGAGACAGGGAATGGTTATTGTATGGTTATTGTAACGTTATAGGAACGGGTGGCCCAAGCATTTTGGCCGGGATTGTAGCTTCCTTCGAAAGTGTGATGTGAGAAAGCAAAACGAGGAGTTACTGAACTGTCCAAATTTCAGGCTACACATGATGTTTATGTTTCATTAGATACTATTTTTTTTTAAAAAGAAGACATAGCTGGTGCTGTAAAATTGTAACACCATTAAAAGCTTATTATAGACATAATATCACTGCAATATAATGTTTTTTTCTAAAGAAATGTTTGTTTTACATCACAGACCATCCTTGGAGGCTTGGTACGAGGCTACTGCTTACTTAATCTTGACAATCTCGAGACACCCTACTGTAAGCACAGGCAACAGTACGGTGCTAGAGCCAATGAACACGACATTGCAAGGTAAGTACGCCTGAGCTTAACTTCATGATTGTATATAGGCCATGTATGGAAAACAAATCAGATGTAGAGAATGCCACTTGAAAGCGAGACAATTCTCAACACAATTGAGCTTTTTATCAAGATAACTCCCTTCACAACGCTTCCCTTTAATGTCAGTGGTTATTTTTTTTTACAAAGAGCTTTTTGTCTGCATTCATGCTACGAGATGATAATGTTACTGAGTGACACAAAGTTGTAAACCCGATGCTAATTTTAAGATAAAGCACACGACTGCAGTTTCACCTTGAAGGTATTATAAAAAATAGGTTAGAGCTGACAAAATAGTTGTAGATAGAGTTTATATTTTGTGTGATCAACCATACACATTGAAATGACAGATCTGTGTAGTGAAAATTTGGATTTAAACCGTGAGTCAGGAGAAAATAGTGAAAAGCCATAAACAATTTGCAGCATGTAAACACATTCTCCCTAATTTTGGTTGTAACAAACGAAATCCACAGTTGCGTTTTTAAGGTTTTTTATATACAGTTTTCTAAAATATTTCACAGAATACAAATATTTCATTATGAACTTTATAATCAGTAAGCATAAGACTACAGTTTAACAATTATGTTTTAATCCTTACCAATTCTGGATATTCCTTTAAAATAAAACTTTGTGATGAAAAATAGTGCACACAAAATGTCCCCCTTTTTTTTAAAGCAGACTTTAACTTTTAAACGTGTCAATAGTTTTACTAACCTGCACAAGGTTAAACCTTGCAGCTACCTGGTTCACCACAATTGCTTGGGTTGAGAAAATTGGTCCCCAAGCAATGACAATAGGAGGTCCTGAGTTCACAAACGTGTTTAAGAGTAGCAGTTCCTCTCCCGGGCCGCTTAACTGGATTAGAAAAAAAGAACAGAAAAAGACCTTGCAAATCTTTCGGGTATAAAAACGAGAACACAACTCAAAACGAAAACAATATTCCTTTTTTTGTTACTAAAATTTTGTTAAAAAAAAATATAAAAATACTAGTGGCAATTTGTTACGAATACAAATTCTATTTTTATACAAATAATTTGTAAGAGTTATCATCGAAACAAAAATAAAACTTTGGACGATGATGACTATTTTTTAGAAACCATTTGCCAATCACACCCATTTGTGCGACCATTAGGCCTACATTATGTTTAATGATAACATGAGCGTCAGTTGGGCAACATACTTAATTTGCAGGGCATTCCCCCCCCGCTATTACCATTTTGTTAACATTTACTGACCAGCTTTGATTTAGTAAAGATGAATGTAGTGATACTAAACATAATACAATTGAAAAGGGGACTTACGTCTGTCCAATTCCATCTCAACTGCAGATGATAGCCGTCTAAAATTCCTTGCAAGCTGTTGATATGATCTATGGCCGTCTGTACCACCGAAGGTTGGTAAGGCAATACTGTCTGAGACGTAAAGAAGGCTCCTATGTACAGGTTACGGACGGGGTTGGTATCTTCAGCTGTCCCGTTCAGTCCTCGGCTAGGCGATGATGCCATTGCGGTGAATCGCGATGTTAGGACCGACGAGAGAGCAAAGACCGAGAGCGACGCAACACGGAATTCGGATCCCTTAAAGACTTTCATGTTTCGTGTCACGCTCGTGCCCTCCAAAGGCCAACCAGGGGCAAGGTGGATACTAAAGACAACAGGAAAGCAAGTCCCGTATCCAAATGGTATCTTTTAGAGAATGCCTTTGCCTTTTATATGAGGCAGAGTGTTGTCGACGCGATCGAAACAATCATAATGTTGAAGATGCAAATAATTGTTAACACCAACTCATGGCTCTGCTTATTGCCATCAACATTACTCGCGTATAGGCCAAGCGCCGAGTTTCTGCGCAAGTTGCGTGATCAAAAATAGCCTAGAAGAGTACGCACGCGCAAAGCCAAAAAATCCAGTTTAACCTTTGAAATACGCTTGACGTAAGTGCGGAATTCCCTGCGTCCGTAAGCGCCGATTCTTTGCTTACGGTAAGCAGAGCCATTCCATTTGGCCCAGATTTGAATAATAGTGAGTGGCACAATTCCATTAAAGGGAGGTCATTTGAGCGCAGTCTCCCAACATCACGTGATGTTATCTAAACTGATCAATTTGAGTTTAATGTTGAGTTTGACAAACCCTTGGATGGGGTGGAAACAGCGGCCAAACCGTCCTTAATGTTGAAAGAACCGACGCTGACTTCAGGTTGCTCATTGTAAGTGTGCATGTATATACTGTGGTTTAAATGTATCATACGGGATTAGTAATGATAAAAACCCTCATTATCTAATTTTAGTCTGAACAATTTACTGGATATGAAGTTCAAACTAGAACCATTTTCCCCATCTGAATAGAAGTCATGTTCGAGAAAATTGGTCTGAACCCTAATAAAACCCCCAAATGCATCATCATTCATCATCATCATCATTTAGGCTGTGTTCATCCAGTGTAGGATGTAGCCCTCCTCATGAAAATGCCATTTATTTCTATTTCTTGCAGTTCTGGTCCATGTTGTTCCTGCATATACCCTGATGTCATCTCTCCATCTTCTTCTCTGTCTACCTCTTTTCCTTTTCTCTGTCCTTGGTTGCCAATCCATTATTCTTGTAGTCCATCTATTGTCCTTTTTTCGGGCAGTGTGTCCAGCCCATCTCCATTTAGCTTGTTTTATTGTCATTATGATGTCTCTTACTCAAGTTTTCTTTCGTATTTCTGTGCATTCAATCCTGCCTCTAATTGAGATATGTAGCATTTGTCTCTCCATTGCTCTTTGTGCTGTGCGGAGTTTATGTTCGATCAGTTTTGTTATTGCCCATGTTTCTGCTCCATAAATTATTGTTGGTAGCACACACTGATCATATACTTTTCTCCTATAAGTGCCACAGGTATGTTCTTATCACCAAGTATTCCTCTGTATCGTCCAAAGGGGCTCCATCCTGCCTTAATCCTGTTTGATACTTCATCTTTTGTGTTGTCGTTCATTTTTACTGTTTTGCCCAGATATTTGTATTCATTGACCCTGCTCTCTTGGTCCTCCACCGTTATTGAGTCATCTGTATTGAAGTTTGTCATGTACTTTGTCTTTCCTTTGTGCATCTTCAAACCTATGTCTTTACTATTGCTGTTTACTTCAATTATTTGCGCTTCTAAGTTGTTAACGGAGGTGATTAGAGCCACATCATCTGCAAAACGTAGATCTGTTAACATTTCTCCATCGATGTTGTACCCTTTCTCATCCAGTGAGGTGTTCTTGAAAACCTTTCCAACGCCGCAGTGAATATTTTGGGTGATACTGGGTCCCCTTGCTTAACTCCTCTGTTGATGTTTATTTCCTGTGAGACGTCTTTGTCAATGTAAATCCTTGCTGTTGCTTCAGTGTAGATATCTTCCAGTAACTTTACATATTCTTCACTGATTTACATTTTACTCAGAGCTTGAAACAGATATTTGTGTTCCACAGAGTCGAATGCCTTCTCGTAATCAATAAATCCAACGCATAAGTCCAGTTGATATTCGTTGACTTTTTCAATGAGTTGGTTTCGCGAGTGTAAATGATCTGTTGTTGAGAAGCCTTTTCTGAACCCAGCCTGTTCTCTTGGTTGATGTTCATCTAAAATTGTCGCAATCCTTTTTTGTATGATTTTTGTGAGAATTTTGTAGAGATGAGATAAAAGACTGATGGGTCTGTAATTCTTTATGTCAGTTTTGTCGCCTTTTTTGTGAAGAAGAATGACCTTCGCTTCTTTCGCTTCATGATTATAGAGGGTGGTTAATTGAGATATCACCTCGTGACCGCCCTCCCTCAGTATGTCGCTTGTTATTTCATCTACCCCTGGTGCCTTATTTTTTTTCATTGAATGCATCAGCTGTTGTTAAACTAAAGTCAAGGACATTGTATTAACGGCAGTGTTTTCCCCTATTTTCGTACGACTTAAGCGACGGACTAAGCCAAGTCACAGGTATGTTGTTCCCTGTATATGGTTGATCACACAAAATGAATACTGACTTTGAATAGTTTGTCAGCTCTTCGACTGTTGCCATAGCTGTGCGTATAGCATGAAACGGTATACAAATTTAGCTTTCAACTGCAAGTTACCTTCAGCTACCTCACCATCATGGAAGGTTACACAAAGATACATTATTAAATCTGTGTTTACATTTACAGTGTTGGGAAGTATTTTGAGTTTTGAGTTTCCATTCAATGATTGCATTGAGGTTGTGTGTTTTGCGTGTTAATCAACCAATCACTTTTTTTCCTCATCAGTGCATAAACATATCCACATATCAATTAAAGGTAGGGTAATACTTTGGTATTTGTAACTATTATTATTATTAAATGTTCATGGTAATGAAACCTGTAAACAAGGGTGCTTGCTAGACCTATGTGAACCAGAAACACCGGGTTAACCCCCTACTCTACGATAAGTGTTCCGGGTTCTTTTACGTGCACGGGACCTACGGCTTAATGTCCCATCCATCCAAAGGACAAAGCAATTATGGTAAAGTATCTTGCTTAAGGACACAAGTAACAACACGACCGTCAAAGTTTGGTAATGACCCCTAAAATAAATTTTAGGCCACTTTTGTTGTTATTCTACCCTCTATTTTGTTCAAAGGACAAATCTGAGAAGTCCCTATAGCCAACGATCTTTTGCATGACATACTCTTACCGTGTGCCACACTCGATGTTTGTATCACCAAAGGCACAATCCACTTATCTACCATAATTATAGTAGTTGGAACTTGAAACGCACTTTGAATAAAAAAGGTGAGTATTTTTCGAACTAAACGTCGGATGCACAATTACGATTGATCAGTCTAGAACAAATTTAATAAATCTATCTAAAGCGAGGAGGACAATAGTGACAATAAATTTAAAGCAATATGCAGAAAATGCAGTGTTTTTTAACCGGATAAATCAAACTTCTGGATAGGAGTTGTGTCATTTTATTGGAACTTATGTAAAGGTGCATGGTTGCAGTCTGTTACGTGATATCGGATAAAACTAACAATACGTCATTCCATAATGTAGTCAGTAAATATCTGTAAGATTTTATCACGTCTAGTTTATTTCATATAAGCCATACAATTGAACATTTAAAATGACCTTGAAACCCCTCCCTTCCAACTGCAAAGCCGTATGATTTAACGCTTAGAACATGAGGTCAGTAGAAATTGCCCTAGAAATCTTGTAGGAGAATATCTTCAAAATTTTTTTCAGTTCTATTAAGCCACACGATGTAAGACCTTCAAAAGGCAAAAAGGAAAGTAATAAAATAGGTTATCCGAGATAGTGTCTGTGGAGAAAAATTATAATTTCAACCGAAACATGTCTCGCTGGATATGACAACAAGATAAACACACTGCCAACGATTTTGCTTACATTTACATGTACAAATTTCATTCTATATATTAAACATGACTTCTACTGACCAATGGGGTATTGTCTTCCGCGCGCATTATAGGAATGACCTGATAGCTTCAACACAGATCCGTGAAGGCGTTGATTCAGTTAGTACACGCGTACAAACACACAGAGCAGGCGCACACCTAGTGCAGTGCTGTATCTACACACGTGCACACACACGCGGCGCAAAGAATAATCATAGTTTTTAGGTGTTCGGCTAACAGCCGAAAACCCATTTAGGTGTTCGTGCAATACAAGCCCGAACACCTATTGTTATTGTTCGAGTTTTTATTTTTTTTAGGTGTTCGTGCAAAACAAGCACGAACACCTCTTGTTTTTGTTCTATTTTTTAGGTGTTCGTGCAATACAAGCACGAACACCACTTGTTTTTGTTCTGTTTTTTTGTTTTAGGTGTTCGTGCAATACAAGCACGAACACCTCTTGTTTTTGTTCTGTTTTTTAGGTGTTCGTGCAATACAAGCACGAACACCTCTTGTTTTTGTTCTGTTTTCTTCTTCTTCTCCTTCTCTTCTTCTTCTTCTCTTCTTCTTCTTCTTCTTCTTCTTCTTCTTCTTCTTCTTCTTCTTCTTCTTCTTCTTCTTCTTCTTCTTCTTCTTCTTCTTCTTCTCTTCTTCTTCTTCTTCTTCTTCTTCTTCTTCTTCTTCTTCTTCTTCTTCTTCTTCTTCTTCTTCTTCTTCTTCTTCTTCTTCTTCTTCTTCTTCTTCTTCTTCTTCTTCTTCTTCTTCTTCTTCTTCTTCTTCTTCTTCTTCTTCTTCTTCTTCTTTTCTTCTTCTTCTTCTTCTTCTTCTTCTTCTTTCTTCTTCTTCTTCTTCTTCTTCTTCTTCTTCTTCTTCTTCTTCTTCTTCTTCTTCTTCTTCTTCTTCTTCTTCTTCTTCTTCTCTTCTTCTTCTTCTTCTTCTTCTTCTTCTTCTTCTTCTTCTTCTTCTTCTCTTCTTCTTCTTCTTCTTCTTCTTCTTCTTCTCTTTCTTCTTCTTCTTCTTTATCTTCTTCTTCTTCTTCCACGTCAACTCTTCTCTACAGCATAACTCAAGATTAAAACTGTACACGGCCACACGCACGGGTAGTTTTAGTTGACAAGAACTACATGTTCTGTATTGAATAGTTTACATCTACATGTGCGAATACAGTTGGTGCCGTTCGCTTTTTTATATTGCACACCCAAGTAATGATAGTCCATGAAATATTTGAAAAATTCATAACTCCTTAACCACACTTTGGATAATTACAATTAATGCGTCGTCTGAACGGCCTTGATAAATTAAACACGCGCTACACAAAATATTTACACTTACACTTACACTTACACTTTGTATTTCGTAGTTTTCCTACTTTTGTGCTTAGTTTTTGTTTTTCATACCGTGTTTGTTCATTGTGTATTGTTTTGGTCGAATAAATAATAATAATAATAAAAATAATAATAATAATAATAATATGACCTGCTTGACCTTAACTTCCGGTTCAAACCGGAAGTTGAAATTTAATATTTCAAAAAATCATAACTTCTGAACCACATATTGGATTTCTACCATCCATACGTCATCTGAAAGGTCTTAATTAAATTGACACGTTCTATTTAAAATGTGACCAGTCTGACCTTGACTTCTGGTAAAAACCGGAAGTTGAAATTTCATGTTTAATAAACTCATAACTTCTGATCCACGTTTTGGATTTTTACAATCTAAACATCATTGGAAACATATGTAACAACTTAAGAAACGATACACAGAATATGACCTCAATTCACATTGACTTCTGGTTCAAACCGGCAGTTGAAGTTTTTTCTTGAACATATCTAACTCTTGAACCAGAAATTGGATTGATAAGGTAAAATTTCGTCAACAATTCATTCAGTCACAATTTAATGACATCACTCACGAACACATCGTTTTTGTAGTAAACAAAACTGAATCTGGGTCATTCCATTTCAGACCAACGCACTTTTTTACCTCATGTCTTCTGATTTTGATAAAAATTGCTGTGGTTGTAGGTCCTAATGAGCAATGAATGCACACCAATTTTTAGCCCGATCCGACACCACCTTTTTGGTACAAATATGTCAAAACATGTCAATTTTCATCGAATATATGCAAATTTGGTATTAAAATAATTAGAATTGCATGCTCAATTCAATTCTTTTCTCAAAAATTTATTTTGTGAAAAGTAGGTCACCGTGCCCGTTAATATGTCATCATGACCTTTGACCCAATTTTTGTAATAATGTATCACTCCGAAAATCAACGAAATTAAAATGACTTGATAGAGCATGTCTTCCTCTATCAGAATCCACTAAGAAATATTTGGGCTCTTTAAAATTTACAACTTTATGACTATTTTCGTACAGTTGGTAGGTTATAAATTAGTCAATTTATAGATTTTACATTAGAAATCCATTGACACAACTTACTGTTCTGTTTCAATTGTTACTAAAATTAATCTGGTTAGGGAATTTCTCATGATGTGGTCTAACCAGAATCATACTTTAAATTATCAGCTGTGGAGTACCCAGGATTTGGCGGGGGTGGTGGGGGGCTCATTGTTTTCCTTCAGTCTTTTTTAGAAGATTGTTAAAAATAAATGACCAAAAAATCAAACAAACAAAATGACAAGCTGTATTCGTATGCTAAGGTGAATATTCCATGATTGCAGTTGGATTTTGTGGACAAGAGTGAATTGCAACAGTGCGGAGAATTCCTTAAGAGTCGTTTTTCATCAGCAGTGACTGTTCAGGGTACGCAACAGGTCCATGCTTTCTACCCGCACCCAGTTCAGCGGACTCACATCCAGGTAAAATTCATTTAAAAGGAACAAAATGCCAAGTCTGTGAGATTCATTAAATTTTAAGAAGCGCAGTGAAGAATGCGTAAGGTAACTTTGATTCCAATTTTGAGTATTATCTTCAAGCAAACTTGAATCCTACATGTAGATCATGATTAGTCTATCCATAGCAACAACAGTGCGACATTCATATAACAGGCCCGTAGGAAGCTCAAATACATTGGTCAGGCCTATTTGAGAAGCAGTGTTAGGAGTCAATGCAAGCGCGAAGCCATTACGGCGTGGGGTCCGGGGCCCGCTTATGGGCCCCGGGAAATGTTTAATTCTAGATGCTCTTTGGTACAATATGACGTAACTCCTGGTCACTTTTCCCCTCACTTTTTGCGCCAGTTATAAAATTCATTTTTATTGGTTTACTCTCTAATAACAATTCTTAAGTACTCATAGCGCGAAGCCATTACGGCTTGGAATCCGGGGCCCGCCTAAGGGCCCCGAGAAACTTTTCATTCTAGATGCTCAGTGGTGAAATATGATGTAATTCCTGGCCACTTTTCCCTCACTTTTTGAGCAAACTATACGATTGATTTTTTATTGGTTTACTCTCTAGATTTCTTAAGTACTCATATTTCCATCTCCAATCGGCTATAGCTAGCTAAGGTATACAATCGCCAGCGCAGAACGAAAAATGAACTTTTAAGTACTAAATAAGTTTTATTTCCAAGATTTGTTTTTTCGTTTTCTTTTTTTTTCACTTGATTCCGGTGAAGAGGATAAAATAAATATATATAAATACCTAAATTATTGGTACGACCATGGCTGTACCAGCCGTTCCTTCCTACGGCCCTGTATAATATTGCACAGCTGTATTGTGTGTTTTTATTTCCTGCTGCATGCACACTATGCACGTACATCCTCACCACAAACGCATTCGCTGTCAAGTTTGCTTAAAGATAAATTCGCTATTCTACTTGCGCTTGTGGAACACAGAACAATGTAGTGCGTCAGTGGCATATGGGTCACAGCAGCATTGCATTATTTCGTATTCCAAACGTGCTCGTGGGAAAACTAAATATCAGTGGCGCACCGGGGGGGGGGGGCGGGGGTCAGGGGGCTTGAGCACACCCCCTCCAAGGCTGTCAATTTGTTTGTTTGATTTTTTGTCATTTATTTTTACAATCTTCTTAAGAAAAAACGTGAAGAAAAAAATAAGCCCCCCCCCAAAAAAAGAGCCAAATACTGGGTACGCCACTGCTGATATTTTAGGGTATGATTCTAGTTAGACCACATCAGCCCCCAACTTGAGAAATTCCCCAACCAAGAACAATTTTAGTAACAATTAAAACAGAACAGTAAGTTGTTTTAGTGGATTTCTAATGTAAAGTCTATAAATTGACTAATTTATAACCTATCAACTGTACAAAAATAGTCATAAAGTTGTACATTTTAAAGAGCCCAAGTATTTCTTAGTGGATTCTGATGATTTGTTGTGGTTTCTGCCCTGACCACATGGTAGGTCGGATCGGGCTAAAAATTGGTGTGCATTCATTGCTCATTAGGACCTACAACCACAGCAATTTTTATCAAAATAGGAAGACATGAGGTAAAAAAGTGCGTTGGTCTGACATGGAACGACCCATCTCTAGTTTTTTTTCTTCTTCATCTTCTTCTTCCGGAGAACTTTTCTCAGCAACATAACTCAATATTGAAACTGAATTGAACCTTGAAACTCATCAGACAATTGGACAACATAATGAAGACGGCACAGTTTTCATGACGTTATGATGACGTCATCAGGTGTCAAATTGCAGGGTTTTTAAAGCTGAAAAATGACCATTTGCTATTCGCTGTATCTCATTGAAATTGAAAGCTATGATGTTCATATTTAGGCATCTGATAGTTCAAGACTGGGGAAACATTTGATAAGTTAACAACAAAATCGTATGACCTTACTTCTGGTCGTACCGGAAGGTCAAAGTCTGCCTTTGTGTTTTTCCGTGAAAATGTTTCATTTTGGGGCATAACTCAAGATTGAAATTGAATTGAGTATTGAAACTCATAAGACAATTGAACCTTAATATCAAGACGACACAAACTTGATGATGTTATAATGACGTCATCAAGTTTTGAATGACATTTAATCAAAGTCTAATATTTAAAAAAAATCATAACTCATGAACCACACGTTGAATTTTTACAATCCAAACATCATCGGACAGGTCGTTAAAAGTTTAACAAACCCTACACGCAGGTTGACCCCATTTGACCTAAACTTCTGGTTCAAATCTGAAGTTGAAAATTTCAACAATTCATATCTCAAAAACTACTGAACATTTTATAGTTTTTTTTGTATCATGTTTTAGAATGTTAAGCCTGCTCAAACTTTTGCATTAAAATAAAAATATTTTGACCTTTACACCTGGTCGAAAAAGGCGCCCGTTTAAGTTGACCTGCATTGACGACACGCGATAGTGAAAGAACACATGTACACATATGCTCTTACAGCTACATGCGCACATGGAATACATCGTCGCTCGTTGTTTCATCGATATTGCACACCCAAAGATAGTCCGTCTAATATTAACAGTCTTAAAAGACACAAACAATACATCAAATGCAAGCCTGTGCTCTAACTTAGATCTAACTGCAGTTCCATCAAGGGATTTTGTTCCTTTGTTGACGATATTAACGATTTAAAAACACGCATCATCGGAAAAGCGCGATCGCCATGACTGTGTACATTGCACGTAAGACACACTGTAAACTCCATACGGGTCGTACCTACACAGAGAGCCAGTGTCACACGCATGGCGTCGCTTCGTTCATTCATGAATTATTTACATTGTTTATCTAACAATTGTGAACAACGGTGAACCTGTATAGTGCCCTCTTGTTTGTGGAGAATTATCGCACTATTAAATACGGAAGCGTTTGGGGATATTAGTAACGGTTTATCCTCACTTAAATTCATTGAATGTTCACACCACAATTCATTTCAAGGTCTGTGCGCTATTAAGAAATAAAGCCTTGGCGCAGTTGTTTAATCTATTATTTTAAAAGTTTATTATTTAAAATTTGTTAACGTGTGAACCATAATTATGTTAAGAGTTATAATTTTGTTGTGCCATCTTGTAACTTGGGGCACATTTAACATGTTATTAAAAAAGATTTCACCCTCTTTGACTTCCGGTTCAAACAGAAAATTGAAATACAAAAATCATGGTGATGTTATCAGGTGTCAAATTAATTATTGCATTAATTCAAAGGTTTTAATATTGACAATACAATCGAAACCCCAGTGTTTGTTTGTTACAAACTCATGTCTAGTATTTGAAAAATTAATAACTCCTAAACCACATGTTGGATGTTTACAATCTACACATCATCGGACAGGTCGTTTAAAGTTCAACAAACGCTACACAGATTATGACCCAATTTGACCTTTATTTCCGGTTCAGACGGGAAGTTGAACATTTTCAAAAATGTATATGTCAAAAACTGTTAATCATTTCAGCATAATCAGGTTGTAGATTTATGACCCTGCTAAAACCTTTGCACAGAAATGACAACGTTTTTACCTTTACATCTGGTCTAAAACCGGCATTAAAGCGCACGTATTTGTTGTCCATCTTTCATAACGCACGCTTGCGTAATAACACATGTACACATACATGTATATTGAACGTGTAGTTCAGTTTTACATCAGCTACTTGTAGGAATACGTTTAGCATCGCTGTTAAATTGTACATCGCCCATCTAAAAAAAATTCATAGAATATTTCAAAAATGCATAACTCCTGAACCACACATTAGATTTTTACAATCCATACATCATCTGAAAGGTCTTAATTAAATTGACACACGCTATTCAAAATGTGACCCGTCTTACCTTGACTTCCGGTAAAAACCGGCAGTTTAAATTTCATGGATATATATTTAAAAAATTGGATGTCTACAATCTATTCATCATCTAAAAAGTCTTTATAAACTAATCACGCGCTACATGTGACCCTATTTGACCTTGACCTCCGGTCCAAACCGGAAGTTGATGTTTAATTTTTGAAAAATTCATAACTCTTGAACCAGGCATTTGATTGATAAGGTTAAATGTCGTTACGTATTCAATCAATCACTCACCACGAACACCTTGTTTTTGTAGTAAACAAAAATTCAATGTCTATTTTTTTTTCTTTTTCTTCTTCATCTTCTTCTTCCGGAGAACTCTTCTCAGCAACATAACTCAAGATTGAAACTGAATTGAACCTTGAAACTCATCAGACAATTGAACCACAACATCAAGACGGCACAGTTTTCATGACGTCACGATGACGTTATCAGGTGTCAAATTACAAGGTTTTAAAGCTGAAAAATGACCATTTTGTTAATTGCTGTATCTCAATGAATTACAAAGCTATGATGTTCATAATTAGGCATCAGATAGATCAAGACAGGGGCAACATTTCAGAAGTTAACCACAAAATCGTATGACCTTCACTTCCGGTTCGTTACCCTGGGTCGAAGCTTGACTTCGGGTTTTTTTCCTTCAAAATCTGTTTTTAGCCTTTTTTACAGCATAACTCAAGATTGAGAGTGAATTGAACATTGAAACTTGTCAGACAATTGAACCTCGGTATCAAGACGACACAGACTTGATGATGTCATGATGACGTCATCAGGTATTGAATTACACAATCTACCAATCATCGGACAGGTCGTAAAAAGTTTAACAATCGCTACACAAACTTTGACCCCATTTGACCTTGACTTCCGGTTCAAACCGGAAGTTGAAAAATTCAAAAATTCATGTTTCAAAAACTACGTAATATTTTAACATGAATTTTGCATCAAATTATTAATGAATTCCTCTGCCGAAACTTTTGCACAGATATTATGGCATTTTAATCTTTACAAATGGTCAAAACAGGGCGACAAAGCGCCCGTGTCTGTTGACTTTCATTGTATGACAACGCGTGTAATGTATGCCCACACAATCATTCGCCGACACTGTTCACGGCCACGCTAAAGTTCACGGCGGGAAACAATTTTTCTCAACAGCGCCCTCTTTCGTTGTTATATAATAAACAGCGCTGATAAATTAATAAAATCGTTTTCGGGCTTATCTACGGAATAACTCAAGATTGAAATTGAATTGAATATTGAAACTCATAAGACAATTGAACCTCAATATCAAGACGACACAAACTTGATGACGTCATCAGGTTTTGAATAACATTAAATCAAAGTTTATTATTCATAACTCATGAACCACATGTTGGATTTTTACAATTTACACATCATCGGACAGGTCGTTGAAAGTTTAACAAAAGCTACACAAACTTTGACCTCATTTGACCTTGACTTCCGGTTAAAATCGAAAGTTGAAAATTTAAACAATTAATATCTAAAAAACTACTGATCTTTTTAGAGTTTTTGTATCAGGTTGTAGAACGTTAATCCTGCTCAAACTTTTGCACTGAAATAACAATATTTTGACCTTTACATCTGGTCGAAAAAGGCGCACGTTTAAGTTGACCCGCATTGACGACGCGCGATGGTGAAAGAACACATGTAAACATACGCTGTACCTGTACAGCCACACATACATCTCACGTAACAGTTGACCGTCAATAAGACGGTCAATTAGGGTCAACCTCCTCTACAGGTGCACTGCACGTGCAGTTTCTTTGACGTTCTATTTTAAATGCATGTGTGATTATTTTGCACGTAAATGTATTTGTACTGTGGGAACCGTGCTGGAATACATTCCTCATCCATCGGTGTTAGAACTCATATTGCACTCCAGCGGATAATCCATCTAATATTGGAAAAATTCTTAACTCCTGAACCACACATTAGATTTTTACAATCCATACATCATCTGAAAGGTCTTAATTAAATTGACACGCGCTATTCAAAATGTGACCCGTATGACCTTGACTTCCGGTAGAAACCGGAAGTTGAAACTTAGTGTTTTAAAAATTCATAACTTTGAACCACACATTGGATTTGAACAATCTAAACATCAATGGGAACATATGGGAACAACTCAAGAAAAGATACACAGAATATGACCCCATTTGACCTTGACTTCCGGCTCAAACCGGAAGTTGAAATTTAATATTTGAAAAATTAATAATTCCTTATCCACACTTGGATTGTTATCGTCTTTACGTTATCGGAATTGTCTTAATAAACTTAACACGCGCTTTGCAAATTGTGAACCCATTTGACCTTGACTTCCGGTTCGAACGGGAAAATGAAAGTTAGAATTTTAAAAATCATAACTCCTGAAGCACACATTGGATTTTTACAATCCACGCATCATCTGAAAGGTCTTAATTAAATTGACACAAGTGTGACCTTATTTGACATTGCCTTCCGGTTCAAAACGGAAGTTGAAACTTTATATTTGAAAAAATCATAAGTTCTGAACCACATATTAGATGTTTACAATCCATCCATCATCTAAAAGTAATTCATAAACTAATCACGCGCTACACAAAATGTGACCCTTTTTAAAATTGACTTCCGGTCTAAACCGGAAATTGATGTTTAAATTTTGAAAAAATTCATAACTCCTGAAAAAGGCATTGGATTTTTACAATCCATATATCATCTTAAAGGTCATAAATAAATTGACTCGCACTATTCAACATGTGACCGGTCTGACCTTGACTTCCGGTAAAAACCGGAAGTTGAAATTAAAATAAAAATTCATAACTTCTGAACCACATATTTGATTTTTACAATCTAAACATCGTTGGGATGATATGTAACAACTTAAGAAACGATACACAGAATATGATCTCATTTGACATTGACTTCTGGTTCAAAACGGCAGTTGAAGTTTTATAATGAATAAAATATAACCAGAAATTGGATTGATAAGGTAAAATTTTGTCACCAATTCAATCAATCACAACTTGATGACATCACTCACGAACACCTCGTTTTATAGTTGACAAAAACTCAATCTTTAGTTTATATTTTTGTTAATTATAAGACTTTTTTGGTTCAATTTCGCTGAAATTAATTTCCATCCAACCCTGAACAGTCCTTAACAAAGTGGCCGAACCGATTTTGCCCTAGAGGTCATTTACCGGGTAGGCCAGTTGTCACAAATGTGGGTGGAGCCAAGGCGGCATTCATTTTTACTATTTTTTGGGCAAAATCGCGGATTTCGACATGCTTTGGCAAATCAGTTGTGAACCTATATGCAATTGCCAGAATGTTAAAATCTTTGGTGTGTGTGTTCAGTGAACTTAGATTCATCTGTTCAAACCATTAGAACAAGATTTGTGCCCCCAAACACAGTTATTTACACCAAAACATAAAACGCCTACCGCGTGAGCACCCTGGGGGACGCGCGTAAAAATTCTAAGCTGGCTGCTCGCAGGGTTAAAGAATTTGACCATTGCCTTGTAGGTCTCCGCGTCTGAGTAGAGTATTCGCACGGTATATGGATATATCTACCGGTCCGTTAATACCTGTCTTGAAGTCACTCCAACCTAAGGAGAATGGGTGAGAAACTCTTGAGTGAACACCCTTAAAAGTGAAGTAGTCAGACAAAGTCAGGCGTGACTGGCAATTGTTTTGTTTAAATGTTTAATATAAGCATCGTTGTCCCTTGTTATAATTGTTTTAATAATAACTTTGACAAAATGTTTGTACCTAAAAAAAAAATGAAATCGTATTAATAAGAAACTGCTATGATAGTTTTATTTTCAAGAATAATGTATAAATATAATTTAAAATATTTCAATTCATATAGTCTTCGTTCTACGTGTTTTCTCTTATTTGATATGAGCGAGACTTGCGAAGCTTATTCGCCCTTTGCACGTCCAGCCAGTTGCGTGTAAAGCCTCGCATTGGGGACAGCAGTGGTTAGAAGCATTATATAATTTTGTACTGTCACGGTAATGTAATGACACTTTCATCCAAACAGATTCATAACGAGCAAGTTCGAGTGCTAACCTTAAGGGAACAAACTACAACATTGTAAACGGTATAATGAGAACTGTGCTGACCAACCATACCGTAGTAAAACGAGAACAAGAGATGGGGCATGTGCATAATATTTAAAACATTACCAGGCTGCTCCTCTTCCAGAGGACATGCGTAAATAAACCTTTTAAACTAAATAGATGTGAAAGACCGTCAGGTTATTACAAACACTCTAAAAACTTCACGGTCAGAATTGACCTGGATCAGAGTTATGTGGGGCATGACCCGTTTCTGGGTCAGTCTGACCCGGAATCGATGTCCAAGTGACCCAGACATAGGTCAAAAGGACGCAGAATCCGGTTTAAAATCCCATGTCTACGTCACTCTACTTTCATGTAGAGCGATACTACAATTGCAATGTTCCCTTTGCCGGTAGGCAATTTGCTTATAGTTTTACACACAATAGGGCCGATTCTGCCGCGGGAGCTTTTAGAGTGTAAGAAGTGTAGACTTGCAAAATCTGTCCACACAGCATTCTCTTGGTATGAGTTCACAAGGTTTCCAAGAATCAACAAGTCTACTTTGTTTCCCTCTCCCTCAACAAGCATTTACTCATTCATGCATTTACTTTCTCGAATCATTTTTTTTTTATTTTTTCATTTCATGGCTTCTGACGGCACCCCCGGACAAAGATACTCACTAATGCTAGATAACTCAGTTGGTAGAGCACCGGCACGTTTTTCGGAGGTCGCGGGTTCAAATCCTGCTCTAGTCAGTTTTTCTTTGTTTAACCCAAATTTTAATTAGTTTCTTTTTATGTTAATGTAAACACTAAACAAGACTAAGTTTGCAGGTCTTTTGTATTAAAAAAACAATGTTTTCTTCTTTTTTTCTCACAAAAGAAGCATTTGTGGTTTATTAACTAATTGTTTTGCCCTAGCAAAAAGAAAATACTTGGCCCAGC
Organism: Pycnopodia helianthoides; assembly: GCA_032158295.1. NCBI lineage: Eukaryota > Metazoa > Echinodermata > Asteroidea > Forcipulatida > Asteriidae > Pycnopodia > Pycnopodia helianthoides. Next base: position 8,913,148 of record CM063262.1, read on the forward strand.
AAAACGCTCTCACCACGTCCTTGTCTTTTCTGAACAGCAAATCTTCTACAAAATACAAAAAAAAACAACAGCATAGAGCCAACAGCGTTGTTTGTGTCTCTTTGTGAGCTTCCAGGCATTCCGCCAATTCCCGGCACTCTTTGAACTAAGACCCTGCCAAGCTATATGCAGATCTCTTTGTTGTAAAAACTATACGTTTCCGAGTTTCTTTTACTTAACCGCATATTTCTGTTTTGGCTCACAGCCAAGCTGGTGGGTGGTGGGCGGTGCAAAACACTGGTAACTGTAGTGTTACACGAGTACAGCGGACAGGACAAATGGCTCTACAAGTGCTCGTCTACTGAAAAAAAAAACACGATCACACGGATAGCTGTCAATATTCTGTAAGGAAATGTGCGATTTTGACTTTATTAGAAGCAGTGTAAATGGTTCAAGTTTGTGTGGGGAGTTGCGCACTGAAGACTACGAAATTGCCGACATTGATGTTAAGCTGCGAGGGACCAGAGAACTCTGAGGAAGAGTCCTAGCTTTCTCCTGAAGACAGGTGTAGAAAATACCTCCACAACGGGCTTATTCTCTGTTCAACTCTGCAAGCTCAATAGGTTGGTTTTAATCCTCGCTGTACATCATTTCCCCCCTTCATTGTAGCTTTGTGCGAGAGAGCTAAGGTAGTCTTGATCCAAGACGTTTCTGTTCTGTAGACCACGATCCACCTTTGTCACATAATTGCAGCCGGTAGAGGGCACTGTATCTACACGAAAAGCCTCACCCCGCGATTTGAGCCGTTAATGGGCTGACAGCGGTTCGTGGCAAAATGTCGTCCTCTACCAGCTGCAATTCGTGACAAGGTTGGATTGTGTCTACAGAATATAAACGTTTTGCACCTAGACTAGAGTTCTGGCCGTGTGATGATAATATCCACATACAATTTATCCAACCATATAAAAGGGTATAACTTTACGTATTCATAAAGTCTTCCTGAGTTTCACCGCGATGTATTTTGTTCATGCTTAATTATTAACAACAATGAAGTTAACTTGAGTAATAAACTAAAGCTTAAGACTTAAAAACGTTTGTTTGTTTGTTTGTTTTGACGTTCAGATCTTTTCACCAAGTCTAGCTGACCAGTAAAGTTGAAGGTTTCCATGAATTGAGACACCCAGCCCAGCAGGAGGAGAGCTTATACACCCACCCAGCAAGGATGGCTGCTGCCACTGCGTGTTCAACTAGGAGACAACGGAATGTTTGTAGCCCCAAATATCAGGTACGTATCACAGTTCAGCCAACAATTTGGTTTGGAATGGCACGAGAGAAGAGGATATGTCAGGATTGAGGTCAAATGCTAACATAAGGCCTAGTTTGTCAGGGAAAGACTTTAATGCAAGTCTATAGTCTAGTCATCCCACCCCCTGCAATAACACCTTAAATGATGAGATGTATAGAGTCGTCTTGAATTATTACTAAATGTGTCTCTTGTTCACGCTAAATATAAAGAGACAAGTGAGTCAATCTTTGTTACCCATGATAACTTGAACTTTGGTCTTAAAAAGGGTTGTTTTTCTTGTGTCGTTCAGGGCTTTTCAACAACTCTGGCTGACCAGGGAAGTTGAAGGTTTCTATGGAGTGTGTGGTATTGGTTTTTCTGACGATGTGGAAATCTACAAATGTAGGACAAGATCTTGGGGACATCGAATGGTAAGAGAAGATCTAACCCAATTCCCTCCCCATTTATTCTCTGCAGGATGCTCGACCAAGTACTCGCTGATGTTTTCAACTTGTATGGTTTTATTGTGATGTCAACAATATTCATGGGCTTTTCCATGTATGGCATATTGGTCGTGGCCAGTGATGCCTCTTCGTTAGGTTTGGATCTCATTTCGCTCGAAAAGTTTTCCCAGGGAAGTCTCAAACTGAAGTTCTACACTGACATGTTGAATTAATATGACATTCATTGACATTTTAAATTACTACTGTTAGAAACTACCTTTAATGTGGGCAGCTGCACACTCTCTTTCTAGATATATTAAAAATCATGCTAAAATCGTAGTCAACAGTAGAATTGTAAAGCTTCATTTAAATGAAGCATCATTAAAATATGGTTTAATCTACCCTATTAAATAACCCAGGTCAGAATTTACCCGTTTTCGGTTCGCATCATCGCATTGTAAGCCATTCAAGGTGCAATATAAACGGGTGTCATAATTCAAACAAAGCTCTGCTTTACCTTTTATTCTAAATAGTGAGCGCTTTGATACAGTCCGTCTGGGGTGCATTATTAAGACGATAAAGCGCAACAGACCTTTTGCACGTGACGTCATTTAGTAGTGCGCCCTCGGCTAGAGGTCAACAGAAGGTTGCTCATTGGCCCATCCTGCGCGCCGCACGTACATAGATGTGCGTTTTCCATTGTTACGTCATCTTTTTACCTCTAAGGTGGCGGCGTAATGACGTCAATATATAAGGTCTATAGAAGAAATACACATCATTTAGACTATTTAATATTACACTCTAAGGTGTGAGACTATTAGTTTAACTTTAAAATGCCTCATCAAAGTTCATTTCGCATTCGCTTCACAACCGTTGACTTTAATGGAAAAGTTGGTTTCCAAACAAGACCCTTTTTCGTGAGGATGTAGCATTCAACTCCTCACTCTCGCTGGATGGTTTCTTACTCATACTTGTACATCTTTGCACACAGCTGTTGAAGTTCCTTTTGTCTCTGAATTAATAGGACGAAAAACACATGATAATGAGGTCAAGAAGTCGACTTGTCTTTGATTATTATGTCCTCAACCAAAAACCTTCAACCGATATTCGAAATGTAATATATACAGTCGTAATAGCCAGTCCCCCAAAATATTTATAATAATAAAACTCAAAATAAATAAATGTCTACAGAATTGTTGTAGCTTTTGTTTCAAAAGCACAAAGAGAGATAAGAGGAAATGTAACTAAAGTTTAACTGTGAAAGTTTCAGAAGGAGGCAGACGTAAGTAATTTCTGTAGGAGTTTTGTTTTACCTGTTGGAGTTTTGATCGTAGTTCGGAAACCTGCTTCCTGGACGTGTTGCCGTATCCCTCTGTATTAATCATACTCACGCGAATGCCTTTATCCTCTAGAGTAAGCAGCAGGTGCACCTATCAAAGTGTGATATTGATCAATATACTGACATAATTAAACTAATAACAAATGGCTTAACTGGCAGGGGAATACCGGATCAGAGGTCGAGGTTAAACACAAATGTTATAATGTTGATTTCTAAGTAAACTTGCCGAAGGGTCTAACCCAACGCTTCTCCATCTGTAAATGTTTTTTTGTAATCATTATTTCTTTTTTACATTTTAGTAAAGATGAATTACAAAGTGGAGCCTTTTTATTTTTACCCTGGGTAGGGGCTGGCTTAGAATAAAAAAAATGCACCAAACCACTAAACACAATTTCTCTCATTTACTCAACTATGTTCAAACCTTTTGTGAAAAAGCTGCCTTCCTTTATTGAGTTATACATATCAGTTTAACATTAATTTTGTTTTGTTCATTCCGAGTCTTAAATAGTTTAAAAAGTTACCTTTGGGATAAAATTAAGGCAAAGCACAACTGTGTTCACCAAAACGATGGCTGCTGAGGGAATCACATACGTCATGTTGACGTCATCACCCAATATAGTCATTGTTGGAACGGTCAGAGCAATGGTCAGAGAGACAATGTACACGGAGGCTGCGATGTATTTACCTAAAGGACAATTCGGGAAACAAAGCCAAGATAAATCATGCATCCGAGAATAAAACGCAATATTTTAAATGTTGTTCTTTTTTTATATATTTATGTAGAAGCACTGTCCCACTCAGTAACTATAATGATAATGTATAATCTACGATAATAGTCAACCTCAAAGATTATGTTGTACTTTTTAATTCTTTTAAAACCTCCGTCCGTATGTTTTTTCAGAGTTGTGAATGATTTATGCTTTTAGTCCAACTCTCTTTTAGTTCCTTACCTTGTTATTTTCCATTATACTTTATTCGGCACTTTGCACATCAGCAAACAATAATTATATAAAAAGGGGACCACATTGTACAGTAAAAAGGCATAAAAGTTACAATCGGTAATAGCCAAGGTCGATATAAAGAATACAAAACAAGTGACAACAAAGTGAATTGAAACTGAACAATCGAGGTTTGTCAGGACAATCAAAAGTGAAAGCACCCACCATCCCGAGGTGTGTTACTGTGCAGCCTGGGGTTAGGTATCAAAACAAAAACAAGCACAGTTTATAGAGTAGAATACGCACAAACCGAACAGTCAGCACATACATTCATATCAGATCCGTAGAAAATCCTTATAATTTGTACAATTAAAATAATTGGAATAAAATAGCTTTGAAACATTGAACACATGGATAACTAAGTTAAAGACTGTACTTACTGTCGTTAAGCTGTGAGATACAAATATTTCTCGTCTGCCAGGCTAGGAAGAGACCAAAGGTCAACAGAACACCCTTCACGCCGTAGAGGGCCATTGTGAAGTACTGCGCATGGTCACTACTGCAATATCTTACAACGGGGACATTGAATATTTCCTTCTCAGGTTCAGTCGTATTAAGCTGCATAACAAATAAAATTTAATTTACTTTTTTTTTTTTTTTTTTTACAAGCAAGGGCATTTAATTGTTTGTGTTTATTGCGGCTGCTTTAATGACAGCACACCTTTTTAAAAAATGCATTTCATTTACTTCAACAGGTTCTGTATAACGCTAACAAGGTCACTTTAGCAAATCTTTTTTTTTTACGAGACTCGTTTACCTGTGGCTCCAAGAATGTTTCGTACACGTGCGTCGTGTCCAAGGTAATCCAAAGGACAAAAATGACGCAATCAATGACAGAAATCATCAACACCCCGCTGATAAGTTTCCAGTCAGGTAGATCCTAAGTTTTTGAAAAGAAACGTAGGTTAACAAATTGGGTACGATCTGTAATGTCACATTAACATGTTTCTTCTTATATCATAAACGTTACGTTGCGGCAGACTCTATTCTTCGTACTCATATTTTCTTTACATGTACGTATATACACCCGGTATGGTGCCAAAGACGGTTGATAATATTTGGGGGGGCTTTGCCATCGGACGGAGGGTTAACTTTGACCTTTCCATTATGCCCGTTGGCATTAACACACTTTCGATATATAACGGTTTTCTTTGTTTATTTGTTTTCTTACAATTTGTTTGAATTGCTTGACTGCCACGGTGAAGATCGCGTGTATCCGATATGTCTTCATGAAGACAGAACCGAAAGCCAGAGATAATCCCAGGGATATTAGCAATCTCTCAACCTGTAATGGAACAGTAATCGAGAAAAATAAAATAAAAATTATGCTCACTTGGGTGTTATTCGAAAAACTATGTTTTATCACTGCTAATTTAATTACCTTATACTCACATGACACTTGATGACGATGGCCGTGTCAGGCAGGTCGGTCTTGTCCCATCCTGAGGCAAAGACCGAGGCGTAGAGAAGCAGACAACCGACTACAGTCAGTTTACTTAAGGGAGGACTCGACATCTTAATGGCCCTGGATTCAGAATAATTTCGTGTATAAAGCGTCAGATGTAGACTAAAAACTGTGTTCTAATCCTGCGGTCAGCATGGTCATTAGCCGTTACATTGACGCGTTGCATAACACCGTGGTACACAATGAAGCCCGCCACCCAGTGGCTTCCGCAGCAAGGCAGCCCTATACACAATTACTTAATTATTAAACCACACAAGGACTTCTTACTTGAGAAAAAAGGTTATTGGTAAAACAGCTACCTGTTAAAATAAAAGATAAGGTTTCACATTGAAAATATCATAACATTAGACCATCGCATATAAAAGCATATCACATGCAGTTCTAATTTGGATTATAATTTGATATAATCTTTTAATCCATTCGGACGGGTGAGTGTGTCACCCTAGAAAAATTGTGTCCTTTTTAATATTTCATAAATATACAGATGAACTACAAAAGATCAAAATGCTTGTCAACAATAAATTCCATTTGACTCTGTGTCTCCGGGGATGGTTTTAATACCTCCTGTGTTTATATCTGATGTTGATGAAGAGGAACGTCAAACCCATGACAGAGCCGAGTGTGGCGAGAGCGAAGAGCGTGATACGAGCTGTTGAAGATATCTCCTTGATCACTGTCCGTCTAGTAGTGCCGTCCACTGGGACGTGATCTCCTGGAAACATAAAATTGAATTTTCTAATCGGTGAAATATCATCAGGCAGGTGTTGCTATTTTTGAAAATTAGTAATAATAACAGCTGTGTTTATGTAGCGGCTCATACATGTACCATGACTTGAACGGAAATGTTTTGACGAGAGTTTTGAAATGTGTGACGGTGGTGGCTTGTTTGATGTGAAGAGGGAGATTATTCCATATGAGGTCCAGCAAGCTGAAAGCTTTTTTCACCATATGCTTTGGTGGTTACAGTTGGACTAACAAGGATGCCTTTGTTTTTATGGTAAGTAAAAAAAAAATGAAATGGGGTTCGATATTGATTGAAATTTGATATTTTGTGGTAAAGAACACAGACAAGTCATTAGACCCAACCTTTCCTACAGTGTTGTTTGATATTAGATTACCCCTCCTCTTACTTTACCTGCCCACGTAAGCACCGAACCTCCAGGAACTGTTTGAAACTCCTGCGTCTGGACTTTGTAAATCATAACCGTCTCGAACTTCTCACCTGTAACAACAGACGTAAAATCAGTCAGGATTCATCAGCATCATGTTTGATGAAGGCTCATGGTTCTGTGATTAAGAAGAGCCAGTTGCAACTCCATCTAAGTTTGTTACCGTGTTCAGACTTTGTGTTTGATTGTTCGAAGGTATTAAACCATTTGCTGCAATCTCCGTTCTGCAATGTGTCATACACAAAGAGTTCATTTTTTTTGTGTAGAGTAATCACTCCATTTAGTTGGTGTTTTTATTGGAGATGTAGTGGATCTTTACACGTAAAATGTTGTATTCACTTCATTTAACCGTTCAGGCCGAACTGACTAGGGGCCAAGATGATTTGGGACCGAGTTGACTCGAAATTCATGTGAAATATTGAAATAATTGAAAGCAAAAATGAACTTACCGTGAACCTGCTCCACGTAGACATTCTCTGTCTGTCTTTGCCCATCCTTGATCAGAACTCGTCCCTAAGACAAGGTTTGACATTGTGTTGTTATAAGCATAGGGGAAATTATACCAGTTTTTCATTTTGCAGTATTAATCTAGATTTTGTTCTCAAGGAGATTATTTGGCTAGATCCTGGGAAGTCTTCTGGTCTGGACAACATCGATGGGAGGCTCTTTAAGAAAGCTGCGCCTGTAATTGCCCTTCCCCTGACACACATATTAAGTTTGAGTCTCTCAAATAGTTCCTTCCCCCAAGCATGGCAAATGGCCAAGGTTATCCCAAACTTTAAAGCAGGTAATCGCAAAGCGCTCAATAATTACCGGCCAATATCAATTTTTCCTTTGGTCTCGAAAATCTTCGAAAAGGCTGTCCACGCCCAACTTCTCCCATACCTTACCTCAAATAACCTCCTATCCCCAAACCAATCCGGTTTCAGATCTGGGTACACCACAATTGCAGCAGTGGCTCGTGCTCATGACAATTGGCTTCATCATACTAACAATGGCAAGTTAGTTGGATCAGCATTTATTGATTTACAGAAAGCTTTTGACATTGTCAACCATAGTATACTTTTACAAAAGCTTTCATTCTATGGTTTATCCACCTCAGTTGTTGATTGGCTGACATCTTATTTATCGGGAAGGTCACAGCAAGTCTGTTTCAAATCAAAACTCTCTTTAGTCAACCCATTAATTCTGGGATTCCACAGGAATCAATTCAAGGGCCTGCTTTTTTCACTTTGTATTAATGACTTGACTAAATGTCTTAATCACTGCAACATTGACATGTATGCAGATGATACACTCATTTATTATGGTGACAGAAACACTGATGTCATTGAAAGTAAACTGAACGCAGATCTTCTCAGTTTGACTAATTGGCTGCAGGCAAACAAACTTACACTGCATCCTAAAAAAACAGAAGTCATGCTCGTTGGTACTACTCAAAAACTCAAAAAGAGCAATCCCCTTACAGTTTTGATTTCAGGCCAAAAAGTACAACAAGTGGATTCTCATAAACATATTGGTGTACTCCTAGTTAAATATGGTTTAAATAAATAAATGAATGAATAAATAAATAAATAAATAAATAAATAAATAAATAAATAAATACAACATTTTAAAAAGGGTTTCCCGGAATGAAAACACTATAAATGGGCTTACCAGTAATCCGGTGAAGTCGAGGTTGTCAGCGTTCTTCAGGATGACCCTGGCCATCTCGTCATCAGAGTAACTAAAATCTTCAAGTCGTCGAGGAGGATCAAGATGCTGCAGGTCGGCTATGGAAGCATTGAGGGCCAGTGCTATGGCTATGATGCCGTCATACGTGTAGGGTAGCGTGTCGCCGGAAGGATGGTCTTGATTGTAAAAATCATAATGTCTCGGCAACGGTTTCTAAAGAAAGAGTAGCGAAGTTCGATGGTACTATAACATTATTTAAATAAGCGAATGGGACAGAGTTGAATTTTATTACAAACAAACAACATCAACGGTTGTTTAATATTCTGTGGTTCAAAATTACCGAGAAAGCAGGATCCGAAGTTTTATCGGAAACAACGGGCTTACGCACGCTGGTGTCTTAGGGAAATCTGTCACCCAGAGATTCTGTCTCCCATATGGAAAATTAACATAAAGGGTTGAAGGAGGATGATTCAAATGAGGGCGCTATCAGAAGAAGATTGTACACAGTTCGCCGTATGGTGAAACACAATCTCCTGCCACACCGGCGTACAGGGTCTTCTACACAATAGAACATTGTTTGTCGAACAAATTGGTCTGTAACAAACATACGATCCATCAGAATGCAAAAAAATATGTAGATATGTGTTACCTCAAACTTAGCACACATTGATGCCGCACCATGCAATGCCTCAAACCCCATATAAAAATATATAAACTTATTTAGATAAAACTAATTTGCTTAAAGTGCCTTACCACTCCATTGAAGTTCAAGTCTAGGACTTCGGGTTTTCTCTGGTTGCCTTCAAAAAGCATCTCTAAATTGATTGCTGAGTTGACCTGCTCTTGCGTACAGGGCTCCAGGTCAGCTGGTGAGGCGTTCAACCAGCTAGACGATCTCTCTACTGGCCTTATCCACACGTACTTTGCACCATACATTTCAGCCAGGTACACCTGAATCAAAGATGTACCAATTTAACAGACCTTTATCATGCTGCCACCATAATGGTCATGTACCCTGTTTCAAATAACAGTAATGAACTTTACCATACCCTAACAAACTCCCAATTCAGAATTGACCCGGTTTGGTATGACTTATTTTTTCCAGCTGACCTGGAAATGGGTTGAAATGGGATTTTCACTAGGATTCGGCGTCACTTTGACGGATGATTTTGACACAGTGTCCGGGTCACACTGACCCAGAAATGGGTCATACCAACGGGACCCGGATCCAGGCCAATTTTGTCTAGGGAGTGCAAAAACCACAAATCGAAGTCTTGGCGTGGATTAAAACTAATTTGTTCATGTTAACAGTAACTAAGTGACTTCCGTGAATGGTTGTGTATAGAATCAATATTATTGTATGTTTGTTTTAAATGTTAAATTTTTTCGGTGCAAATTTTGCCAATGTAATTAACGGACTGTTCTTAAATCGTTAAAACTGACGCTTTATCAAACATAGCCTCGGATTGGATGTAAATTTGAAAAAAGGCTTTACAAAGCTTGGAATACTATGCACTGAACGTGATGTCATCAAGTAGCAATACGTCGCGTAACAGGCTGTATAAAACTAGCGCGGAGAGGTGGTAGTATGCGACCGACATAATTTATTGACATCATCAAACGATCCGTCAAACTTGCTTTTGCCCCTTTGGAATTAAGATACAGTATTTAGCCCCCCCCCAAAAAAAAAAAAATTAAAAAAAATAAAATAATAATAATAAAAATAAAAAAATAATAAAAAAATAACAGCACTAATATTAATAATAATAAATAACAATAATTAAAAATTAAGAAGAAATAAAAACTTAAAATAAAATAACATCAAACAAAAAGTTATAAAAAATAATAACAAGTACAAGTAAAATAATTTAAAAAATAAAATGAAATGATAATAGTGGAAAATACAACTATGATTATATAAATATATAAGTTAAAAACTACCTGTTTTCACGAAGCGCCTAAAGGGACAGGTAGAACAAAAAATTGAAAAGGTTAAACAAAAATCCAATATTATTTCGTTCCCTCGAATTGGTAATTCGTTCCCTCGAAATCATTTCGTTCCCTCGAAATATTAATTCGTTCCCTCGAAATCATTTCGTTTACTCGAAATGTTAATTCGAAGGAACGAAATAACATTTCGTTCACTCGAAATAATATTTCGTTCCCTCGAAATAATTAAGCGGCTACGGAGGTCTTGATATGCCGTTTAATTTCCAAGTATCATTACGAGATCACCGTAAAACGCACAACATTTTAATTTGTTCAGTGTTTCTATGTTTTGTTGTTGTTGATTGTTTGTTTTTTCTTTGGGGGGTTCAGATGTTTTCTTAATAACTGAATTTAAGTTTGATTATAGTCTCAGGTAGAGTGAGAAGTAAAGGGTTGATAATGAAATTCTTTGAAGGCTTAAGTTTTCAGCGTACAAAAAAACCCTGTATAACAATCTAATAGGGTTAAAGATAAGTTGAATTCCTGGAAACAAAAGGGCTGTCAAACATTCTGCCGGGCGTTGTAGTATTTGCTTCGCTTAGTTAGGAAAGTCATTGAAGTAAAACTTGATTTAGTTGTAAGAGAATTTGGAAATTACACACTAACATAATGGCTTTAATATTCCAGAAATTCTCTTGGCATATCAAGGACTCCGTACCAGCTAAATTATTTCGTTCGAACGAAATAAATCTATTTCATTCCCTCGAAAAAATATTTCGTTCCCTCAAAATGTTATTTCGTTCCCTCGAAATAATCTATTTCGTTCCCTCGAATAACAATTCGAGGGAACGAAAAAACATTTCGAGGGAACGAAATAACATTTCGAAGGAACGAAATGATTTCGAGGGAACGAAATGACTTCGAGGGAACGAAATAATATTTCGAGGGAACGAAATAATATTTTGTGTTTTTTACCTTTTCGTTTTTTTTGGTTTACCTGTCCCCTTAGGGGCTCCGTATGTTTTAAACCAACCTATGGTATTTACCTGGCAAAAGAGCTTCACCGAATGGCTATACTTGAGCATGTAATAGATCATAATACGGGCGTCTTGGCGCTGTATAAAACAACAACAAACAGACAAAGAATTGGTTGTGAACTTTTGTTGCATCAATATAAAAGAGAATGCATCAACTGGCTTTTGTGGTCATTGCTAAATAAATCAAAACCAGACTAGCACTTATATTTTACAGTCGTTATCTCTGCAGCTTATATCGGATTAAAATTCAACCTTACACAAACTGAAAGAAGATGTATCTGACAAATGGAAATAGTTTACTAATAATAATATAGGTATTTATAAAGCGCCTTTAACAAGGATCAAAGCGTTGTACAATAATAGAAAATTACAAAGAAACAAGAAATACAAACAAATACAAAGGATTAATAACGAGGCTGACTGCAAAAGAAGGTTTTAAGGTAACCTTGATGAGTCTAGGTAACTTGTTCCATTCCTTCGGTCCAGCAAGAGAAAAAGACTTGGAGACTCGGAACTGTGAATGACTACAGTTTCAGTTGTGATAGAATGGTTGGATAAAATATGTAAAACATAAAATGTTCTATTAAAATAACTTTATTGTAACTGGAAAGGGAATGATTTTATTTTGTAGAGCACCTTAAGGTTACGAAGATGAAAGTCTAGCCTTGAAATATCTTTTACTCCTTCGGCTGCTACGATCTGCCCACCATCAGCTTCGAGTATCTCTCGGAAATCATCCATGTACTGAAAGAATTCAACCAAGCTCAAACATTACACTAGTAAATCAAAGATGTTTAGTAACTTGCATTTGTCCTGCTATTCGGATGCTATTCCATTGTTATTATTTTTTAACCTATTTTATCTTATAGATTTACCCTCCCTAAAAATTAAATAAAGAATTTAAAATAAACAATGAAATGTGTGAAGGTTCCACTGGTTCCTGGCTCCCCAGTAAGCCAATGACTTAGATTGGATTTTATCAGAGATTACATCTGGGTAGTCTTTCTACAAGTCTGTATAATTTTTGTGCACGGAGTAAAACATTTTTCAGCACCTCAAAAAATAAACAAAATAAATAAAAAATGGAAGAAGAAATTTACACAACTCTTGCACCTGACCCCCCTCTTAAATTTATGGAAAGATCCAGTCTAGGCTAGCAATGACTTTGACTCCCCCAGGGCATTGCACTTTGGAGAAAACAGTGAAATATATAACATGTGCCTTGTCTCAGTTTTACAAGCACTCACTCATATCAAGAGGAAATTGTAAAAATGTCTCGTCCAACTATAAAGATTTGCTCACCATCAGCTTCAAGTATCTCTCGGAAATCATCCACGTATCATTTCTATGGAAATCTCGTGCACTGTAACAAGGTGAGAGTTCATAATTCCATGCACTGCCACAGGCCTGCTCTGATCATGACGACATTTAGCCTTTAACCCTTGAACCTTTGCTTACACAAACTTACTTGTCGAATCGATTTAACATCTTCGTAGATAATCCCAATTCTTCGCCATCCAAGCCGTTTGAAAAATGCAACCTGTGCGACTTTGAAAGCCTGGTCCCTGTGAATTGACATGACGGTGTATGGGTACTTGGAGCGATCCAACAAAGCTTCATTTGTTGCAAGGCCAACCTTATGGTGAAAAGACAGGTTTCTTATAGTGTGTCAAGCTGTAATGTACTACATATTTAAGTAATCGACTACAAGGGAAACTTACTGGGTAAATGTGTAAATAATTTTTGGTTGAAGACAAAAATTTGACTAGAACGGGACTAAAAAGTCTGCTGCTGCTTCCCAGGTTGTATTGTAAACTTGGGTGTGATCTCTGGCTGCATGGCTTTTACAGGGTGACTTGCTTCTGAGTGGCGCGCCCAATGTATATTGACAAAATAGGGAGACCACCAAAAAAGGTTATAAAGCTTTGTTGGTAGAGAGCCGGTTTCAAAAGGAAGTCTGGTCCCGGAGATTCTGTCTCCCATACAGGAAGACAGAATCTCCTGCCACACTGGCCGATTTCCGGAGGTAGGCAGGTTCACGTCCTGCCATAGATTGTAAATAATTTTGATATTTTAGAAAACAGTTTAGGAAGCAAAGGAAGTGAAAGACCGGGAAGTGTTTCAGATTGGAATTTTATCGCTTTTCAGTAACTATGAAAATACCGCCCTTGGGGGTTGAGATATTTGTTAAAAAAAAAAAAATCAATGAATATATAGTTATTTTGAATTTTCTAGACAAAACATTAATAAATGCCTCCATTTTTTTCCGGGATTAAGTTTTATGTTTGAAAAATAGAGAGAAAACAAAGTAGCCGTTGCAAACTGCTTACTAACCCAAAAGGACCTATGGTATAAATACAACCAAATTTAATGGCCTGATGTTTCAACCATAGCAGAGTCTTTCTCTAAGGGGAAAAAAGAATCACAAACTATATGGTCTTGCAGTATTAATCTTTTGTTTTCTCCGTGACTTATTGTAAGTTCTTCTGAACTGGTTACGTTGTTTTCAAGTCAAGCAGCTGCAATCATTATCATGCTTGCGTGCTCAATGCACGTGTTTCAAGGCAAAATATACAGAACACTATAAGAACTAAAAGGGTATTACTGGAAATCCCTCATTTTGATTTTTTTTTATAGATAAAACCGCAGTAGCACATGTAAAATACATTTTTTTATTGAAAACTCTGAGATATTTGAGATGAAGTAAACAATACATTCTTTTTTTCACGTGGAAACAATATTATGGTTCCCAAAACTTTTATTTTTAATAGAAAAACTCGATTTCCGTTCTTTCAGCGTAAAATACAGTTCTAATTTTAGTACATTATATTTGATTATTTCAAAATGGATATCACTTCATACGGATTTTATCCACGAAATAACGATACGAAACATTTGTAAGGATAGTTCCTCAGCAAATGCTTACTTTACCTATAAAATACATAGTTAGTGCATGCTGGGTACTTGGTAACATATAAAACAATATTAATAACAGTACAAACATACATTTTGTAAAGCTCTTACTCACAACAAGTTTATTTCACAGAGAAAACCAAAGTTTCCGAGACTTGGCATTTACAAACAGTAAAATAACAATATTTACGCTAAAAAGCATACTTTTGATTACAACTTGAGCAAATCATATTTTTTAATAAGATTGTAGATTTTATTTGTATATGCACCTGGCGTAATCTATCAAACAACACAATATGGGAGTGTGATTTCAAAATGACCCTTGCGCTATTTACAGTATTTTTAGTACCCGTACCTTTCTAATAAAGATTTCTGGACTTTTAATTGTTACTCATTTATATCAATGACGTTTTGAAAAACCACCCTTGGTACTCTATGGAGTATTTATCAACCATTGCTTGAATTGCACCATGATTGCACCATGATAATTTTGTATGATTTTGGTAATTATCTTGTACAAATATTGTGTTTCTTATTAAACGTTAAAACATTCTGAATTAAAATCAAGTCTAATAAAAATTACAATTACTAGGGTAAAATGTTTATTATTCTTTGAGTGGTACAACTACTCTTGCATTTCGAACTTTGTCTGGTAAAAAACGTGTTTTGGGCAATTAAAAAATAAAGCACATATTTTTTCTGTAAATTTTGTGTTGTTCATTTTGTTCGGGTTGGATTTAGATTATTATGTAAAAAAAAAACCGAGTTAGTTCAGCAGTTTATATGAAAGTTTTACTTTTTTCCGAAAAAACATTTAATAAAAACAAAAAACAAAAAAATGTTCAGGTTAAAATGTTTAAATCTGAACTTCCAATAATACCCTTTTAGTTCTTATAGTGTTAAAGGCTTAAGTTTAAACTCAATGATTATGTGTGGGGACGGTGTAGGTCGTTCTTGAAAAAAAGCGCAGGAAAAATAAAGAGTACAAACTCAAAAACAACGGATCTAACAGAGAACGAGGCTGCTGCTTGCACTGCTGGCGACGACCGTCGATGTCCAGGACGATGACCAACGAACGTTTAACTACATGGTTTAACCAACACTGACTGGTGATAAATACATGTCGTTACAGCCTAGCTTCCTTCGAAAGTGTGATGTGAGAAAGCAAAACGAGGAGTTACTGAAATGTCCAAATTTCAGGCTACACATGATGTTTATGTTTCATTAGATACTATTTTTTTTTAAAGAAGACATAGCTGGTGCTGTAAAATTGTAACACCATTAAAAGCTTATTATAGACATAATATCACTGCAATATAATGTTTTTTTCTAAAGAAATGTTTGTTTTACATCACAGACCATCCTTGGAGGCTTGGTACGAGGCTACTGCTTACTTAATCTTGACAATCTCGAGAAACCCTACTGTAAGCACAGGCAACAGTACGGTGCTAGAGCCAATGAACACGACATTGCAAGGTAAGTACGCCTGAGCTTAACTTCATGATTGTATATAGGCCATGTATGGAAAACAAATCAGATGTAGAGAATGCCACTTGAAAGCGAGACAATTCTCAACACAATTGAGCTTTTTATCAAGATAACTCCCTTCACAACGCTTCCCTTTAATGTCAGTGGTTATTTTTTTTTTACAAAGAGCTTTTTGTCTGCATTCATGCTACGAGATGATAATGTTACTGAGTGACACAAAGTTGTAAACCCGATGCTAATTTTAAGATAAAGCACACGACTGCAGTTTCACCTTGAAGGTATTATAAAAAATAGGTTAGAGCTGACAAAATAGTTGTAGATAGAGTTTATATTTTGTGTGATCAACCATACACATTGAAATGACAGATCTGTGTAGTGAAAATTTGGATTTAAACCGTGAGTCAGTAGAAAATAGTGAAAAGCCATAAACAATTTGCAGCATGTAAACACATTCTCCCTAATTTTGGTTGTAACAAACGAAATCCGCAGTTGCGTTTTTAAGGTTTTTTATATACAGTTTTCTAAAATATTTCACAGAATACAAATATTTCATTATGAACTTTATAATCAGTAAGCATAAGACTACAATTTAACAATTATGTTTTAATCCTTACCAATTCTGGATATTCCTTTAAAATAAAACTTTGTGATGAAAAATAGTGCACACAAAATGTTCCTTTTTTTAAAGCAGACTATAACTTTTAAACGTGTCAATAGTTTTACTAACCTGCACAAGGTTAAACCTTGCAGCTACCTGGTTCACCACAATTGCTTGGGTTGAGAAAATTGGTCCCCAAGCAATGACAATAGGAGGTCCTGAGTTCACAAACGTGTTTAAGAGCAGCAGTTCCTCTCCTGGGCCGCTTAACTGGATTAGAAAAAAGAACAGAAAAAGATCTTGCAAATCTCTCGGGTATAAAAACGGGAACACAACGCAAAACGAAAATAATATTTTAATAAAATAACCATTCCTTTTTTTGTTACTAAAATTTCGTTAAAAAAAAAAAAATAAATAAATACTAGTGGCAATTTGTTACGAATAAAAATTCTATTTTTATACAAAATAATTTGTAAGAGTTATCATCAAAACAAAAAAAAAACTTTGGACGATGATGAATATTTTTTAGAAACCATTTGCCAATCACGCCCATTCGTGCGACCATTAGGCCTATACGGAGCCCTAAGGGGACAGGTATAAAAAAAAAAATGAAAAAGTAAAAAAAAATACAAAATTATTTCGTTCCCTCGAAATATTATTTCGTTCCCTCGAAATAGTATTTCGTTACATCGAAATACTATTTTGATCCCACGAAATATTATTTCGTTCCCTCAAAATATTATTTCGTTCCCTCGAAATATTATTTCGTTCCCTCAAAATCATTTCGTTCCCTCGAAAATCATTTCGTTCCCTCGAAATGTTATTTCGTTCCCTCAAAATGTTATTTCGTTCCCTCGTAATGTTATTTCGTTTCCTCGAAATGTTGTTTCGTTCCCTCAAAATATTATTTTACGGAGCCCCTAAGGGACAGGTAGAAAAAAAAAATAAAAAGTAAAAAAAAATCCAATATTATTTCGTTCCCTCGAATTAGTATTTCGTTCCCTCAAAATATTATTTCGTTCCCACGAAATAGTATTTCGTTCCCTCGAATTAGTATTTCGTTCCCTCAAAATATTATTTCGTTCCCACAAAATAGTATTTCGTTCCTTCGAAATCATTTCGTTACCACGAAATTATTTCAGTACCACGAAATCATTTCGTTCCCTCGGAATGTTAATTCGAGGGAACGAAATAAGTTATTTCGTTCCCTTGAATTAATATTTTGTTTCCTCGAAATAATATTTCGTTCCCTCAAAATAATTAAGCAGCTACGGAGGCTTTGATATGCCATTTAATTTCATCATTACGAGATCACCGTAAAACTAACAGCATTTTAATTTGTTCTATGTTTCTATGTTTTGTTGTTGTTGTTGTTGTTGATTGTTTGTTTTTTCTTCGTGGGGTTCTGGTTGTTTTCTTAATAATGGAATTTAAGTTTTATTATAGTCTCAGGTAGAATAATGAAATTATTTAAGGCTTAAGTTTTCAGCGTACAAAGAAAAAACTGTATAACAATCTAATAGGGTTAAAGACAAGATGAAATTCTGGAAACAAAAGGGCTGTCAAACATTCTGCAGGGCGTTGTAGTATTTGCTTCGCTTAGTTAAGAAAGTAATTGAAGTAAAACCTGACGTAGTTGTAAGAGAATTTGGAAATTACACACTAACATAATGGCTTTAATATTCCAGAAATTCTTTTGGCATATCAAGGACTCCGTACCAGCTAAATTATTTCGTTCGAACGAAATAAATATATTTCGTTCCCTCGAAATGCTATTTCGTTCCCTCGAAATGTTATTTCGTTCCCTCGAAATAATCTATTTCGTTCCCTCGAAATAATATTTTGAGGGAACGAATAACATTTCGAGGGAATGAAATAACATTTTGAGGGAACGAAATATGATTTCGAGGGAACGAAATGATTTTGAGGTAACGAAATGATTTCGAGGGAACGAAATAATATTTTGAGGGAATGAAATAATTTTTCGTGGGAACGAAATAGTATTTCGAGGGAACGAAATAATTTTGTAATTTTTTTTACTTTTTCAATTTTTTTTACCTGTCCCCTTAGGGGCTCCGTATTATTTCGTTCCCTCGAGGAAATTAAATGGCATATCAAGGCCTCCGTAGCTGCTTAAATATTTCGAGGGAACGAAATATTATTTCGAGGAAACAAAATATTAATTCGAGGGAACGAAATAATATATTATTTCGTTCCCTCGAAATATTATTTCGTTCCCTCGAAATATTCGAAATAACATTTCGTGGGAACGAAATAACATTTTGAGGGAACGAAATAGTATTTCGAGGGAACGAAAAATATTTATTTCGTTCGAACGAAATAATTTAGCTGGTACGGAGTCCTTGATATGCCAAGAGAATATCTTTAATATTAAAGCCATTATGTTAGTGTGTAATTTCCAAATTCTCTTACACCTACATCAGGTTTTACTTCAATGACTTTCTTAACTAAGCGAAGCAAATACTACAACGCCCGGCAGAATGTTTGACAGCCCTTTTGTTTCCAGGAATTCATCTTGTTTTTAACCCTATTAGATTGTTATACAGTTTTTTTCGTTGTACGCTGAAAACTTCAGCCTTAAAATAATGTCATTATTAACCCTTTACTTCTCACTCTACCAGAGACTATAATAAAACTTAAATTCCATTATTAATAAAACAACCTGAACCCCCCGAAGAAAAAACAAACAATCAACAACAACAACAACAAAACATAGAAACATAGAACAAATTAAAATGCTGTTAGTTTTACGGTGATCTCGTAATGATACTTGGAAAAATGGACTTGATTAAATGGCATATCAAGGCCTCCGTAGCCGCTTAATTATTTCGAGGGAACGAAATATTATTTCGAGGGAACGAAATAATATATTAATTCGTTCCCTCGAATTGTTATTTCGTTCCCTTGAAATAATATTTCGTCCCCACGAAATAACTTATTTCGTTCCCTCGAAATGTTATTTCGTTCCCTCGAATTAATATTTCGAGGGAACGAAATACTAATTCGGGGGGAACGAAATAATATTTCGAGGGAACGAAATAATATTGGATTTTTTTTTTAACCTTCAAATTTTTGTTTTCTACCTGTCCCTTTAGGGGCTCCGTAGGCCTACATTATGTTTAATGATAACATGAGCGTCAGTTGGGCAACATTCTTAATTTGCAGGGCATTTCCCCCTGCTATTACCATTTTGTTAACATTTACTGAACAGCTTTGATTTGGTAAAGATGAATGTAGTGATACTAAACATAAGACAACCGAAAAGGGGACTTACGTCTGTCCAATTCCATCTCATCTGCAGATGATATCCGTCTAAAATTCCTTGCAAGCTGTTGATATGATCTATGGCCGTCTGTACCACCGAAGGTTGGTAAGGCAATACTGTCTGAGACGTAAAGAAGGCTCCTATGTACAGGGTACGGACGGCGTTGGTATCTTCAGCTGTCCCGTTCGGTCCTTGGCTGGGCGATGATGCCATTTCGGTGAATCGCGATGTCAGGCCCGAGGAAACGGCAACGAGCAAGAGCGACGCAACACGGAATTGGGATCCCCTAAAGACTTTCATGTTTCGTGTTGTGCTCGTGCCCTCCAAATGCCAACCAGGGGCAAGGTGGATACTAAAGACAACAGGAAAGCAAGTCCCGTATCTAAATGGTAACTGTAGAGGATGCTTTTGCCTTTTATATGAGGCAGAATGTTGTCGACGCATAATGTTGAAGATGCAAATATTTGATAACAACAGGGCCCAATTTCATGGCTCTGCTTATTGCCAAATGCTGCGCTTGCCACCATCTTTACTCGCTTACAGGCCAAGCGCCAAGCTTCTGCGCAAGTTGCGTGATCAAATAAAGCCTATGAGAGCACGCACGCACAAACCTAAAAACTCCAGTTTAACCTGTGAAATACGCTTGACGTAAGTGCGGAATTCCCTGCTTCCCGTAAGCGCCGATTATTTGCTTACGGTAAGCAAAGCCATTCCATTTGGCCCAGATCTGAATAATAGTGAGTGACACAATTCTAATAAAGGGAGGTCATTTGAGCGCAGTTTCCCAACATCACGTGATGTTATCTAAACTGATTAATTTGAGTTTAATGTTGATTTTGACAAAACCTTGGATTGGGTGGAAATAGCGGCCAAACCGTCCATAATGTTGAAGGAACCGACGCTGACTTCACGTTGCTCATTGTAAGTGTGGTTGCTTTTACTGGGGTTTAAATTTTTCATACAGGATCAGTAAAGATAAAAAAAAAACACTATCTAATTTTAGTTTGAACATTTTTACTGGTTATGAAGTTCATACTAGAACAATTTTCCCCTCTGAATAGAAGTCATGTTCGAGAAAAATGTGTCTGAACCCTAATAAAACCCCAAATTGCATCAGCTTATTTCGGTTGTTACAACTAAAGTCAAGGACATGGTATTAACATGCTAAAAATTGTGCAGTGTTTTTTCACCCCTTTTTTCCTACGACTTAAGCGACGGATTAAGCCGTCACATGTATGTTATTCCCTGTATATGGTTGATCACACCACATGATTACTGTCTGCGAATATTTTGTCAGCTCTTCGATTGTTGCAGTAGCTTTGCCTATATAGCATGAAACGATTTAAAAATTTAGCTTTCAACTGCGAACAACCTTCAGGTGCCTTACCGACTTGGCCCTATCTATCATGGTTACGTTAGTAAATTTGTATTTACATTACAGTGTTGTGTAGTATATTCGTTTTTAGTTGCCGTTCAATGATTGCATTGAGGTTGTGTGTTTTGCGTGTTGATCAAACAGTCACTTTATTTCCTCATCAGTGCATAATTATACAATACGTATCATTTAAAGGTAGGGTCATACTCTGGTATTTGTCAACGTAACTATTATATTATTAAATGTTTATGGTAATGAAACCTGTAAACAAGGGTGCTTGCTAGGCCTATGTGAAACAGAAAGACCGGGTTAACCCCATACTCTACGATAATTGTTCTGTTTTTTTTTACGTGCACTGCTAATCATTAGGCATTGGAACTATACGGCTTAAAAAATCAATACAAGTAATGTCAAAATATGAATATCTCCAAATCGCCCCAAAAACCGAAATTTGGAGATTCAAATGTGGTGTTTCAAGCAATTTTTAAATGGCCACTTTGGTTGGTATTCTACCCTCTATTTTGTTCGAAGTACAAATCTGCGAAGTCCCTATAGCCAACTATATTGTGCATGGCATACTCTGACCGTGTGCCACACACTCCATGATTGTATCACCAAAATCAAATCACTTACCCACCGTTCGGTGAATGGAACTTGAAACGCATTTTGAATAAAAAAAAAACATTTTTTCAAACCAAACGTGGGATGCACAATTACGATTGATCAGTCTAGAACAAATTCAATAAATCTATCTAAAGCGAGGGGGACAATAATGATAATAAATTGAGAGAAATATGCAGAAAAAGAAATGTTCTTTTGTTTTTTAACCCTGCGAGCCACCGATTTAAAACATTTATGCGTGTCTCCGAAGGTGTTTAAGCGGTATAGGCGTTTTATGTTGAAGGTGTAAATAACTGTGTTTGGGGGCACACATCTTGTTCTAATGGTCTGAACAGATGAATCTAAGTTCACTGAACACACACACCAAAGATTTTAACATTCTGGCAATTGACACATTGGTTCACCACTAATTTGCCAAAGCATGTCGAAATCCGCGATTTGCCAAAAAATGCACAAATGAATGCCGCCTTGGCTCCACCCACATTTGTGACAACTGGCCCACCGGGGAATGACTTATAGGGCAAAATCGGTTCAGCTACTTTGTTAAGGACTGTTCAGGGTTGGATGAAAAATAATTTCAGCGAAATTGAACACAAAAAAGGTGTTATAATTAAAAAAAATAAAATAAAAAGCATTCGTTTCCCGCAGGGTTTACTAAATAAATCAAACTTCTGGACGGGAGTTGTGCAATTTTATTGGAACTTATGTGAAGGTAAATGGTTGCAATCTGTTACGCGACATCGGATATTAAAACTGACAATACATGTCAGTCCATAATGTACTCAGTAAATATCTGGGAGATTTGATCACGTCTAGTTTTCTTCATGTAAGCCTTACGATTGAACTCTTAAAATTACATTGAAACCCCTCCCCTTCCAACTGCAAAGCCGTATGATTTAACGCTTAGTAAATGAGGTCATTAGAAATTGCCCTAGAAATCTTGTAGCAGACCGTCTTGAAAAAATATTTTCAGTTCTGTTATGCCAAACATTGTAAGACCTTAAATGGGCAAAAAGGAAAATAAAATATGAAATAGGTTATCCGAGATAGTGACTGTAAAGAAATTATAATTTCAACCGAAACATGTCTCGCTGAATATGATAACACGATAGACACATTGCCAACGATTCTACTTCAGTTTACATGTAAAGATTTCATTCTATATAAGCTAAATAAATTACATAAAATTGTAATACAAAATGTAACAAAAGCCCCCACTGTTTTACAAATCTTGTCTATTTAAACGCTTACTGTAATAGCACTTAAGCAAATGACGTCACTCGACTAAGGTGGAGTCACACAAACAATGGAAAATGATACTCCTTTGCCCATCCATCGTGCGTATTGCACGTTTAATAATAGCTGTTCGTTTCAATTGTTTATTATTTTTGTATTATTGTGAGTAACTATTCGCAATTTTTGTATTTGTACGAAGTGATTTCGAGTATAACTTCTATTTAAAAAACTGCATTCGGGATCAATGAGTTATCTCAAGAAGCGTAGTGTCAGTTCATCCACACCGACGGAGTAGATGCTTCTACCAACAATCTTACCGTCTGCCTGGTGTATTGGGGCTCAGAACACTATTTTTGGTGTCACATGATTGCGAAAAATAAGAACAAGGGAATGCAAGAAAGAAAGCACAAAAAAGGAAAAAAAGAGTGCATCATCCTGAAAAAAAATAAAATAAAAATAACCAAGTAAACAAATAAACAGATTCCCAATTGACTGGGTAATAGAATAATTTAATATTTTAGTTTTTTAATCAAATGTAGAGCTCCCTAATACAAATATCCGGTTTAATTGAAAAGCTTGTTTTGAAACCTTGGGCTTTTTGAGACATACTCCGTCGTTTTGACGTTATGGTTGGTTTCTAGAGACACTGGATTATTAGCATTTGTTTTCAATCAAAATCTAACAAATCTTCCTAAATGGATAAATATTTTAGTTGTGTAACCTTGGGCTTGCTGCAGATAATACTCCATCGCTTTTGCGTTGTCCGTCCTTAATCAAAGAATGCCCCTGAAAGAAATGAAACATTTTATTACAGATTATGAGATCCTTGTAGTCGGGCACCATTCATGAAATTTAGTCTTGAAAATTAGGATGCTAGGTACGATTGTATTCCAATAGATTTAACTTTCAAAAAGCAATTTTTTAAAGTGAGGGACGACAGAATCCTCCAATGAGTAGTTGTAGTTTTATCAAAATTAATACCATCGGGATCCCGACTTTAAATCAAGTCCACCAGCCATTTACAAACAATTGTGAATGTTATTATGTGCATCATCCGTGTCATAAGTTTGCTCTAGTCATCGTCAGAGACTGACGATGACAGAGCAAGCTAGTCGAAACGTTCAGACCAAAAAGAACTCACTCCGCGGCAGTGCAGTTAATTACGAGAAGTCCCCCCGATCCACAAAACTAAAGTAGTAGTCCAGGCCGATTTCCTACCTCCCGCCCAGGTAGTAGTTAATAAGCAGGACAGTTCCTTTCAGAACTGAGAAGTCTCCCGAATTCCGAAAGTCTACTCCGCGGTAGTAGAATAAATAGCAAGACAACTTCTCTAAAGAACAAATCTACACAGCAAAGTAGATATTTATACACATGGTGTTACCGCAAACCGAATTTATATTGTCGTTGTTATTATCACATTGTTCTGATAATGAAATCAAGGTAGGCCTACCCTCCAAAATGACTTGTTCTTTAGACCGTAGTCCTATAGATACGTGTGTAAAAAAGATGATGACAAATAACAGGGGAAACCTACGCAGTAAGGTAGGGACTGCAAACCAAATCCGGGGTTCGAATCTGAGTCACAGTGGTGAAATTACCTTTGTTCACATTATCATTAACATACCTTGATATTTCAAAGATGCAAGTCAAATTTTTAAATGTCAAGTAATAAAAACAATGGAAACTGACCGGTTTAAATTTCAAATAGTTTGGGGGTTGAACAAGGAAAAATTGACTAGAGCGGGATTTGAACCAACGACCTCCGGATTAACGTACCGGCGCTCTACCAACTGAGCTATATAGCCCTTTGTTGGTGGTCTCCCTATTTTGTCAATATCTTTGTTCGGGGGGGGGGGCAGTCAGAAGCCATGCAACCGTCAAATTTGTATAAGTCTTTGACTCTCTCCAATATCAGCCGACATGCTTTCAGTTGCTGATTATAATTCACAGAAAACTGTTCTTATTTTGTGAAGGTTAATCACAAACGCTTTTATACTGAACCGAAAGACTATCACAAAGTGTCACTGTTTTCACGAAAGGACGAAGGTGTTAAAAACTGCAAAAAAGGATTGCTCTCAATGCTGTTAACATGGCGTATTACGTAATAGTTTTGTAATTACACCAAATAGCATGACTGAAGAATCACTATAGAATTTCCATTTTGCATTAGCACGAAGTGACGCATCACGATTCACCACTTTATCTGTTGAAATACACAGCTGGCACGGTGCCAAACACGCGTGGTATTACGCGTTTTCACGAACCGACGAATTTGTTGACCTATTTAAGTTTAGCGTAGTCACGAAGTGACAAATCTCAGTATGCAATGGCACAGCGCTTTGCATGCATTTCTCGTTTTTTCGTTTTTCACGAAGTGACGAATGTATGTAGGAATTATTCAAAACAGTTGCACAGTTCAAAACATAAATGACAGTTCTTTATGAATATAGAAGTCAGCTTTATTTTTGTTGTAGCATTTAAAAACATAAAGAGTGAGCAGTCTGCGTGAGCAGTTAAACAAATGATTCAACTTTATACGAATTTTTCTCCATACACGAAACTTTGGCTGTGGTGTAGAATCGTCACGTCGTAAAAGCGGTGACGTTATACTACAAATAGATACCAAGCGTTTACCGCCATCGCTGAAATCAATCATTGGAAACAGGGAAATTGTTCAGAAACTGGAACAAAATTACATTATACCAATTTCCCACAACTGCTTGTGCAAAAGACTGTGACAGTGATGGTACTCGCCATAGCACGCGCAAATATCAGCCAATGATTGGTCTTACCTTGACGCGAGTGAGGGCGCTGTTTGAGCTTGTGACGTCACATGCAAGAGTCTACTGGTAAACCGTTCCAAGCTCGCCTCCGCTAAATGATGGCGACTCTTTTTAAATGAACGCAACTCGACGCCAGCCCATCTTCTTAAGCACTTTGACCTTTGCCGCATACAGCTGTGCTACGGTGTGTATTTCCCGCACGGTATAGGGAAATACAGTAATATTTACTAATTTCTCTGACGATGTTACATCAACCTCAAAAGAAAACAGATCAACTTGGTTTGAGTTGGGGAACTATGGAAGCATTGAAGTTTAAGATGGGGTTAATCCACAAGAGGGCGCTGTTTCAGACACTACCGCTGAGCTGTGTATAGACCTTTTAATTGTTGATAAACAAACCGCGCTTGTTGGTATGAACGGCCTCTGTTTTGAATCGTGTAAACATGTTTTAGTTGGTATTTATAATTGGTTGCTTTGTTTTCAACAAATTTTAACTATATTTTTGAATATTTGTGTCGCATTTACAAACTGTGGCTAAACTTTTTTTGCTTTGCATCATGGCTTCCAATAGCTTTCTAAGCTTGGTTGGCAAAAACTGAGGCTGTGACGTCGCAATATAAAGGTCTTTTGATAGAGTTATGTTGGCCCTGAAGGGAAATCGGCAAATCGCACATCGCAAATATCTTGGCAAATATTTGCGAAGTCTCAAATACTTTTGCAGATATCTTAGCAAATATTTGCGATGTCGCAAATATCTTTGCAGATATCTTAGCAAACATTTGCGATGTCGCAAATAACTTTGCAAATATTTGCGATGTCGCAAATATTATCGCATACTTTATTGCATACTTTGTCGCATAGTTTGCATATTTGTGCCGGATATTTTTTTAAGAGCCTAGACGGTCTTAAGGTTGTTTGGGTTCCAGCCTTCATTCCATTAACATGTGCGCGCGTGTGTTTTTTGATGCCATTACAACTTGCACTGGTTACATGAGACAAAAAACCCTGATCATCGACTAAGAACCACCATTAGAAAAATCACAGCAAGCACGCTGTGTGTAGCCGTGGTTACATTGTGTTGCGCCTAATATTTCAAAGCGTTTGGATAAAACGTGCGTGGGTTGTGAAATTAAACGCACACGTATCGGATAACCCATACATAGCCAGAAATGTTGGACTCTGTATGTTACAACGCGTATCAAAATCGAACAAAGCACGCAGAAGAAACTGACTTATTTACATGCATATTTATTTTAAGAACAACACCATTAATTAGATTATAATGACACATTCGAACAAACCAAGTGAACGCCGTTTCAGCATTCCATAAGGTTTTTGTTGTACAAACCTATACTACCAGTTAAATATTGATGTCACAACTGTAAGCTGTATACAACAATTGGAAAGAAATAACGATGTTTTGTTTTATTGTTGGCAATACATATTCCTTGAAGATTAAATGTGTTGTTTAAAGCAACATGTGAACTAAGTCTAGAGCACATACAGAAAAAGAACAATATATCATACTGGTTTGAGCGTTACACTACTGTTAATATCATCGTAAAAGAGTTTCTTTTAATAAAACGACTTCAAATCAATCAAACCCACTGGTAAGTTTTCAACAAACACTCCCTACAAGAAACCGTGACGACTGTGTTCTCATGGTTTAGTAAAACTTTCTATGATCTTTTCACGTTTAGACATAAGTGTACAGTTCATGTTTGGCTTGTTGCAGTCACAGATTAAACTGACATGCTAACACCATCGTACTGTTTCCAAAAGTAACTTTAAAAAAAATAGCATATCAGTTTTTGGGGTGAACATTATCCTTATCAATTGGTCTTAAACATCAGAAAGAGCCTTTAGACTCAATAAAACAAATTCCAACCCGCCAAGCCATCTAACTGTCTAAGACATGATTGATTACAGCCAGGTGTGGCATTTAGCCCGAGGCTAAGTGATTTTGTTCAACCCCTTGAAGTAATTACTTTTTTTAAGTCAAAGGATTAACACAGGGTAATTTCCATGTCTAAAAAACCTTGCAGCGTTTTGATGTATTCAAAGGGGGAAAAAATAACAATGTAGTAAATACAGCTGCAAAATGGAATGATTGACTAATGTCCGGTTTTAGTATGGCTGCTTTCCTGTGAAATACAGTCCAAAGTTTTCAAGATTTTTTAGGTCGCACAGAGAGTACTACTCTTGAGGACCCCTCCCTTTCCCCAAAGTAATATTTATCAAAAGTTTCTTTTGACATTGTTGCACATTTGTAAAGTATTAAAGTCGCATGTTGTCTCTGATCAATGGTGTTCTATATCTGCCATCTCGCATATCGCGCTAGATTTTCAATCTCGCCTTACATTTTTGAATCTTGCATTAGGATTTCAATCTCGCCTGACAAGAAAGTAGTGCATTCTGTGTCATCCGGCACTTGCGATGTGGTAGCCCGCCTGGCACACATGAAAACAGACGACATCAATGTTAGTCTGGCTCCCAGAAAACGAAATGTGAGATTTAAACTGAACTCGGGATTGAAAAACATAGGGTAAGATTAAAATACCTATGGCGAGATAACAAAAGTAAGGCGAAATTGAAAAAAATAAGGCGAGATTGAAAACATAACGCGAGATGCAAATTGTGAGATGGCAGATATAGAACACCATACTGATCCCCTCGCTCGTCATAATCTCTGTATGACTATGAAAATGTTTGAAAGTTTGGACGGCCTATATAGAACCTTAAGCACATGACGTTTTAAGTAGGGCGCCCTCGGCTAGAGGTCAAAAAGGTATCCTATTATTGGCTGATCATGTGCACCGTGCTTGCATAGCCGCAGGTTTTTCCATATGTTCGGCGGCTTGATGACGTCAATATATAAGGTTTATTAGGCGAACAAAGAGTCGCATTTAAGTCCCTGAAATGGCTTTCTTGATAATGGTTGTCTAAGTTAGAGTTAGCTTCAAATGGTCACAAAGCAATGAAGCTTCGAGGCACGATGATTTACTGTGCGTCCATAAAATCCGTGAACATTTATTCTATAGTGCATACAGTTTAGACTGAAATGTTAAGACTCTGTCCGACTTTGTAGTTACAGCTACGGCTAGGAATGCATGACTGCGTCATCATGTGTTGATGTATAAAACCTCCTTTTAAGGAGCACGTTGCCTTTAGATTGGGCGCTTTGGGCTATTAAAAGCGTTTTTTTATTGTATGCATATGGTTGGAAAGATGTTTTAAAAGTAGAATATAATATTTGGATGAATCGTTATATTGTATTTAATTTTGTTGTTCCATCCATATGCTTTTTAAAGTCAAAAGCGCTCAAACCGAATGCAACGTAACCCTTTAAAAGCAACACCTTTAGCAACAGTCGCGTGGCTATTTAGCCGTCAATTCGGATTTGGCCTTAGTTTCCACGTTGATAAACGGTTAGCTTTTAACAAAACAAGACCAACAAGACTTTTACATTCTTCTCTATGAAAAACACAATTTGATTATTACAATGACTGTTATACAAAACCATACATATGAGTTATCTAAAGTCACAAATTGTGCAGATGGTATTTTCTATCCGAAAAGTTGTGCTTTTGAATGGTTAGTTTGTATTGATATGATGATTGTTTTTCAGGCAAGTTTAGTTATTATTGATTTCAAAGGATATCCGAGTATCTAGATAACATAATGCAACCTTATTGATTATAGCTAATCAATACTATAAGACGCAGTACATAAAATATAACGGCCTATTGACACCGTGGCGATGCTTTCATCTTTCACTCTAAATAGTTTGAACAAACTACTGGCGTAGCCGCCGTTGCCATACTATTAATAGTGGTGCCTATGATAAACTGACTGTTTCAAAACAAGAACATCCCCTTGCTAGTTTAAATTACCAGTAGATCAAGGCTTGCTCCTCGTTCATAATTAAACTACAAACTGGTTGCGAAGGATCACAGACAAAGAGTATTTCCCGGCAATGAATGCCTTGCAATTTTCTGCTTCCGTTTTCTGGCTATTCATCCCCCTCAAAAAGAAAAAAAAAAGAGAGAAAGAGAAATAAAACAGACCCCAAATATCTGTGCATCTTAACGTCAAAATGTTTGGACATGGATAACATTGTTGTTATTTGGTACAATATTATATTCAAATAATAATATACACCGAGATCCTCGTCATTTGATTGGGAGAACACGCATTCCATTTCATTCTTTATTTTGTTATGTGTTCACTGCTGCGACGCTACAAAATTTAATATTGGAGCTCAATATAGATAATTATTGGGCGTTTCACAGCGTCGTTCCCTAAGCAAATGTTCCCCACCCATTTCTTCCAAACGAGGCATGATCGTGTTGAGGCGGACAAGGTTGGTGTCTACACGGAGTCGTCCTTATTGTTAGGTTTATTTAATTTCTTTCTCTTTTCATTTTCAATAATGTTGGGGTGAACAAAGCATAACAAAAAGAAAATATGCGGGATTTGAACCAACGACCTACGGATAAATGTGTTTATGGTGAACACCAGTATCTAAAACAAATACCGGAAACGCATTTTATTCGTGCATTGTCGCAGAATATAATCACTTGAAATGGAATATTCAAGATTTCGCCTCGTGACTATATTCTACGACAATATGCTCAAATTCATCCAGAATAAAGTATTAAATACAGACAATACTAATAAAGAGATTATGTTTTGTTTTACTCGGCACCTTAAACTGTTCGTAAGTGTGACGTAATTGCACTTTAAGCCACGCCCATTTGGCACAAGCGAAATTAAAGTTTCTTTCATAAGGAACGCCATTGAAAAGTGAAATAGTTGATTGTTTGTAAATCTACACATTAAGTAACTTATGCAAGCTGTGTAGCCGGAACTATAGAAAACTTTAGGCGTGCAGTTGATACACACGCATGTATGATGCAATGACTTACAACAAGATACAAGGTTCTCAAAAGGTTTCGTTTGATCCATTCAACCCATACCCTGTCAGTATACATTATTCATGACACCGTAGGCAATAAAACTACATTCCAAAAGAGGGATAGAAATATCCACATGAATAAGTTAAAAAGTGTGTGAGACACACGTTCGCCATTTTACATGGGACCAAAATGTTGTCAAACAAGTTTCTTGACCATCTTCTTCCATGCACGTTTAGATCTTTCTGCAGCCGATGACCTCGAGGCGGAGGCTGCACCAGTCATGACAGGCAGTAGGCAATATGCGAAGATGTCCTGTGTGCAAGACGACTCCAAGCATCGCATTCACCGGAGTGTTTGTATCGTTGTTACCAACAAACTTTGATGGGAAAAAGCGAATTAAACGATAAAGCATGAATGTTGGTACGGCATAAATTCGGCTAGATTGGTAGTTATCAAGAACTAAATTTATTCGAATTTATTAGTCAATCTGAGATCTTCAAAACAGAACCAATATTAATAGTGTTGGTTCAAGACCTTCCTGTTGTATTATTTCGATAAGTAGAACGAGGAGGGTCCATGAACCTACACTAGTACCGATATGACTTTTGAACCTTTAGCACTGACGTCTTTGAGCTGCCAGTGTGTTCTATCTGCCATTTAGGGAGTCAGTAACAACATGCACAAAACAGATGCACGGAGCTAGCACCAAGATGAAACTTCCTTTCCAAACTGGCACCTCCAGGTTTTTTGCAAATAATGACATCATTGCGTCAACGGTAGATTTAAAATACTCAAATCGCAAAATGAAGCGGACGGTTAATTAGAAAATAAAGAACAATTAAACTGTTTCCTCCCTGCATGTTGATCAGGTGGGTTTACGGACAAAACTAATGATAGCTTTTTCAAAGTTACAAGGGTGTTAGAGTAAGCTTTTAGCTCAAGAAGAGAATTGAGCCCACTTTCATACAGCTGTTTAGCAGAAACGTTTGCCTAACAGTTTTATTTGTTAACGAATTTACAAACCAGTCATTAAATACCAACTACACAGTACTGACTTGTAACCAAATTTGCCATCTAATAACTTTCAGAGCTTTGCAAATCGTTTGCAACATCATGAAATCGGGGCACAAAATGGCAGCCAGCGTCCTTACCAGAGCTGTATCGCCAGTCACATCGGTTACGTAACTGTAACCACGTTGACCATCATCACTGTACATTACGTTGTAAGTCTGCACCCACTCAACATTGTCAATGGAGCTGTCTCGCCCTTGCGTAGTTAGACTTGTGACGTATACCTTGGATTCAAAGTCAACTTGAATCCAGGGATTTAAGTCCTCGGCCTGTGCAATCCAGGCTTGTTGATCTGCAAGATCATGAAGTGATAACATATTCCCATTACGTCCAAGTTTACTTGGAAATCGTTAAATTTATTAAATTAAAAATGTTAGTCATTGTTAATTATAATTTTAAGCAGGCTTCCTAGTTGTGCTCTTAGTTTTGGGGGCTACGGTCGGACCGTCCTCGTCGCAGCCCTTGGTAAAGCTAACCCTTCAACCGCCACAACAAAACGGATTTCGAGTAACATCTATCGTCGAACATGCCTAGAAATAGAAAATATGATGAACAATATGAGACAGTTCTTTTTGCGAAAGTTGACGATTTTTTCAACGGCTACGCTGAACACCCTGTTGTCTGTCTCTACAGGAGACACATAGAGGGAGCAACAATAATCATCTAGTCAAACCAGGAATGGTCTTGGCCACCGAGCGACCCCAGAGCAACAGCATAGCAGTGCCATCATAAAAACAGATTCGGTTATAAAAGCTACCTCAATATCAGAAGACGA
Organism: Pycnopodia helianthoides; assembly: GCA_032158295.1. Classification (NCBI taxonomy): domain Eukaryota; kingdom Metazoa; phylum Echinodermata; class Asteroidea; order Forcipulatida; family Asteriidae; genus Pycnopodia; species Pycnopodia helianthoides. Next base: position 8,945,531 of record CM063262.1, read on the forward strand.
CAACATCGAAGCACTTGTAGTTTAGTTAAGCAGTGCTGTAGTCTACAAATCACCACCAGTAGACTCATCTACTCTGTCCCTCAAGTACACAAAATGCCTCATCAAGTTGTGTCTGTGCAAAAACGTCGTGTCACCTAAAAGCACTCACGGTACGTTACCCACGAGTTTGAAATTGTCGAAACGTCGCGACGCGTCGCGTCGTATCTCGCTTAGAATAGCCCAGATGTACACACAAAACATTTACATGCCGAGATATGACATTTGCACCGAGCATTTTTGTGCGAGATACGACGTGGGCATAACTCAGATCTTTTGCCAATGTAAACAACAATATCGCAGGACTGTGTCAGGAGATCTCGACGCAGCCTCACATTCCACACAGCAATCGCCGACCCTTGGCGTTTAAAGTCAGTGGACGACGTACGACGCGACTGTACGACGCGACGACACAATGTGACGCAAAGACTCGACGGCAAGACGCGACGGGCGACGGCATAAAAGGCAACGAGCGACGGTTCGAAGTAAAATTGTAAGGAATCTCGTTTTTGTTTTGTTTTTTTTCTGATGAAACTGTCTACCTTCCAAAAAAAAATGCAACAGTTTGTTTTTAATTAAGGATTCTGTCATCCAATCAAACCTTTTGTAAACCTTCAAGAAAATGCCTTCCTGAGGGTCCTCAATTATTCAAATGCATGTGCAGTTGCACGGTAAAAGTAACTTTGTTTTGTTTGTACAATATGTGCCCGAACACCTCTTGCTAATATTTCTTTTTCAGGTGTTCGGCTTACAGCCGAACAGCTTACAGCCGAACAGCTTACAGCCGAACACATGAAACACCTGCTTTACAGCCGAACACCTGCGTTGGTCCTCGTTCATTTTTATGCGATCTAATTGGACACAGCTTAATGTCTTACCACGATTATTCAGCCTAGCTTGGAAGGGTTGATACTTGGTTTTATTTTTGTACACCGACGATGCTTTTATGTTTGCATCGGGAATAGCGCCACTCTCCATGCCCAATGGTTCACCGACGGGGCAAACGTCGACTTCTCCTGTGAAGTGTTAAGTGTCAGTGTTAATGAACATTGGAATTATTGTGAAACTTTACAGTTTGATGAACGCCCTGACACTAGAAATTTAGTTTCAAACTTTCTTCCAACCCTCTTAGTTGTTTGAGCTACACTTTGAAGATGCAGTGTATAGATGAAAGGATCAAACAGCAAATTGTCACATGCAAATGAATTATATAAAAGAAATGTATTATGATTTCGTAACGAAAACAAGTTTAGATTTCTGACGTCGGGAACTGTATACCAAGCACTTTTGTTTTAACAGAGTTCGTTCCTGGTGGCTACTAAAGAATAGCAAGTAAATGAATATTCATGACCTAAATGACCTCTTTGACCGTTAACAGGGCTCGAGTTTACAACGAGCAAAGAATGTTCTTAAATGTAAATCAATCTTAACTGGTCAGCAAAGTGTGATGAATAGTATGTGAGACGTTATGACCATATCGTTAAGAGGAGTGTCATGCCCTCAGTCTTGCCCAAACTCAGTTGCTCCCACAGCGTTGACAGACGGGAGCATTTGTCGTAGGTGATATTTATGTTTATGAGGCAACGTACACATTTTAAACAGTTTTAGTCTAAGCTAAGTATAAGTTAGTTAATAATTTATCAAATTACTGAAGCAGTTAGCAACACACAAAACAATCATTTACGAATGTTGTCTGGTGCAAAGAAAAAAACAAGTTCAGTTGATTTTTACAATTTTTTTTATTAAAGATTATTTAGTAAAGGCAGTAACAGTGTGAGGAGCCAGATTATTGGATATATATTTCGAACTGCCTCTAGTTACCGAACAATATCGGTGATTTAGTTGGTAAAACATCTGCTCTAAAATGACAAAGGTTGTGGGTTCGAATCCCAGCCGAGTAACATGCCTGGGGATTTGTTCCGTAGGACTTGGGAAAATACTGAGTATACAGTGCATTACATACATCGGTGTAAGGTTTAAAAAACCAAATAATAATCTTTGGTGTAATTATTTAGTGTATATCTAACATTGAAAATATTACCACCCTCATACATAATGCAGTCGTCCAGGTCTACCGCCGTGAAAAAGACGCAGTTACGGAACAGGAACTGGTCGTTATCATTGTCTGTTAGAAATCGATGTCGTGACGGGAGTCCCCCTTTTACTGACGTTTTGTTATTGACTTTTGTAAATTAATCTTGCTGTTATTATTATTCTCATGACCGCGAGGAAGAAGATTATTAAAGTGATTATTAAAGTGAAAAGTGGTTGTCATGACGAAAGACTAAAAACAAATACTAGAAAAAAAGAAGAACAAACCCATAACAAACAAACAAACAAACAAAAACTTGATGTTGGTTGTTTTTCCCTTCTCGTTTTACCTTAACAGTAAATAATATATGAAAACAAGTAATATGATTTGAACATGCCTTTTTAGGATCATAAAATTTTTTTGGTCAACGTAATGCTGATTTACGTGTGAACGTTTTATCTGATTACAATCTTTACTTGCTAAGAAACAAAAAAAATCCGTCAAGTAATTTTTTCACAAGAATGTCGAATCCATTGACGTTTAGTGAGGTGACAGCAGGTACCAACCGCATCTCTGGGCGCAGCATTCGCGGGCGGACATCAACCCTCAGAAACGATTCAGGCATCAATTCGATTCTCAAATTAAAATGTTTTTGGATGAAAATGTTTCAAAACCATATTAATTCGAAGTAAATCCTATTTTACTATCAACAGTAGATGCAGCGCTTCTCACCGAGTACATTTAAGATCATTACTTTTTGAAGTATTATACCAATCTATGTTCATACCTAAAGAAGAATGATATGCCCTTTCAATTCGAAGAAATAATATACAATTTGTATAACCACACAAAGTCGCAGAGTAACAAGCTAGTTAACAGCTTTTAAAAGTTTGAATCTTTTTTGTTTGTTTAAATTTGCCCCCCCCCTAAAAAAAAAAAGCAAAACAAACTAACAGCTCTTTAAAAAAAAAAACGTTTCCAACACAAGTACCTACTTACCAGAGCATTTGAGAATGTTCTTGATTTCCTCCAATGAGTTGCTATAAGTGTTGAAGTAAGTAACCTGAAAGTTCCGTACTGGTGAATAGGTATTCAGACCACCGAGACGAATCTCAGTGCATCTACAGGGGTCCTGTACAGGAATCACCCAACGGTACACTTGGTGGTCAGTGGGATCCGGTTCACATCCCATGAAGCACACCATTGCTTTAGGAGACAGAAAGTGTGGGAAAAATAATATTTATTTATACACATGTGATAGCTTTTGACATAAAAAAATGCTTGCGACATTTAAAATAATATGAAAAAACATCGAAATACCAGATTATCTCTAAGACCATATGGACCTTCTGACACGTCCATGGCGGCATTATTTTTGACATTTTCCTCAAATTCTTAAATTGTCATAATTCTTCAAATTGATGTATTAAGCGACGTCAGATAAAGTATGCGCATATTCGGGTGATTAATTGACAGTAAACAAAAATAGAATTAAAAACAAAGCTTCAAATATATTTTGTATTAATCTCACAATATTGTGAAATATGCCGGACCAAGAACGTACAAAACGAACACCAATGTTTACACCAAAGTGAGGATAACTGCGGGTCCAGCTTGCAGCGGGTTTGTGTTCTTGCTCATAAGGTGGCTAAAAAAGTGAAGCCCCCAAAACCTGTTTGGTTTTGAGTATGTCTGAATGGCTTAAAAAGCTCTCTTTGCTCAAAAATATTCCAATAACATTGTTATAAAACATGCTGTTATTGTATTGGAGCGGGTTAAATTACATCCGAGTTTTATATCTGCCTCTGACTATTGGATACAACAATAGAAACGAATTATTGGAGCAAAAACTAAATTCATCCAAGATTTCCTCAGCCAACAATCTAGCACTGCATAAATGCATACACAGCAACATAAAAAAGAAAAGAAAAGATAATTCATTTTTTTTCAACTGGTAAGATAAATCTTTAATCTATCGACATGGGCAAGGGACTGAAATGGTGTAAAGGTAATACCGGAACCAACTCTTTCAATCGATACAAACTGAAGCTTATTCAACTCACGTAACTTCATAATATGTGGCCATAAATCTGCAAGGTACGGCCAAGGTTACTCCAGAAATAAATCTATATTCAAGCACGTCTTTCTCAGTAGTGACGTGTGGTATCGTATTTGGGTCAGCCACATAAGTTGCCAGCGTATGGGGAATTATACGAGTAAAGAATATAAAGTGACGTGTTGATAGCATTATGAAGTAATCAAATGGTTTCCATACTGTCATACAGGCTGCTATACTTGAACTGGAAAGGACATAAAATAATTTGCGTTTAATTTCTCCCACACTAATTGTGGCCGTGAGATTTTAATATAACAATATATCACCACGAAAAAATGCCTTATTTTGTCGAATTAAGGTATCATGTCGCAGTATAAATAACTAATATAGGATCCATGTTATGAATTCAAAGTAACTGGCGTCTCTTTACTATAAAGACCACAGACTGACTCCATCACGTGTTACAATAAATCTCACTTTTCACTTTAATTAACCATTATATAGTACCCTTACACCGATGTGTGTAAAGCACTGTATACTCAGTCCTTTCCCGATTTTTTGGATAAATAATCATTGGCATATAAAAAACGGGTGGGATTCGAGCAGATGTCTTACCAACTAGACCACCGAGATTACCGGGTAGTTGGAGGCAGTTCGAATCCTATAATTGAGCATCAGAGAACGCAATCAAATGGTCTGCGCCAGTAAAAAGAAACTCGATGCTGTTTTAATTTGAATGTCATCCAAATTCAGGTATTAGCTAAACATTCTCTGTAAAGTCCATTTATTTGAAATGTTAGGTCATTGAACGTTTGCTGATTTTGACAAACATTGCACGTGAAAGGTATCAATCACTCCGGCATTTTACACCATTTTAACATGAGGCTAGAAACTTGATTTTTTTCCCCATTTTCATAATGACGCTCTCTATTGAAAAGAATGATTGGATCACAATACTGAAATCGACCTTGCGCCCCCATTGAGAGTCTTCAGATAAAGTACGCATTTATTCGAGGGTTTGACCGTTAAAATATCTTAACAAAGCTACAAGTGAAGACAAAACAAATCTCAAAACGTGTCGAAATATTAAACCCTTTTTAATTTCATGCCCGTGTAAAATCTGTCACCGGTGCCAGAAACAATGAATAAAATAGTAATTAAAATTAGCTGAAATCGTTTCCAAAATCTCGTGCGGGGTCAAAATGTTGCTAGAATCGTAGCACTAATTATAAGTTCTATAATGGTGTATATTGTTTACTTGTGTCTGAGAAGTAAGCCAGTCGTATTATTACATGAGCACATACCAAAATAGGGTTGAGTTTGAGTCATATTCCGACCAAAAACATAACAAAACAACAACAAAGTTTACGTCAATGTGAGGGTGTACAAATTAATAGGAAATCTTCGGTGGAACCCAACAACGAATGTGATTATGAGCATTGTACAAAATATAACAAAGAAGAATAAAATACAAAATTCGTCTTTTGTTTAAACACAGTGAACATATTTCTTCAGAAGCAAAATTGAAAATAATCTTACCTTGTGTCCAATTTATGAACAGAACAATAAGAATTGTTTTGGCAGGTTGAAGAGCTGCTGGCATGCTGACAGTTTGCTGTTTCAAGTGTTGTGTACTACACGCTACACCCTACCTCTCCTTCATCTGCTAAATGCGTGTCCAGCTTGCATTGGTTTTGTTATACCGTTCAGTAGGTGGCTCAAAAGGCCAAATTGTGAAAAGCCATGTTTATGGTACATATAAAGACGATATTAAGGCTGAGCAGTGTTTTTTTTTCCTTTTTTTTTTCTTTTTTTTTTCTCTTTACAGCAGATTTGTTTACAATGGAGGATGGAATTCAAGCGGTACTTTTTTGTAAACGTCATGTGTTGTTGTTTAATTTACTATCTAATATGTGTACATGTAAAGTGAAGGGACTGCGATCTCCACGTGAAATGATTGCAAGGTCAAAGGTACATCTGACAATATCCTTTTTGACAGTATCAAATAATATGCATTATAGTAGATAGTTTGAATGGACAGAGCAGGGAAAAAAGTCAGACTGGAACGCACTCAAGATGTTCAAAAAGCTTTGGGTTTTGTGATATATGAACATTCTTCAAAGGTCGAGCAAGAATTCTGTATTGAAAAGCAAGCCTTAGAAACAGTTTGAGGCGTCACGTGCAGTTCTTTACAGAAGGGGAGGGGTGTGGAAAGGATTTTTTTAATGTTTTTATTGATTTATTGTTATTATTATTATTATTTTTTATTTATTTATTTATTTTTATTTATTTATTTTATTTTTTTTTTTTGGGGGGGGGAGGTGTTTGAGGGAGGGTGTGGGAATGAAGGAAGGAGACAGAGCAGTCTGCCCAATAAATCGTCCGCGAAATAGTGATGTGTTTATAGGCAGTGCGGGAAATTTGAAACTAATTCCAGTGGTAGCCAGGGTAAGATACATAGGCAGAGCGAGGTTATGAAGATGAACACATGGTTTTGGTATATGGTCTCTGGTAACAACCCAGCCTATGACTGTTTGGATGTTGTTTCGGTAGGAGACAATCTCTGTCTTATGAAAAATCAAACGGCAATGGTTAAACCAGACCCTTTTTTGATGTACGCATGCAATTTCACAGAAGAAGGGGGGGGGGTCTGGTTTGTTCGTTTTGTTTAAAGAAAGGGGAGAAGTGGGGCGGTGGTTATGTTGAACTTCCTTTGTTTGTAAATTTAATGGAAGGGCTCAAAACATATTTTTTGTGCGTTTTATAAGCTGTACTTCATCAGTCACCATTTTGGCTTTGTATCCTTTTTATGAAAGTTGTGTAACAAGGAGCGATCGAAATCTTACTTTCTTTAGGAAAGAGGAGCCAGAGAGAAATAATAGTATTGTTTATTTGTTTATAGCTTACGTAGTCTTGTATTGACATAAGCCCTGTTCTTTTCTTTAACGACTACTGTACCTGTAGTATTGTTCCTGTAGTATTTTTAGCAGGATTTACAAGTTCTGTTCGTCCATTTTTTTGAGTAAGTTTTTCTTGGGTTGAAGCTTGCAGTGTAGTCCGAATTAGTTGGTCTTTTCTGTTCTTTTGTCGTTTGTAGGCTGACAAAGGTGGTACAGGGAAGAGGTTGTTAACGAAACTATTATCGTTTAGTAAGTGCCAGTTTGAGTGATGTATTTTAGGGAAGAAAGGCAAAATAAAAACAAGAAGCGGGTTCGTTTCTTTCTTGATGTTGAGTGGTGCACTCAACAGTAAATTCCTGTGGTCATCACTAGATTTCGTGAAGCGGGTCACTTCTTCTGTGTTATATCCACGTTATATCAGTTTTTCTTTAGTTAAAGAAATTGACCTTACTCTTAAAATTTTGTGTGTGTCTGCATAAAAATGCGCTTGTATCTCGTCGCTTCACCCTTAATGACGCCGCCAAAAACAGACTCATGCAGAATCTCAAGCAGGATATTAGAACGTGTCCGTTTGTTTCGTTGCTACTCAAGACTATCAAGCTTCACTTCCTTCTGAAAACGTTCGCCATTGTAAATTACGAGGTCAAGAAAGGTGGTTTGGTGAGTCGGAGATCTTTGAAGTGAATTGCAAGGTTGGGTGCAGGTTGTTGAACATCTTAACAAAATCCATCACCTTGTTTTTGTTGCCATTGTAAATTGTTCAAACATCACTCTGTATCTCATGTAAGCTGCTATCTCATCACCTTATTTAAATACGAAAAAGAAATAATACTCCCTACCAACCCAGAGAGTGTGGCTTACATGAGATACAGAGACGATGTTTTAAAAATTTACAATGGCAACAAAAACAAGGCGATGGATTTTATGAGGCTGAACAACCTGAACCGACCTCGAAATTCACTTCAGAGATCTCCGACTACCAAATCACCTTTCTTGACCTCGTAAATTACAGAGGCGAACGTTTTCGGAAAGACGGGAAGCTTGGTACTCGAGTAGCAACAAAACAAAACGGACACGTTGCAATATCTTGCTCGATATTCTGCACAACTCGAGTCCGTATTTGGCAGCGTCTTTAATTAAAGGTGAAACGACGAAATACAAACGCATATGCACACACAAAATTCTTCGAGAGTAAGGTAAATCTATTTAAAACCTTGCACTGAGGCACTTGACCACAGAGCACTGGCACATATCAAGACAAACCTAACCATTTCAAAATGGTAGATCCCAACCCCGTGACACTCCTTGATATCCTGCAGTGTACCAATACACACGTTTTCGGAGGGGTGTCAATCAACAGGGGTCGTCAATTTGGTCAGGAGGGGTGGTGAAAAAGAAATTCCCAGGTGGTAAGGAATGTTGTGTCTGACCGCTCTAGGTTCAATGGCCTTTTGTGAATGAAGGTCTTGTGATCTTGTGCCAACAGCAGACTGGTTTAGCAAACATAAATCATTGAAATAAGGCAGAACAGACCATCTTAACCCATCAAATGAGCTTGCCACACCTTTGTGACAAGATGCTGTAACCCCGTTGGGACCAAACAGGTTCCTCGTTGCAAGGGTTTAAAGAAAAACTGATAAAACGTGGATATAACACAAAAGAAGTAAACCGCTATACGAAATCTAAGGATGAACCGCAAGAATTCAATAATGAGTGCACCACCCAAAAGAAAGGTCCATCGCCGTTTGACTTTTCATAAGACAGAGACCATTGTCTCCTACTGAAATAACATCCAAACAGTCAGAGGATGGTTTATTACCAGAGACCATACCAAAACCATGTGTTCATCTTTATAACATCTCTCTGCCTATTTATCTTTCTCTGGCTACCACCGGAATTAGTTTCAAATTTCTTGCACTGCCTATAAACACATCACTAAATCGCGGAAGATTTATTGGGCAGACTGCTCTGTCTCCTTCCTTCCTTCCCACACCCTTCCCCAAACACCCCCACTTGCACCTGGCTTTCTTGTGTTTTGCCTCCCCCTTCTATAAAGTACTACACATGACGCCTCAAACGTTTTTTAAGGCTTGCTTTTCAATACAGAATTCTCGCTCGACCTTTGGAGAATTTTCATATATCACAAAACCCAAAGCTTTTTGAACATCTTGAGTGCGTTCCGGTCTGACTTTTTTCTCTGCTTGTCCATTCAAACTTTCTACTATGAAATGATGCATATATCTTATACTGTCAAAAAGTTTGTTTTATGGTTACACTTGGTCTCATCTCATGATTTGCCTGCACACGGCCACATGTATGGTTTCCCTATGCATACGTGTGCAAAATGTTTGTACATCATGTAATGATGTTTTATTTACTATGTAATATGTGTACGTGTATAGTAAAGTGACTGTGAAAAGTGAAGTGACTGTGAATCTCCACTTGAAATGAATGCAAAGCCAAAGGCACACCTGACAACATCCGGTCAAGCTGGTCTCTGGCATTAAACACGAGCATCGAAGTGTGACGTCAGATGTTCATGCTACTCCTGTCACAGAATAGCTACCGCCACCCTAACTGTGATTAAAGGATAATGTCGGGGTTAATCCAAAAGAGGGCGCTATTTCAGACGCTACTGCTGAGCTGTGTATAGACCTTTCAAATGATGATAAACAAACCGCGCTGGTTGGTATGGACGGCTTATGTTTTGAATCGTGTGAACATATATAACGACCAAATTCAACATTCCTGCAAATTTTCAAAAAAGAAAAGAAAAAAAGATTACATCAAATGATTGGTTGCTTAGTTTGTTTCCAACAAGTTTAAACAATATTTTGGAATGCTTTGTGCACATTATTTTTACAAGCTGTGGCTAAACTGTTTTGCTTTGCAATTGTGGCTTTCCATGGCTTTCTAAACCTGGTTTGCAAAAACACTCATGCGGTGACGTTGCAAAAGAAAGGTCTTTTGAGAGATTTGCAATATCTTGCGATTAGAAGCCATTTTTAGTCGTCACCCCCGACAAAAAAAAAAAAAACAAAACAAAAACTGAACAAAAAACGCGTGTGCGCTTACAGGATGTCAAATTTTACTGCACATTTTTATTGGATGCATTTAGACCGAAATGGCGTTCTTCAACCACGTGACCAAAGAAAAAATAGTCCCTCCACGTCACAGCTCTCTTAATTCACAGCTCTGCATACTGTTTTGGCGATCACCACAGCTCTGCATACTGTTTTAGCAATCAAGTAGACAAAAAAAACCTGATCACAGACTAGGAACCAAATGTAGAAAAAGCACAGCTGTGTGCATCCGTGGTACATTGCGTTGCGCCTAATGTTTCAAAGCAATTGGATAAAGCGTGCGTTGGTTGTGAATAATACGCACACGTACCAAATAACCCATACATAGCCAACACAAAGCACGCAGAAGAAACTGACTTATTTACATGCGTATTTAATTTAAGAACAACACCGTTTATTAGGTTATAATGACACATTCGAACAAACCAAATACAAGCTGTTTCAGCATTTCAGAAATGTGTTCTTTATTTTGAACATACCTACCACCAGTTAGATATTGATGCCACTACTGTAAGCTGTTTAAAACAATTTGGAAAGAAAAATAGATAAAATATAATTGTTCGCAATACATATTCTTTTAAGATTAATCATGGTGTTTAAAGCAACATATGACCTTACTCTAGAGCACATACAGAAAAAAGGTACTGTGAATACATCGTAAAATAAAAAGTTTCTTAAAAAAAATTGTAATCATTAAAATCCACTTTTAAGTTTGCAACAAACACACACTACAACACACCATGAACTATTGAATGGTTAAAACAATACTACTTTGTTCTCATAATTTAGTAAAACTTTATATGATCTGTTCACGTTTAGACATAAACTTTGTACAGTTTATGTCTAGCCTGCTGCAGTCACACTTAGTGACAGCATCATATTAAACTCACACACTTACACCATCGTATTGTTTCCAACAGTAATTTTAAATAATAGCGTGTCAGTTTTGGGGGTGAACATTATCCCTTTCAAATGGTCTGAAACATCAAATAAGAGCCTTTAGACTCAAATTCCAACCCGCCAAGCCATCTAAAAGCCAACTGTCGAAGTCATGATTGATTACAGCCAGGTGTGGCATTTAACCCAAGGCTAAGTGATTTTGTTCCCACCCCTTGTGTGAATAAAGGTGAGGTCATTGATTGAATCTTTTATGGCAAAGGATCAATTACCCAGGGTAATTTCCATGTCCATGCTAATCGGCTAGGTCTCAAAGGGGAACTTGGAGTTTTGAAATTTGTTAACCAATTTTGTTTTCGGCGGAGTTAATACAATTTGTTCAAAACAGTACCATGGCATCATCGAGTGTGAGAAACAAGCAAAACAAAAATCAAATTCAGGCATTAGAAAATCCAAGGTTATGAATTATAAACAATGAAATTGCTATATCTACTTAGCGAGGCCGGCCATTACTTAATAGTGCTCAATATTTCATATAGTGCGTTTGGATTACAAAGCAATGATCATAATATAAACTCTAGTAAAACAACAGTAAATGCAAATGATGAGTGTTAGGGTGAGTGCTGCTGACCTGGGCCCAATTTTATAGCGCTGCTTAACGGTCGATGTGGTGCCTACTATGAAAGTTTGCATTTCATAGCGCTTCTAACCATAAGCAAACGAAAATGCATGCCAACCTTCCAGTGCTTACTTGATACAAATGAATGACGTAACAATGCTTGTCCATGGTGAACGCGCAAGCTTGTCGCCATAAAGCACACTTACGCATAAAGCAAAATTTTCTGCCACAGTAAGCGTGAAAAGTTGCTTACCGTTAAGCAGCGCTATGAAATTGGGACCTGTTTTGTTTTTACAATCCCTGTATGCACCCAGAAAAGGACATTTTATTCTAGTTATGAAAATTAGCCAGGTTCTTTTTTGCATCGTTTTGATCATTCAAAGGAAATAAAAACTACGATGTAGTAAATACAGCTGCAAAATGGAATGAATGACTAATGTCCGGTTTAGTATGGCTGCTGCTTTCCTGCGAAATACCGTCCAAAGTTCTCATTTTTCTTTAGGTCGTACAGAGAGTACTACTTTTGAGGACCCCCTCCCTTTCCCCAAAGTAGTACTTATGAACAAGTTTCTTTCAACATTGATGCACAATATTTAAGTACTAAAATCGAACGCTGTCTCTGATCCTGTCGCTCGTCAAACTCTCTGTATGACTGTGGAAATGTTGGAAACTTTGGACGGCTCTTACAGAACCTTAAGCACATGACGTTTTGAGTAGGGCGCCTTCGGCTTGAGGTAAACCGAAGGTATACCATTAGCTGATCCTGTGCGCCGCGCGTACATAGCCGCACGTTTTCCCATTGTTTCGCCATAGTTTTACCTCTTAGATGGCAGCTTAATGACGTCGATACATGAGGTCTATTAGGCAAAAAAATCGTCGCAATTAAATCCCTGAAATTGTTTTCATAATGCTTGTCTAAAATTAGATTTAGCATCAATTGGTCACAAAGCACTCAAGCTTCGAGGCACGATGATTTACTGTGCGTCCATAACAATCACCAGTTACACATACAGTAAATACCACAACTACAGTCCGTGAACATTTATTCTAGTGTATACAAGTATATCAGACTGACATTTTTTTTCAAGGAAATTAGGCTCTGTTCTAATTTGCGGCTACAGTTAGGGATAGGAATGCACAACCTCGTTCCCAGAGGGTGATATGAGGCTCTCAAAATGTTCCGTTAGATCCATTGAACCCATACCCTGTCAGTATAAATTATTCTAGACACCGTAACAAAAAAAACATTTCAAAAGAGGGATGAAAATATCCACATGAATAAGTTAAAAAGTCTGTGAGACACCCGTTCGCCATTTTACATGGACACAAAAGTTTGTCAAACAAGTTTTCTTCCATGCACGTTTAGATCTTTCTGCAGCCAATGACCTCGAGGCGGAGGCTGCACCAGTCATGACAGGCAGTAGGCAATATGCGTAGATATCTTGTGTGCAAGACGACTCCCAGCATCGCAGTCACCGGAGTGTTCCTATCGTTGTTACCAGCAAACTTTGTTTTGAAAAAAAGCACATTAAAAGATAAAGCATGATTGTTGGTACGGCATAAATTCGGCTAGAGTGGAAGTTATCAATAACTATTTTTTGTATTTTTTGTATTTTTTTTTTTTAAAAGTCAATCAGAGATATTCAAACCGGTACTAATAATCATATTCCAGTCCACCACGGGCGTAATTCGGTATACGCCCTCCGTAGGTAGCATTGAGCCATTTTGGTATTTCGACAAATAGAACGAGGAGGGTCTAGGAACCTAGACTAGTACCAATAGGTCGTGTTAGAGCTACCAGTGTTCTTCCCAAAATATTTGGGAGTCAGTATATTTTTGCGATTTACGACGTCATGTGAAGTAGGTATATGGTAGGTTAAAACAAATCAGTAATGAAAAAGTCAAATCGCAAAATGAAGTGGACGATCATTCAGAAAATAAAGAACAATAAACATTTTCCTCCTTGCATGTTGACCAGGTGGTTTAACGGCAAAACTAATATGATAGGGATGTTAGAATAAGCTTTATAAAGACAGAGAAGAGAATTGAGCCCACTTTCATAAAGTTAAGCAGATACGTTTGCCTAACAGTTTTATTTGTTAATAAATATACAAACCAGTCCCAAGTATTTCCTCTAGACAGTACTGACTTGTAACCAAATTTACCATCTAATAATGTTCAGTGCTTTGCAAAAAGTTTTGTTGCTAACCAAATTCATGAAATTGGGGCAAGAAATATGGCAGCCAACGTCCTTACCAGAGCTGTAGCGCCAGTCACATCGGTTACGTAACTGTAAATATGCTGATCATCATCACTGTACATTACATTATACGTCTCCACCCACTCATCATTGCCACTGGTGCTGTCTCGCCCTTGCGTAGTTAGACTTGTGAGGTACACCTTGGATTCAAAATCAACTTGAATCCAGGAATTTTTGTCCTCTGCCTTTGCAGCCCAGGCTTGTTGATCTGCAAGATCATGAAGTGAACCATTATTCCAATTACGTCTAAGTTTACTTGGAAATTGATGATGAAAATGGTTAGATTCAGTTTGAATTTATTAAATTAAACATGTAAGTCATTGTTACATGACTTACTTGCCACGACGGCAAGACACAACGGGTGACGGCATAAGGCAATGGGCGAAGGTACTAATTAAATTTCCGTAAAGATATAGGGAATTCGGTTTTGTTTTGAAACAAAACTGTCTTACTGCCGACAAATAATGAAACAAAAAGTTTGCATTTGCACTTTTAATGTGATTGTTTTTTGTTCCTTTAGTTTTTTTTGTCAAGTAATAAACCACAAGGGAAACTGACTGGTGAATTTCAAATAGTATGGGGGTTGAACAAAGAAAAATTGACTAGAGCGGGATTTGAACCAACGACCTCCGGATTAACGTACCGGCGCTCTACCAACTGAGCTATCTAGCCCTATATTGGCGGTCTCCCTATTTTGTCAATATCTTTGTTCGGGGGTGCCAGTCAGAAGCCATGCAACCGTTAACTGCCGTGTAGCCAGGGATCACACCCAAGTTTACGATACAACCTGGGAAGCAGCAGCCACGGGATCACCTTGAGGGGATGCGACTTTTTCAATTTAAATGTCAAGTAATAAACCACAAGGGAAACTGACTGGGTGAATTTCAAATAGTATGGGGGTTGAACAAAGAAAAATTGACTAGAGCGGGATTTGAACCAACGACCTCCGGATTAACGTACCGGCGCTCTACCAACTGAGCTATCTAGCCCTATATTGGCGGTCTCCCTATTTTGTCAATATCTTTGTTCGGGGGTGCCAGTCAGAAGCCATGCAACCGTTAACTGCCGTGTAGCCAGGGATCACACCCAAGTTTACGATACAACCTGGGAAGCAGCAGCCACGGGATCACCTTGAGGGGATGCGACTTTTTCAATTTAAATGTCAAGTAATAAACCACAAGGGAAACTGACTGGGTGAATTTCAAATAGTATGGGGGTTGAACAAAGAAAAATTGACTAGAGCGGGATTTGAACCAACGACCTCCGGATTAACGTACCGGCGCTCTACCAACTGAGCTATCTAGCCCTATATTGGCGGTCTCCCTATTTTGTCAATATCTTTGTTCGGGGGTGCCAGTCAGAAGCCATGCAACCGTTAACTGCCGTGTAGCCAGGGATCACACCCAAGTTTACGATACAACCTGGGAAGCAGCAGCCACGGGATCACCTTGAGGGGATGCGACTTTTTCAATTTAAATGTCAAGTAATAAACCACAAGGGAAACTGACTGGGTGAATTTCAAATAGTATGGGGGTTGAACAAAGAAAAATTGACTAGAGCGGGATTTGAACCAACGACCTCCGGATTAACGTACCGGCGCTCTACCAACTGAGCTATCTAGCCCTATATTGGCGGTCTCCCTATTTTGTCAATATCTTTGTTCGGGGTGCCAGTCAGAAGCCATGCAACCGTTAACTGCCGTGTAGCCAGGGATCACACCCAAGTTTACGATACAACCTGGGAAGCAGCAGCCACGGGATCACCTTGAGGGGATGCGACTTTTTCAATTTAAATGTCAAGTAATAAACCACAAGGGAAACTGACTGGGTGAATTTCAAATAGTATGGGGGTTGAACAAAGAAAAATTGACTAGAGCGGGATTTGAACCAACGACCTCCGGATTAACGTACCGGCGCTCTACCAACTGAGCTATCTAGCCCTATATTGGCGGTCTCCCTATTTTGTCAATATCTTTGTTCGGGGTGCCAGTCAGAAGCCATGCAACCGTTAACTGCCGTGTAGCCAGGGATCACACCCAAGTTTACGATACAACCTGGGAAGCAGCAGCCACGGGATCACCTTGAGGGGATGCGACTTTTTCAATTTAAATGTCAAGTAATAAACCACAAGGGAAACTGACTGGGTGAATTTCAAATAGTATGGGGGTTGAACAAAGAAAAATTGACTAGAGCGGGATTTGAACCAACGACCTCCGGATTAACGTACCGGCGCTCTACCAACTGAGCTATCTAGCCCTATATTGGCGGTCTCCCTATTTTGTCAATATCTTTGTTCGGGGGTGCCAGTCAGAAGCCATGCAACCGTTAACTGCCGTGTAGCCAGGGATCACACCCAAGTTTACGATACAACCTGGGAAGCAGCAGCCACGGGATCACCTTGAGGGGATGCGACTTTTTCAATTTAAATGTCAAGTAATAAACCACAAGGGAAACTGACTGGGTGAATTTCAAATAGTATGGGGGTTGAACAAAGAAAAATTGACTAGAGCGGGATTTGAACCAACGACCTCCGGATTAACGTACCGGCGCTCTACCAACTGAGCTATCTAGCCCTATATTGGCGGTCTCCCTATTTTGTCAATATCTTTGTTCGGGGTGCCAGTCAGAAGCCATGCAACCGTTAACTGCCGTGTAGCCAGGGATCACACCCAAGTTTACGATACAACCTGGGAAGCAGCAGCCACGGGATCACCTTGAGGGGATGCGACTTTTTCAATTTAAATGTCAAGTAATAAACCACAAGGGAAACTGACTGGGTGAATTTCAAATAGTATGGGGGTTGAACAAAGAAAAATTGACTAGAGCGGGATTTGAACCAACGACCTCCGGATTAACGTACCGGCGCTCTACCAACTGAGCTATCTAGCCCTATATTGGCGGTCTCCCTATTTTGTCAATATCTTTGTTCGGGGGTGCCAGTCAGAAGCCATGCAACCGTTAACTGCCGTGTAGCCAGGGATCACACCCAAGTTTACGATACAACCTGGGAAGCAGCAGCCACGGGATCACCTTGAGGGGATGCGACTTTTTCAATTTAAATGTCAAGTAATAAACCACAAGGGAAACTGACTGGGTGAATTTCAAATAGTATGGGGGTTGAACAAAGAAAAATTGACTAGAGCGGGATTTGAACCAACGACCTCCGGATTAACGTACCGGCGCTCTACCAACTGAGCTATCTAGCCCTATATTGGCGGTCTCCCTATTTTGTCAATATCTTTGTTCGGGGGTGCCAGTCAGAAGCCATGCAACCGTTAACTGCCGTGTAGCCAGGGATCACACCCAAGTTTACGATACAACCTGGGAAGCAGCAGCCACGGGATCACCTTGAGGGGATGCGACTTTTTCAATTTAAATGTCAAGTAATAAACCACAAGGGAAACTGACTGGGTGAATTTCAAATAGTATGGGGGTTGAACAAAGAAAAATTGACTAGAGCGGGATTTGAACCAACGACCTCCGGATTAACGTACCGGCGCTCTACCAACTGAGCTATCTAGCCCTATATTGGCGGTCTCCCTATTTTGTCAATATCTTTGTTCGGGGGTGCCAGTCAGAAGCCATGCAACCGTTAACTGCCGTGTAGCCAGGGATCACACCCAAGTTTACGATACAACCTGGGAAGCAGCAGCCACGGGATCACCTTGAGGGGATGCGACTTTTTCAATTTAAATGTCAAGTAATACTTGACATTTAAATTGAAAAAGTCGCATCCCCTCAAGGTGATCCCGTGGCTGCTGCTTCCCAGGTTGTATCGTAAACTTGGGTGTGATCCCTGGCTACACGGCAGTTAACGGTTGCATGGCTTCTGACTGGCACCCCCGAACAAAGATATTGACAAAATAGGGAGACCGCCAATATAGGGCTAGATAGCTCAGTTGGTAGAGCGCCGGTACGTTAATCCGGAGGTCGTTGGTTCAAATCCCGCTCTAGTCAATTTTTCTTTGTTCAACCCCCATACTATTTGAAATTCACCCAGTCAGTTTCCCTTGTGGTTTATTACTTGACATTTAAATTGAAAAAGTCGCATCCCCTCAAGGTGATCCCGTGGCTGCTGCTTCCCAGGTTGTATCGTAAACTTGGGTGTGATCCCTGGCTACACGGCAGTTAACGGTTGCATGGCTTCTGACTGGCACCCCCGAACAAAGATATTGACAAAATAGGGAGACCGCCAATATAGGGCTAGATAGCTCAGTTGGTAGAGCGCCGGTACGTTAATCCGGAGGTCGTTGGTTCAAATCCCGCTCTAGTCAATTTTTCTTTGTTCAACCCCCATACTATTTGAAATTCACCCAGTCAGTTTCCCTTGTGGTTTATTACTTGACATTTAAATTGAAAAAGTCGCATCCCCTCAAGGTGATCCCGTGGCTGCTGCTTCCCAGGTTGTATCGTAAACTTGGGTGTGATCCCTGGCTACACGGCAGTTAACGGTTGCATGGCTTCTGACTGGCACCCCCGAACAAAGATATTGACAAAATAGGGAGACCGCCAATATAGGGCTAGATAGCTCAGTTGGTAGAGCGCCGGTACGTTAATCCGGAGGTCGTTGGTTCAAATCCCGCTCTAGTCAATTTTTCTTTGTTCAACCCCCATACTATTTGAAATTCACCCAGTCAGTTTCCCTTGTGGTTTATTACTTGACATTTAAATTGAAAAAGTCGCATCCCCTCAAGGTGATCCCGTGGCTGCTGCTTCCCAGGTTGTATCGTAAACTTGGGTGTGATCCCTGGCTACACGGCAGTTAACGGTTGCATGGCTTCTGACTGGCACCCCCGAACAAAGATATTGACAAAATAGGGAGACCGCCAATATAGGGCTAGATAGCTCAGTTGGTAGAGCGCCGGTACGTTAATCCGGAGGTCGTTGGTTCAAATCCCGCTCTAGTCAATTTTTCTTTGTTCAACCCCCATACTATTTGAAATTCACCCAGTCAGTTTCCCTTGTGGTTTATTACTTGACATTTAAATTGAAAAAGTCGCATCCCCTCAAGGTGATCCCGTGGCTGCTGCTTCCCAGGTTGTATCGTAAACTTGGGTGTGATCCCTGGCTACACGGCAGTTAACGGTTGCATGGCTTCTGACTGGCACCCCCGAACAAAGATATTGACAAAATAGGGAGACCGCCAATATAGGGCTAGATAGCTCAGTTGGTAGAGCGCCGGTACGTTAATCCGGAGGTCGTTGGTTCAAATCCCGCTCTAGTCAATTTTTCTTTGTTCAACCCCCATACTATTTGAAATTCACCCAGTCAGTTTCCCTTGTGGTTTATTACTTGACATTTAAATTGAAAAAGTCGCATCCCCTCAAGGTGATCCCGTGGCTGCTGCTTCCCAGGTTGTATCGTAAACTTGGGTGTGATCCCTGGCTACACGGCAGTTAACGGTTGCATGGCTTCTGACTGGCACCCCCGAACAAAGATATTGACAAAATAGGGAGACCGCCAATATAGGGCTAGATAGCTCAGTTGGTAGAGCGCCGGTACGTTAATCCGGAGGTCGTTGGTTCAAATCCCGCTCTAGTCAATTTTTCTTTGTTCAACCCCCATACTATTTGAAATTCACCCAGTCAGTTTCCCTTGTGGTTTATTACTTGACATTTAAATTGAAAAAGTCGCATCCCCTCAAGGTGATCCCGTGGCTGCTGCTTCCCAGGTTGTATCGTAAACTTGGGTGTGATCCCTGGCTACACGGCAGTTAACGGTTGCATGGCTTCTGACTGGCACCCCCGAACAAAGATATTGACAAAATAGGGAGACCGCCAATATAGGGCTAGATAGCTCAGTTGGTAGAGCGCCGGTACGTTAATCCGGAGGTCGTTGGTTCAAATCCCGCTCTAGTCAATTTTTCTTTGTTCAACCCCCATACTATTTGAAATTCACCCAGTCAGTTTCCCTTGTGGTTTATTACTTGACATTTAAATGAAAAAGTCGCATCCCCTCAAGGTGATCCCGTGGCTGCTGCTTCCAGTTGTATCGTAAACTTGGTGTGATCCCTGGCTACACGGCAGTTAACGGTTGCATGGCTTCTGACTGGCACCCCGAACAAAGATATTGACAAATAGGGAGACCGCCAATAAGGGCTAGATAGCTCAGTTGGTAGAGCGCCGGTACGTTAATCCGGAGGTCGTTGGTTCAAATCCGCTCTAGTCAATTTTTCTTTGTTCAACCCCCATACTATTTGAAATTCACCCAGTCAGTTTCCCTTGTGGTTTATTACTTGACATTTAAATTGAAAAAGTCGCATCCCCTCAAGTGATCCCGTGGCTGCTGCTTCCCAGGTTGTATCGTAAACTTGGGTGTGATCCTGGCTACACGCAGTTAACGGTTGCATGGCTTTGACTGGCACCCCGAACAAAGATATTGACAAAATAGGGAGACCGCCAATATAGGGCTAGATAGCTCAGTTGTAGAGCGCCGGTACGTTAATCGGAGGTCGTTGGTTCAAATCCCGCTCTAGTCAATTTTTCTTGTTCAACCCCCATACTATTTGAAATTCACCCAGTCAGTTTCCCTTTGTGGTTTATTACTTGACATTTAAATTGAAAAAGTCGCATCCCTCAAGGTGATCCCGTGGCTGCTGCTTCCCAGGTTGTATCGTAAACTTGGTGTGATCCTGGCTACACGGCAGTTAACGGTTGCATGGCTTCTGACTGGCACCCCCGAACAAAGATATTGACAAATAGGGAGACCGCCAATATAGGGCTAGATAGCTCAGTTGGTAGAGCGCCGGTACGTTAATCCGGAGGTCGTTGGTTCAAATCCCGCTCTAGTCAATTTTTCTTTGTTCAACCCCATACTATTTGAAATTCACCAGTCAGTTTCCCTTGTGTTTATTACTTGACATTTAAATTGAAAAAGTCGCATCCCTCAAGGTGATCCCGTGGCTGCTGCTTCCCAGGTTGTATCGTAAACTTGGGTGTGATCCCTGGCTACACGGCAGTTAACGGTTGCATGGCTTCTGATGCACCCCGAACAAAGATATTGACAAAATAGGGAGACCGCCAATATAGGGCTAGATAGCTCAGTTGGTAGAGCGCCGGTACGTTAATCCGAGGTCGTTGGTTCAAATCCCGCTCTAGTCAATTTTTCTTTGTTCAACCCCCATACTTTAGTTTTTTTTGTCTAAGATTTTAGTGATCAAAACCCAATAACAAATCGTAAGTGGGGGACACTATTTTCTTTCAGGTGGAACATTCTCATACGGAGACCCACAATTCCTGTTCAGATACAAGGCAAACGAAATTTCAAAGAGAGTTTCTATCGGGAAACAATATCCGCGCGACGGCACGACCTGACAGCAGGACACATATCGGGTAAGACGGCACAACGACGGGACGGAGGACTGCACGACGCAACGGCACGAGGCGACGCGTAGACTTGGCGCAAGGCCAAGACGGCTCAAGACGGTTCGACACGATCGGGTTGACAGCATTACGCAATGGACGGCGGTACGGCGCGTCGGCACGACGCGACTGGCATTTGTTGTCTTTAGAACATCGAGACGGCTCGTTTATCGTCTTTACAACACTATACTAGCGCTTTCAGGGGACCGACTTGCGCCAAGTAATGAGCCTTGTCCGAATTGGTGGCCGCGGCTACAGCTGTGGATTTTGCTTAATGTGTTGCTATTTATGGTCCTCGTTCATTTATATGACGACCAAGCCGCAGCAGCTGCAGCCGCTAATTGGACACAGTTTTATGTCTTACCATGATTATTCAGCCTAGCTTGGAAGGACTGATACTTGTTGTCATCGCTGAACGCCGATGATGCTATTATGTTTGCATCAGGAATTGTGCCACTCTCCATGCCCAATGGTTCCCCGACGGGGCAAACGTCGACTTCTCCTGTGGAGAGTCATTGTTATTGAACATTGAAAATAATGTAAAACTTCACAGTTTGATTGGCTGTCCTGACACTACAAATTTAGTTTTGAACTTTCTTCCAACCGTCTATGTCGTTTGAGCTACACATAGAAGATACATTGCCGGTTTTTTAAATGAAAGGATCAAACAACAAATGTTCACAAGCGAATGAATTATATATACGAAATGTATCATGATGTAGTAACGAAAAAAAGATATAAACAAGTTTAGATTTCTGAACTGTAAATACAAGCGCTTTTGTTTTAAACGGGTTCGTTCCAGGTGGCAAATCAAGAAAAGCAAGTAAATGAATATTCATGACTTGTGTGACCTCTTTGAGCGTGAACAGGGCTCGAGTTTACAACGAGCAAAGAATGTTCTTAAAGGAACATTACAAAATTGGTTTTTTGCTAACAAAACAGTTGCTGGCAGTGTAATCACTTTATGTAATCCACCATATACATAGACTGACAAACCTGTAGAAGTTTGAGATCGATCGGCCATCTGGGTCACGAGAAAATAGTGAAAAACCGATTACACATTTGCATGAAATCATATAGACTCAACAAATGAATAAAACGCTCACTGCGCGATAAACTCCAATCGGAAAATTAGTTTGTTCATTTCCCATCAAAATGGCATTTCAGACAGAAATATTTCAAGGGATGTTTTCTACTATCATCATCATTAGACCGTGTAAGTTTTATATAAAAGTATACCTTACAAGTTTTTTTCTTACCAATTCTGTAATGTTACTTTAAATGAAAATCAATCTTAACTCGTATTATGTGAGGCGTATATGACCACGTCTGAAGGAGGAGATTCATTATATACCAATTAGTCGTGCGCAGACAGTGACCGGGTAGATCGATAGATATGTAAGAGAAGAAAGCTGGTCTATTATGATTTGTTTGTTGTTTATTACTATGTAAAAAGACTCTTCAAATAAAAGTTATATGATTTTATTTATGTATTTATTTTTTTTTTTTTTTTAATCGTATCAGCTAACATGGCTGGAAGAAAAAAGTAGTTCAACGCACATTTCTTGATTCAAACTGCTGGTCTAAATACACCCCCTTGGTCATTATCACAAAGAAAGATAGGGTAAAAGTTACATGTGAACGTATTAGCTGAATACAATCTTTACTTGCTGAACAGCAGAAATGTGTCATGTCATTTTTTTTTACAAGAACATCGAATCCATCTACGTTTAGAGAGGTGATACGGAATTTCGATTCAGGATCGATTCAGGCATCAATCGATTCTCAGATTCAAATGTTTTTGAATGAAAATGTATCCAAACCATAAAACTCCGAAGGGAATCCTTTCTCAAAATAGTTTACTATCAACAGCAGCAGTGCTTCTCACCAAGTAAGTTGCATGTTATAGTATTTACCAATCTATGCCCATACCTAAAGAAGAATGATATGCCCTAACAATTCATATACAAAAATAGATAGTTTGTATAACCACACAAAGTCGCAGGGTAACAAACTAGGTAACAGCTTTTAAACGTTTGAAAATTTGTTGTTGTTAAAATTTTGCCCTTCCCCCTTTAATAAACCCCCACAAAACAAACCAACAACCCATTTAACAAAACAAAAACCCACAGTTTCGAACACAAGTACCTCCTTACCAGAGCAATTGAGCATGTTCTTGATGTCCTCCAATGAGTTGCTGTAAGTGTTGAAGTAAGTAACTTGATAGTTCCGTACTGGTGAATAGGTATTCCGACCACCGGGACGAATCTCAGTGCATCTACATGGGTCCTGTACAGGAATCACCCAACGGTACACTTGGTGGTCGGTGGGATCCGGTTCACATCCCATAAAGCACACCATTGCTTTAGGAGACAGAAAGGGTGGGGAAAATAATATTGTTTTATTCACATGTCATAGCTTTTGCGGTGACATAAAAAATCATTAGGACATTTAACATAGTATGGACCCCTAAAGGAGACCTGTCTCTGAAACAATGTATGGATCTTCTGACACAACAACCACAAAAACAACAAATAACACCAGCAAGAACAACGACGACGAAAACGACGACGACGGCGACGGCGACGGAAACGACATCAGTACTACCACCACCACCACTACCAGCAGCAACGACAACGACAACAACAACGACAAAGACAAAGAAAACGACAACGACAAAGACAACGACAACGATAATGACAACGACAACGACAACGACAAAGACAAAGACAACGACAAAGACAACGACAGCGACAACGACAACGACAAAGACAACGACAATGAAAACGACAACGACAACGACAACGACAACGCAACGACACCGCAACGACAACGACAACGACAACGACAACGACAACGACAACGACAACGACAACGACATCGACAACGACAAAGACAAAGACAACGACAACGACAACGACAACGACAACGACAACGACAACGACAACGACAACGACAACGACAACGACAACGCAACGACGGCGACGGCGACGGCGACGGCGACGGCGACGGCGACGGCGACGGCGACGGCGACGGCGACGGCGACGGCGACGGCGACGGCGACGGCGACGGCAACGGCGACGGCGACGGCGACGGCGACGGCGACGGCGACGACGACGGCGACGGCGACGGCGACTGCGACGACGACGCCGACGGCGGCGGCGGCGGCGGCGGCGGCGGCGGCGGAGGCGGCGGCAGCGGCCGCAGCAGCAGCAGCAGCAACAGCAACAGCAACAGCAACAACAACAACAACAACAACAGCAGCAGCAACAACAACAACAGTGTTTTGTTAAACGCCGTCAGGTAAAGTATGCATTTATTCGAGGGATTGACTAACAAAAATCTTCGACCAAGAACATACAACAAAGAACAACAGTGTTTACATCAAGGTAATGTTCTATGGAACCCTTTAAAGAATGTGATTAAATTCATTGCAACAAAAAAAAAGGAAGAAGAGTCTATTAAATACAAGATTCTGTTGTTGTTTTGTTTTACACACAGTGAACATATTTCTTCAGGAGCAAAAATGAAAATAATCTTACCTTGTGTCCAATTTATGAACAGAACAATAAGAATTGTTTTTACAGGTTGAAGAGCTGCTGGCATGCTGACCGTTTTGCTGTTTCAACTGTTTTGTACTACACACTACTTTCCTTTCTTGATCGCATCGGGTTTGTGTTACCGTCTATTAGGTTGCTGAAAAGGCCAGGTCGTAAAAAGAAATCGTTTATGGTGTATATAGAGACGGCATTTTTTTCAGGAGATTTATTTACCCTGGGGGATGTGTTCCAAGCATAGAGCTATATATATTGACTAGAGCGCTAACTTGCTCTGAGTTTAGAAGCCACCCTGGGCGCAGACATGTTTGATGTGTTGCGTGACTACGGAACGATTTTAATTTTAAGAGAGCACACATGGCCGCGAAAATTTTGCATTCGGCGTGCGCGCTTACGTACGCGCCATATTTAATCTAACGATCATTGCTCTTGTAAACAGGTGATTTTAGTGATGTCTTAAAAAAATATGTAGTAGGTGATTCTCTGGTGTTGTTACTTACGTCTTAGGAAAAATGCTGAGTCGAACTAAAGCCTTGTTTGTGAGGATTCAATGCTTTAAGATGTAAAGGGGAAAAAAAACGAAATCTGCTTCAAGGATACACAAAATGCCGGCAAGAATGACGAACTCAAAAAAAAACGTATACGCGCAAACGCACATGTTAAACATGACGCACATGACGCTCGCAGTTTGTACGCTCATTAGCAGATTGTGCGCTCACATTTGCTGCATATTTGGTTCGATGACGCATAGAAAAGAACAAACGCTTTATCATGCAAATAGCCGTACAATTGCCGTACAAAATTTCAAGCTTTTGTATTGGTTTGTACATAAACATGGATGCGCCCACACGGCTTCAAAACCTTAGTGCGTGTATAACGGGGTGTTAGCGCTTTAGTCAATATATATAGCTCTATGGTTCCAAGTGACACCTAGATGTAAACCTCAACATATGATTTGTGGTGCACACAATACACTTTGCAGCAGTGGCGCAGATAGTATATACAAATAATGATTATTTATGAGTGCAATGGTGCGAATATTTTCATGAGTTGAAAAAGTTATTTGTTTTATATAACATCCCAAAAAAGATCTTTGTCATTTTGATTTGAGGATTCAACTTTCAAAACAACATAGCGTACAGCATTTAATTGTCACATTACATCCATTTCTTTTGGTTTGGCTTGTTCCGATTCAACAGTGACCAAGTGCAGCGAGCGCACGGAATGATGTGGTTCGCACCGTGCAATAGAACAAATCGGATGGAAAGAAAAATGCACGGTGAATGGAACGAAAAATGCACGGTGAATGACGTAGCGTTCAATAGTACGTTTATTTGCTATCACGTGACGGACAATCCTCCAATGAAATGGCGAGGATCTGCTTGGGTGTTGTATAAAACCAACTATTTCATGTGTCAAGCATCCATAAAACGAGTCCATGAATCGAAAAAGCATAACAATTAGCATTGACCAAGACGCACCAGCCAGATCAAACGGTTTTGTCGCATAATGCCCCGCTGTAACAGTGCGTGGATAACTGCGACCGTGTAGCTTCCTTACGGACGCCGTGCGTGGATAACTGCGACCGTGTACCTTCCTTACGGACGCCGTGCGTGGATAACTGCGACTGTGTATCGTCCTTACGGACGCCGTGCGTGGATAACTGCGACTGTGTATCGTCTTTACGGACGCCGTGCGTGGATAACTGCGAATGTGTATCGTCTTTACGGACGCCGTGCGTGGATAACTGCGACTGTGTATCGTCTTCACGGGCGCCTTGCGTGGATAACTAACTGGTTAAAGGGACAGGGTGCAAGATAGCCTAGAACAAGGCTATGGGGCTTTGTGTGGCGACTGTTATTTCAAAGCATGCATATAAAACGCGCGTGGGTTGTGAAAAAGCTCACACATGATAACTCGTAAGTAGCAAAATTTGGATTCAGTGTGTTACAACATGTATTAAAAAACGCCTTACAAATAGTCTGCCTTTTATTTGGTTTAGAACTTGCACATGATATGTCTAATAGTTTTCTAGAAACCGCGCGGTTCTATCACTCACATGGCAAACGATGTACTATTACGTGGCAACCAATGTACTATACCCATAGCAGCAGCAGCTTCATGTTACCTATACGTCTTTTGTACAGGGTGTTATAAAACAAATATTGATTGCTTTTACTCGTGCCAAGGTTAAAACTAAGACGCCCTCGGTGATCCCCGGAGCGATCTATTTTCCCAAGGCGAAGCCGAGGGAATCCCCGGAGCGATATATTTTCCCAAGGCGAAGCCGAGGGAGAATAGAGCACGGCGGGGATCACCGTGGGCGTCGTAGTTTTAACCAAAGCACTCGAAGCAGTTAATATTTGTTTAATGTTGTACCACGGTTATAGATAGTGAAGTTTTATTGGTCAAGAACCAATTACGTGACGTGGTACGAAAACGCATGTACCATGGCTAGCAAGGCCAGAAATACATGCGTTGTGCGTAATGCGTAGTGCGCAATGCGTACCAATGAAAATGCAAGCGTATTGCGTAATGCGTTATCCGTATAGGATGTCGTTTCTTTAGCGTGTATACTTATCTTTAAGGGTTGCGTACTACGCACTACGCACAGCGCACGAGGGTACTTGAGTTTTGTTTTCCTAGGGATACATTACATTGATCGTATCCACCGTTGGTCGTTTCGAGCACTTTGTACAATTATTTTAATGATCGTTCCGCCAGTGTTGTTTACAATTGTTCGCCACTATTCGTCTGCTTATTAAACTGTGCCAATTTCCTCGAAACAATGTTTGAGAATGACAACAATAAGAGGAATATATTACCGTAGTATAACAAAGCAATGTGTCACGGACTCGGTCCAAACAAGTCAATGAAAATGCATAGCAACAAAGACAAACAACCTTCATGTAGTCCTTGTTGTAAAAAGGAATTGGTTTCCTAACAGGCTGTACAGAACAGTATCACGGCGTCATCGAGTGTAAGAAGGAAACAGCGAAAATTCAGATGCCATCTTGGAGAAGAAAAAAAGGCCGTGTTGTCATACTGAACTATTCCACTGGAGGTTTGTTAATACTTGTATAAACTTTCAGACTTATAAACTACTAGTGTTTACAAGCATTTGCAAATACGTTGAATATAGAAAGTGGGCGAGAAGACCCAAGGTTATGAATTAGAAATGATCAAACTGCTAAGTGAACTTAGCAAAGGCCAGCCACTGCTCAATCATTAATATGGCGCATTTGGCTAACCAAGCATTAACCATACCGTCAAGTCTAATAAAACAAGGTAATTGCAAACGCTGATTAGTTCTGACCTGTTCAGTATCTAAATTTTACACATCTTTTAAAATTGTACGTTGGCCCTGACCTCTTTGTATGGCGGTAAGTTTTGACGGCCACTAATAGGCTATAAAATCGTCGTAATTAAGTCCTTGCAATTGCTTCCTTCATAATGGTTTTCTAAATTAGATTTATCATCAATTGGTCACAAAGCACTTAATGCTTCGAGGCACGATGACTTCAAGTGCGTCGTTAACAGTCCCCAGTTACACATACAGTAAAAACTGAAACCCTTTAAGTGCTGGAGTAACCCCAGAAATGACACAAACACAAGAAGGTTCCATTTAGTTTCTGGCTCCTCAGTAAGCCAACAAGTTTGATTGGCAGGGGAAGGGGTGTTGGAAACCTCAGAACCTAGCACAGGCTGTCAGCATGACATCTAGAAGCCTGCTTCAAAGAACAGATGGCTCTACTTTATCAAAGGGATAGATCTTGGTAGGTCTGTATGTCTGTACAATTTTCTGCACGACGTCTAAGGGTGACATTTTTCAGCCCCCTCGAAATAAGAGCTACACAATTTTGGAACCTGATACCCCTCTTAGATACGTGGAATGGTCCTGTCTATAATACATCAGGGACTTTGGGTGTTGCACTGAAAACAGTGAAATAAATAAAAGGTACCAAGTCTGGTTAAAAAAAGTTTAGTTCGTTTAACCTAAATTTATTCTTCTAAACGTACGCTTCCGAGACGCATTATACTATGGTAGCATTATACCAAGGCACCAAAATATTATCACTGCAATATTCATGTTACAAAATTCACGCAGTATTTTTTTCGTTCTCTCGAAAGAGGGAGCGAAACATTTTTGAGGGAACAAAGTGTAACTTCGAGGGAACAAAATAACGTTGTGAAGAAACGAACCGAGGGGCTCCGTAGCTTCTGTAGAAGTTAGAGAGCAAAGCGTCCACAAAAGTTGCCTGAATAAGTACACAATTCACGCCTCATTGTATCGATATTAGCGTCAACATTCGTGGAGTTTGACATTCGTGGAGTTTGCGTTACTGAATCAGACCAAAGTTGTGTAACTTGATTGTAGAATTTTTCGCCGTGATTCATGACCCTAATATTCGTGTTACAATTTCCGATTTGAGGGCACAAGTCATGTCATAAAGTGCATCATATGGTGGTTTCATTATTCGCATTCTGGGGCAAATATCGTAGTATTTGACGCCAATTTAGTGTCAATATTGTCGCCAAGATTTGTGATGAATTTACCCCCAACAAAGCTTTCAAAGTTTGACATCGATAATAATCTGCGACTTGGCCCCGAATGGAAATCAGAGATATAAACAATGACATCAATAGTCCATTTTCATGTTTACGTCTTTCACTCATCTCGCGAAATTTGTTATTGTGGTATCGATACTACATTGTTATATGCGGTGAATGTGTGGTTACTGGACCAGGCGATAAAACTCGAATCAAGGTAAAAAACAATTTTTTTTTTAAAAATAGACAGCGCCCTCTCTCGCGGTTGGTACGGTTATTGTGGGCGCAAGGCTTCACGCACACAGTCAGCACAATAACTACAATGGGGACGTCAGTATTCATTTTGTTTTCTAAAATAATGTCACCCAAGAATAAAACTGAACAATTCTAAGCTTGTAGTCTTGCAATTCCGGACAATTCCAATATGTGAGCAAAGCTTCGGTGTTTTATTTGCACTTTCATGCGACATTAATTGTATGCAACAGGACTAGGGCCAAAATACTTGTAAATAGTGAAATAAACAACCTTTTATCGGGAAACCCTGTAATTGTTAAGTCATTCTATGCAATGATTATAAAACTGATGCACATGACGTCATTTGAGAATGGCGCCCTGGGCTAGAGGTTAAAAGAAGGTAACTCATTCGCCGATTCTGCGCGCCGCACGTACATAGATGTGCGTTTTCCATTGTTACGTCATCTTTATACCTCTAAGATGGCGGCGTGATGACGTCAATGCATAAATTTTATAATAAGTGTGCTGCAACACACACGCTACTGACAAGTCAATGTGTGGTTCTATGATCTTTTGCCACAGTGGGCTTATATAAACGTGATAAGGATTTCGTCTCTCACAGTTTTAAACCGGTAATGTCAGCTTGATGCACACGATTAAAAAGAAACTGGCATTGATTGTGAGGCAGCGTTCAGGGTCTCTGACAATGGCATTTTGACTCTCTCGTATACTGAGTGAAAGATAAGTAGTATAATACATATAGTCTTGTATACCGCACGTATCTACCAATAAGTTACTCAAGGCGATTGAACAAACATATACATTGTTTGAACTCGTTGAATTATGAGACCGAATTATATATAACAACTTTAAAGCGTTTACAAGATTCAGCAATCATTGCCCCCCCCCAAAAAAAACACACAAAAAAAAACAACACAAGAGCAAACACCTTATCTTAGAGATAAATAAATAACGTCCCATCCGAAAGACAAGCAATAATGGTTAAGAGTCTTCTTGCTAAAGTGTCAAGACCGGGACACGAACAAACACTCTGCTAATCAGAAACACCAGAGGTTGAGTCCGGTGCTTTTTTACCACTCATCAAATGTTTCCATCTAAGTGGCATTGCTTGAACAATCACCCTGACGTGAAGATAATAACGCACCTGGTGGTAATATTAATCTAGCGGCTATTAGTTGATGTCACTCATCAGTCTGCTGTGTGCGTATGTCCAACAGGGCACTCGTTTGCAGTCAAGAAATACAGAGAGAGATATTGCTATTAGGTGGGCTTTAGCTATTCTCATTAACACACGCTGTCAATCGGTGTTACCAAGAAGATCATAAACTAACTATTCCCTCTAAATGACAGTGCCTGTACAAACTTCCTTACAAGGTGACTATAATTAATCTTTTTACTCTGATCGTTTATGTCATTCATCAGTCTGCAGTCTGATGGGATAGTTGTGCGTTCACCGGGTGTTCGAAATAACTTGTACTGAGGACAATCTAGAATCATCAAGTTTTGTCTACTTAAAGCTCTATGGGTTACAGCAACAGATGCCGGCCGACAAGTTGATTTAAGTTGATTCACATACCGAGGTCTGTCCACATTCTACAAGAACATGACTTTTAAGCTCGATAATAATTATTTTAATTGCTGTGTTTTAAGATTGGATTTGGTGAATAAAATCGACAACGTCTATTGTAAATATGAACTCTATACAACCACCTCTACAACTCTACAAGAACTCTACAAGAACATGGCTATTAAGCTCGAGAATAGTGTCGAGAATAATGGCTGATGTTCATTAAGATTGGATTTGGTGAACAAAATCGACAACGTCTATTGTAAATATGAACTCTACAACCACCTCTACAACTCTACAAGAACTCTACAAGAACATGACTATTAAGCTCGAGAATAGTGTTCGAGAATAATTGCTGATGTTCATTAAGATTGGATTTTTGGTGAACAAAATCGACAACGTCTATTGTAAATATGAACTCTACAACCACCGGCCGGTCGGTTTTGTCCCCAGTCCCCATTGCCCTCCGTACTTGTTTCATCGCCATCATTGCACTGCTGATTATATCTGGGAATATTCTTTCAATTGCTGTGACACGCCGTGTAACCAACTTGGCTGACAGCACCAAGATCCTGATGACATCACTGGCTGTGTCTGACCTCCTGGTCGGATTTTTGGAACTACCCAGTGTTGTAGCATCTGCTATGGGCAGGTGGCCTTTTGGTGATATGGGCTGCGAGGTGGTGTACATTTGTATTGCAATGTGTTTCGGAATGTCCGTATTTTCGATTATTTGTCTTAACATTGAACGGTTCCTAGCTGTGACCAGACCCTACAAGTTTCCTGTGTGGTGTAGCAGATCTCGTGTTAAAACGGCTGTGCTTTTCATGGCAATAGTCAGTTTATGTTTTAGTTCATTTCCAACATTTTCATCCACTGTGTCTTCACATTTTGACGATACAATGCAAATATGCAATGATGTTAGTGCCCAACCAATTTATCATATTTGTATCCTACTTCTTGCAGATATATTTCCTACATTATTGATGTCATACATTTACTATCGATTGATTAAAATCAGTCGCCAACATAAACAGCGGCTGAATCGAATCGGTCACATTGGGGCAAACAATAACCATGAAAACAAAGCTCTCAAGACATTCCTTGTTGTTACTTTGACATTTGCTGGATGCTACACACCATTTCTAACCATGAGAACGGTGGCGTCTTTATCAGGAGTGGCTCCCCCAGACTGGCTGCAATTTGTAGCAGTGTGGTTGGTAGTCAGCAACAGCATGTTCAATGTTATCATCTACTGTCTCTGCAATAAGGCATTTCGTCAAACAGCTAAGAGGATCCTCACAGAGAGATTTCCATGTTGCAACAGGTCAGTGGTACCTGTAGCTGTAGTAACCTAACTACAGTGACACCAACTCCTGTCCCAGGCCCAGACTCTAATCTAGACAAGACACACAGTCTGGTCAAATATCCCGATCGAACAGCTTAACGACAGCACAAGACCAATGCAGCACATACTGACGCGTCAGTGTACTGTGTTCCGCACAGGTTCCTGGTAAATTGAAAACGCCATTCAGCTTCCAGGAACGGACCTTCAGTCAATATTGTGCGTCTTGAACCAGTTCCGTCCGGATGCAAGGCATTGCTGTATTGCAGGTAATACAGGTTGGGCTGCTCTGCATTCCTGCTTCGTGACTCTGGTGAACTCCATACGATGAACCATATGATAGCCGATACCCTTTCGCCACACTTTGTTTAGCAAAATAATATCGGCATAGTTTGCGACTATATAGAAAAAGTCATCTTTAACATTGAGGTAAAATTTCTTTTTTAAGAAAGAGTTTTGATAGTTGTTTTTTCCATCGACGTCAATGTTTGAGTCGTTGTTTTTAAGAGTTGTTTCCATATATGCCGTCAGATTGTACGACTTTTGGGTACACCTTGGATTTTGGTCAGAGGTTTTGCCACTCGGGAGAAAGCTGCAGGTGTGAATCGGCCTTCTGATCTCAAATTATACGACTTTGGAAACAAAATTGGGTTGTAGGACCGTTGTTAAAATATGTTAAGTAAGAATGCTGGACTTTAGGGGAAAAGTCTGGAAGTATTAAACTATCGCAAGCCAAATATGCGACCTACCAGCCTTGCTACCATTGGCAGCGCGCCATATCAATTCATCAAGTCACAATTACGTTCTCAGTGGTGCACGATCTCGCTGCGCCATTCTACCCAGAGACCTTGATTTATCGGTGTCCGCCCGATAGTCCGAAGTTCCGTTAGTCCGA
Source organism: Pycnopodia helianthoides (assembly GCA_032158295.1). NCBI lineage: Eukaryota > Metazoa > Echinodermata > Asteroidea > Forcipulatida > Asteriidae > Pycnopodia > Pycnopodia helianthoides. The sequence goes on from CM063262.1 coordinate 8,978,944, forward strand.
AGGTTCAATAGTCCGAAGGTTCGATAGTTCGATATTTCCCATAACAGGGGGTTCATTAGTCCGAAAATGAAATAGGGTTCGTTAATCCGAACATTTGATGCGATAGTCCGAAGGTTAATTAGTCCGAAGGTTCATTGATCCGAAGGTTCGAAGGTTCGGTAGTCCGAATCGACGATAAGGTCCGAGAGTCCGAATCGACGATCGAACCTTATTGTCAATTCGGACTATCGGATGACCTTATTGTCAATTCGGACTATCGAACCTTTGGACTATCGAACCTTCGGACTAACGAACCTTGGGACTAACGAACCTTCGGACAAACGAACATTCGGACTAACGAACGTTCGGACCATCGAACCTTCGGACTATCGAGCTGTAACCGCTTTATCATGACCCCCTGGAAGTGTGACTTTAAAGTATCTTGACAGAATGGACGTTATTTTTAATTAGTTCTTTGGCCGATCAACTCTACGCTCAAAAGACGCCTCGAGCCACATGGCACCCTGGTCCCCTCTCATTTTTCTTTGATCCTGTGACATGGCTAACTGTGTGCAGTTTAGGATGACCGTGTAAAAACATGATTCATTTTGAGGTTGATTGCGTCAATTTGCAAAGATCAAAGAAGAATTACAACACAAGTTGATCTATAACTTGACGTTTTTTTTGGGGTTGGGGATTGAGCGCTTGCAGAGTGGATGGACCACGTGACTAATAACATATCCAATATAACGGTGATATTTCAAAGTCAACTTTCCAAATAAATTCTGGGGGAAATGTTGCGGCGAGATCTGACACAGAAACAAAAAATTGTTTACTGGATCCTTGGGTCAGTTTGACAGAGATGGGTCAAGCCTCACGGGAACCAGAATCAAGATCCGAAATGAATCAATGCTCGTGGAACCAAAGTGGTCCCCCCAAAATGTTTGAATACTCGCGAAATTTTCACGGTCTATGACGTCATGTTCTAAAGTAATTGTCTCTCTGTACATTTTAGATTGACGGCATTAAGAAACTAAAGATGATTGAACAAAATAAAAATAATAAATCTGCACAAATATTTATTTCAATCGTGGTTCATTGCTACTGAATCCCACTAACGAGTTTCAAAAACTAGAAGAAGGAATTGGATTAACAAGACCCGTTCAGCAATTCGTGCCCGATAAATAGCAATTATTTTCCTCAATTGTATTATTTGTAATTCGAAGGAATAGGTGAATCTTTCAGACGAAGCACAACATTGCTAATTGGGGCCTCTGCAGCCACGTTCTTGTCTTTGCTTAATTAGCCCTAATTATGGGGACATGTGTAAGAATATACCAAGCAATATCAAAAAGAGACAAGTGACAAAACATATTCCTTGCTAAAGATTACATTGATTTATTTATTTAAGTTCTAAATAAGTGAACAACATTGATTGAACCCGGTGAAAAAGCTACCATCTACGGCATCACAACTATCAAACGTCACTCCGCAGTTCAAGTTTCGTGAGCTTCAATAAAAAAAAATGGGGTTTAGATTCCAAAACTTAGCAGTCTAAAATTTACGTTCTGCAGAGTCACTGGAAGTTTTCAAGAAACATCTCAAAACGTTTCTGTTCGAAGGAACAGCTGTCTTTCCCATTATTGGTGCCTTTTTTATTCGCTTGTTGTACTGTTTTCTTGTACAGTGCCGTCGTACCCAATTGTAAGAGCGCTAAATAATGTCGCACATAAACTTTTTCTTGCCAGTGTTTACAATAAGTTGCCCTGGCAAAGACAATTTTTTTGCAATATAAAGTGAATCAATAGTAGTACGAGTTTGTCAAGATGTTCTGGGTTATTTTAGTTGGTTTTTGAGGAGCATAATTTTTCTTAGTACTCAGAATACAATGAGTTTGTCCGTAAGGTATAAAGCCTATTTCTGTCGAAATGTTGACAGAATAATCTTCACTGTCTAATCACCTCAACAGTAGTAGACTACTTATATAATGATTGATTTGATTTAAGTTTAAACCAGCATTACTCTGATTTATTTCAATAATTGACAATATTCATGCTGAGGGTCGTCGATGCTTGCACGATCAAGACTAGTGTTGAACCCTTTCAACATTGTCCGTAAGCTGTTGTTGTGAGAGATGAGTTCATTTGAGTTTAACCGGAACACGTAAGGAATCGCTTGTCTCCTGTCAATCGCTTATCACACGCACAGGCCTGTCCGTACCTTTCACAGTCTGAAAAGAAAATACAATGAAATAAATAAGTTTGCAAACAAACATGAAAGAAAAATATAGGTCATTCCACCAAGTTGAGACACAGCGTGATTTTTGTGCAATGTTTGTCCATACTATGAAAATAAATCATTTATTTGACCCAATTATTTCATGTAACATTCTTCTTTGAGTGTGAAATGTTTGATGAAGTATACAATTTTTAAATATATTTTAATGGAAATTGTTATGAAAAATGTGTGATTTGGATGTAACACGGACACCGTGTTCGTGTTACATCCAGAAGTTTATTTTTCAAATTTGTCAACACTCAAAAACATTATTGTGCAAAATCACTTCGTGCACTAATTACAAGGAACAAATGGTACCAGGCAAAACCGTTTTCGTGATAGTCAGTGATTAAATACAGCAGAAATGGGGCAGGACTAAAATCATGCACAAGTCATACAAACGTCACAAAGTGTTTCCCAACTTGGTGGAATGACCCATATGGGTCATTCCATGTCAGACCAACGCACTTTTTTTACCTCATGTCTTCTGATTTTGATAAAAAAAATTGCTGTGCTTGTAGGTCCTAATGAGCAATGAATGCACACCAATTTTTAGCCCGATCCGACTTACCATGTGGTCAGGGCAGAAACCACAAAAAAATGAGCATTTTTTGAGTAAAACACCACCCTTTTGTTACAAATATGTCAAAACCATGTAAATTTTCATCGAATATATGCAAATTTGGTGTTAAAATAATGAGAATTGCATGCTCAATTCAATTCTTTTGTCAAAAATAAATTTTGTGAAAAGTAGGTCACCGTGACCGTTAATATGTCATCATGACCTTTGACCCAATTTTTGTAATAATGTATCATTCCGAAAATCAACGAAATTATAATGACTTGATAGAGCAAGTCTTCCTCTATCAGAATCCACTAAGAAATACTTGGGCTCTTTAAAATTTACAACTTTATGACTATTTTTGTACAGTTGGTAGGTTATAAATTAGTCAATTTATAGATTTTACATTAAAAATCCACTAACAAAAGTTACTGTTCTGTTTCAATTGTTACTAATATTATTCTTGGTTGGGGAATTTCTGTTGGGGGCTGATGTGGTCTAACCAGAATCATACTTTAGGTTATCAGCTGTGGAGTACCCAGGATTTGGCTATTTTTTTTTTGGGGGGGGGGGGGCTCATTTTTTTCCTTCAATTTTTTTAGAAGATTGTTAAAAATAAATGACCAAAAAAATCAAACAAACAAATTGACAAGCTGTATCCGTAGGCTAAGGTGAATACAGTTTGATCTTGTGGACAAGAGTGAAGTGCAACCGTGCTGAGAATTCCTTAAGAGTCGTTTTTCTTCAGCAGTGACTGTTCAGGGTACGCAACAGTTTCATGCTTTCTACCCGCACCCAGTTCAACAGACTCACATCCAGGTGAAATTCATTTCAAAATGCCAAGTCTGTGAGAGTCGAAAAATTTTAAGAAGCGTAGTGAATATTGTGTAAGGTAACTTTGTTTGCGATTTTGAGTATTATCTTCGAGCAAACTTGAATCCTACATGTAGATTCTGATTAGTCTATCCATAGCAACAACAGTGTGATATTTATATAACAGGCCCGTAGGAAGCTCAAATACATTGGTCAGGCCCATTTGAGAAGCAGTGTTAGGAGTCAATACAAGCGCGAAGCCATTACGGCGTGGGGTCCGGGGCCCGCTTAAGGGCCCCGGGAAATGTTTCATTCTAGATGCTCTTTGGTGCAATGTGACGTAACTCCTGGTCACTTTTCCCTCACTTTTTGAGCCAGTTATAAAATTCATTTTTATTGGTTTACTCTCTAATAATATTTCTTAAGTACTCATAGCGCGAAGCCATTACGGCTTGGAATCCGGGGCCCGCTTAAGGGCCCCGGGAATTTTTTTTTATTCTACACATGTAGATTCTCTGTGGTGCAATATGGGGGCTGGAGCACGGGGGGGGGGAGGGGCTGGAGCACACCCCCTCTAAGGTTGTCAATTTGTTTGTTTGATTATGTTGGTCATTTATTTTTAACAGTCTTCTAAAAAAAATTGAAGGACAAAAATGAGCCCAATCCCCCCCCCCAAAAAAAAAAAAAAATAGCCAAATCCTGGGTACTCCACAGCTGATAACCTAAAGTATGATTCTGGTTAGACCACATCAGCCCCCAAACAAAAATAGTCATAAAGTTGTAAATTTTAAAGAGCCCAAGTATTTCTTAGTGGATTCTGATAGAGGAAGACTTGCTCTATCAAGTCATTTTAATTTCGTTGATTTTCGGAATGATACATTATTACAAAAATTGGGTCAAAGGTCAAGATGACATATTAACGGTCACGGTGACCTACTTTTCACAAAATTTATTTTTGACAAAAGAATTGAATTGAGCATGCAATTCTCATTATTTTAATACCAAATTTGCATATATTCAATAAAATTTGACATGGTTTTGACATATTTGTACCAAAAGGGTGGTTTTTTACTTTTTGTGGTTTCTGCCCTGACCACAACATGGTAAGTCAGATGGGACTAAAAATTGGTGTGCATTCATTGCTGATTAGGACCTACAAGCACAGCATTTTTTTTCAAAATCGGAAGACATGAGGTAAAAAAAGTGCGTTGGTCTGACATGGAATGACCCATATACAAGTGGCAAACAACTCTATATAAAGGTACTTTTTTTATTAAGTTAACTAGAGAACATTACATGTACTTTTACCCAGGAAAACATGAGATATCTAGCCCTTCCGAACAAAATTACTGAGTTTTGACCCAGTGGCCACACACTGTGATTTAATATAGGATGCTTTATGGACACCGAAGACAATAAGAACAAATGAAGTATCCACATACTATGCATAATGTGAACGGGTGCAATCAGTAACCTTTGAGGATACAACACATCGATTTATTGTTCGACAATCATTGCAAAGCCTGAAGGCAACTTTGTCTTTCAATAGTGCCTTTAATTGCTTTTGTTAAAGTTCGATGATTGTTGTGCATGAGCGCCATCTTATCAACCCACTGTCATGCATGTTGGGAAACCAAGTACCGTTAACAATTAATCAATCTGCCAATGCGGACGCCATGCTGTAGTTCAGAAAAGTACATGTAGTTAGACTCATTTTATGTGTGACTACACACAATGAGTGCTGGGACTACAAGGGTCAGTAACTAACCTATTTTGGGACTTGATTTGTTTACATGAACGTGATGACCATCGTGCCTCTAATTTAAAAAGATACTTCCCAGATTGTTAAAAATATTTAAAGGCATGAAAAAAAGGATGCACAAACAACGAATCACGACAATGCAAATAATAATATTCGCAAATAATGCGCATTCACTTCATCGCAAAAACTATGTGTGCAATCATTTGCGAGAAACTTCACAATAACGCAAATGTGCAAATATTTGCTTTGTGTGATGCCCCACCAGGGCCACTGAACTTACGACAGTTTAGACCGAAGTTGGCGAAACTGTGAATAAGGGGCACGGTAAATGTATCAAGATTTAATAGACCTTTACTTACGTTCTACGTCATCTCGTGTCAGAGGACCGAGCTTATTTTTGCCGCCCCTGTTTCGTCCCCTGCCTCGTTTCACGAACTCCAGTAAATCATCCACGGGAAGGTAGTCTTCTTCATCTTCGTCTGCCATGACAAAGACCGCCATTACGGCTAACGCCATCAAGGCCAGGAACAGCTTGGCCGCCATTGCTCTAGAAATCTACACGAAGGATAAAGGAATTGTATTTGACTATTTCATTGAAATTCCTGATTTAAAACACAATAAACACTGATCGCCAGGGAAAACAAAAACACCCTGAAATGATCAGTTTACAAAGGTACATAAAATAAAATTATAAAGTATTAAGAGATGAAACAATCAAAACTCAAGTATGAATTAACAGAAACAAAGATTCAACAGGACAAGTTAAAAAAGTAAGAGTTTGTTTAAGAAAATCCATAAAGGTAAAGCACAAAATAAGGGGCAAGGGAAAAGTTAAGGGCTGGACTGAGGGCAAGAGGAAGGAAGGGGTGGGAAAATAAAAAAAATAAAACTTTAAATAAGTACAAAGGCAAATATTTTAATATGCTAAAAATACAGAAACATTTGAAAGAAAAGTAATTTAAATAACATAAGATCAGGAATAGGAATAAGAGTAGGAATTGTTGCCCTGCAGCATCTTCCAGTTTTACATTTGGGAACATTAGGCCTCGGGCCTGATTGAGAAGTGGATTTGAGATAACGGAAAGTGGAGCTGGATCTGAATGGTGGGAGCATTATGTCTATGTTTGGTTGAACGAAGGAGATTTTAGCCACATTTACAAGTAAATAAGCGGAGTTTCAAAGAAAGAACTTTTTATGGTGATTGGCTTCGGTGTCTTAACAATGAAATGTTGTCATAGTTTGACGGAGCCTAAACCGAAGTCGAAAACAATAATGACACGATATCGATGTCCCATAACAATATCAACAATACAAACTTATAAAGCGCCTTTTTCAAGTAAAAGATTACTCAAAGTGCTACAGAAAAGATACTCTAGAGTATCAATCACTCTACAGAGAATTACACCAACACCGAATGTTATAAACTTGCAGTAAACATAAATTCCCTAATATGAGTTTGAAATGTGTTGAGAGAGTGATTGCTTCTGATGTCGCTGGGTTGCTCGTTCTACAAACAGTGTGAAAAAATGCTTGATCGCCATAGTGGATGGTACGAGGTTTATGTACAACGAGTCGGGTTGAGGCAGCAAAACGGACATTGACAGTGTCTTGTTTGTCGAAGACTTTTGATGTAGGTGGCTGCAGAGTTGTGGAAAAAGAGTTGAGAGTTGAGGATCCTGTTTTCAACTAGTTTTGGTTTCGGGAGCCAGTGGAGTTCTTCAAGGATAGGGGTGGTGTGATTTTTTTGCCAGAACTCGAGCGGCATTGAGCAGGATTCTCTGCAGTCTAGATGTGGATGTATTTGACAAGCCGGCCAGTACTGCACTACAGCAGTCTCGTCATGACGTGAACAGGGCAAACTTGTTCAGCATTTGAACCTAGAGAGGTACTTGTGGATTCTGGCCATGTACCACAGATGGTGATGTGCGCTCTTACATATAATTTGATCACAGTGGTAGTATTGCTGTTTTCATTAAAATTTTCAACCTTTTGATGAATGCGTTTCTGTAAACTGTGGAGGCTAGAATTCTTTCATACACAACGTTTTCGAAACAGTACAACGTGATGGCAAAAAAAACAAAAAAAACAAACAAAAAAACAGGATACAGTATCCAATGAACAAATACAAAAATGTTATCCTTCAAGCAAGTTATATCTCCTTGTCCTCCATGGTCCCAACGCGTTTATGTGACGCTGTCAGAATATGCATCCAAAATATTTCCAGAAGTTAAAGGTAAGGTCAAACTTCGGTAATTACTCCGACAAAAACTGTGTAAATTTTGTAATCCGAAAGCTTACTTGTTATATAAAAGTGACAATGGTGGTAAACGTCCTGCGAACTTATTCTGTATAAAATGCCCCCGTATATTAGAATTCAATATACAAGTGTTGACAATTAACAAGTATTGAAATATACTAAAAGAAACTTACCCTGGGCTGAGAGAAATTCTTGAAAACGAATCGAAAGCACCACCAGAAGTGACTGTCTAATTGTGCACCCCTGCTAGCTCTTTATATAAGAATCTGTGAAGACGGAACCATATGGTATCTAAACTCATAAGCAACAGCGCGTATCTTTCAATGACACTCTAATCAATTACTTTTTAACCGTTTTTTTTTTTTTAATTAGTACTGTTGTTGAGCATGGGCCATGGCGTGTGACGTTTATAATTGTTATGTTTTATGCATCCAGTACCTTCTGACTGCTGTAGCTGCTGATCAGCACAATCTGTTTCCTTCCTTGCATTCCAGTATGACACGAAAATGAGAAAACATTTTCCAACAATCTGACTAGAAAAACATTAACAGGTATTACGGAAAACAAAATCTTTATCTTGCGACATTTGATGCATTAGAAACGAGCGTAATTTAGCATTGTGTTTTAGTTAATTTTGTGTGTGATCTTTTAAAATTTATGGTTAAATTCTTGCCTTTAATCTAAGGTTTCAAAAGATCAACCAGCAATCAAGTCCAACCATTAGACCCGGGATATATGTCAACAATTACAAATTTATTTGTCAAATTTACAAAGAATCCGTGTTAAAATCCCAATTTGTACCACTTTCAGGGTCAACCTGACCCCTAAAAGGGCAGGCCCCCTGGGACGCAGAATCTGGGTCAAATCTGATCCGGGGAATCGGAAGGTGTTTTTTTCGAGTGCATTTCCCCTTCAATTGAATCTCACGACAGAATGTAATAAATCTCCGAGGCCAACAGCTGTGTGACTGGTTTTGCGGCTGCAGTAATTTATTCTCCGGAGATGTAATGACACATAATTCAATTAAAAAATATAGATATATAATATTTAATGAAAAAGACTTTTTTAAATTATGTATATTTATATTAATAGTCATAACCAATCCAGGGAAGTTTACCGACTTATTTAACATGTGCAGGAGATGGAATTACTATGCATATATTTTGACAGTGGTCATTATTCATTGTTAATTAAAAAAGTCGATCCCCTTGGGTGATTATTGCTAATTAATTAACTACCGGTATTGCTTAATTGGTGAAGATGACAGGGTTCCATATGGGCGGTGGTGTCTTTATCTGAATAATGGATGACGTGGCTTGTTAGCAATTTATCATCAAGATGGTCTAGGAGGCTACAATCCCGGCCGAATCTCGTTGGGCCCTCACCCCGGCTCCGTTCAATAATGGCTCTCATTGCGCGGTCTGCGCTCAAGCTGGGAGTAACAACATTGAACAGAGGAGCGGGGGACTGGCCAGGCGTTGCCTAAGCATTTTGGCTGGGATTGTAGGTCCAATTTCCACTGCAGGTAAGTTTTCTTTGACACATCTTTTCGTTCAATCTATATATTATTATAAAACTCTATTCCTTTCGATTGTAATGCACTTTGGAAGCAAATTTCGAGAATGAAAAAAAGGTTATATATTACATAAAATAGTATTATTAAAAGTATACTTACGTCGGGGTTTTAAAATGCAGTTAATATGAAGTCTACCTTTTGGTTTTCCTATGATATACCTGAAGAAGCCAGTAATTGTTTGCTCTCATGACAAATCCTCAGCTCTTTGTGAAATCAGCCCTCGGTCCTGGGCCAAAGGACTGTGCAAGTCTCGCGTGTGTTTAAACTTCCAGGACCAAATTTGTCTGATTGTAAGGAAAGTAAACTTTAGCGAAGACAAATAAGAAAGTACAATGAATTTTACAGATCAACAAAGAACACTTGATAATAAGACCTAACCTCCGTTTCCGTTACTTTCTAACATTATTTTAAGAATTTTGCCCAACTGACGTTCATGTTATCAATAAACCTATGTAGGTCGCACAAATTTTGGCGTGATTGGCAAATGAAAAAAAAAAAAAAAAAAAAAAAAAAAACCTCCTCGTTCCAAATTTTAACTTTGTTTCAATACTAATTTGATCACATTGTTTGTATTATTTTAAAATTAAATTGTATTTATAACAAGTCGCTTATGCTATTTTTATTAATAAAACAAAATTGTATAGAATATTTAAACAAATGATTTGATTTCATAAGAAAAATTGGTTTTCGTTCGAGTTGTTTTCTGGTTTTCGCTACGCGCGAGACTGGCAAGTTTTAATGCGTAAAAAGGATGGAACGAAAATTCACAACAAATAGCACAAAAATACACGCTTGATGATGACGTAGGCCATGAAATGCATGCCTCGTGACCTCAAACCAAATGACGAGGCTCTTTACACTTGGGTGTTATATGAAACACCTTCATAGTGGATGGCGTAATACAATCTTGTATTTTTTTGTGATTGGTTTTTCCTCCACATGACAAAGATCTAAAAGCCCACTTTACTTGTTTTGCATTCCATTAGTTTGGGTCACACACGCCCTCACGCGGTCAAAATTACTTGCCTATTTTCATTCGGCAAAATAGCGACGTCTTAGTTTTACTCGGCTTTGTACGGTCATCCTTAGAGTTTTGTCAACATAATAATGAATCATAGGCAACATTATCGAGAAAGATACCTGTAAAAGCTTCAGTTGGATACAATGTCTTCGTGTTGAAAAAAAAAAAAAAAAAAAAAAACAGAGGAAAAAAGAAAACAGTCAGTGCATTTTCAAAAAGACCGTCAAATCATGCGAGGTGACAGCGCGCGGGTACATACCAACCGCGCGCTTGGCCGCAGCATTCACAAATGGACACAACAGAAATTGGAATCTCAAAAAAAAAGTAGACGATTCGAAATTTTCGACATACCTTTATAGGTTTCTAATCAACAGGGGATTTTAGAGGAAGCAAATTTCGCATGATGGTTCCATGCTTGCTACCACCTTCCCTTTATAAGTAATTCATAATCATAATAATAAAAAAAATAAAAAATAAATGAAATTGAGGGTGGGATTGCGTTTGATTCATGGTACTTGTCAGTTTTGTGAATTCTTAAATTTTACCGCATTAGATTATGAGAATGTCGTCGCTATAGCGCCACCAAGTGAGGATGTGTTAAGCTAGTTCGAGGATTTGATTTTCGAGATCATGGAAGGTTATATAATAGATTTCTGGACTGGCTGTGGAGCCCATTGCAAATCCGACTTTGGAAATATCTATTTCCCAATTGAAAGCAGTTCCTTCCAATTGTGAGCTTTAGATGAGTTCGGATATGAGAGAAATGCGGTTTGTTCATGGTATATTGGTGGTTGGTTCGGACGATTGCGTCCAAAACACAATTGATTGCCAAATTGATTGGTGTTTATCAAAGCCTGCAGAGAGTTATGTTCTGGTCTGGGAAACCTTGAGGAAGGGGGGCGGAGCTTTTGAAGGCAACTGACTGCGTGAATGGAGCAATAGGTCTTGATGTATTGTCCTCTACTCCTTTATTCCGTCGGGCATAAGTGTTGTCATTGAAGCAATGGGGATGCCAAGTAGGTACAGGGCAGTTGTTATACAATCTCTGGGCCGTCTGAAAGAAGTTGGGAATGTTGCTGTATATGTTGACTGACACCATTAGTGATAGTGTATAAAAACCGGTCACTCATACTGCATTGTTAAAAGACTATGTTGTCTTTGTTGGGACACGGTTGAGCAGTGGCGGGAAAAGCGTTGTACTTTCTTTCTCTTTGTGCGATTGACTTTTCCTTATTATATTTACGATTCACCATTGTTTATTGTGGATCTATATGGTTGATAATAATAATAATAATATTCGCTTTATGTGGAGCAAAATACTATTAGGTAACGACACTGTAGTGTTCATACGTTTTGGAGGTACGTCGACCGGTCGACAACGTCAGAGCCAATGAACAGCTCTCCCTGGGTAGCTCCACCCAAATTTACATACACGACGAACGTTGCACAAGGTTCCTTTATTGTGAGTCATTACAGCAGGGTGAATATTCATGCATCGGCCTCTGCGATGACAAAACACCTGGTAAGCTTATACCCGCGCCATTCAAAGGTGACTGAATAGACGGTGTGCTTGTGACATGCCAAGTAACACAAAGAGCTCCCTCTGTTAAAAAGCGAATGAATAGATTGCATTTGTTTGTTGTGACCTACAGAGCGCCGAAGGCACAATATTTTGGAATTATAGCTGAAATGTGAAATGTGCACTGGGCACCAATGGTATAGACTCTCGGTAACGCATAATTATAGATAGCATTTGGTGTGCCATAAACACCTTTCCCTCCAGGATCGACGATGCATCGCAAAACTTTGTGCAAGCAGTTTCATGAAATTGGGCCCTGTCTCCACTCAAGTTGGCTGTTTTGAACTCTTTGTTTCACTCGGTATGTCACAAACACACCGTCTATTCATTAGCCTTTGAATAGCGCGGGTAAGCTTTACCAGGTGTTTCGTGATCGCAGAGGCCGATGCATGAATATTCACCATGCTAATGACTCACAATAAAGGAACCTTGTGCAACGTTCGTCGTGTATGTAAATTGTGGGTGGAGCTACCCAGGGAGAGCTGTTCATTGGCTCTGACGTTGTCGACCGGCCGACGTACCTCCAAAACGTATGAACACTAGTGATACATTGGTAAATCTCTTTTTTGAAGATGAGATGGTCCTGAAAAGGACCTTTTGTTCTTGTTTATTGAGAAAGTTAGTGGCTCTCTTTATAATGCTTTCGCTTCTGCCCCTTGATTGGTGGTTGTCTGCTCCTCGAAAAGAAGTGGAAGAGCTTGGTTGTCAATTCTCCAGGAGTCTTGAACTTGATTTCAATCTCCTGATCAGCTTCCCCCCGTGCCGCCTCCAGTCTTGAGTTGATGTCCTTGTGGAACTTCTGATACTGATCCAAAGTGAGTTGGGCAAACTTGACACACACCTACTCCAGACTTATCCAAGAGTCCTGTAAGGTACTCTCGTAGGTCAGGAGACGATGTGGGTGTGGAAGTCCTGCTTGCGAACAGATGTAGGTCGGATAAACTTTGGCCTGGACTGCTCGAGACAACAAGGTGATCTGTTTGTCAATGTGGGCCTTAGCTGAAGTCAGGGTTGAAACGTTCGACGCTAAGGCTATGACAAAAATCAAACGGTCTAAGTATCTTTCCTAGCGGTCGATTAGGGATCGGTTTCCGCAAGTAAATGACTCGGATGAAGATGCAAAGGAGAGATCCTAGACGCCCGCCGTGCAGACGGTTGTGGTAGGTCTTGACACCGGACTTGACACTTGCACTGGAGACATGTCGGCAGGAGCTTGATCATACGGCTGCTTGTGAGGCTGTTATGAGATGACTTTGTTATTCCTTGAGGCAGGTTTGCGAAGAGACGGAATGTTTATTGTCTCTGATGCGGACGTGTGGTTAGTCACAATTAGCCTTTTTCGAGATATGGTGGACACTATAAGAATGCACTGTTTGGTTTGGGTGTATACAGACAGATGTAACCCACACCAAACGTGCAATTATAATGTGTCCATCATACCTCAAAATGGCTGATTGCGCTTGGATCAGATGGTTGCTCAGGCTTGAGACGGGGGTTGCGTAAGTGTTGCAGTGATGCACTCAACCACAGTGCACTGGCACATATCAAGACAAACATAACCATTTCAAAATGGTAGATCCCAACCCCGTGATACTCCTTGATATACTGCAGTGTACCAATACACACTGTTAAGGAGTGGTGTCAATCAACAGGGGTCGTCAATTTGGTCAGGAGGGGTGGTGGAAAAAATTCCCCATAGCTCATGCACAAACTCCTATCTCTGCGGCACGTGCGCCACAGATCACTACCACAGCTTAGTGGTAAGGCATGTTGTGTTTGACCGCTCTAAGTTCAATGGCCTTTTGTGAATGAAGGTCTTGTGATCTTGTGCCGACAGCAGACTGGTTTAGCGGACGTAAATCATTGAGATAAGGCAGAACAGACCCTCTTAACCTATCAAATGGGCCTGCCAAACCTCTCTGGCAGGATGACGTAATACCGTTGGACCAAAACAGGTGCATCGTTGCAGGGTTTTAAAAGGTCGTCGATCGTTGGAACAATAGGCGGTGGCCAGAGTCCATTGTACACGTATGGGGTTCGCAAGGTGGTTGGTTGGTTGTTAGGACGCGGTAAATTTTTCTGTGAATAATGTTTTCGGCAGTGCAGCACAGTAAAATCAATGTTTTTACCAAACGTATACCTTCGACCATTTAATTCAATAGCGAATGCATATCGAATCTCCAAAGTTTAATTATTTATAATAATACGTAGTTCGTAGACAGCACTTTATCACACCCGCGTTGAGAATCTTAAAGCACCCAGTATTTTGTCCTGTGAGGTATATGCGGAGTACGTTTTTAAGTATGATACCTTTTCCCTTAACATAGCACCGTGTAATGGTTTACACGGTGATGTGGTGAAATATGCAGCCAATCAAACCCACACCGGGACAAATCCCTTCTCGTTACGATAAGTGTAAGTAATTTTTATGTACAAACAAACAAACAAACGAACATCAAATTGCATGATCTATAATTTTCGAAGAACAACATTTGATTAATCTCCATCTCCAGTGCCTCCTATGAAAACATTACGCCCGACGGAACGACAGTTAGAGTTGAGAAGGACAACATATCGAGAAGATTCACAACCTGTACTGATGACGTCACGGTTTGTCATCTGCAATACTTAAGTGTGTAACAGAGTACTGCAATTCCGACAGTTGAACAGAGACAAATGAGGTTCTTCTGCAAAGTGGCAAACAAATTGTGACGTCATCAGTACTAAGGAAGGGCTTATTGAAATCTTGAACTTGTCCATAGGATTCCCATTCTTCTGCAAAGTGGCAAACAAACTGTGACGTCATCAGTACTAAGGAAGGGCTTATTGAAATCTTGAACGTGTCCATATGGTTCCTATTCTTCTGCAAAGTGGCAAACAAACGGTGACGTCATCAGTTACATAGGTTTATTTAAATATTGAACGTGCCGTCATCAGTACTATCAGGGTTTATTGTAATGTTGAACCCGCACAGAATTCGTGATTTTCATCGATGTCACTAAAACGTGACTACCTGATTGTGATGTTCACACTATTATCTCCGTTACTACAATCTGCCAAGTACGGGTTCACTTTTCGGAATTGTTAACGCAGTGCTGTGAGCAATTCGTATAGAAACGGGCATGGCGATAGAATGCACTCTTACAAGAAAGCAGTCGTGGAACAAAATGCCAGCTTTTAACTGTAGAATAACAATCAGCCGGGACAGATATTTGTATGGAGTTTTAAAGACATTAAAATGTAAGGTAAAGCTAACTTAATTTTCATTGAAGACAAAGTGAACCACACATAGGTAGATCCGAAGTATGCCTAAGGCACCTTTACAGGGCTACTCCAGGATAAGTTGTGGAAAAGTTTACACACAAAGGGTAAATCATTGATGATAAGTTGCGAATAGAATCGTTTAAAAGTTAGATGTTAATTTTGTTCGCAGTTATATCGATGGATTCCTCACTGAGCAGGTATTTTTGTGTGTGGTTTGGCCACGTATGCTTATACGTGCCTGCTTTAGTGCTCAAGAACACGCTTTTGTCTTAACACGGCTGTGAAGTCAGAGACGACTGGGAAGTGCCATAAAGCAGTGAGAAAGTCTCAAGTTCTGTGGTGTAGCAAACTCGTAAACAAATTGCCCGGTCTTCTTGCAAGATCTTCTCCTAACTCATCCACACAAATTGGGCTGCTAAGGAAATCTTGCGGGTTTGAAAAACAACCGTTGAGAAGTCTATCCGCAAAATATCCTAAAAACAGTCTTGAGAAGATGGCTGTATGTGTACATTCACCAACGGCACCAACAGTAACATTATTTATAAAACACAACTATTTCATTTACACATACATAATCAAGAGACTAATAGTCCAATTTCATTTGCTCATAATAATTAATTCATGTTATTTTATTCGTAATCAATCAAAGTAAGAAACAGGGAGAAACTTTGACGAAAATTTTTATTTTGGTTAAAGTCCGTATCTTTGGGGTTTTATTTATGTGTTCTATAGTACAGTGGCGTTGGAAAAGTTTAACCTTAGCTGGAAAACATTTGTTCCTTTCTCCTTTTTCTAAGACAGATGATGAAATGAGACGATAATGAAATCAAACAAGTTTCACCTGGATTGTGCATTTTCCATGCAGTCTAATCATCTTGAACTTTTCAAATGCCAATGTGAAAACTATTTTTAAGCGACGCAAATAAACCCGGTCAAAGGGTAGCATTTGGCCTTCTTATTTTAATCTTAAAATGGTCTGTTGCTGATCAAAGTTAAATGTTACCTGATTGCATAAATTTAATCAACTGACATTCTTGTGATTATTTTTATTAATTCATACATATTGTAAGCGTGCTTTAATACATTAACAAGTTGTTAAAGCAGTCGCCTCTTAGTACTTTTTTATATTTGATCCCCCCCCCCCAAAAAAAAGGTTACTCATCCTTGGGTTTGATGGCAATTCAGTTTTGATTGAAACCAAAAATTTAACTTCAAATTAATGTTGGGTCGGGCTCATGCAGTTCTTGGCAAAGTAGTAGTCATCCTTGTTGGTGGACTACACATTATTTGGCATTAGTTAAACGTTAGACTCTAAATATATATATTGCTTCTCGGGAAATATTTGGTCGTGCCATCGGTCCACTGGTTGCTTATGTGCAGACGAGGAAGCGTCTGTCGTCACTTTTTCCATAGCGTTTGTCACAGACACAGCTTTGGCCGAATTTCTCGCAAGCTGAATTTTGTGAGAAAAAAAACCAAAGAATTTATAATAAGAAATGGTTTATAAGTTTTTGTTCGAGCAAGTTTACCCCAAACAGCGCTAAAAGCCACTCTTCGTAAATGGCTACAAGAAGAAAACATTAGATGAATATACCCCAGGGGTAGGAGGTGGGTGTTGATATAATTCCTCTTAAAACTGTCTAAATTGAAGGATGGAGAGAAAATACACCCGGCAATTAGTTCCAAAGATATGCGGTAAGTGGAAAAGCTGTTGGATTGGCTCCTTGTTCATGTTGTGCAAGAACGAATGGTTGAGAACAAGCAGATAGCCTGGTTCACACTCAAACACTCTATAGGATCGGAGGAACCAGGTCGGACAAACTGGTGGTATATTTACCATGACAATATATGTAGAAAAGACAGAGGCTGGCTAAAGACCTACGGCGGAAGCGAGGTCGCAATGTTGACCCAACCCATCACCAACAAGATTAAAAGTACGTTTTAGCACTCGATAAAAAATGATCCCATTCCACACACACCAGTCTGTTGTTTTCACAAACGCCCGCCCGTAATAACGAGTAATGCAATTTCAAATGTTAACCATTTACTGGTCTAGATGTGTAAATTTGTATAAAGGTCGGTGATGAACCAGCAAGTTCATCGATTTGTTGAGGTGATTAGTGACAATTTATATGCCAGGAGGGATTTGATTCTAGAACTGGCTCAACCTGCTAGACGGCTCTAGTAATGCACACCATGTATGTAATGAATTGATGACAACTTACATTGTGTTTTTCCTCTCAGTTATTTTTACAAGGTAATTTCTATATTCAAAAGGACCCTTTGAGAGTATTTGTTCACTCTTAAAACATAAAAAGGAGAACGCATTTTCATCATGTGATTAAGTTACACAAAAGGTCACATTGTTAGGTCGTAAGTAATTGTGTTGTTGTTTTAGCACAGTAAATCTTTACTTTTTATTGAAATTGAACCCCAAAAGCTAAGATGGACTCCATGCCGATCGATCGGTAAGATTTGTTATTTACCTTCCATGTCGTCATTTGTGAGTGGGCCCATCCTGCCTCTGCCACCCCTGTTCCTTCCCTTGCCTCTCTTCACAAACTCCATTAGGTCATCAACGGCGTATTCCTCTTCCTCGGCCAAGACAAATGCGGTCAGAACGGCCAGAGCCAGGACAACCAAAAAAATCTTTGATGCCATTACTGCTTTTTGTTTTCTAGAAATAAACCACAAATAAATGAAAAGTTATAAGTTAAGTATGCAAAAAAGGGAAGACACATGCGATCAAATTCTGAAATTAAAAATGTGATCCCCTGGTTGCCGCTTCCCAGGTTGTATTGTTAACTAGGGTGCGATCCCTGCCTACACGGAAGTTAAGGTTTTATGGTTTTTGACCGGCAAAATATAGAGACCGCCAACGTAGGGCTAGAAAGCTCAGTTGATAGAGCACCGGCACGTTATTAAAGGAGGTCGTTGGTTCATATTCCGCTCTAGTCAAATTTTCTCAACCCCAAACTATTTAAAATTTATCCGATCAGTTTCCCTTGTGGTTTATTACTTAACATTTTGTTTTGATACAGTCCATTACTTCAACACACCGGGTGCTTTCAAATCGAATAGCAGTTATAAAGAGATTGTCACACAGTGCTTTATTCGCAAACCTCCCTTTCTTTAAATGTTGGAACTCCATTACGGGATAACGCGACGGTACGTTTCCGTTTGTTTGTTTCTTTGTTGTTTTGTCATTGGAGGCAAGACTGCTGCTGGCACAACTACATTCCATTTTATGTTTATGTAGTTTGGGGGATACAGTTGCCTGAAAATGTGTTACTTGTACATTTCGACAATCTCGTAACCTGAGATTTCCTACACAATACTACAAATCCAACAAAACCGTTAGCTTCGACTTTATCTCTTTCTCTTGCGAATTCTAAAAAGGAAATTGAGATTTTATTTCATCCTATTAGCTGGCGTTTTTGAGCAACTTGTTCAGCGGACATACAATGTTTTTACTGGCTACACAATGATTTGCCTGAAACTATGAAAAATTATAACATTCATAAGTAAATAAATCTAGCAAACACTGGAAACTCCAGTTTCTGTTGAATTGCGAGTTTTGCGTAATATTTTGTTTTCTCTTTCGCAAAGCGCATGGATATTTAACACGATTAGTGCGTAAAAGCGCTGTCCGGAAACACAGTGTATAAATTTAGCAAATTATTGTCACAAGAAACCATCATAGGATAGTGACTTGGTGCAATGCAAAGAGAGGACGGAGCTGGAAACCGCCAAAACAATTACAGACATTTACAGGTTAGACTACCATTGGTCTGAATATACTTTGTTTCACACAACCTGTGACAAATTTCAAGCACTATATTCATCAAATTAATTGCAATTACCACACTCTAAACGAGTAACGGTGATGTTGTGGTCTATAAAAAGCATATCTCTAGAGGTTTTACTCCTTAACGTTTGGCTTATAGAATAACTAACTGTTCTATTTTCCAGCAAAAACCTGTATGCGATACGCTGTTTCTGACTATAAACTGAACGCAGACTGTCTAGACAGACATGTCTATTCGAAACGAAACTATACTCAACAAGATACTAGAAAAGATGTCAAGTACGATTCTTTGAAACAAAACGAAGTAAAATCTGAAAGTCCTACATCAAATCAGATAACTTGGTAAATTTTTAAACAATGTTGCGCTGAACAAAGAAAAATGTTCTGAAGCCGGACTGTTAGAAATATTGACAAAATAGGGAGAACGCCAACGTAAAAGAGACCGCCAACAAAAGGCTGGATAGCTCAACCGGTAGAGCGATGGCCACGTTCACTGGGAGGTCGCAGATTCAAGTCCCGCTCTAGTCAACTTGTCTTTGTTCAACCAAAGACTATGTAGTTGAGTTGTCTAAAACACATTGTAAGTTTGGTAGTTAATGCCTACAAACGGCTAAGTTGTATACTGACAACTTGCTACATGTCAACACGCAATAGACTATTTATTTAGATCACACATGCCACCAATGCTTCAAGTAAAATTTATACTAAAAAAAGAAGTCATTTTTCTACGAGTGAGCAATGCAGAGAGAATTGTGTACTCACCGATGCTGTACTAAGAAGAAATGTCAATGCTTCTGCAGGTAGATGACTTGAGCTGAGTTGAGTCAGTGCTTGCTATGTAGTCCACGGCGTCCCCTTATATAGGGGTTTGATTCTCGAAACATCTGGTATCGCCAAACTCATGTGAAGTAACGCGTATCGAACACTGCTGTGAATAAGCCACAAATTCCTATAATATCTTCAACTTCACCGTCCATGCGAAGAGCCTATTTTATTAGCGTTTGTTATTTAATTAAGAGGCTTGGGTTATGACGGGGATAGTTATGAAACGCTTGTCAGCTGTACCCTTCTGAAAGTTGATCCCGTCTTGTCTGCGGACTTCCAGACTTATCTCCAAAGCGTGTCTTGGAGCGTAACCACTCTCCAATCAACATGGTAATCCCTGATGGGCCAACTAGTAATCTATTGCTCTTTCTGTATACAAGTTTGAGTAGGACAATCTGCATTAATATTGGAACAGCATGAGGTTTACCACTGTGGTGTGGTTCATCATTGAATGCACAATTTCTCACAGGTTTCTCTTATTGTAGAAGTCAAGGTAGACCAGTGGTTTAGTCCCTCGCATTCCACCTCCGTGGACCCCAGTTCGAATCCCACCTAGAATAGTTCCTAACTGATTGAGTGGTCAAATGATTATCAGAGTTTTTGTTCTTATTAAGGCAGCTTTGAATGACATTGAGTGTAGTCCAGCACTTCGTTGGGAAATGATTAATGTATAGTATTCACGGTTTCTCCATCCAGTCTTATTTTGCGAAAAAGAAGAAGAAAATGAAATTATTTGTTGGAGTCTCGCATTAGTGCCAATCCAAATGGCCTCCAGAGTGTTAAACAGGTTGCATGATGTATACTCAGTTTGCGGTAACACCATGTGTATACATATCTATTTTGCTGTGTAGATTTTGTTCTTTAGAGAACTTGTCTTGCTATTTGTTCTTCTACCTCGGAGTAGATTTTCGGAATTCGGGAGACTTCTCGGCTCCGAAAAGAAATGTCCTGCTTATTAACTACTACCTGGGCGGGTATGAAACTTCTACTTTGGCTTTGTGGATCGGGGGTTGCACGATAACAAAAACAAGATAATAATAACGATAATACCAAACACTTATCAAGTGCATGAAATAAAAGGTATCTATGTGCTGAACACATTGATTAGGGAAAACACACAAAAAAGTTAAAGGAAAGTAAAAGCAGTAAACAATGTAAACAACACAATAAAAAGAGTAAACATATATACAAAATTACCGTAAAAAATGAAAACAATTATAACAGCGAATAAGAGGCTAAAAAACAAGAAACAAAATATACAACCAACAAACAACACAAAATAAAAGTTATCGAATTGTACGAGCAGCAGAATATGAGAAGCTTATAGAGTAAAGAACTATTTAAGGGGACTTTGTTTCGTTCAACGACTTGGTGGTACGAAGAGGGGACAAGGGCACACAATATTTCTACCTAGGAAAATCTGAACTATTTAAATATACAATGGGTATTCTTCCGAATTATGTTTGTTGTCTGGGAGAGTTGAGCAAGGTTGTTCTTTATCACTGTATTTGTTTACTCTTGCTGTTGAACCCCTTGCAGAAACAATTATAACGACGTCATTTGTATTAACATTGATGGCCGTCATCTTAAAGTTTCTCAGCTTGCCAATGACACCACTATTGCTTTAGAAGGCATGACAAATCATCGTAGAATACAAATACATCAGAAACGCTCGAAAATTGTTAGGAAATAATTTGGTTTGACTTTAATAAGTCTGAGGTTATTAAAAATTGGGTTCAACAGAAAGAACACTGCGAATTTTATGTCTATTTTTTCCACTATCATTTTGTAAAAAGTATTTTTAAAATCATTCCGTATTGTTTTTCCTTGAACAAAGATAATTTGTTTCATTTTTAGTACGGGTTTGGATTGCTTCTGTGCTTCGGATAAACAAAACCTTCTCAAAGTTCTCTATTATGTTTGGCTGTAATATCTAAGACCCTGAATTACTGATTAAACTTTAAATATTTAGGTTAACATTATTTATAATGTGTTTTGATTTATACAGTGTTTAACTTTTTATGTTTATCCCCCACGGTATGACAAGACAATTGTATATTATTTTCTAGCCGCCTGCCTCAATGTTAGGCTTACAATTAAATCTCTGTTTACCGGACATACATCAAACTTGCTTGCTTATTGGTCATGCACTACTGCAAAACGATGCGTTAGTAGCGCCAGTACCGCCAGTAGCGTCAATTGAAATGACTAAACATCTAATGATTTGACTTTCCCACATCGTTGTTTTGTAAATGCTTCCGATAAATCAACCCTTTTTTCACTCGTTGTTGATAAATTTACACTTTGATACTCCTTTTGGGTGGATAGCTACCATATACCTACTATATACCTTTCCATTGCAACGTCGAAGCCCGATGTTTTGCCAACCACAGTTGGAAAACTATGAGAAGCCATAAACGCAAAGCAAAAAACAGATAGCCACAGCTTCACACCATATTAAAAAATAGGGTTGAATTTGTTGAAAGCAAAGCAACCGATCACGGTAGTTAATGTTTAATCAAAATGTGTAGTTAACTGTTTTAATCAAAAATGTGTAGAAATATTGAAGTTGGTCACAACACCTGATAACACGACTGGATGTTTTGCTAACATTTTGCCGTCCATGTCAACTAGCCCAGTTTGTTTGTCAACAATAGAAAGGTTTATTACAGAAAAAAAAGAATCGCGCACTTTTAAAAAGAAATTACGGTTGGGACAAACACGGTCACGGTATAGTTGAAATATGCGCGGGATTTGCACAGTCTATTAAACAGAGACAGACGTGGATGGGGCGTGTCTTGAGAGGCAACAGTGTAGTGGAGGATGTCGTTGCATTAATATTTGAAGTTGAGAGCTTGAGAGGGAACAAATACGGAGGAAGTAGACAAAGGGAAGCTCATTGGAGAGTTATATTTAGAGATGAAGAAGTTTGCCTAGGATCGTGTTGTATGAAGAAACCTATAATTGTTGAACTCATGCGCAGGACCTGCCTGAAAAAAAAGCAGACTATACCAGTGATGATAGTGATACAAAGGATGTGCTCTAAAACATCGAACAGTTGAACAGCGGACGGGAAACTACATGATTGTGAATAACCAGCACTCCTATTGGGCTTTCTTGAAACTGTTAGAGTTGATCTCGTAGTGAAGTCCTTGGATGTCTTCTTTATCCGGCCCCTTGAGTCCCCCCTGTTCATGCCTGGGCCACAAACTATACATTTGTTTTTCTCATGGTTAGTAGCACAGCCTGTCAATCTTGGTTGGTGAATCCAGTTGCTCGATCCAAGATGGCCAGTAATTATAGACCATCCAGGTGCAAGGGGAATTCTGCCATGTCTGCTGTGAATGGCCATGTTTAATTTGTATTTTTTTTTTTTCCGTCAATGCAGACAAGGTGGCCTTACGCATCATACGAATTTCAGTATATCCGGTTGGACCAATCCAGGAACCCCTTTTAAATCATCGAATATTGACAATGATATCAATATACACTATGCATGGGTTACAGCGACAACTGTCAGAAGGAGATCGCGCTGTTCGCACTAATCAAATCGATTCCTTTTAAATCTCCATGAAGTTATTATTTTTTTTTGAGAGAGAAGTTTGTAGTTATCAATTTTTGAGAAAAAAAATAATTTGAGTTTTATTTTACATTAGTTCATTTTTTTACAGAATTTTCCTTCGAGAAGCTAACTGTTGTTTACAATTATGTATAGACGGACGAATTTTCTCGGACAATGGAGATTTTCTTCGTTTGTTTTGTTGTGTTGATAAAAACAATTATGAGGATGGACCATTATAAAAATGAAGTCGCTTGAGTAAAAAATAATATTAGTCAATTGGCTGGAAAAATTGTTGCATTGTTTTTAAAAACACCCACTGTTTTTCTACCGTAATGAGGGAAAGCTTTTAAGACTGGGTCAATTAAGCTGTTTCAATTTTCTTCAGGCCCATATCTTTCAAAAGGTCCAGTCAACAACAACAATTTTGTATTTTATTTTTCATCTATTTATTTATTTTTATTTCATTTATTTATTTACTTATTTATGTATTTTTTTATTAATTTGTGTTTATTTATTTAGAAATCTATGAATATTATTATTACTATTGTTTTTAGGGGGAAGTTAATTTGCTAATGAAATGGCAATAACTAATCCCTTCCGAAGCAGCAACTTTCTCCGAAGCTCCGCGACCAATCCTTCCATCCCAACCCTAAGAAAAACATTAGACTATTGTCCACATACCGCAATGTACTGCCATTTTTTTTTTCAAGCTTAGAAAAAGTGTTCTAGGGTCGTCGAATTTCTGCCCAGACACAATGATTGATAAGCCCATGAGTTATAACCCCCGTGCTTAGGATGCTTGTAAATAAAGCACGAAAGCAATAGCAAAGCCCTATTGACCACATATGGAATCAATCAAAACTTAGCAATTCAACTTCGGCAGTTTATTCTCTCTGATATAAAGTTGGATTTAGACAGAAACCTGGATCGTTTAAAAATGAAGTAAAAAAGAAAAAAAAAGCAAATTAAGCGCATTAAAAAAGGGGTTCCTAGAGGGGAGTTTTAACATATAATTGGTTAAGATCTATTGAAACACCCCAACAATCTTCAGTGAATTTCTGTTCTGTAATTATCATAGATTCGTAGAGACGACTCATAATATAGCGCGCCACCATGAGTTTGCTCGGACCTTTTTGTTAGTTCATTTGAAACAAAATTACACTTTACGCAAGGATACATTCGCAGTAGTAAATCTATAACGTGCTCTTTAATTACAGATTATGTGATGTAACTGCCGGGGGTGGGGATGGGGGTGGTCAGATTCCTTGGTCTCCCCCTAAGAGTTATAGATAGAGAGAGACGGAGAGAGAAAGAAAGTGTCAGTACACTACAGCGTCCCGCAAAGGCTGTCTGGTAACGCTAAATCGACCCAGATATTTAGTCAAACTGACGAGTCGAAATTCATTTCTTTCTTTCTTACCAGTCTCCGGTACAGGCTCCTTGAGACACGGAATCCGGGTCAATTCTGGCCCAGAAGTTTTTGGAATGTAAAAACACTTCTTAAAAAAAAAGTAGGCACAAATAGTTTTACATGCTTCTAATAGTTAACTTTATTCCGAACCAATCAAAAATAAGACAACATGTTTTGTGTTCGACTCAAGTAATTTAGAAACTTTACCTCTTTCAATATTGTCCGTTATTCAATTTGTAATTGTAACATGCCATTATCTCATAGTAGTACATGCATTGATCTTATAAGTGTTGGAATACTGGCGCAGGACTCCTTCGTTGGGTAATTTTACACAATTTCGGAGAAGTTGCTTCCAAATCTGCCGAATGTGCCCTACGTCAATTAGAAGTTAAGCCCACACAGAAATTTGGAGGCACACGTACTTTTGGCAAATCTAAGTGTAGACCTACAATCCAATGTCTTTGAAAAATTTGAATAAACTAGATACCAAGTCACGGCTTTGGTTTACTTGTACATATGCCAGGCAATGCCATGACAGTTCAAAGGTCATAATGACGTCGCAGTGACGTAATATAAGTTGTAAATAAGGTATGGTTTCTACGATAATGGTATACGTAACACTTGCATTTACAATTAAATATAAATTAATTTCAGGTGGATGGTTCTTAGGAGTTAAACAACAAGAAGGAAGCACACTTTAATACGTCATCGGCGCGGGGTTCTTTTAATGTCACCACGGTCTATGAATCCGTCCAACAAACTCCAATCTCCTCGTACATCTCTGGAAAATTACAAGAGTGGAAACTGTAAATACACAATAACAATAATACTAACAACAAAAACAAAAATAACACAAAATACAAATAGTTTATGTGATTGATGAAGTTTGAAATGCATGCCGCAAAACGCACGTTTGTGTTAGCTGGTTCGCTGCTGGTCTTTTATTAAAGGGGCACTGTCGTCATGATCAAAGCAGGCCTGTGGTGGGTATGAACTCTCCATTAGTTACTGCATACGCACGTCCTCCCCGTGTATCTTTGAATGGCGCGCGCATATGGGAACTGGGTGAGAGTTCTTAATAGACCCTTCACATGAAATGTGTAAATTGAACATCGTGCGTACGCACTCTCCCATCACACGTGCGCACTCTGGTTTTTGTATTGGACTGATTGGTGGCGTGACGTACATGTGTTTGTGCGTCTGCCTAGTGCACAACTCTATGTCGTTTGCCAACCAATAGTGTATGTGCGCATGCGTGAAAGAAGTTAGCAAATCTCATGTGTAAGGTCCATTCCATTTACACCAACAGGCAAGCTTTGATCATGACGAGAGTTCAAGTTTAATTTATATTTTTCATTTTATTTGCCAATGTCTTGATAAGGGCGAGTTTTTGGTTAATACAAGCCAGGAATACGTGCAGGTGCAAATTATATATATGCATCTGAACCAACACACTGTTTGTAAATTTTAAAGTCTTCACCTGAAATAAAACAGTGTGCTGGAAAAGAATATTGAAACTTTAGCTTAGCACCAAAAAACAAAAATGTTAAACAAAACAATTGCTCAAACATTATTATCGTAGGGTAATAATACAGGGATATCACAGATTAAATTGTTTCTGCAGTTGTTTGTCATTTAATGTTTAACATTTAATGTTAACATGGAATTCAACCATATTGCTCACTATTTATAAATTTCACACCAGTACCACTCACCCAGAGAAATTAATGCATCTAATTGCCAATAACCTACCTATTTGAAAAACCCTCAAAATCAGATACAATTTTGACCGCAGCAAATGAATTAAACGTTTAAAGTCTTACAAGAAAAAACAAAACAAAAAACAACAACACATTTTTAATAACTCTGTTAGTATTTTTTTAACCAAATAGATGATTGAGAACTAGAGGAAATACCTATAACTGGTAAACTTACGGTTGCAACCAAGTGTAAAATCTCTTCTGAAAGA
The DNA here is from genome assembly GCA_032158295.1 of Pycnopodia helianthoides. Classification (NCBI taxonomy): domain Eukaryota; kingdom Metazoa; phylum Echinodermata; class Asteroidea; order Forcipulatida; family Asteriidae; genus Pycnopodia; species Pycnopodia helianthoides. The sequence goes on from CM063262.1 coordinate 9,005,609, forward strand.
AGACAAGCAGAGTGTACTGATCGAAACGTCGATACCACACCAACTCTTTTCAGAGCCAACACTCTTTCAAAAAGAGATTTTAATAAAGGTTGTACCTGCCAGTTTACAAGTTAAGTTTATACTTCCTATTTTCAACGCCATGCCAAGCTTAAGAAACCACTTAAAAAAAAAAAAAAAAAAAAATAGAAAGTATGTTCCTCCTCTAAAAGACCCTCTTTTCACTGACCTCGCAGATCAGCTTGTGTCGCATATCCACTCCTTGATTTTGCGCCTTGGTACCTTCCTCTTCCTCTCTTGGCGACTTCCTTGAGGTCTTGCGCTGGGAAGTATTCCGCCTCTTTATCAGCCACGACGAAGGCAGTCATGACGGCAAGAGCCATAAGAGCAAGGAGCAACTTGGCAGCCATTTTTTAGGGGAATTCTGCAAGAATGTACAATTTGAAACCATGGATTATAACACATCGTTGTTATTGTACAATTAGATACAAAATAAATGTCTTGTTCTACAGAGTTGCAGCAGCTGCAGTAAGATATTTTTTGTTAAACACTGAATTCACTACAAGACTCGCACGCAATCAAACATTTTGGGAACCCTCGAGTTTTGACCCTTTGCACCTTTGACTAGAGGTCAAAAGGAAATTGTTCACTTACCAACCATGTTCGACGCACCGGAAACAAAACTGCTGTTAAGCCCGGTTCATACTTCATGCGAATGCGAATGCGAAGCGAATATTGACGTCACAACTCTGTTTTCGCTGCAAATAATTCGCAAGAGTTGAGCACAGCTCAACTGCTGCGAACTGTTCGTTGCGAATTTGTGACGTCAATATTCGCTTCGCATTCGCATTCGCAGGAAGTATGAACCGGGCTTTAGTCTACCATTAGTGACTGCTCTGCGCGCACGCTTTTTAAAAACGCGTGTCAAAATGCGCGTATTTTTACGCAATGAACCTTATGCATCGAAGTCGTCACGCCGCCATGTTTGAGGTAAAAAGATGACGTAACAATGGAATTTGCAAATATGTACGCGCAGCGCACATAATCTGCCAATGAGTTTAGACGAGGGCACCCTACTCAAACGACGTCAAGTCTTTAACACTTCAAACTAATGAATTGTTTACATGGTGACCCTAAACTGCATTCACTTAGACATATCATAATATCGAAAAAATCGACGTGGGCCAATTTCATGGCTCTGCCTATACCGTAAGCATTGAATTGGCGCCTACGAAAGAAGGAAATTCCGCACTTACGTCAAGCGTATTTCACAGGTTAGCAGGGAATGTTTGTCTGTGCGCATGCGTACTCCGCGTTACCAATCTTTCTTCGCTTACACTGCTAGTGCAGAAAATAGACCCTTGCACAATAAGCGGAGAATGGTGGTTAGAAGCGCATCTTTCGGCGGGAAGCAGATACATTACTTTGGTATAGAGCGATCTGTGTACTCTCTAACACCGAATGGATCACTCACAGTACTAATTAAAATATCAAATTGATTTTAATACAAGTGAGATAGAAAACGAAATACTTTACCACCAAGACCGCCTTTGACCGAATTAGTTGATTGTTTTTCGTTGGTAACCTTCTTCGGTAGATCATGCAATGGAATTGCGTTTTAAAGTCCAAGCGATATAATTTTGGTATAAAGTGCCTCAGCAGTAACTGGTGCTCCGAGTATAACAACAAATTCATTGACTATACAAGCTGGTTGCCAGTGAAATGTGGCTTTGCATCAACTGGTACTCCGTTAAAAATGTTTGGATCACATAGAGCGCATGCCAGTAGTATGTGTGCTGTTTTGCTCTAATCTTACAATAACCTCATAGTCAAGACTTCTTCAAACATTCTGAAACACATCAGCCAGAAGCAACATGTTTCCTTGAGGAAGACTATAATAGTCAAAACTGAAATTACACCAATGATTCATGAAGTAGCAACCTTGTAGCGGGTAACGCGTTTCAACATTTCAACAAACTAAGTTTATTAAAATGAAAATAGTTTCAACGAATGCATGGAGTTGAAACAGATCGTGACATGAATTATTATTTTTATGTGTACAAATAACATTCAAAATCAAATTAAAATAAGATCAATGTAAAAATCTAAACCAACAAATAAAAAAAACGAAATGAGATTGGTTCAACTTACCGTTGGTGGTTCTCAAACAAAAAGCTATGAAATGTCAGTGACTAAAAGCGGATCTGTTTTGAGTGTCCTTGTGGATGGTCTTATAAAGGATCCCGGTACTCCATTACCAGCACGAAGAAGCTCAATAACTGGTCAGTAAAGTGTGTCATTGCCCACCCTCTATCATCGACTTTGATTTAATTACTAGAGATGCTATTAATCAGGCATAACCATCTTTCGTTTATTCATTCATGCTAAAGAACAGACAAAATTGTTTGATTTCTTACTCAGTTTCGCATGATCAGCATTCAACTGAACTGATTTCCAACCCCGATATATAATACGCCCGAACGTATTCAATACTTTAAACAACACGAGACATTCAGAATCATTATTAGTGTGCCAATTTAATTTAATTTGAAACCAGCTCAAAAAATGAATGTTAACTAATTTAAAATTAAATGTTAAAGCATGACCACGAAGCGAGCATTCCATAGGGTTAAGGGGACTTTACGATTATACGTATATTATATTTGTCATGAATGATTTATTATCTAACCTTTCCTTTTAAAATTAACTTAAAAGCTTTTGTAAAAGTTTTTTGCATGAACACTACTCTAAAAATCACTTGATGATTACATTGTTATAATAATTAAAGACAAAATACAAAGGGGGAAAGTGTCAAAAGTTAATAACAAACTGACTGCGCAATCTCAATAAGATAATTATACGATGTTATGTTTTCTTCCACTGGGCTTGTTACACCAAGTGTGCCTGCAGGAAGTCCAGGCTATGTTTTTTTTTTTATAGGCATGTGATGTCATAGGTCACATGGTCTTAATGCTGGCACTAATAGAGTAAGTGAGGTAAATGCCGATTAGTTCAATCAAAGTATACATCACCAAAAGAGATGGATGGTATAGTTATTACCACTTGTCATATTAATTATATAAAATAACAGCTGAATAGTCTTTATATGGGGCTCGACATTTCTTACCAAACGTTGATATTGGTACTAGATGGGATATCTTTATAAAATGTAAGATTTTTGTGATGTTTTTTTTTTCATCCAGCGTCAAACAATTGTGCATTTGGGAAACTTTGACTCTGCTAACAATAAATTTTACGTATTAGGTACAACATGGTTCATTTAGAAAGCAAGGCCCAGAACTTCTCCGTTTGTATTTATTGTAAATATTATTATAACCTTTTTTAAAAATTGTTTACGAACCAAAATGACCAAGGCCTATGGTAAAAAAATAAATAAATACATCATGTTTATTTGCAGAGTAATTATCAAACTCTATAGCGAGTAAACCTTTCAAAAAAGTATGATGCACAAACGAATCGTAGGTAGTTGAGAGCAGGTGTTCCGGGCGGGTGGCTGGGGCCTCCCGTCGGTTCCCCTCCCCCTAACCCACACACCCTAGTTACGCCTCTGTACGTTGGGATCAGCAAAACCCCCCTATCCGGATAGTATTTTCCCCGGCCAAAAAACAGGCAAGCTAACCCTTAAATGTTTACGACCAACTGGAACACACATCAATCCTCGGGTCTTAAATATTTCAGATCTCTAACATCTCAACGATCGAAGATCCATATTAGTCCTATGTTCTCTTTTTGTTAACACACCGTTTTGAATGTATGGACTGCTTGAAAGATGAGCATACTGTCATCCTTTGTTTGTTTTTCAACCCTGGAAAGCGCCCCCTATTTTTTGCGCACATGGACTCGGTGCTTAGTGATTGCAGTCCCTATGAGGTTCTTGCATATCATAATTGAGCTCCGAATTTGGAAAAATTACTTTCTTTATGCTTTTTCTAACTTTTATGGATGCTGGAAGTATCCTGAGGAGATGTCGATAGTATTTATTTAATTTTTGAAAGAAAATATTTAAAACACTTTTAAACCATTAAATACTTTTTAAGGGACAGCAATCCCCAAGACACGCGCTGATGGACTAACTAGCTGTTTTTCCCTGACCCCAGGCTAAATTGGGCGGCAATGTTTGCAATTCCACTTTGAGGTGTTGACAGATGCCCCATTAAAGGATAAACTGAAATTGTAGGTCCAGTGGTTTTTGTTTCCAGGGGTGGCAGATTAAAAACCCATTGGTCGGTGACAGCTGTCTCAATAGTGACTTGTTCCAGGGTTTTAACAATGTTAATAAGTTAGTTTGAAAGCGTGTACCATTCCAATGGATAAGTACCGGTATGTTCCACACCTTTACCGTGAATTTAAAGAAAAACAATTCCACAATTGTATACTCTCTAAATGCGAAAGAGTGAAAAGGCACTCTTTGAAGAGCCATATTAGGGACAACTCTTTTTCGAGTGGTCCTCCACTCTTTTAGAATGAAATTTGCATCTTTTTGAGTGATTTTTCACTCTGCCCTGAAGTGAAACCCTTCTCAAAGAGTGAAATACCCACCACTCTGTTCAAAGAGCCATTTAAGGGACAACTCGAAATGTAGAGAGTGGTGTTTTTCACTCTTTTAAATTTAGAGAGTATGGATAAACATTGTTGCCACTGTCAAAGGTTCACAGCTCAATTTATATTTATAATTTCAACATGATAGTTCACGTTTTATGCCAAGACAAGACACTATCTGCTTAATCATGTCCAATTGTCCATTCTCAAAAACTATTTGCAATATGTTGTACGAACACATCCGTTCATTGCCAATCCCACCATTTTTAAGTGAACAAAACAGCATGCAAAAGCAAGGTTTGAAGACAAGTTTCAGACACTAATTATTCATAAACTTTGACCAATCATATTTTGGGTCGTCCATCCAATCAGGTGCTATGTTTAGACAGGTTTTGTTGGAATGTGAGACCAATCACTAGTGGAATAAAAAGTGTAGTCAATCAATCAGGAGAGGAAACATTGGCGTTGATTTAAGGCATAATTTATGTGTCACTCTGTCACAGTTTTTTATTCAAGCTGATCACCCCCCCCCCCCTCCCATCCAACCCTACATCCGCCTTGGTTTTTTTTTTTTTTTTTTTTTTTGTTACTTGAAAGTTGGTGTTTTAACAGTATGTCAAGGAAACCAAATCAGAATTTACACACACATTAACCTTAAGTAGTAGTTGTGATTACTGTTACTTAAATTGTTCTTGTTTGTAATACAGCGTAGTTGTTAGGCGTGAACCACTTACCTTTGTTTGTGTACCTATTTGGGTTCTGTGTGATGTATTTCCATAAATATTGCACAAATCATACGGTTGGCCTCAACAGGTACAATTTGTGTTTTGTTAACGGCAGCGGCGTAGTCGGGACTTTTTCAGGAGGGGGGGGGGGGCACAGGGGTGGGGTTGCTTTCAAGGGGGGGGGGGTCATGGGGAATGGGTTTGTAAAAAGTTCTAACGAAAATAATCTTCTTTCGAACGAAAATATTATCCAACCTGCAGGCTGCTTGCATGCTGGCTGCAGACGTTACTGCTTGCGTGCCTCCACGTCGTTAACAATGGCGTGTGTGTCTTTGGTAGTACTTGTTTGCGCGCGGAAAAAAATGTTCGTTCGAACGAAGATGAACGAAGATTTTGTTCAGAATTTGTTCACCTATGTCCCTTTAAAAGCTCCGTTTATACAATCGCGATTAGTTCACTACATTAGATCATACAATCACGCATTTTCCCTTCCCCCCTTTTCTGTTCATTTAAATTTGTTTTAGCACTATCGCGATTTTTTCGTGTGGGGGGGGGGGCGCACGGGGGGGGGGCACTGGAAATTTGTGGGGGGGGGCACCCCCCTTTGCTACGCTGCTGGTTAACGGTTTCACATTTCCTTTAAGCAACGTGCAATCGAGTCCACGCGAGTTCAGCGTTGGACGGGGGCCAGCTTAAAAGGGATGGGTTGGACATGGGAGTTCATTTATTGAGTCCCTGGGCGTCCATTGACGGTATACTTTTTAGATCTGGGAGTTCATTGGTAGTTGTGGACCTGGAATTCCATTGGTAGTTTGGGACCTGGGAGTCCATTGGAGATACAATCGAGGTCATGTGTGTCAATTGACGAGAAGGTTGGGCCTTAGAGCTGATGGAATTTGGAATCGATGGACCTGGAAGTCCTTTGGACCTGTGAGACACCCCTTTTGAATTCCTTTTTTGTTTGTTTCGCGTGATAAAACATTGGGGCTCGATAAAACATTGGGGCTCGTTGGACCTGTGAGTCCTTTATTATTACAAAAGTCGTTTAACCACGGCTTCCACTGGTTGTAGTGTGTGAAGTTCCATAATGTTTGAAGTGTTTATGTTTAAGATTTTATACCTGCCAGCTTGCCCCCCAAAATCGTTATCTGACAAAAAAGAAGAAAAAAACAAAACAAAAAAAAACAAAACAACGTACAACAAAAAACTGTGGTGCACAACAATTAGCAGTTGTCTATTTCTCTTTTCTTCCGAATCCAAGTGGAAAGCACCCTTGACTTAAACAGGGCCAAGAGACACTTTACAGCGATAGAAATACCAAAAGCGGTGTTTCATGCAATGATTTTTCCTCGACGTTAGACAATTTAAGTAAACCACCCTCGTACTAACTTGTGGGGCATGAACTATTTCTTGGGCTGAATGACCCGGATTTGTTTCATAATAATATTAAGACAGTACACTCCGGGTCAAAATTTACCAGGGATCACTTTGGGCTTGACCCATTTTTCATACATTTTTAAAGAAGTGGTTCTTTGTTTGAATTTATTCTAAGATAGGTTTTCTGGCAAACTTATATTTTAACATCCGGCTCAATCAGTTTCTTTCGAAGGTGAATACTCCGTTGTATCAGCATTCAACAGTCAAAAGGAGTAATTAAACTTAACTAGTTGAGCATTCACTGCTCAAATGAGATCATTCGAAGTCACAAACGCCAACAGCAGAGGCTGGTCAACCATTCAATTTCATTGGTGCTGTAAAAAGGCAGTATAAATTCAACTGGATAATTGTGAAAAATGTAGTCTTGAATGTCCATAATTGAAATAGAATGATTGAAACAAACCTGATATGAGAAGAACGAAATCATGTGTGCACAAAAACGAAATTGATTGCAATAGTAGTTTAAAAGAAACCCTAGTTTGAGTGGATTAGGGGAAAACGCGTGAATTTGAATGCGTGTTAATGAAATTGAATTTATTTTGTTGACAATGGCCAACGAAACCTGTACTAACTTGTGAGGCATGAATGGACCTTATGCAATAATCAGCCGCCGTCTTAGAGGTAAACCGAAGACGAAACAATGAAAAACGCACAGATTTGTACGCGCGGCGCACAGGATTGGCCGATTAACTTACTCCTTTTGACCTCTAAACGAGGGCGCCCTACTCAAATGACATCATGCGCATAAGATATATTTTGAATTATCCACTAGTTAGGTTACTTCCTAGTTTCCACACCATGCAAAGCTTCAAACATCACTTTGAACTATAAGGTATATAGGTATGGGGATTCATATGCTCCTTTAAAATATCCCCTTGTCACCGACCTGCAAAATCACGCGCACCCCCTCCTGTATCTTGTCTTTGGAGGGCGCGCACTTGACGTAACTGGGTGAGGGTTTATAATTCCATTTAAACCCAAAAAAAACACGCTATTATGTTTCAATTTTATTAGTGTTGTAAAAAGGCAGTATAAATTCAACTGGATAATTGTGAAAAATGTAGTCTTGAATGTCCATAATTGAAATAGAATGATTGAAACAAACCTGATATGAGAAGAACGAAATCATGTGTGCACAAAAACGAAATTGGTTGCAATAGTAGTTTAAAAGAAACCCTAGTTTGAGTGGATTAGGGAAAATACGTGAATTTGAATGCGTGTTAATGAAATTGAATTTATTTTGCTGAAATTGGCCAACGAAACTTGTATACTAACTTGTCGGCATGAACCCGCAAATTGATCAAACTGACGCATAATCCGAGTCAAAATTCCTCTTTTTGAACAGTCTACGGGTCAGGCTCCTTGGGACCCGGAGTCCGAGTCAATTCTGTCACAAAACCGTTTGTGAATAAAACACGAAGAGACAGATAGTTTTCATTGCTTATCAGTAACTTTATTCCAAACCAAAGAAGACAACATGATTTTCGTCCAATCCAAGTAATTCAGAAATTCTGACATGCGCGGTGAAACAACCAAGGTCCTCGGTTGACGTGCGCAGGTCTTTCAATATTTACGATTTACGTGGGCACAATGAAGATAGCTTAAGTTGCGTGTTTTCCCATGTTTTCCCGGTCTCGAGCCAGGTCATGCCGAGACCCATTCCCAGTCCGATTCCTCAAAAATATAACCCTAAACAGATTCCGAGACCGCAACTGACCCCTCCTCGTCTGACCACTCCAAGCAAATCCGTCCCAGATTCAACATCATGTAACTCTCTGGAAATTAACGAAAGTAAATAATGGTAAATACAACAACAACAAAAACAACACAAATAAACAAACAGTATATTTCAATGGTGAATTTTAAATTGTTGTTCTCAAAACACAAGTTTGCGGTTGTTGTTTCTGGTTCGTTGCCCGTCTTTGATTAAAGGGGCACTCTCGTCACGATCAAAGCAAGCATGTGGCTTTGTACATGGAACGGATCTTATGCAATAATCAGCCGCCATCTTAGAGGTAAACCGAAGACGAAACAATGAAAAACGCACAGATTTGTACGCGCGGCGCACAGGACTGGCCAATGAACAACTCCTTTTGACCTCTAAACGAGGGCGCCCTACTCAAATGACATCATGCGCATAAGGTATATTTTGAACTATCCACTAGTTAAGTTACTTCCTAATTTCCACACCATGCAAAGCTTCAAACTTTACTTTGAACTATAAGGTATAGGTATGGGGATTAATATGCTCCTCTAAAAGACTCTCTTGTCACTGACCTAGCAGATCAGCCCGTGTCGAATAACCCATCTTTGATTGTTTACCTTGATTCCTTCCTCTTCCTCTCTTGGCGACTTCCTTGAGGTCTTGCGCTGGGAAGTATTCCGCCTCCTCATCAGCCATGATGCAGGCGGTCATGACGGCAAGAGCCATAAGAGCAAGGAGCAACTTGGCAGCCATCTTTTGGGGGATTTCTGCACAAATGCAAATTTTTGAAACCATGGATTATAACACATCGTTGTTATTATTTTTCTGGTACAATAGATACATAATAAATGTGTGGTTCTACAGAGTTACCGCAGTGGGTTATTTTTGTTTACAATGAAGCCACTGCAAGACTCGCACGTATTCAAACATTTTGGGAAACCCTTGTGTTTTGACCTTTTGCACCTTCGACTAGAGGTCAAAAGGAAATTGATCATTTGCCAAACATGTTCGACTCAACGCTAATAGGCTGACCATTAGTGACCGTCTGCCTGCAAGCTTGTTAAAAACCTGGTATGCGCGTGACTAAATGCATGTATTTTTACGCAATGAAACTTACGCATCAAAGTCATCACGCCGCAATATTTGAGGTAAAAAGATGTAAGGCGCCCTACTCAAATGACGTCATGTGCATAAGGTCTTTAACAGCTCAAATGAATACAGCTTTTACATGGTGACCCTAAACTGCATTCACTTAGACATATCATAATACCGAACAATATAGAGAGGGGACCTGGGCCATTTACATGGCTCTGCGTACCGTAATCAATGAATTGGCGCCTACGGAAGCAGGAAAATCCGCGCTTACGTCAAGCGTATTTCACTGGTTAGCAGGGAATGTTTGTCTGTGAGTGTTACCAATCATTCCTTGCTTACATAGCTAGCGCAGAAAATCGGCGCCTGTACAGTAAGCGGAGAATGGTGATCGCAAGCGCAGCATTCGGCGGTAAGCTGAGCCATGATTGGAGCACCAACAGTACTAATTAAAGTATCAAAATTAAATTTGAATACGAGTGAGATAGACAGAGAAATACTTTACTACACCAAGCCCGGTTATGACCGAATTAGTTGGTTCTGGAAGTTCGTTTAAACGTCCATGCGATATCATTTCGGGCCATCGACGTGCCCTACAGTGACTGGTGCTCCGAATACAACAAGAATTGTATTGACCATATTATAAGCTGGTTGCCAGCGAGATGAGGCTTTGCATTAACTGGTACTACGTTAACATTTTAAGCCAGGAGCAACTGCTTTAAATCACACCAATGGTTCATGAAGTAGCAAACCTTGTAGCGGGTAACGCGTTTCAACATTTCAATTAAATGGAAATAATCATTTTCAACGAATGTCTGGAGTTGAAGCATATCGTGACATAAAATACTCTATTGGTGTTTAAAATGAAATTATAAATCAAATTAATATAAGATCAATGTAAAAAAATATATATCAACAAATAAAATTATTAAGACGTAGAACGAAAGTATATTGGTTCAACTTACCCTTGGTGGTTCTCAAACAAAAAACTCGGAAAATTCAGCAGGAAAGCGGATCTGTTTTGAGGGTGTCCTTGTGGATGGTCTTATAAAGGATCCCGGTACCCCATAACCAGCACGAAAAAGCTCAATTACTAGTCAGTAAAGTGTGTCATTGCCCACACACCGTGATCGACTTTGATTTAATTACTAGAGATGCATTTAGTCAGGCATAAACATCTTTCCTTTATTCATTCATGCTAAAGAAGAGACAAAATTGTTTGATTTCTTACTCAGTTTCGCATGATCAGCATTCAACTGAACTGATTTCTAACCCCGATATAATACGCCCGAACGTATTCAATACTTTAAACAACACGAGAGTTTCAGAATCGTTATTAGTGTGTCAGTTTAATTTAATTTGAAACCAGCTCATAAATTGAATGTTAACTAATTTAAAATGAAATGCTAAAGCAGGAAACGAGCATTTCTTGTTGTTAAGGGATGTTAAGTTTTGCATTGGGGTAAACAACAATTAATTCGGTTTTACCCTTACACCGATGGGTATTAAGCACTGTATACTCAGTACTTTCCCGAGCTCTGTGAAAAAAAAAATACACATGCAAATCACTCGGGTGGAATTCGAACCCACGACCTTTGCATTGCTAGAGCAGATGTCTTCTCACTAGACCACCGAGCTAGCCCGATGGCTAGAGGTAGTTCGAATCCATCGCAGCGGGTACTGCAACGATTTAATAGATGTTAAGTTTTGCATCGGGGTAAAGAATTTAATTTGGGTTTACCCTTACACCGATGTGTCTTAAGCACTGTATATTCAGTTCTTTCCCGAGCTATGTGGGAAAAAAATCCACAGACAAATCACTCGGGTGGGATTCGAACCCGACCTTTGCATTGCCAGAACAGATGTCTTACTACTAGACCACCGAGTTTAGTTTAAAGGAACATTACCGAATTGTTTTTTGCCAATTTTGGCAGTGTAAGCACTTTATGTAATCCACCATATACATAAACTGACAAACCTGTAGAAGTTTGAGATCAATCGGCTATCTGGGTCACGAGAAAATAGTGAAAAACCGATTACACATTTGCATGAAATCATATAGATTCAACAAATGAATAAAACGCTCACTGAGCGATAAACTCCAATCGGAAAATTAGTTTATTCATTTCTCATCAAATATGGCATTTCAGACAGAAATATTTCATGGGATGTTTTCTACTATCATCATCATTAGACCGTGTAAGTTTTATGTAAATCTGTGAGCAAAAGTATATTTTACAATTACCAATTCTGTAATGTTCCTTTAACGTTGGGTTTGTTTCATCAATGACAACGGTAAATATAATATTGTTATGGCGAGCCATTTTTGCAGGGCAAATAATTTCAATGAATCCTCAAATATGGAATATGGTTATAAACAAGTACTTCTATATAGCGAGTATATCTTTCAAAAGAGTATGATTCACAAACGAACCGTACGTGGGTCGGGAGCAGGTGTTCAGAGCAGGTGGATGGGGCCTCCCGCCGGTAGCGCACCCCCCCCCACCCACCCACACCCCCAGTTACACCACTTTCAACATCTCAACGACCAAAGATCCATGATAATCCTATTTTCTCTTTTTTGTTGACACACCATTTTGAGTAGATGAACTGTTTGAAAGATGAACATATTGTCATACTTGCGTTTACTTTAAATTTGTAATAAGTTAGTTTGAAAGCGTACTGTACCATTTCAATGGATGACTATGTTCAACACCTTTAACGTAAATTTAAGGTAAAACATTTCAAGAATTTTATATTGATAACATTTTCCACAGCTCAATTAAGATTTATAATTTCAACATGATAGTTGACGTTCCATGCCAAGACAAGACACTATCTGCTTAATCATGTCCAATCCCACCACCGGTATGTGTACTAAACAGCTTTACTCAAAACAAGGATTGAAGATAAGTTTCATGCACTAGTTATTCATAAACTTTGGCCAATCATATTTTGGGTCGGCCATCCAATCAGGTGCTTTGTTTAGACATGTTTTGTTGGACTGTGAGACAAATTACTAGCAGCGTTCTTTCTAGTGAAACAAAAAGTGCAATCAGCCAATCAGGAGAGGCAATTTCTGTTTCTATACGCTGTTTCTGCATGGAAATTTGCGTTTTCACATGCTTATTTTGTATTATGGTTGCTTAATTTTTCTTGGTTTCTAATACAGCGTATTATTGCTATTTGTCAGGCGTTAACGATTTCCCTTTATGTACCTATTGGGGTTCTGTTTGATGTTTTTCCATTGCATAATTATTACGGTTTGCCTCAACAGGTACAAATTGTGTTTAGTGTTAATGATTTCACATTTCCTTTAAGCAAAAAGCAGTTCGAGTCCCAGCGAGTTCAGGGTTGGGCGGGACCAGTTTAAAAGGATGGGTTTGACCTGGGAGTTCATTTATTGAGTTCCTGATGGGCGTCCATTGGTGGTATACTGTTTAGATCTGGGAGTTCATTGGTTGTTTGGCACCTGGGAGTTCATTGGCAATTTGGGACCATTGGAGTTCATTGGTAGTTTGGGACCTAGGAGTTCATTGGTAGTTTGGGACCTTGGAATTCATTGGTAGTTTGGGACCTGGGAGTTCATTGGTAGTTAGGGACCTTGGAGTTCATTGGTAGTTTGGGACCTGGGACGGTCCAAGCTACAATGAACTCCAGGCTGGGAGTTCATTGGTAGTTTGGGACCTTGGAATTCATGGTAGTTTGGGACCTGGGAGTTCATTGGTAGTTAGGGACCTTGGAGTTCATTGGTAGTTTGGGACCTGGGACGGTCCCAAGCTACCAATGAACTCCCAGGCTGGGAGTTCATTGGTAGTTTGGGACCTAGGAGTTCATTGGTATTTTAAGACCTTGGAATTCATTGGTAGCTTGGGACCTGGGAGTCCATTGGTAGTTTGGGACCTGGGAGTGCATTGGTAGTTTGGGACCTGGGGTCCATTGAAGATACAATATAGGTCTGGGGAGTCAATTGACGAGAATATTGGGCCTGGGAGTCGATGGATTTCGGAGTCAATGGACCGTGAAGTCATTTCAGCATTCAACATTCAAAAGGAGTGATTCAGTTTCGACAGTGTTAGCATTCACAAGTCAAATAAGATCATTTAAATTCATCAGGTCGCAAAGATCATTTTAGGTTCACAAAAGCCAACAGCAAGAGGCTGGTCATCCGTTCAGTTTCATTAGTGTTGTAAATAGGCACTAGAAATTCAACTATCGAATCGTGAAATGTAGACTTGAATGTCTATAAATGAAATAGAATTACTGAACGAACCTGAACGAGAAGAACGAAATCATGTGTGCAAGAAACAAAGTTGAACGTAATATAGTAGCCAAAATGAAACCCTTTAGTTTGAATGATTTAGGGGAAAATGCGCGAATTGAATATAATTTTAGCTAAAAATGGCCGTGGAAACTTTTACTATTTTGTGGGGCCTGAGCTATTTCTAGGGCAGTATGACCCGGATTTGTGTCAAAGTGACCCGGTAATGGGTCAAACTAACGCATAATCCGAGTCGAAATTCGTCTTTTTGACCGGTCTACGGGTCAAGCTCATCGGGGCCCGGAATCTTAGTCAGTCCTGGCGCAGGAGTTCTTCTGTCACAAATTCACTTGATAATAAAACACATAGAGACAAACAGCTCTAAATGTTTTTAAAAGTAACTTTATTCCAAACCAACCATAAAGAAGAAACCTCAAGTAATCTAGAGATTTTATCTCTTCCAGTTGTACGTTACTCTAGTAGTACATGCATTGATCTTATGAGTGTTGGAATACTGGCGCAGGACTCTTTCGTTGAGTTATTGGACACAATTTCGGAGAAGTTGCTTCCAAATCAACCGAATGCGCCCTGCGTTAGTTATTGAAGTTAAGCTAGAAGTTTGGAGGCACTCTTAACAAAACCCAAAAGTTAAGAACGGCTGTATGTAGGCCTACATTTCGATGTCATTGGACAGTTAGAATGAGCTTGATAACCACGCACGGCTTTTGTTTACTTTCACTCGTACCGCATCAATGCCATGGCAGTTTAAAGGTCGTAATGACGTCATAGTGACGTAATAATAAAGCTGTAAACAAGGTGTGGTTTCTACGCTGACGGGCAAGATGCTACCCCAGGCTCAATGGGAAAATTTATATTTTGTGTCATAATTTTCACATAAATTCAAAATTTACAAAAGCAACACATGTACAGCTCTTGAGATGTCCCCCCCCCTTTCTTCATATCAAAAGTTGAGGAAAATCAGACAGTGCGGACTCCATAAAACATAAGATTTGTTGTATTCTTCCATTGAGCTGTGTACAAATGTGCCCGCCGGAAGTCCAGGCTCTGTGGCTCTTTTGTAAACATGTGACGTCACAGGTCACATCGTCTATAGCATGATGTATATCAAAGTATGATGGCTACCGAAGAATTGTGGTCGTGTGTTTAGGTGGTTGGTTCTAAGAGTTAAACGAAAAGAAGGATGCACACTTTATAGCGTCATTGGGGCGGGGTCTGACCAGTCTGTAGTCAAGCCCATGATATCAGTCTCTAGAGGGAGATCTGACTCGGACTCTTCGGCTCCCCCCATCTGATGACCACTCCAAGCAAATCCGTCCCAGACTCAACATCATGTAACTCTCTAGGGAATTAAGAAAGTTAAAACTGTAAATACATGATAACAACAACAACAACAACAACAACAATATACAAAGAAAGTAAGCAATTTATGAATTTTAAATAGCAGGTCGCAAAACACAAGTGTAAGGTTGTTGCTTCTGGTTCGTTGCCCGTCTTTTATTAAACGGGCACTCTCGTCATGATTAAAGCAAGCCTGTGGCTCTGTACATCGACTATGAACTCTCCGCCATGGTTTTGCACGCGCTAACTCCTCAAAAACAAAATCGCTCTTGTCACTGACCTGCAAAATCAGCCTGTGTCGATTTACTACTTCGGTTCCTTCCTCTTCCTCTCTTGGCGAGTTCCTTAAGGTCTTGTGCTGGGAGATATTCCGCCTCTTTATCAGCCACGACGAAGGCAGTCATGATGGCAAGAGCCATAAGAACAAGGAGCAACTTGGCAGCCATCTTTTGGGGGATTTCTGCACAAATGCAAATTTTTGAAACCATGGATTATAACACATCGTTGTTATTATTTTTCTGGTACAGAACATTTTGGGAAACCCTTGTGTTTTGACCTTTTGCACCTTCGACTAGAGGTCAAAAGGAAATTGATCATTTGCCAAACATGTTCGACTCAACGCTAATAGGCTGACCATTAGTTACCGTCTGCCCGCACGCTTGTTAATAACCTAGTACGCGCGTGACTAAATGAATGTATTTTTACGCAATGAAACTTACGCATCGAAGTCATCACGCCGCAATATTTGAGGTAAAAAGATGTAAGGCGCCCTACTCAAATGACGTCATGTGCATAAGGTCTTTAACAGCTCAAATGAATACAGCTTTTAATGGTGACCCTAAACTGCATTCACTTAGACATATCATAATACCGAACATATAAAGAGGGGACCTGGGCCAATTACATGGCTCTGCGTACCGTAAGCAATAAATTTGGCGCCCACGGAAGCAGAAAATTCCGCGCTTACGTCAAGCGTATATATTTCACTGGCTAGCAGGGAATGTTTGTCTGTGCGCGTTCGTACTCCATATTACCAATCATTCTTTGCTTACATAGCTAGCGCAGAAAATCGGCGTCTGTACAGTAAGCGGAGAATGTGATCACAAGCGCAGCTTTCGGCGGTAAGCGGAGCCATGAATTTGGCACCAGTTGCTCTATATGACTTGATGCGTCTTTTGATAGCGCGCTTTGCATTCTCTAACACAGAATTCTGTGTATTCTCCACCAACAGTACTATTAATTAAAGTATCAACATTTAATTTGAATACGAGTGAGATAGACAGAGACATACTTTACTACACCAAACCCGGTTATGAACGGGTAGTTGGTTCTGGATTTGCGTTTAAAGACACTGGACACCTTTGGTAATTGTCAAAGACCAGTCTTCTCACTTGGTGTATTTCAACATGCACAAAATAACAAACCTATGAAAATTTAAACCCAATTGGTCGTCGAAGTTGCGAGATAATAATGGAAGAAAAAACACCCTTGTCACACGAGTCTTTCAGATGCTTGATTTCGAGACCACGCGCATGAGATCTCAAAATCAATTCAAATATTTTACTGAGAAATACTTCTTTCTCAAAAACTACGTTACTTCAGGGGGAGCCGTTTCTCACAATGTTGCTCGTTACCAAGTATGTTTTTATGCTAACAATTATTTTGAGTAATTACCAATAGTGTCCAGTGCCTTAAACGTCCAAGCGATATCATTTTCGGCCATCGACGTGCCTTACAGTGACTGGTGCTCCGAATTTATCAGCTGGTTGCCAGCGAAATGAGGCTTTGCATTATTAACTGGTACTACGTTTACATTTATTGCTTGAATTACAACAAGCGTATACCAGCGATATGCACAAATCTCACAATTACCTCATACTCAAGACTTCTTTATACATTCTAAAGTACTTCATCCAGAAGCAACTTTCTTTGAGGAAGACATAGTCAAAATTGAAATCACACCAATGGTTCATGAAGTAGCGAACCTTGTAGCGGGTAACGCGTTTCAACATGTCAATAGAATGTAAATATTTTCAACGAATGCCTGGAGTTTATTCATATCGTAACATAAAGTACTCTTTTGGTGTTTAAAAATAAATTATAAATCAAATTATTAGATCAATGTAAAAATATATATATCAACAAATACAAATATTTAGATGTAGAACGAAATTATATTGGTTCAACTTACCGTTGGTGGTTCTCAAACAAAAAGCTCTAACAATTCTGCAGGAAAGCGGAACTGTGTGGAGGGTAACCTCGCGGTTGGTCTTATAAAGAATCCCGGTACCCCATTACCAGCAAGAAGAAGCTCAATTACTGGTCAGTAAAGTGTGTCATTGCCCACCCTCTATCATCGACTTTGATTTAATTACTAGAGATGCTTTTTTAGTCAGGCGTAACCATCTTTCCTTTATTCATACATACTAAAGACGAGACAACATTGCTTGATTTCTTTCTTTGTTTCGCATGATCCGCATTTAACTGAACTGATATCCAACCCCGATATAATACGCCCGAACGTATTCAATACTTTAAACAACACGAGACATTCAGAATCATTATTAGTGTTCCAATTGAATTTAATTTGAAACCAGCTCATAAATTGAATTTTAACTAATTTAAAATTAAATGTTAAAGCATGACCACGAAACGAGCATTTCATGTTGTTAAAGGGATGTTAAGTTTTGCATCGGGAATAACAAAATAATAATTTGGTTTTACCATTACACCGATGTGTATTAAGCACTGTATACTCAGTGCTTTCCCAAGCTCTGTGAAAAAAAATACAAATGCAAATCACTCGGGTGGGATGAGCAGATGTCTTACCACTACACCACCGAACTAGCCCGATGGCTAGAGGTAGTTCGAATCCTTCGCGGCGTGTACTGAAACGATTGAATAGATAGTAGGAGACCAGCCTGTAGGTCCCGCGAACAAATTCTGGAAACAAAGGTTTGAAAGTGTTTGCGTGTGTTTCCTGATGAATACTAAACATTTTGACTTGGGCTGCCCCCTTAAAAATGTCAGGCACTTCCGGGAGGGGTCAACAAAGGTCATACAGGGGTCAAAATTCAAGTATATTCCAATCGTGTCGATTTGCATATCAATTTACTCGTCTAGTCAATAATGAGGATTCCAAAAATGTATAGTTTGTTATACCTCCGACTTTAAATGAGGACTCTATGGTCAAAAACGTTGAAAGGTCAACGCACTTTTGACTGGCAGTAAAATTTACCAACATGCGATTCTAATGATTTTTGTGTATAATAATGTGTTTTCTGACATTCAACTAAGCAACTTTTGAAAAAGAAAGTGGTTGCCATAACCTTGAAATTTCAAAAAGGGACAACGCACGCTATACACATCATTGCATACGCAGGGCAAAACAAATAAATGAATCCTCAAATACGGCATATGGTTATAAACATGTACTTCTATATAGAGTATGATTCACAAACGAATCGTAGGTGGGCCGGGAGCAGGGGTTCAGCACGGGTGGCTGGGGCCTCCCGCCGGTAGCCCCCCCCCGACCCACACACCACAGTTACACCACTGTATTATAGGATCAACAACACCCCCTTTCCGGGGTAGCATTTTCACCCGGCAAAAACAGAGGTAAGCTCACCTAGAAATGTTTACGACCAACTGGAAGACACATCAAGCTCGGGTCTTACATATTCGGACTTTTAACATCTCAACGACCTAAGATCCATCATAATCTTATTTTCTCTTTTTGTTGACACACCATTTTTAGTGAATGAACTGTTTGAAAGATTATTGTCATACTTGTGTTTACTTTTTAATTTAGTAATAAGTTAGTTTGAAAGCGTACTGTACCATTTCAATAGATGACTATGTTCAACACATTTAACGTAAATTTAAGGTAAAACAATTCAACAATTTTTTATTTATTAACATTTTTCATAGCTCAATTTGTATTTATAATTTCAACATGATAGTTGACGTTCCATGCCAAGACAAGACAAGGCACTATCTGCTTAATCATGTCCAATCCCACCACCGTTATGTGTACAAAACAGCTTTACCCAAAACAAGGATTGAAGATAAGTTTCATGCACTAGTTATTCATAAACTTTGGCCAATCATTTTTTGGGTCGGCCATCCAATCAGTGAGACACTAGCAGCGTTTCTTTCTAGTGAAAAAAAGTGCAATCAGCCAATCAGGAGAGGCACTATTGATGTGGATTTAGAGCATATGTTTCACTCTTTCACAGTTTTTCATTCTAGCTGATCACCCCCCCCTGCACCCTTTCATTGCCTTGGCTTCTTGCTGCTGTTACTACATGAAAAATTGCGTTTTTATATGATGTCAAGGGAACCAAATCTAAATTTACACACAATAACCTTTAGAAGTATTTTTGATTATTGTTGCCCAACTTTTCTTGGTTTCTAATACAGCGTATTATTGTTATTTGTCAGGCGTTAACGACTTCCCTTTATGTACCTATTGGGGGTTCTGTTTGATGTTTTTTTTTCCATTGCATAATTATTACGGCCTGCCTCAACAGGTACAATTTGTGTTTATTGTTAAGGGTTTCACATTTCCGTTAAAGCGTCATGGGGGCGGGGTCTACGATGAACAGTGCTGTAGTCAAGCCCATGAGATCAGTCTCTAGAGGGCGAACGGACTCGGACTCCCCTCGTCTGAGGATGACCACTCCAAGCAAATCCGTCCCAGACTCAACATCATGTAACTCTCTAGGGAATTGAGAAAGTTAAAACTGTAAATACACGATAACAACAACACCATAAATCTACAAAGAAAGTATGCAATTTATGAATTTTAAATTGCAGGTTGCAAAACACAAGTGTGATGTTGTTGCTTCTGGTTCGTTGCCCGTATTTTATTAAACGGGCACTCTCGTCATGATCAAAGCAAGCCTGTGGCTCTGTACATCGACTATGAACTCTCCGCCATGGTTTTGCACGCGCTAACTCCTCAAAAACAAAACCGCTCTTGTCACTGACCTGCAAAATCAGCCTGTGTCGATTTACTACTTCGGTTCCTTCCTCTTCCTCTCTTGGCGAGTTCCTTAAGGTCTTGCGCTGGGAGGTATTCCGCCTCTTTATCAGCCACGACGAAGGCAGTCATGACGGCAAGAGCCATAAGAGCAAGAAGCAACTTGGCAGCCATCTTTTAGAGGAATTCTGCACGAATGCAACATTTTGAAACCATGGATTTTGACACATTGTTGTTTTTGTTTTTCTGGTACACTTAGATACAAAATATATGTGCTCTGTGCGCCACTTGTTAAAAAACTTTCCAGCGCTTGTATGGCGCTTTTCCGGCGCTCAGCAAACAAAATGAAGCTGACGCAATCTTCTTCAAATGAATCACGTTTTCACTACCAGGGCCCAATTTCATAGAACTGTTTAACGGCCAATTTTCGCCCACTGCACGATTTTCTTTTGTTTATAGTGCTGCTAACCCAAGCACACGAAAATGCCTGCTATCATCCCAGTGCTTACTGCACGAAAACGAATGATGTAACATTGCAAATACATGGTGACTGCGCAAGATGACCACCTTATTTCCTTGCTAACCTGTGAAATACGCTTATGCGTAATAAGCATTTTTTTCTGCCACAGTTAGCACGACAATTTGCTTACCGTTAAGCACCGCTGTGATATTGGGCCATGGTCAACATAAACTTCATACAGTTGGACACAGCCTCGCTACCATGGGCAGCGCGCCCTGTCGAAACTTCTCGTCACTAACCCCTATAGAAGGGAAGCACTGAACAACAATGCTAATTAGGTTACGTACGGTTGTTAACAACTTTCGAACGTTTGTAGGGCAATTGTCGAGTGCTGAGTTCGTGCGTGTCAACATGAACGTACTTTTTTTATGAAATATACATCAAATGGATCTTGTTTTTACATGCTCACCCTAAATTGCATACACTTAGACATATCAAAAGATCAACAAATAATGAGAGGGGACTAGCTGCTCTGTGACTTGATGCGTCTTTTGGTAGCTCAATATATTTGGATATTTCAAAATCACACTTCCAAAGTTACGATCAAGCAAGGCATTTATACAAACTAATTCAAACATGGAAATATTTCCTACGAATGACATGAAATATTTTCTATGTGTGGAGATAAGTAACACTCGAAAAAAGGTAAAAGTAAACAATTAAGTTAACAAATACAATTATTGAGATGCAGAACAAAATGAGATTGGTTAAACTTACCGTTCGTAGTTCTCAAAGAAAAAAAAAAACTATGAAAATAAAGCGAGGAAACGGATCTGTTTTGAGGGTGTCCTTGTGGATGGTCTTATAAAGGATCCCGGTACCCCATTACCAGCACGAAGAAGCTCAATTACTAGTCAGTAAAGTGTGTCATTGCCGACACACTGTCATCGACTTTGATTTAATTACTAGAGATGTTTTTAGTCAGGCATAACCATCTTTCATTTATTCATACATGCTAAAGACGAGACAATATTGCTTGATTTCTTTCTTTGTTTCGCATGATCCGCATTCAACTGAACTGATTTTCAACCCAGATATATAATACGCCCGAACGTATTCAATACTTTAAACAACACGAGACATTCAGAATCATTATTAGTGTTCCAATTTTATTTAATTTGAAACCAGCTCAAAAATTAAATATTAACTAATTTAAAAATAAAATGTTAAAGCACGACCAAGAAGCGAGCATTTCATGTTGCTAAAAGGGACCGTACGATTTGATATATTTTGTATATCTAGTTCATTAACCTTTCCTTTGAAGGCCCTGTACACTATTGGTAAGATCGAAAAACACAAATGTTCACAGATTCACACATATTTTACATGTTTTTAAGTTCCTCAAAATATTTCTGCATAAAAATGCTATCGTTTCTGAGAAATGAGTAAAACAATAATTTTTATCACGCGTGACCTCAATGACCAATTGAGCTCAAACAGGTTTGTTTGTTCATGCACATATTGAATCACACAAAATGTTGACACTGATTTTGAGCTGTTACCAAAAGTGTACAATACCTTTAAAGATACTTTCTGAAGCTATTTTTTAACTGAATAAAAACATTGTAATAATAACTGAAGACAAAATACAAAGGGGTAGAGTAACTCCCTATCAAATGTTAATGACAATCAGATGAGTGCAATTTCAGTTAAATATAGGATGCTATTTTGTTCTTCCTTTGTGTATACCAATTGTGCCAGCAGGAAGTCCAGGCTCTATGGCTCTGGGTTTGTCAAGAGGTTTAATTAAGACAGGTACGGGCCATGACTTAATGAACGGGTCGATGCCTGTATTTATGATGCTTCGAGCATTACGTAAGGTTCCACTAACATTTTGGGATGAGCGTGTTGTAGTTGATTCTGGTCCAGGGTTAAGTTCAATTGCCATCACAAGCAAATATTACACACTCCAGTTGAATTTTGATGTGAGTAGTACCTGACTGGGACATTTCCAAACATTGCAGTCCTTCCAGTTCTCAAAAGTATAATGCAGAAACGAATCCAGGGTGGGGCGGGAGCAGGCGCTCTGAGAAGGTGGCTTGGGAAGGTGCTCGTGCCCGTTCCCCCCCTTTTATGCTCAACAAGCACACCTCCCACCTCAGGTAAAAATCTGGAAAAGTACGAAAATGAAAACTGTAATTATATGATGGCAATAATAGTTACTGTAAATTTTGTGAAATTGTCCTTGTGCTAATTAGTGTAAACACGAAACTGTAACGTTTTATCACTTGCGACTTGGGGAAATATGATGATGTCTAATGATAAAATCCAAAGTGCAGTTCGGCAGCCAAAAGCCACTTTTTACCTAAACCTTGCATCGGAGGATGAATAACAGGTTTTGATTGATCAATATCAGTAGACCTTGTATAAACAGATGTTTTTCATAATTTTAGACTTGATTTTCAAACCATACTGCTCACTATGTTTCACACGAGTACCATTCACAGAGACAACAAAATTACAAGTCACTTTCAATAAACAAACCAAAATATTACTTTGGCCACAGCAAATGAAGTAAACACGTATATGAAAATGAACGATATAGTCTTTACCAAAATAAAACCCAATACTTGGTTGTTTTGTTGTTTTTCAAGTTAAATCTCCAATAACAATTGGTGATTTTTACAAAAACAGTTTATTAACGAGAGGGAAGGTATTGGGATCAATTTGTTCCTCTAAAAAACATATTGTCACTGACCTGCAAGTTCAGCCCGTGTAAGAGCGTCAACGTCTTGTTGTCTACCTCGTTTACTTTCTTTTCCTCTCTTAAAAAAATGCACGAAGTCTTCCGCTGGTGAATACTTCTCCTCCTCATCGGCCATGACGAAGGCAGTCATGACGGCAAGAGCCATAAGAGCAAGGAGCAGCTTGGCAGCCATATTTTAGGGAAATTCTGCATGATTGCAAAAAGTTGAAACCACCGTCGTAACAAATCGGAATAATTGATTTTCTGGTACAATTGAGAGCAAAGAGCAGCTTGGCAGCCACTTTTTAGTGAAATTCTGCATGATTGCAAAAAAGTTGAAACCAATGTCGTAACCAATCGGAATAATTGTTTTTCTTGTACAATTGAGAGCAAGGAGCAGCTTGGCAGCCATCTTTCAGTGAATTTCTGCACGATTGCAAAAAGTTAAAACCAGTGTCGTAACAAATCGGATCAATTGTTTTTCTGGTACAACTGAGAGCAAGGAACAGCTTGGCAGCCATCTTTTAGGGAAATTCTGCACGATCGCAAAAGGTTGAAACCAATGTTATAACAAATCGGAGTAAAGGATTTTGTGGTACAATTAAATACAAAATAATTGTGTGGTTTTACAAAATCTTCAGAAGAAATGCGGGGGGGGGGGCTATTTTTCAACAACTACAAGTTACACAGAAAGACGAACTTAAATAAATGCTCCTCTGTACTTGAAGGACTACCATACTTACTTAATAAAAAAAGCAAAATCTATTATTTTAAAACTAATATTGTCATCACTAATCACTAAATACGGATCAATTAATTTCTTCAATTTTATTGGAATATTGCTATTCTGTTTATCGCAAACTAGACGATATGAACGAGTTTACTCATCACAAACAAATTAATGACATGATCGAGTGTGGAACGGTCGTTTATTACTATTTTGTGTACAGGTGATAATTTGGTGGGATTTATACAAATATTTGTCGTCTTTTATATTAAATGTCTTTTATTGGTATTGGTGCCAGTGATGATAAACAAAAAATCAAAAAGAATTTCTCGCAGCCGGTAACGCCTTTCAACATTTAAACAAAATACGTTCAAACTGAACATAATTTTAACAAATGCCTGGAGATAAAACAAATCCTGATAATTTGCTATGTGGAGAGACCATTTTAATTTGAATTAAATCACGAAAAAATCAAACAAATACAATAAACAAATACAAACATAAGCAATTGAATCAACTTACCGCTTGTGTCTCTCGGACGAAAAGCTTGGAAAATTCAGCGAGGAAAGCGGATCTGTGAGGAGGGTGTACTAGGGACTGGTCTTATATAGGATCCTGGTATCCCATTATTAGCACGAATAAGCTTAGTTAAAGGTCAGTAACGTGTGTAACACACTACTGTCGACCTTGATTCAATTACCAGGGGTGCTATTAATCAGGCATATCCACATTTTTTGTATTGATACCTGCTAAAGACATTATGACGAGACCAAACTTTATATTTTTTTCTATGTTTTCGCATGATCCAGTTTCAAATGAACTGATTTCCAACCCCGATATAAATACACCCGAACGTATTACTTTAAACAACACGAAGCATTCAAACTCTTAATTCACGAATTAAAAAAGTACAACAACAACAGCAGCTGAACAAGTTTTAAGATGTGCCCCTTTCTTCTTATCAAAAGTTGAAACCAATCAGACAGTGCAATCTCAATCAAATATACGATGTCATGTTTTCTTCCACAGGTGTATACTAATTGTGCCTGCAGGAAGTTTGGATTTCGTTTCTCTTTGTTAGACGAGTGATGTCATATTGACTATAAGCTGGCACCACAAGAGTGAGTGAAGTAAATACCGATTAGAGGTGGGTGGTATAGTTATTACCACTTGTCAGATTAATTATAAAAAACAAACAATTAAATAGTCTTTACATGGGGCTCACCCTTTCTTATCAAAAGTCGATACAAATGGTACTAGATGGAATATCTCTATAAAGTGTAAGATTATAGTTATGTTTTGTCAAATCGAGCTTTAAACAATTGGGCATTTGGAAAACCCTGACTCTGTTAAGAAAACATGTTTCGTTACCGGTACATCATGGTTCAATTATAAAACAAGGGCCAGAACTTATAAATGTGGAGCGGGTAACGGGTTTCAACATTTAAACAAATTAAATTGGACATGGAAAACAGTTCAACGAATGCCTGGAATTTAAACAGATCGTGACGTAAAATTAATGTGCTTTTGGTGTGTGGAGATACCATTCTAGCCCATTGTCAGCACGAAGGATCTAGCTTTAATGCAGGTCAGTAAAGTGTGTCATTGCCTACTCGATGTCATCGACTTTGATTTCGTTTCCAGGGATTCTGTTAATCAGGCATATCCAACTTTCCTATAAAGATACTTGCTAATGACGAGACAACATTTGGTATGTCTTCCTTTGTTTCGCATGATCTGGTTTCTAATGAACTGATTACCAACCACGACATTTTACGCCCGAACGTATTGCCAGTCTCACCATTGGTAAGTGTACAAAACAGCTTTGTGCAAAACAAGGTTTGGAGAAAAGTTTCAGGCACTAATTATCTATAAACTTCGGCAAATCATCTAGTAATTTCTAACCAGGAATCAACCAATCAGGAGCGGCAATATTGGCGTGGATTTAGAGCACATGTGTAATTATGGTACACATTTTCAATTAGGCTGGTCAAAATCCCAGCACCACTCCTACATCCGCCTTGGTTTGTTCCATGCTGTTTATACTCAATGGTTGGCGTTTTTACAGGACGTCAAGGAAACCAACCAAAAACTTAAACACAGTAAACTTGAAAAGTGTTGTTTGATTATTGTTGCCCAAATGTTATTGGTTTATAGTACACATAACAGTATTTTGTAAGGGACTCCCCCGTATGAACTTATTTAGGCTTCTGTGTGCTTTATTTTCTTAGCACGTTGTGCTAAGAAAATAGCCTATGGTTGGCCTCAACGGGTACAATTTGTATGTGTTTTTAGCGGTCTCGAACGTTCCCTGTAAAACATGTAGTCGAGTCCGAGCGAGTTCAGGGTTGGATCGGGCGAGTTTAAAGGAATATAAATGTAGGTAGGACCTGGGAGTCCAATGATTGAGGACCTGTGAACGTACATTGAGGGTACACTTTTGACCTAGGAGTCCATTGACGATATTTCTGTGGACCTTGGAGTCAATTGGTAGTTTGGGACCTGGGAGTCAATTGGCGATAATGTTTGACCTGGGAGTCCATTGATATAAGAACTTGGAGTCCATTGAGGGTATACCTTTGGACCTGGGAGTTTAATTGACGACGAGGCTAGACCTGGAAGTTTATTGATTTATGAGCTTGGCGTTCACTAAAGGTAAAACTTTGGACCTTGGAGTTCATTGCTAGTTTTGGACCTGGTGCGTACATTGAAGATACAAACTTAGACCTGGGAGTCACTTGACGATAAGGTTAGACCTTGCAGTCCATTGATTGAAGACCTGGGCGTCCATTGAGGAAGTACTTTTGGACCTGGGAATTCGAAGATAGGTTTGACCTGGGAGTAGATTGATTTAAGAGCTTGGTGTCCATTGAGGGTATACTTTTGGACCTGGGAGTCCATTGACGATGAGGCTGGACCTGGAAGTTCATTGATTTAGGACCTGGGATTTCACTAAGGGTATAGTTTTGGGCCTTGGAGTTCATTAAGGATACAAACTTGGACCTTTGTGTCAATTAACGTTAAGGATGGACCTGGCAGGCCATTGATTTAGGACATTGACGTCCATTGAGGGTGCACGTTTGGACCTGGGAGACCATTGCTAGTTTAGGACGTGGAAGTCCATTGCAGATACAAACTTGGACCTTTGTGTCAACTAACGATAAGGTTGGACCTGGCAACCTACAGATTGGAACAGTGGCATCCTTTAAAGATATACTTTTGGACATGGGAATCCATTGGTAGTTTGGGACATGGTGGTCCATTGAATATACAAACTTGGATTTGGG
Organism: Pycnopodia helianthoides; assembly: GCA_032158295.1. Taxonomy (NCBI): domain Eukaryota; kingdom Metazoa; phylum Echinodermata; class Asteroidea; order Forcipulatida; family Asteriidae; genus Pycnopodia; species Pycnopodia helianthoides. The sequence continues at coordinate 9,032,949 of CM063262.1, forward strand.
AATCAAAAGACGATAAGGTTGGACCTGGGAGTCCATTGATTTAGGACCTGGGCGTCCTTTGAGGGTGTACGTTTGGACCTGGGAGATCATTGCTAGTTTGGGACATGGGGGTCCATTGAAGATACAAACTTGGACCTGGGGGTCGATTGTCAATAAGGTAGTTTTCTTATACAAAATAAATGTGCTTTTTTTCTTTTGGTTGTACAGTGTTTAAATTGTAAAGTGTTAACTAAGTCTTCCACGATGAAGCCGTTTGCTTTCGGTAGAGGTGCTTCAGAATGTCTGAAGAAGCCGTGACTTGGAGGCAATTGTGTGATGTATGCAAAACAACACGCATTTCGCTGGTATACGCTTCATGTGATCCAAACATTAAATGTAAACGTAGTACCAGTTTATGCAAAGCCACATTTCACTGGAAACCTGAGTTTAGTAGTCAATACAAGCATTTGTATTTATATATACGGAGCACCAGTCAGTGCTAAGGCACGTCGATGGCCCGAATGATATCGCTTGCAAATTTAAACGCAATTTCATAGCACGATATATATTTTCTTTCTGTATTTTCATTGATGAAACAATCAGACAGTGCAATCTCAATCATATACGATGTCATGTTTTCTTCCACAGGTGACTACTTATTGTGCCTGCAGGACGTTTGGATTTCGTTTCTCTTTTGTAGACGAGTGATGTCACATTGGTTATAAGCTGGCACCACAAGATTTAGTGAAGTAAATACCGATTAGTTCCATCAAAGTCTACAACACCCAAAGAGGTGGGTGGTATAGTTATTACCACATGTCAGATTAATTATAAAAAACAACAATTAAATAGTCTTTACATGGGGCTCACCCTTTCTTATCAAAAGTTGATAAAAATGGTACTAGATGGAATATCTCTATAAAGTGTAAGAATATAGTTATGTTTTGTCACATCGAGCTTTAAACAATTGGGCATTTGGAAAACCCTGACTCTGTTAAGAAAATATGTATCGTTACCGGTACATCATGGTTCAATTATAAAACAAGGGCCAGAACTTATAAATGTGGAGCGGGTAACGGGTTTCAACATTTAAACAAACTAAATTGGACATGGAAAACATTTCAACGAATGCCTGGAATTTAAACAGATCGTGACGTAAAATTAATGTGCTTTTGGTGTGTGGAGATACCATTCTAGCCCATTGTCAGCACGAAGGATCTAGCTTTAATGCAGGTCAGTAAAGTGTGTCATTGCCTACTCAATGTCATCGACTTTGATTTCGTTTCCAGGGATTCTGTTAATCAGGCTTATCCAACTTTCCTATAAAGATACCTGCTAATGACGAGACAACATTTGGTATGTCTTCCTTTGTTTCGCATGATCTGGTTTCTAATGAACTGATTACCAACCACGACATTTTGCGCCCGAACGTATTGCCAGTCTCACCATTGGTAAGTGTACAAAACAGCTTTGTGCAAAACAAGGTTTGGAGAAAAGTTTCAGGCACTAATTATCTATAAACTTCGGCAAATCATCTAGTAATTTCTAACTGGTAATCAACCAATTAGGAGCGGCAATATTGGCGTGAATTTAGAGAACATGTGTAATTATGGTACACATTTTCAATTAGGCTGGTCAAAATCCCAGCACCACTCCTACATCCGCCTTGGTTTGTTCCATGCTGTTTATACTCAATGGTTGGCGTTTTTACAGGACGTCAAGGAAACCAACCAAAAACTTAAACACAGTAAACTTGAATAGTGTTGTTTGATTATTGTTGCCCAAATGTTATTGGTTTATAGTACACATAACAGTATTTTGTAAGGGACTCCCCCGTATGAACTTATTTAGGCTTCTGTGTGCTTTATTTTCTTAGCACAACTGTAGTTATGCTGAGAAAATAGCCAATGGTTGGCCTCAACGGGTACAATTTGTATGTATTTTTAACGGTCTCAAACATTCTGTAAAACCTGTGGTCGAGTCAAAGCGAGTTCAGGGTTGGATCTATACGAGTTTAAAGGGAGATACATGTTCATAGGGAGGACCTGGGAGTCCAATGATTGAGGACCTGGACGTAAATGAACGATATCTTTGTGGACCTTGGAGTCAATTGGTAGTTTGGGACCTGGGAGTCAATTGGCGATAAGGTTTGACCTGGGAGTCAATTGATATAAGAGCTTGGGGTTCATTGAGGGTATACTTTTGACGATGAGGCTAACGATGAGGCTGGATCTTGAAGTTCATTGATTTATGACCAGGGCGTTCACTAAAGGTACAGTTTTTGGACCTTGGAGTTCATTGGTAGTTTGGAACCTGGGACGTACATTGAAGAAAAAACTTAGACCTGGAGATCACTTGACGATAAGGATGGACCTTGCAGTCCATTGATTGTGGACGTGGGCATCCATTGAGGAAGTACTTTTGGACCTGGGAATTCGAAGATAGGTTTGACCTGGGAGTCCATAGATTTAGGAGCTTGGCGTCCATTGAAGGTATACTTTTGGACCTGGGAGTCCATTGACGATGAGGCTGGACCTGGAAGTTCATTGGTTTAGGACCTGGGATTTCACTAAGGGTATAAATTTGGGCCTTGGAGTTAATTGGTAGTTCGGGACCTGGAAGTCCATTAAAGATACAAACTTGGACCTTTGTGTCAATTAACGTTAAAGGAACATTACAGAATTGGTAAGAAAAAAATTGTAAAATATACTTCTTGATCACAGATTTACATAAAACTTATAGGGTCTAATGAGGATGATAGTAGAAAACATCCCTTGAAATATTTCTGTCTGAAATGCCATATTTGATGAGAAATGAACAAACTAATTTTCCGATTGGAGTTTATCGCTCAGTGAGCGTTTTATTCATTTGTTGAATCTATATGATTTCATGCAAATGTGTAATCGGTTTTTCACTATTTTCTCGTGACCCAGATGGCAGATCGATCTCAAACTTCTACAGGTTTGTCAGTTTATGTATATGGTGGATTACATAAAGTGCTTACACTGCCAGCAACTGTTTTGTTAGCAAAAACCAATTCTGTAATGTTCCTTTAAGGATGGACCTGTCAGGCCATTGATTTAGGACATTGGCGTCCATTGAGGGTGCACGTTTGGACCCGGGAGACCATTGCTAGTTTAGGTCGTGGAAGTCCATTGAAGATACAAACTTGGACCTTTGTGTCAACTAACGATAATGTTGGACCTGGCAATCTACATATTGGGACAGTGGCATCCTTTAAAGATATACTTTTGGACATGGGAGTCCATTGGTAATTTGGGACATGGCGGTCCATTGAATATACAAACTTGGATTTGGGAATCAAATGACGATAAGGTTGGACCTGGGAGTCCATTGATTTAGGACATGGGCTTCCTTCGAGGGTGTACGTTTGGACCTGGGAGACCATTGCTAGTTTGGGACATGGGGGTCCATTGACGATACAAACTTGGACCTGGGGGTCAATTGACAATAAGGTCGTTTTCTAAAAAATAAATGTGCTTTTTTTCTTTTGCCTTTGCGTCATTTGGTTGGATAGTGTTTAAATTGTAAAGTGTTTGTAGTTTTTATTTGTTCGAAGGTTTTAAGTTTCCCAACTTCCCAAAACATTTCAGTATCTGGCGAAAAATGATGGGAAAATACGGTGGCGAACAACAATTAGAAGTTGTCTCTTGCTCTTTCCCCCGAGTGCAAGTGGAAAGCGCCCGTTAACCAAAACAGGGTCGAAAGGCGCTCAACAGAAATATAAATACCCAAAAGCGGGGTTTTTAGCAAGGATTTTTCCTCGGCGTTAGATTATATAGGTAAACCACCCTCGTTCAAGTTGCCAATGTCGTCAGATGCTATAAGTATCCTGAGGAGATGTCGACAGTATTTGTTAAATTTTGGAAGAAAATATTTAAAACACTCACTTAAATACTGTATATGGGCAGCAATTTCCCAAGACAGGCGCTGATGGACTAACTAGCTGTTTTTCTCTGACCCCAGTTGGGCAGCTATGTCTGCAATTCAACTTTGAGGTGTTGACAGGTTAAACTGAAATTGCAGGTCCAGTGTTTTTTTTTCCAGGGGTGGCAGATTAAAAGCCAATTGGTTGGGGACAGCTATCCCCATAGGACTTGTTCAAGGGTTAAGTTCTATCCTCAGAGAGGCTCGATTGACATGGCCTTTGACCCTGAAGGCAGTTTGACCCATGAACTCCGAATCCAAAACAATTTCTATATATGGAAATGTAAAAACAAAACAAAAAAAACACCAAAAAAAAAACACGCAGTTTTGCAATATAAAAACATCAGAATTTTCAAAGCAAAAATTATTTTATCTTTTGCTTAACTATCTCTTTAACGTTTTGAAAGGTTATTAACTTTGAAGAGATAGTTAAGCACGTACAACACGCTGCTGTCTTGTATGGTATCCAAAAACTAATTAACAATTAAAGGCGTCGCAGGGTTCTTTAAAAGGTCAAAGTACTTCAATACCAGTATACGTCAATCCCATACAATCCTTGTTCCGTGTCATTATCTAAGACAATACACTTTAAAAACTCAAAAGTCAAAATTGACCCGGATTCAGGTTGCCTTTGGACCTAAACCATTTCTTCATTTAATTTCAAAGAAGTGTTCATTTTTGGTTCTCATTGAATGTAGTTTTTCCTGGCCTTTTTCAACAACAAAGTCATTGTTTTAAAGTCCTGCTCATCCAATTCTTTTTACCCAGAACGACTTTCCCACATCCTGGAGTCCAAAGCACTCCTCGTTTCAGTCACACACAGGCCAGTTGCTAACAGACGGACTTTGAGCAAAATTGTTGTGCTTTCAAATTGTTCCAACGTCTCCCGAATGCTCAGGAGATCTCGCTTTAACATTATGCTGTCACGCAAACAAAAACCTCCCGGGTCAGAGATGACCTGGATTCCCGGACCATGTGGAGCCTGAACTATTTCTGGTGCAGTATTACAAGGATTTGGGGTCAAATTTAAAATTATTTTTTTATATACCAATATTCCGGTCAATTCTGACCCAGGAGTTCTTATACTGAAAATAATTCACTAAAACCACTTGTTAATAAATGCACACAAAGACAGATATTTATATTTGCTTTTAAAAGTAACTTTATTTCAAACCAATCAAAAATAAGACAAAATGTTTCATGTTTGACTCAACTTATTTAGAAACTATACCTCTTTCATTTGTACGTTACTCTATTTGTAATTCTAGCATGCCACTATCTCATAGTAGTACATGCATTGATCTTATGGGTGTTGGAATACTGGCGCAGGACTCTTTCGTTGAAAATTTCGAAGAAGTTGCTTCCAAATCAATCTTAGTGAGTTATTGAAGTTAAGTACACACAACAGTTTGGGGACACGCGTACTCTTGACAAATCTAAATGTTAAGAACAGATGGATGTAGTCGTACATTTTGACCTCATTGAACGATTGGAATAAACTAGAACCACACGCACGGCTCGGGTTTACTTTCACTCGTGCCGCAGCAATGCCATGACAGTTCAATAGTCGTATTAAATGACGTCATAGTGACGTGATGGAAACAAGGTATGGTTTCTAAGATAATGGTAACACTCCCACATCCAACTGTGCTACAAATTAACTTCGTCTGCTTAGGTGGGTGGTTTTTAAGAGTTCAACAAAAATGAAGAGAGCAGACTTTAAAACGTCATCGGGGCGGGGTCTATAGATGTCTAATGTCGGATCGGTGTAGGAGTTTAAGCATCGTTGCAGACTAGAAATCGGTCCTCGCCAAACTTTCTCCTGTCGCACACGCAACGCTGGCCAAACTTGTAGCACTCTAGAAGAGTAAAAAAATGTGAAAACTGTAAGTGCATGACAACAACAGCATAAACATGAACAAGAAACAAATACAACACAACACAGACCACGGTTGTTGAATTGTTGCTGGTCTTTATTAAAGGGGCACTGTCGTCATGGGATTATGAACTCTCCGTCTGCCAATTACTGTTAGCCCACGCCCTCTCCTGTACCATAGGCCTATCAATCGACAGCTCGCGCGCGAAGTAACTGGGTGAGAGTTCAAACTCCGTTTTCATCCACAGTTTGCTCATGACTATAGTGCCTCTTTAAGTAATATTTTAATCTTTATTTATTAATAATTTGATAACAGCAAGATGTTTTAGGAATACTCGCTGGTTCAAATGATATATATATATGCATCTAAGATCGGCATACTGCTTGTAAAGTTTAATAAATCAAGCACATCTTTAGGTCTTCACTTGAAATAAAACATTATTCTCGAACCGAATGATGAAAACTAATTCAGCAACAAACAAACAAAACCAATCTATAAAACATATTGGTACATGGACTGTTGAAGGGGGAGAGGGGCTGATATGCCCAACATTTGACAGGGGTAAACATCAGTTGGTCCCTGCTCCCTGGGTCGCATGCTTTTTGACAGAACACAATTAAAAAACGTATTAAGAGTAGATTCACCAGACGGTAAAAAAAAACAAAAAAACAAAAAAAACATTGCAGTTGTTTGTTAAAATAACCAGAAAATAATATAGTTTGACCCTAGTGTTCACAAACTTCACAACAGCCCTGTTCTACCAAAAACATAATTGCATATAACTTGTAGTAAACGTCGAAACTCTATTAAAAAAAAACTCAAAACCAGATATTATTTTGAATGAAGCAACTGGAATATTTACGTATACAAAATTGAGTGATAAAAAATTTACCTTTACAAAAAAAGAAAAAAGGACACGAAAACACTACATCTGTTGTTATTCAAGTTATTTTTTCCATAACTATATATTTTGTGTATTATTTTTGTTTTCTGTTCAGTATTTGATTGAGAGCTAGATGAGGTAACTATAACTAGTAAACTTGCGGACACAGAGTGTATTGATCGAAACGTCGATACCATACCAGCTCTCTCAGAGCCAAAACTCTTCCAAAATGAGATTTCGTCAAAGGTTGTACCTACATAATTACTAGTTAAATTACTCTCTATTTTCAGCACCATTCAAAGCTTAAAACATCGCTTTGAACTAGAGGGTCGGTATGGCGATTAAACAACACGAGACATTCAAAATCATTATTAGTGTTCCAATTTTATTTAATTTGAAACCAGCTCAAAAATTACATGTTAACTAAAATGAAATTAAATGTTAAAGCATGACCAGAAAGCGAGCATTTCATGTTGTTAAAGGAACATTACAGAATTGATAAGAACAAAACTTGTAAAATATACTTTTTGATCACAGATTTACATTAAACTTAGACGGTCTAATGATGACGATAGTAGAAAACATCTCTTGAAATATTTCTGCATAAAATGCCATATTTGATGAGAAATGAATACACCAATTTTCCGATTGGAGTTTATCGCTCAGTGAGCGTTTTATTCATTTGTTGAATCTATATGATTTCATGCAAATGTGTAATCGGTTTTTCACTATTTTCTCGTGACCCAGATGGCCGATCGATCTCAAACTTCTACAGGTTTGTCAGTTTATGTATGTGGTGGATTACATAAAGTGCTTACACTGCCAGCAACTGTTTTGTTAGCAAAAACAGTAATGTAATGTTCTTTTAAAGGGACTATACGATTATAAATAAAGTGTAATTGTTTAGTATGTTTTTTGTTTATTAAATCTTTTTTTAAAGGCACGGTACACGTTTGGGTAATGACTCTGTAAATTAATGGCAACGAAAACTTACTTGGTAAGAAGTACAGCAGCTTCGGGTAGTATAATGATTTTTTTGAAACTTTTAACTTCGAAGTACTAAGGTTATGGAAAATTTATCACCTTTTATTCCCAAAAATTTGAACCTGAGAAGCGTTTCTGTCGAAACGCTTCTCAGACTGTGAATTTCTATGGGGAATATTCTTCCTACGTGGAAATATTCGTGGAAAAGCTTCACCCCGACATTCGCCTTGCTTTGTCCGTGCTGTTTACACTTAGCGTTTTTACACGTTGTCAAGGAAACCAACCCCACATTTACACACAATGATCTTGATAAGTAGTTTTGATTAGTGTTGCTCGACTTGTCTTGGCTTCTAATAAAACGTACTAATACCTGGGAATGAGGACATCGGCAGTAATTGAGGGTATACTTTTGGACCTAGTAGTCCATTGACGATAAGGTTGGATCTGGGAGTCCATTGATTTAGGACAAGTGTGGCCATTGTCGGTATATATTTTGTTGACATGGGATTCCATTGTTAGTTTTGGCCCTGATATTCAATTGAAGATACAAACTTGGACCTAGGAGACCATTACCTAAGGACCTGTGCGTCTATTTAGGGTATACTTTGGACCTGTGAGTCCATTGATAGTTTGGGACTTGGGAGTCCATTAAAGTTACAAACTTAGACCTAGGAGTCAATTGCAATAATGAAAGATTCGGGAGTCTATTAATTTAGAACCTGGACGTCCATTTACAGTAATTTTTTTTGTTGACATGGAAGTCCATTGGTAGTTTGGTACCTGAGAGTCAATGGAAGTTACAATCTTGGACCTGGGAGTCAGTTGACGATAAGGTTTGGTCCGGGAGTCCATTTATTTAAGACATGGTCGTCCGATGAGGGTATACTTTTGGATCAGTGACTTCATTGGTAGTTTGGGACCTGGGAGTCCAATGAAGATAAAATTGCACCCAGGAGTCATGGAACTCGGAGTCAATTGGACCTGGGGTAGATTTCTTATAAAAGTTTGTTGGCCTTGGCGTCCATTGGTTATAGTGTTCAAAGCTGTATAGTGTTTGAAGGTTTTATGTTGAAGATTTTAAGTCAGGCAGTTGCAAAGTATAATCAGTATCGGGCGAAAGAAAATTTTATTAAAAAACGTCGTCTCTTGCTCTCCCCTCCGAGTCCAAGTGGAAAGCGTCCTTAACCCAAACAGGGCCACCAGGTGCTTTACAGATAATTTTTTATAGCAATACCAAAAGCTGGGCTTCTTGCAAGGATTTTTCCTCGGCGTTAGACAATTATTTAACCAAACCTCCTTCATTGAACGTCATTAAACCCTTTAAAAAGTTGAAAAACCTTAATCCCAGTACGTCATTCCATATAATCCTTGTTTCGATACATAACAAAACACCATAAAGCCCTTTTCACACTGCATCTCTTATCCCCGTGCAATACAGCCCCGGGGAGGCCCTGGTGTTTTTTTTCCACCCTACGGTTACCCCGGCGCACTTTCACTCTAACCTCGCCTGGGTCCCAATTCCACAGTATTTCTGCTGCATGTTTCAAGAATACCCCGGGGTTTTACCGCTTACCCCTACTCAGGAGCAGGGGTGGCTATTCCCCGGGGTAAGCCCATTGCCGGGGAAGACATGGGGGCAGACAGGGGGTAAAGCGATCATAGTGTGAAAAGGCCAACCGTTATTCCACGGGGTTGCCCACGGTGAATAGAGTAGTGTGAAAAGGGCTAAAGACTCCCGGGTCAAAATTGCCCAATACTCCCCTGTGGTCTGACAATGTCTTCTTGTATTTTTTAAAGTAGTTTCTTTGTTCGCATCCATTCTAGGTTTTCCCCGCCAAATTGAACAAAAAATCATCTTATTTAACATACGGTTCAATCAGTTTCTTTTGAAGATGACTGCTCCATTGCACCAGCATTCAACAGTCGAAAGGAGTAATTCAGTTTCGACAGTTTAGCATAAGACCAAGTCAAATAAGACCACTTAAATTCATCAGGTCGCAAAGATCATTCAATTTCACAAAAGCCAACAGCAAGAGGCTGGTCATCTGTTCAGTTTTATTAGTGTTGTAAATAGGCAGTAGAAATTCAACTATCGAATGGTGAAAATGTAGTCTTGGATTTCTATCAATGAAATTGAATTGCTGAAACGAACCTGAATGAAAATAATGATATAATGTGTGCACAAAAAAAGAAATTGATTGCAAAAGTAGTAAAAAACGGATTTTTTAGTTTGAATGATATAGGAGAAAATGCGTGAATTTGATTGTGTTAATAAAACTGAATTAATTGTTTGCTGAAATTGGCTGGGGAAACCTGTACTAGCTTTGATTCCCATAGATTGCATAATCGTTCAGACGTCAGAGCAAACCATCCGCAAGAATTCCGATACCCTTTTTCGTCCTTCCTTTTTTTCCCCCCAAGTACAACTTTCCCATCCCGGAATCCAAAGCACTCCTTGTTTGAGTCACACACTGGTTATATATGCAAACAGGCAGACTTTGGGCAAAAGTGTTCTGCTTTCATAGTGTTCCAAAGTCTCAGGATATCTCGCTTTATTACGGTCGGAAGTGACTTGGATTCCAAGACCCTGTTGGACCCGAACTATTTCTAGGGCGGTATGATCCAGATTTGTATCAAATTGACGAGAAAAAAAAATGGTCAGACTAACGAATAATCCGAGTCAAAAGGCTTCTACGGGTCAGGCTCTTTCCACTCACCCCCCCCCCCCATTTTCCACGGATTTGCGAAGAAAAACAATGAAACACATAAGACCCGGAAGTGTACAAGATCGTCAAGGCTGTGAGCCTGACGGCACACGGGCTAGGATTGTGGGCGATAGCGGTGTGTGGACAATAGCGGTGTGTGTGTGTGGGGCTGTGTACAGGCGCTGTGTGTGTGCATGGTGAGAGTGCGGTGTGCTATTTTTTTTAGAGTCAGTCGGGGACTGGGGTTGTATCGCATTCGGGCGGCGGAGGTTTTAGTATCCTTGCTCTAAGGTTTTAGCTAGAGTACTTGTCTACACAGCGTTGATATCAAGGCTAGGCTCTTTGTGACCTGAAATCGGGGTTAATGGACCTTTCCTATAAAATATGCTCATCACATTTTTATACACAATTGTTTGGCACACGCGGTAGAGTTGTGCACTAGACAGACGCACAAACGCGTTTGCGTCACGCCACATTCAGTTCATTACAAAAAAGTGCGATATTCACTCCTTTTGCCAACCAGTAACCAATGCTCAATTATTTACATTCTTCATGGGATAGGTCTATTTTGGCCCAGGAGTTACTAGTGTAATAACTGTCACAAAACCACTTGTTAATAAAACACGTAGAGACAAACAGTTCTACATGCTTTTTAAAGGTAACTTTATTCCAAACCAATCAGAAATAAGACAATATGTTTTATGTTCAACTCAATTAAATTAGAAACTACATCTCTTTCATTTGTACGTTACTCTATTTGTAATTGCCATTATTTTATAGTAGTACATGCATTGATCTTATGAGTGTTGGAATACTGACGCAGGACTCTTTTGTTGAGTTATTGGACACAATTTCGGAGAAGTTGCTTCCAAATCCACCGAATGCGCCCTACGTCAGTTATTGAAGTTAAATACACTGAAAAGTTCGGAGACACGCGTACTCTTTGCAAATCTAAATGTTAAAAACGGCTGCATGTAGGCCTACACTTCGATGTCATTGGACACTAAAAATACACCTTGTGCATTGACGTCATCCATCCGCCATCTTAGAGATAAACCGATGAGGAAACAATGGACACGCTCAGATTTGTACGCACGGCGTACCACACTAGAGCCAATGCATACACGCATAAGGTATGGGCGCTTTCCCGGATCACTTCACTGTTGACCCCCTGTCTCAAGTGTGGTACGAAAGAAAAAATTGCGCGAGGCGCATGGGATGGGCCAATGAACAGCCTCCGTTTGACCTTTAGGCGAGGGCGCCCTACTCAAATGACGTCATAATTATGCTTGTAAACATGAGTTATAAACAAGGTATGGTTTCTACGATGATGGTAACACTCCCATTTACAACCGTGGTAGACATTAATTTCGTCTGTTTAGGTGGATGGTTCTTAAGAGTTAAACAAGAAGACAGAAGCACACTCTCAAAGGTCCTCGGGTTTGGGTCTAGGACCACGTCAAGCAAATCCGTCCTTGACTCAACATCGCATAACTCTCTGAAAAAGTAAGAAAGTGTAAACGGTGAATACACAATAAAAAAAGAGAAAAAAGAAAGATAAAAATACTTTATGTGACTGACAAATGTTTAATTGTAGGTCGCAAAACACACACACAAGTTTAGGGTTGTTGCTTGTCGTTCGTTACCCGTCTTTTATCAAAGGAGCACTGTCGTCACGTCACGATCAAAGCAAGTGTGTGGCGCTGTACATGGAATTATGAACTCTCCGCTAGTTAATGCATGCGCACATCCTCCCCTTATCATATATTTGGTAACTGGGTGAGAGTTCATAATTCCATTTTAATACATCCACAGAGGAAATAACTATAACTGGTAAACTTGCGATTGTAAGAGTAAAGTCTCCTTTGGAAGATGTGAGCCGAGTGTCCTGTTCGAAAGATCGAGACCACACCAGCTCTTTTCAGAGCCAACACTCCTCCCATGCGTGGTTTTCCTTGAACTTTGCAAACTTACACGGTCGGCCATTTTGTGGAGTCAAAAGTTTGACTCCATAAAATGGCCGACTGTGTTAGTTCACTATGTAAAAGGAAAACCACGCACTTTCGAGGCTTATTTGTGTGGATCATTGTTTCTACTTTTAAAACATCTTTCTAACCATATGCATTTTATAACAAACGGTTTACAAACGCTTTTTATAGACCAACTCGGCCGATTGAAGGCAACGTGTACCTTTAAAACATCACTTTGAACTAGAGGTTCGTATGGGGATTAATGATGCTCTTCTAAAAGACCCTCTCGTCACTGACCTAGCAGATCAGCTTGTGTCGCATATCCCATCCTTGGTTTTCCACCCTGGTTCCTTCCTCTTCCCCTCTTGACAAATTCCATGAGGTGTTGTGCTGGGAGGTATTCCTCCTCCTCATCGGCCATGACGAAGGCAGTCATGACGGCAAGAGCCATAAGAGCAAGGAGCAACTTGGCAGCCATCTTTTAGGGGAAATTCTGCACAAATGCAACATTTTGAAACCATTGTTGTAAAACAACTTTGTAATTAGTTTTTTTTCTGATAGAAACACCATGAATTTGAGGTTCTAGAGGTGCAGCAGTGAGCTTTTTTGTTAAACAGTGAAGCCTCTGCAAGACTCGCAAGTATTCTTACATTTTTGAGATCCTTCGTGTTTTGACCTTATCCACCCTCGACTAGAGGTCAAAAGGAAATTGTTCATTTGCCAACCATGTTAGACGCTCGTACAAATCTGTGCGTTGTCATTGTTTCATGAACGATTTGCATCCAAGATGGCGGTTGGATGACGTTAATGCATAACTAGTCTCGCTACCACGGGCAGCGTGCCAAGTCAACACCTCTCGTGTCACTAACCCATGGAAGGGATGTACTTAAAAACACCGCCGATTGGTTACAAAAAGTGACTGCTCGTCGCGCACGCTTGGTAAAAATGGTTTAGCATAAATATATAATATAATGGTCTATATCTGTGCTTCCAAGCAGTTCTATGGCATATTTCGGCACTTAGTACGCGCCTGTCAAAATGCACGTATCATGTTTTCACATGGTCAATCTCAACTCAACCTCTTTCCCAGATATGGACATTCTCGCTGCGCCATTTTTCCCCCCCCCCGAATTCCTTTTTCGATTATAACCACTGTAAGTGTAAATTAGAATTATCAAAATATATTATATATTTTAATTGGTCCAGTGGTCTATCCATTCTGTGTTAGAGACTACACGGAGTTCGTGAAGTCATTGAGCGACTGGTCCCCTGTCACTATTTGTTTTTCTTGTAATTATGTCGAATTGTATGCAGTTGAGGGTGACCATGTAAAAATGTTATTCCAGTATTTTACTGGAAGGGAAGCACTGAAAAACAATTCTGATTGGCTATACACTTCAAATGAATCATGTTTTTAGATGATCACTCTAAACTTCATACACTAAGGCCAACCACACTACTAATTAAAATATCAAATTAATTTAAAATCAAGTGCGATAGAAAACGAAATACTTTACCACACCAAGACCGCTTATGTCCGAATTAGTTAATTGTTTCTTCGGTAGATCATGCAATCATTATGGGCCATCGAAGTGCCTTAGCAGTAACTGGTGCTCCGAATATAACAACATATAAATTGACTATACAAGCTGAATGCCAGCGAAATGTGGCTTTGCGTTAACTGGTACTCCGTAAAAAAAATGTTTGGATCATATAGAACGCATGCCAGTGGTATGCGTCCTGTTTTCCCCAATCTCACAACTACCTCATAGTCAAGACTTCTTCAGACATTCTGAAACACTTCAGCCAGAAGCAACAGGTTTCATCATGGAAGACATAGTTAAAATTGAAATTACACCAATGATTCATGAAGTAGCAAACCTTGTAGCGGGTAACGCGTTTCAACATTTCAACAAAGTAAATTATGAATGGAAATAATTTCAACGAATGCCAGGAGTTGAAACAGATCGTGACGTGAAATATTCTTTGGTGTTCTGGAGGGAAACAAAATTTACATTAAAATAAGATAAAAGTGCAAACATAAATCAACAAATACAAACATTAAGATGTGGAACAAAATGATATTGGTTAAACTTACCGTTGGTGGTTCTCAAACAAAAAGCTCGGAAAATTCAGCGAGAAAAGCGGATCGGTGTGGAAGGTGTCCTTGTGGTTGGTCTTATAAAGGATCCCGGTACCCCATTACCAGCACGAAGAAGCTAAATTACTAGTCAGTAAAGTGTGTCCTTGCCCACACACTGTCATCGACTTTGATTTAATCACTAGAGATGCTATTATTCGGGCGTAACCATCTTTCCTTTATGAAAAAAGACGAGACAACATTGCTTGATTTCTTTCTTTGTTTCGCATGATCCGCATTCAACTGAACTGATTTCCAACCCCGATATAATACGCCCGAACGTATTCAATACTTTAAACAACACGAGACATTCAGAATCATTAATAGTGTGCCAATTTAATTTAATTTGAAACCAGCTCAAAAATTCAATATTAACTAATTAAAAAATTAAATGTTAAAGCATGACCAAGAAGCGAGCATTTCATGTTGCTAAAAGCGACCGTACGATTTGATATATTTTGTATATCTAGTTCATTAACCTTTCCTTTGAAGGCCCTGTACACTATTGGTAAGATCGAAAAACACAAATGTTCACAGATTCACACATATTTTACATGTTTTTAAGTTCCTCAAAATATTTCTGCATAAAAATGCTATCGTTTCTGAGAAATGAGTAAAACAATAATTTTTATCACGCGTGACCTCAATGACCAATTGAGCTCAAACAGGTTTGTTTGTTCATGCACATATTGAATCACACAAAATGTTGACACTGATTTTGAGCTGTTACCAAAAGTGTACAATACCTTTAAAGATACTTTCTGAAGCTATTCTTTAACTGAATAAAAACATTGTAATAATAACTGAAGACAAAATACAAAGGGGGAGAGTAACTCCCTATCAAATGTTAATGACAATCAGATGAGTGCAATTTCAGTTAAATATAGGATGCTATTTTGTTCTTCCTTTGTGTATACCAATTGTGCCAGCAGGAAGTCCAGGCTCTATGGCTCTGGGTTTGTCAAGAGGTTTAATTAAGACAGGTATGGGCCATGACTTAATGAACGGGTCGATGCCTGTATTTATGATGCTTCGAGCATTACGTAAGGCTCCACTAACATTTTGGGATGAGCTTGTTGTAGTTGATTCTGGTCCAGGGTTAAGTTCAATTGCCATCACAAGCAAATATTACACACTCCAGTTGAATTTTGATGTGAGTAGTACCTGACTGGGACATTTCCAAACATTGCAGTCCTTCCAGTTCTCAAAAGTATAATGCAGAAACAAATCTAGGGTGGGGCGGGAGCAGGGGCTCTGAGCGGGTGGCTGGGGAAGGTGTTCGTGCCCGTTCCCCCTGCCCCCCCCCCCCCGTTATGGCGTTATGAACTTTTTCCGGGAAGCATTTTCTGCTTGTAAAAAAAAAAAAAAAAAACAGGCTAGCTCACCTAAAAATGTTTATGACCAACTGGAACACACTTTCAGCTAGGGTCTTATTTTATATATATTTTTTTACTTACAAGTGTTCCTATGTCTCCTTTTTAATACAGTATTTTGAATGATATGAACTGTTTTGACAGGTGAACATAATGCCATATATGTGTCTTGTTTAAATGAAATAGGTGACAAACTGGCAGACTTTTAGCAAAAGTGTTCCGTTTTATAGTGTTCCAAAGTCTCCCAAATGCTCAGGATATCTCGCTTTTTAACATTATGCTTTCACGCAAATAAAAACTCTCGGGCAGAAATGACCTAGAATTCCGATCCTGTGGGACCTGAACTATTTCTAAGGCAGTGTGACCCGGATGTGTGTCAAATTGACCCGCAAATGGGTCAAACTAACGCATATAATTTCCGAGTCAAAAATGATCAGCCTACGGGTCAGGCTCCTTGGGATCCAGAATCCTGGTAAATCCTGGCCATAAAGTTCTTAGAATGTACTTCTACAAGCTTTTAAAAGTTACTTTATTCTAAACAATCAACATTGAGACAACATGTTTTGTGTTTACTTTAGGTAATTTAGAAACTATACCTCTTCCAATTGTACGTTACTCTATTTGTAATTGAAACATGCCACTATCTCATAGTAGTACATGCATTGATCTTATAAGTGTTGGAATACTGGCGCAGAACTCTTTCGTTGAGTTATTGAACACAATTTCGGAGAAGTTGCTTCCAAATCCACTGAATACGCCCGTCAATTCCCCCCTTTTATGCTCAACAAGCACACCTCCCACCTCTGGTAAAAATCTGGAAAAGTACGAAAATGAAAACTGTAATTATATGATGGCAATAATAGTTACTGTAAATTTTGTGAAATTGTCCTTGTGCTAATTAGTGTAAACACGAAACTGTAACGTTTTATCACTTGCGACTTGGGGAAATATGATGATGTCTAATGATAAAATCCAAAGTGCAGTTCGGCAGCCGAAAGCCACTTTTTACCTAAACCTTGCATCGGAGGATGAATAACAGGTTTTGATTGATCAATATCAGTAGACCTTGTATAAACAGATGTTTTTCATAATTTTAGACTTGATTTTCAAACCATACTGCTCACTATGTTTCACACGAGTACCATTCACAGAGACAACAAAATTACAAGTCACTTTCAATAAACAAACCAAAATATTACTTTGGCCACAGCAAATGAAGTAAACACGTATATGAAAATGAACGATATAGTCTTTACCAAAATAAAACCCAATACTTGGTTGTTTTTATGTCTTTCAAGTTAAATCTCCAATAACAATTGGTGATTTTTACAAAAACAGTTTATTAACGAGAGGGAAGGTATTGGGATCAATTTGTTCCTCTAAAAAACATATTGTCACTGACCTGCAAGTTCAGCCCGTGTAAGAGCGTCAATGTCTTGTTGTCTACCTCGTTTACTTTCTTTTCCTCTCTTAAAAAAATGCACGAAGTCTTCCGCTGGTGAATACTTCTCCTCCTCATCAGCCGTAACGAAGGCAGTCATGACGGCAAGAGCCATAAGAGCAAGGAGCAGCTTGGCAGCCATCTTTTAGGGAAAATCTGCATGATTGCAAAAAGTTGAAACCACCGTCGTAACAAATCGGAATAATTGATTTTCTGGTACAATTGAGAGCAAAGAGCAGCTTGGCAGCCACTTTTTAGTGAAATTCTGCATGATTGCAAAAAAGTTGAAACCAATGTCGTAACCAATCGGAATAATTGTTTTTCTGGTACAATTGAGAGCAAAGAGCAGCTTGGCAGCCACTTTTTAGTGAAATTCTGCATGATTGCAAAAAAGTTGAAACCAATGTCGTAACCAATCGGAATAATTGTTTTTCTGGTACAATTGAGAGCAAAGAGCAGCTTGGCAGCCACTATTTAGTGAAATTATGCATGATTGCAAAAAAGTTGAAACCAATGTCGTAACCAATCGGAATAATTGTTTTTCTGGTACAATTGAGAGCAAAGAGCAGCTTGGCAGCCACTTTTTAGTGAAATTCTGCATGATTGCAAAAAAGTTGAAACCAATGTCGTAACCAATCGGAATAATTGTTTTTCTGGTACAATTGAGAGCAAAGAGCAGCTTGGCAGCCACTTTTTAGTGAAAATCTGCATGATTGAAAAAAATTTGAAACCAATGTCGTAACCAATCGGAATAATTGTTTTTCTGGTACAATTGAGAGCAAAGAGCAGCTTGGCAGCCACTTTTTAGTGAAATTCTGCATGATTGCAAAAAAGTTGAAACCAATGTCGTAACCAATCGGAATAATTGTTTTTCTGGTACAATTGAGAGCAAGGAGCAGCTTGGCAGCCACTTTTTAGTAAAATTCTGCATGATTGCAAAAAAGTTGAAACCAATGTCGTAACCAATCGGAATAATTGTTTTTCTGGTACAATTGAGAGCAAAGAGCAGCTTGGCAGCCACTTTTTAGTGAAATTCTGCATGATTGCAAAAAAGTTGAAACCAATGTCATAACCAATCGGAATAATTGTTTTTCTGGTACAATTGAGAGCAAAGAGCAGCTTGGCAGCCACTATTTAGTGAAATTATGCATGATTGCAAAAAAGTTGAAACCAATGTCGTAACCAATCGGAATAATTGTTTTTCTGGTACAATTGAGAGCAAAGAGCAGCTTGGCAGCCACTTTTTAGTGAAATTCTGCATGATTGCAAAAAAGTTGAAACCAATGTCGTAACCAATCGGAATAATTGTTTTTCTGGTACAATTGAGAGCAAAGAGCAGCTTGGCAGCCACTATTTAGTGAAATTATGCATGATTGCAAAAAAGTTGAAACCAATGTCGTAACCAATCGGAATAATTGTTTTTCTGGTACAATTGAGAGCAAAGAGCAGCTTGGCAGCCACTTTTTAGTGAAATTCTGCATGATTGCAAAAAAGTTGAAACCAATGTCGTAACCAATCGGAATAATTGTTTTTCTGGTACAATTGAGAGCAAAGAGCAGCTTGGCAGCCACTTTTTAGTGAAATTCTGCATGATTGCAAAAAAGTTGAAACCAATGTCGTAACCAATCGGAATAATTGTTTTTCTGGTACAATTGAGAGCAAAGAGCAGCTTGGCAGCCACTTTTTAGTGAAATTCTGCATGATTGCAAAAAAGTTGAAACCAATGACGTAACCAATCGGAATAATTGTTTTTCTGTTACAATTGAGAGCAAAGAGCAGCTTGGCAGCCACTTTTTAGTGAAATTCTGCATGATTGCAAAAAAGTTGAAACCAATGTCGTAACCAATCGGAATAATTGTTTTTCTGGTACAATTGAGAGCAAAGAGCAGCTTGGCAGCCACTTTTTAGTGAAATTCTGCATGATTGCAAAAAAGTTGAAACCAATGTCGTAACCAATCGGAATAATTGTTTTTCTGGTACAATTGAGAGCAAAGAGCAGCTTGGCAGCCACTTTTTAGTGAAATTCTGCATGATTGCAAAAAAGTTGAAACCAATGTCGTAACCAATCGGAATAATTGTTTTTCTGGTACAATTAAGAGCAAGGAGCAGCTTGGCATCCATCTTTCAGTGAAATTCTGCACGATTGCAAAAAGTTAAAAACCAGTGTCGTAACCAATCGGAATAATTGTTTTTCTGGTACAACTGAGAGCAAGGAACAGCTTGGCAGCCATCTTTTAGGGAAATTCTGCACGATCGCAAAATGTTGAAACCAATGTTATAACGAATCGGAGTAAAGGATTTTGTGGTACAATTAAATACAAAATAATTGTGTGGTTTTACAAAATCTTCAGAAGAAATGCGGGGGGGGGCTATTTTTCAACAACTACAAGTTACACAGAAAGACGAACTTAAATAAATGCTCCTCTGTACTTGAAGGACTACCATACTTACTTAATAAAAAAAGCAAAATCTATTATTTTAAAACTAATATTGTCATTACTAATCACTAAATACGGATCAATTAATTTCTTCAATTTTATTGGAATATTGCTATTCTGTTTATCGCAAACTAGACGATATGAACGAGTTTACTCATCAAAAACCGATTATTGGCATGATCGAGTATAGGACGGTCGTTTATTACTATTCCGTGTACAGGTGATAATTTGGTGGGATTCATACAAATATTTGTCGTCTTTTATATTAAATGTCTTTTATTGATATTGGTGCCAGTGATGATAAACAAAAAATCAAAAAGAATTCCTCGCAGCCGGTAACGCCTTTCAACATTTAAACAAAATACGTTCAAACTGAACATAATTTTAACAAATGCCTGAAGATAAAACAAATCCTGATAATTTGCTATGTGGAGAGACCATTTTAATTTGAATTAAATCACGAAAAAAGCAAACAAATACAATAAACAAATACAAACATAAGCAATTGAATCAACTTACCGCTTGTGTCTCTCGGACGAAAAGCTTGGAAAATTCAGCGAGGAAAGCGGATCTGTGAGGAGAGTGTACTAGGGACTGGTCTTATATAGGATCCTGGTACCCCATTATTAGCACGAATAAGCTTAGTTAAAGGTCAGTAACGTGTGTCACACACCACCGTCGACCTTGATTCAATTACCAGGGGTGCTACTAATCAGGCATATCCACATTTTCTGTATTGATACCTGCTAAAGACATTATGACGAGACCAAACTTTATATTTTTTTCTATGTTTTCGCATGATCCAGTTTCAAATGAACCGATTTCCAACCCCGATATAAATACACCCGAACGTATTACTTTAAACAACACGAAGCATTCAAACTCTTAATTCACGAATTAAAAAAGTACAACAACAACAGCAGCTGAACAAGTTTTAAGATGTGCCCCTTTCTTCTTATCAAAAGTTGAAACCAATCAGACAGTGCAATCTCAATCAAATATACGATGTCATGTTTTCTTCCACAGGTGTATACTAATTGTGCCTGCAGGAAGTTTGGATTTCGTTTCTCTTTGTTAGACGAGTGATGTCATATTGACTATAAGCTGGCACCACAAGAGTGAGTGAAGTAAATACCGATTAGAGGTGGGTGGTATAGTTATTACCACTTGTCAGATTAATTTAAAAAAACAATAATTAAATAGTCTTTACATGGGCTCACCCTTTCTTATCAAAAGTTGATACAAATGGTACTAGATGGAATATCTCTATAAAGTGTAAGATTATAGTTATGTTTTGTCAAATCGAGCTTTAAACAATTGGGCATTTGGAAAACCCTGACTCTGTTAAGAAAACATGTTTCGTTACCGGTACATCATGGTTCAATTATAAAACAAGGGCCAGGTTTCAACATTTAAACAAACTAAATTGGACATGGAAAACATTTCAACGAATGCCTGGAATTTAAACAGATCGTGACGTAAAATTAATGTGCTTTTGGTGTGTGGAGATACCATTCTAGCCCATTGTCAGCACGAAGGATCTAGCTTTAATGCACGTCAGTAAAGTGTGTCATTGCCTACTCAATGTCATCGACTTTGATTTCGTTTCCAGGGATTCTGTTAATCAGGCATATCCAACTTTCCTATAAAGATACTTGCTAATGACGAGACAACATTTTCTATGTCTTCCTTTGTATCGCATGATCTGGTTTCTAATGAACTGATTACCAACCACGACATTTTGCGCCCGAACGTATTGCCAGTCTCACCATTGGTAAGTGTACAAAACAGCTTTGTGCAAAACAAGGTTTGGAGAAAAGTTTCAGGCACTAATTATCTATAAACTTCGGCAAATCATCTAGTAATTTCTAACCAGGAATCAACCAATCAGGAGCGGCAATATTGGCGTGGATTTAGAGAACATGTGTCATTATGGTACACATTTTCAATTAGGCTGGTCAAAATCCCAGCACCACTCCTACATCCGCCTTGGTTTGTTCCATGATGTTTATACTCAATGGTTGGCGTTTTTACAGGACGTCAAGGAAACCAAACAAAAACTTAAACACAGTAAACTTGAAAAGTGTTGTTTGATTATTGTTGCCCAAATGTTATTGGTTTATAGTACACATAACATTATTTTGTAAGGGACTCCCCCGTATGAACTTATTTAGGCTTCTGTGTGCTTTATTTTCTTAGCACAACTGTAGTTGTGCTAAGAAAATAGTCAATGGTTGGCCTCAACGGGTACAATTTGTATGTATTTTTAACGGTCTCAAACATTCTGTAAAACCTGTGGTCGAGTCAAAGCGAGTTCAGGGTTGGATCTATACGAGTTTAAAGGGAGATACATGTTCATAGGTAGGACCTGGGAGTCCAATGATTGAGGACCTGGACGTAAATGGACGATATCTTTGTGGACCTTGGAGTCAATTGGTAGTTTGGGACCTGGGAGTCAATTGGCGATAAGGTTTGACCTGGGAGTCAATTGATATAAGAGCTTGGGGTCCATTGAGGGTATTCTTTTGACGATGAGGCTGACGATGAGGCTGGATCTGGAAGTTCATTGATTTATGACCTGGGCGTTCACTAAAGGTACAGTTTTTGGACCTTGGAGTTCATTGGTAGTTTGGAACCTGGGACGTACATTGAAGAAAAAACTTAGACCTGGGGGTCACTTGACGATAAGGATGGACCTTGCAGTCCATTGATTGAGGACGTGTGCATCCATTGAGGAAGTACTTTTGAGCCTGGGAATTCGAAGGAGTTAATTGGTAGTTCGGGACCTGGAAGCCCATTAAAGATACAAACTTGGACCTTTGTGTCAATTAACGTTAAAGGAACATTACAGAATTGGTAAGAAAAAAATTGTAAAATATACTTTTTGATCACAGATTTACATGAAACTTACACGGTCTAATGATGATGATAGTAGAAAACATCCCTTGAAATATTTCTGTCTGAAATGCCATATTTGATGAGAAATGAACAAACTAATTTTCCGATTGGAGTTTATCGCTCAGTGAGCGTTTTATTCATTTGTTGAATCTATATGATTTCATACAAATGTGTAATCGGTTTTTCACTATTTTCTCGTGACCCAGCAACTGTTTGTTAGCAAAAACCAATTCTGTAATGTTCCTTTAAGGATGGACCTGTCAGGCCATTGATTTCGGACCTTGGCGTCCATTGAGGGTGCACGTTTGGACCCGGGAGACCATTGCTAGTTTAGGTCGTGGAAGTCCATTGAAGATACAAACTTGGACCTTTGTGTCAACTAACGATAATGTTGGACCTGGCAATCTACATATTGGGACAGTGGCATCCTTTAAAGATATACTTTTGGACATGGGAGTCCATTGGTAGTTTGGGACATGGTGGTCCATTGAATATACAAACTTGGATTTGGGAATCAAATGACGATAAGGTTGGACCTGGGAGTCCATTGATTTAGGACCCGGGCTTCCTTTGAGGGTGTACGTTTGGACCTGGGAGACCATTGCTAGTTTGGGACCTGGGGGTCCATTGAAGATACAAACTTGGACCTGGGGGTCAATTGACAATAAGGTAGTTTTCTTATAAAAAATAAATTAGCTTTTTTTCTTTTGCCTTTGCGTCATTTGGTTGTAAAGTGTTTAAATTGTAAAGTGTTGGAAGTTTTTTATTTCGAAGATTTTAAGTTTCCCAACTTCCCAAAAGATTTCAGTATCTGGCGAAAAATGATGGGAAAATACGGTGGCGAACAACAATTAGAAGTTGTCTCTTGCTCTTTCCCCCGAGTGCAAGTGGAAAGCGCCCGTTAACCAAAACAGGGTCGAAAGGCGCTCAACAGAAATATAAACACCCAAAAGCGGGGTTTTTAGCAAGGATTTTCTCTCGGCGTTAGATTATTTAGGTAAACCACCCTCGTTCAAGTTGCCAATGTCGTCAGATGCTATAAGTATCCTGAGGAGATGTCGACAGTATTTATTTAATTTTGGAAGAAAATATTTAAAACACTCACTTAAATACTGTATATGGGCAGCAATTTCCCAAGACAGGCGCTGATGGACTAACTAGCTGTTTTTCCCTGACCCCAGGCTAAATTGGGCAGCTATGTCTGCAATTCAACTTTGAGGTGTTGACAGGATAAACTGAAATTGCAGGTCCAGTGTTTTTTTTTCCAGGGGTGGCAGATTAAAAGCCAATTGGTTGGGGACAGCTATCCCCATAGGACTTGTTAAAGGGTTAAGTTCTATCCTCAGAGAGGCTCAATTGACATGGCCTTTGACCCTGAAGGCAGTATGACCCATGAACTCCGAATCCCAAAAAATTTCTATATATGGAAAAAAACACACAACAAAAACACGCAGTTTTGCAATATAAAAACATCAGAATTTTCAAAGCAAAAATTATTTTATCTTTTGCTTAACTATCTCTTTAACGTTTTGAAAGGTTATTAACTTTGAAGAGATTGTTAAGCACGTACAACACGCTGCTGTCTTGTATGGTATCCAAAAACTAATTAACAATTAAAGGCGTCGCAGGGTTCTTTAAAAGGTCAAAGTACTTCAATACCAGTATACGTCAATCCCATACAATCCTTGTTTCGTATCATTATTTAAGACAATACACTTTAAAAACTCAAATGTCAAAATTGACCCAGATTCAGGTTGCCTTTGGACCTAAACCATTTCTTCATTTAATTTCAAAGAAATGTTCATTTTTGGTTCTCATTTAATGTAGTTTTTCCTGGCCTTTTTCAACAACAACAGAGTCATTGTTTTAAAGTCCTGCTCATCAAACTCTTTTTACCCAGAACGACTTTCCCACATCCTGGAGTCCAAAGCACTCCTCGTTTCAGTCACACACAGGCCAGTTGCTAACAGACGGACTTTGAGCAAAAGTGTTGTGCTTTCAAATTGTTCCAACGTCTCCCGAATGCTCAGGAGATCTCGCTTTAACATTATGCTGTCACGCAAACAAAAACCTCCCGGGTCAGAGATGACCTGGATTCCCGGACCATGTGGAGCCTGAACTATTTCTGGTGCAGTATTACAAGGATTTGGGGTCAAATTTAAAATTATTTTTTTATATACCAATATTCCGGTCAATTCTGACCCAGGAGTTCTTATACTGAAAATAATTCACTAAAACCACTTGTTAATAAATGCACACAAAGACAGATATTTATATTTGCTTTTAAAAGTAACTTTATTTCAAACCAATCAAAAATAAGACAAAATGTTTCATGTTTGACTCAAGTTATTTAGAAACTATACCTCTTGCATTTGTACGTTACTCTATTTGTAATTCTAGCATGCCACTATCTCATAGTAGTACATGCATTGATCTTATGGGTGTTGGAATACTGGCGTAGGACTCTTTCGTTGAAAATTTCGAAGAAGTTGCTTCCAAATCAATCTTAGTGAGTTATTGAAGTTAAGTACACACAACAGTTTGGGGACACGCGTACTCTTGGCAAATCTAAATGTTAAGAACAGATGGATGTAGTCGTACATTTTGACCTCATTGAACAATTGGAATAAACTAGAACCACACGCACGGCTTTGGTTTACTTTCACTCGTGCCGCAGCAATGCCATGACAGTTCAACAGTCGTATTAAATGACGTCATAGTGACGTGATGGAAACAAGGTATGGTTTCTAAGATAATGGTAACACTCCCACATCCAACTGTGCTACAAATTAACTTCGTCTGCTTAGGTGGGTGGTTCTTAAGAGTTCAACAAAAATTGAAGAGAGCAGACTTTAAAACGTCATCGGGGCGGGGTCTATAGATGTCTAATGTCGGATCGGTGTAGGAGTTTAAGCATCGTTGCAGACTAGAAATCGGTCCTCGCCAAACTTTCTCCTGTCGCACACGCAACGCTGGCCAAACTTGTAGCACTCTAGAAGAGTAAAAAATGTGAAAACTGTAAGTGCATGACAACAACAGCATAAACATGAACAAGAAACAAATACAACACAACACAGACCGCGGTTGTTGAATTGTTGCTGGTCTTTATTTAAGGGGCACTGTCGTCATGGGATTATGAACTCTCCGTCTGCCAATTACTGTTAGCCCACGCCCTCTCCTGTACCATAGGCCTATCAATCGACAGCTCGCGCGCGAAGTAACTGGGTGAGAGTTCAAACTCCGTTTTCATCCACAGTTTGCTCATGACTATAGTGCCTCTTTAAGTAATATTTTAATCTTTATTTATTAATAATTTGATAACAGCAAGATGTTTTAGGAATACTCGCTGGTTCAAATGATATATATATATGCATCTAAGATCGGCATACTGCTTGTAAAGTTTAATAAATCAAGCACATCTTTAGGTCTTCACTTGAAATAAAACATTATTCTCGAACCGAATGATGAAAACTAATTCAGCAACAAACAAACAAAACCAATCTATAAAACATATTGGTACATAGGGACTGTTGAAGGGGGAGAGGGGCTGATATGCCCAACATTTGACAGGGGTAAACATCAGTTGGTCCCTGCTCCCTGGGTCGCATGCTTTTTGACAGAACACAATTAAAAAATGTATTAAGAGTAGATTCAACAGACGGTAAAAAACAAAAAAAACAAAACATTGCAGTTGTTTGTTAAAATAACCAGAAATAATATAGTTTGACCCTAGTGTTCACAAACTTCACAACAGCCCTGTTCTACCAAAAACATAATTGCATCTAACTTGTAGTAAACGTCGAAACTCTATTAAAAAAAAACCTCAAAACCAGATATTATTTTGAATGAAGCAACTGGAATATTTACGTATACAAAATTGAGTGATTAAAAATTTACCTTTACAAAAAAGAAAAAAGGACACGAAAACACTACATCTGTTGTTATTCAAGTTATTTTCTTCCATAACTATATATTTTTTGTATTATTTTTGTTTTCTGTTCAATATTTGATTGAGAGCTAGATGAAGTAACTATAACTAGTAAACTTGCGGATACAGAGTGTATTGACCGAAACGTCGATACCACACCAGCTCTCTCAGAGCCAAAACTCTTCCAAAATGAGATTTTATCAAAGGTTGTAACTACATCATTACTAGTTAATTTCCTTTCTATTTTCAGCACCATTCAATGCTTCAGAAACTACTTTGAACTAGAGGGTCGGTATGGGGATTAATATGCTTCTTTAAAAGACTCTCTTGTCACTGACCTGTAAGATCATCTTTTGTCAATGGTCCCATTCTTCCCTTTCCACCTCGGTTTCTTCCCTTTCCTCTCTTGACGAGTTCCATGAGGTCTTCCGCTGGGAAGTATTCTTCCTCCTCATCGGCCATGACGAAGGCGGTCATGACGGCAAGAGCCATAAAAGCAAGGAGCAGCTTGGCAGCCATCTTGTAGGGGAATTCTGCACGAATGCACAATTTTGAAACCATGGTTTATAACACATTGTTGCTACTGTTTTTATTGTACAATTAGATACAAAATAAACGTGTGGTTCTCCAGAGTTGCAGCAGTAGGATGTTTTTGTTAAACAGTGAAGCCACTGCAAGACTCACACGCAGTCAAACATTAATTAGAGGAACATTTGTATATTGACCTTATTCAACATATACTAGAAGTCAAAAGGAGATCGCTCATTTGTCCACCATGTTTGCCGCACGTCCAATTCGTGCGTTTTAATTGTTTCATCAACAATTTGCATTCAAGATGGCGGTTGGATGACGTCAATGCAAAAGCAGCATCGCTACCAAGGGTAGCGCACCGTATCAATACCACTTGATACCACTAATCTTTACAACTGGATCAACTAATTTATAGATTTTGTTCGGGATTTTTATGCGTTTTACTGCAAACTAGGCGATGTAAACGAGTTTACTCTTTGAAAAAAATTATTAACATTGTGATCTAGTTTTTGACGGTTATTTGTGCATCTCCACCCCCCCAAAAAAAAAATATTGCTATTTTGAATTGTGTATAATGTTGGTCGAATGTCCCGTATTAATGTGCTTGTCTGCATTCAGAAACTTGTTTTGATATCGGTTACAGTCTTTAAACAAAATGAAAGTACAGAAAAAAATAAAATATCGTGCAACGAAATTCCGTTTAAATTTTCAAGCGATACCATTAAGGCCATCGACGCGCCTTAGCACTGACTGGTGCTCCGAATTTAACAAGAAATGCTTGTATTGCTTACTATAATCAGGTTGACAGCGAAATGTGGCTTTGCATAAACTGGTACCACGTTTACATTTAATGTTTGGATCACATGAAGCGTATACCAGCGAAATGCGTGTTGTTTTGCATACATCACACAATTGCCTCCAAGTCACGGCTTCTTCAGACATTCTGAAGCACCTCTACCGAAAGCAAACGGCTTCATCGTGGAAGACTTAGTCAAAAGTGAAATCACAACATTGGTTTATGAAGCGAGTAAAACGTTTCACCATTTTAAATAAAATACTTAAAAAAATGAAATAATTTCAACGAATGCCTGGAGTTGAAACAGATCTTGATAATTTGCTTTTGGTGTATTGAGATACCATTCTAAGTCGAAGTCAAATAGTGTAATAAATAAAAAAGATAAAGAAACAATTAAATACAAAGAATAGAAACGACGTGGAAGTGGTTCAACTTACCCTTGGTGATTCACGAAGAAAAAGCTATGAAAATTCAACTGGAATCCGGTTGTGTGAGGAGGGTGTACTTGGGACTGGTCTTATATAGGATCCGGTATCCCATTACCAGCACGAAGAATCTAGATTATAGGTCAGTAAAGTGTGTCCTTGCCCACACACTGTCATCGACTTTGATTTAATTACCAGGGATGCTATTATTCAGGCATATCCACCTTTCTGTTATTGATACCTGCTAAATGACGAGGCGAAACTTTTGATTTCTTTCTTTGTTTCGCGTGATCCAGTTTCAAATGAACTGATTTCCAACCCCGATGTAATTAATACGTGGCACGTATTACTTGAAACAACACGGGGCATTCATATTCATTATTGGTGTTCCAATTAAATCAATTTGAAACCAGTTCAAAAATTAAGCATGACCAAGAAGCGAGCATTTCAAATTGTTAAAGAGACTGTACGATTAGATACATTTTTTGAATTTGTAAGTGTATAATTAAAGATTAAATATTTCTTATGTAATCATTTTTTTTTAAAGCTATTATAAATGGTTTCTTACATGAAATGCTACTCAAAATTAATTGGATAACAACATTGTTATCAACTAAAGGCAAAATAGATAGTGGAAGTAACAATACGTTTAATAAATGTGCCTTTCACCATTACATTTGTAGATAAGATTTTTTCAATAAATTCGTCAACAACTTGGTTTTTTGATGGAAAGATATTTAAGAATTGTAGGTTACAGTCCTACCTTTTTACACAAGCATTTCAGATTTACATATTTTATTAAACTTCCCCCTTTTTATTTTGCCTTTTAATAGTTAATAACAACGTAGCTATCCAGTACGAAAACTTTCATAATAGCTTGAAAGCTGATCCTAAAAGAAATTGTTAATCTTAAGTTATAAACTAAAATAAAATTAATCTAAATATAATCGTACAGGTCCTTTAACAAATTGAAATGCTCGCTTCCTGGTCATACTTTAGGATATTATTTTACATTTAATTGTTGAACTGGTTTCAAATTAGATTAAATTGGAGCACCAATAATGAATATGAACGCCCCGAGTTGTTTAAAGTGATACGTCCGGGCGTATTTGTGTCGTGGTTGGAAATCAGTTCATTCGAAACTGGATCACGCGAAACAAAGAAAGAAATCAAAAGTTTCGCCTCGTCATTTATCAGGTATCAATAACAGAAAGGTGGATATGCCTGAATAAAAGCATCCTTGACAATTAAATCAAAGTCGATGACAGTGTGTGGGCAAGGACACACTTTAATGACCTTTAACTAAGCTTCTTCGTGCTGGTAATGGGGTACCGGGATCCTATATAAGACCAGTCCCAAGTACACCCTCCTCACAAATCCACTTTCCCGCTGAATTTTCATAGCTTTTTGTTCGAGAACCACCAAGGGTAAGTTGAACCACTTCCACGTCGTTTCTATTCTTTGTAGTTAATTGTTTCTTTATATTTTTACTTGTTATCTTATTTGAATTCGACTTAGAATGGTATTGCCACACATCAAATTATCATGATCTGTTTCAATAACAGGCATTCGCTGAAATTATTATTTTTTTGAAAGTATTTCATTTATTTGTTGAAACGCTTTAATCGCTTCATAAACTAATCGTGGTATTTCAATTTTGACTAAGTCTTCCACGTTGACGCCGTTCGCTTTCGGTAGAGGTGCTTCAGAATGCCTGAAGAAGCCGTAACTTTGAGGCAATTGTGAGATTTATGCAAAATGATCACGTATTTTGCTGGTATACGCTCTATGTGATCCAAACATTAAATGTTAAAGTAGTACCAGTTAATGCAAAGCCACATTTCGCTGGCAACCGGATTATATAGTCAATATAAGCATTTCTTGTTGTATTCGGAGTACCAGTCAGTGCTAAGGCACGTCGATGGCCCGATATGGTATCGCTTGAACATTTAAGCGCGATTCCATTGCGCTATATACCATAAAAGGGTTACCAACGAAAACGGCGCGCTGCCCTTGGTAGCGACTCTGCTTTTGCAATGACGTCATCCAACCGCCATCTTTGATGTAAACCGTTGATGAAACAATTAATACGTACATATTTGTACGTGTGGCAAACATGGTGGGCCAATGAGCGATCTCCTTTTGACTTCTAGTTGATGTTGAATAATTAATGTCAATATACAAATGTTCCCCTAATTATTGCTTGACTGCGTTTGAGTCTTGCAGTGGCTTCACTGTTTAACAAAAAACATCCTACTGCTGCAACTCTGTAGAACCACCCATTTAATTTGCATCTAATTGTACCAGAAAAAAAACCTTTATGTGTTATAATCCATGGTTTTACAATTTTCCATTCGTGCAGAATTCCCCTACAAGATGGCTGCCAAGCTGCTCCTTGCTTTTATGGCTCTTGCCGTCATGACTGCCTTCGTCATGGCCGATGAGGAGGAGGAATACTTCCCAGCGGAAGACCTCATGGAACTCGTCAAGAGAGGAAAGGGAAGGAACCGAGGTGGAAAAGGAAGGATGGGACCATTGACAAAAGATGATCTTACAGGTCAGTGACAAGAGAGTCTTTTAGAGGAGCATATTAATTGCCATACCGACCCTCTAGTTCAAAGTGATGTCTGAAGCATTGAATGGTGCTGAAAATAGAGAGTAATTTAACCAGTAATTCTGTAGGTACAACATTTTGATAAAACTCTTTTTGAAAGAGTTGTTTGCCCTGAGACAGCTGGTGTGGTATCGACGTTTCGATCAGTACACTCTGTACCCGCAGGTTTACTAGTTATAGTTACCTCATCTAGCTCTCAATCAACTATCAGTCCCTTCCCTGCCTCTTCAATTGAAGTATAGTTATTGAAAATTTAACTTGATTAACGAACAAAGTTAATGTTTAATGTTTTTTTTTTTTTTTTTTTTTCGGTAAAACTTCAATCATTCAATTTATTATACGTAATTATTTCAGTTGCTTCAATAAAAATTGGATCTGGTTTTCAGGTTTTTTTTTATTTTATAGAGTTCTCGAAGTTTATTAAAATTTATATGCAATTTTGTCTTTGGTAGCACAGGTTTAGTAAAGTTCTGTTTTGTGAAGTTTTTAATTAGTGAGCACTAGGGTGCAACTATGTTTCTGATTAATATAACAAACAACTGCAAAAACAATTTAATTCTGGGTAAACCGTCTGTTGAAGTACTTTAAACACATTTTACCCAGGGAGCAGGGACCAACTTATGTTTTACCCCTGTCAAATGTTGGGCATATCAGCCCCTCTCCCCCTTCAACAGTCCCCATGTACCAGTATGTTTTATAGATTGGTTGTGTTTGTTTGTTGCTGAATTAGTTTCCATCATTTGGTTCAAGAAAAATGTTTTATTTCAAAAGAAGACCTAAAGATTTGCTTGATTTATTAAAACTTTACAAACAATGTGCTGGTCTTAGATGCATATAGATATAATTTGGACCAGCGAGTATTCCTGATTTGTATTGAAAAATGTTGCTGTTATCAAATTGTTAATACATAAAATTAAACATTTTACTTATTGGGCACTATAGTTGTGATCAAAGCAGGCCTGTGGGTGTAAATGGAGTTATGAACTCTCACCCAGTTACTTCGCGCACGAGCTGTCAATTGATATGGTACAGGAGAGGGCTCGGGCAAACAGTAATTGGCGGAGAGTTCCTTTATTCATGTACAGAGCCAAAGGCTTGCTTTGACGACAGAGCCCTTTAATAAAGACCGGCAACAATTCAACAACCGCGGTCTGTGTTGTGTTGTATTTGTTTCTTTGTCATGTTTATGCTGTTGATGGTATTACTATTATCATGTATTTACAGTTTTCACTTTCTTACTTTTCTAGAGTGCTACAAGTTTGGCCAGCGTTGCGTGTGCGACAGGAGAAAGTTTGGCGAGGACCGATTTCTAGTCTGCAACGATGCTTAAACTCCTACACAGATCCAACATTATACATCTATAGACCCCGCCCCGATGACGTTTTAAAGCCTGCCCTCTTCATTTTTTAAGACTCTTAAGACCCACCCACCTAGGCACAAGAACATTAATTTGTAGCACAGTTGGATGTGGGAGTGTTACCATTATCTTAGAAACCATACCTTGTTGCCATCACGTCACTATGACGTCATTTAATACGACTATTGAACTGCCATGACATTGCTGCGGCACGAGTGAAAGTAAACCAAAGCCGTGCGTGTGGTTCTAGTTTATTCCAATTGTTCAATGAGGTCGAAATGTGCGACTACATCCATCTGTTCTTAACATTTAGATTTGCCAAGAGTACGCGTGTCTCCAAACTGTTGTGTGTACTTAACTTCAATAACTGACGTAGGGCGCATTTGGTGGATTTGGAAGCAACTTCTCCGAAATTGTGTCCAATAACTCAACGAAAGAGTTCTGCGCCAGTATTCCAACACTCATAAGATCAATGCATGAACTGCTATGAGATAATGGCATGTTCAAATTACAAATAGAGTAACGTACAATTGAAAGAGGTGTAGTTTCTAATTTAATTGAGTTGAACATAAAACATGTTGTCTTATTTTTGATTGGTTTGGAATAAAGTTACTTTTAAAAGCAAAGAGAACTATCTGTCTTTACGTGTTTTTTTTTATTAACAATTGGTTTTTTAGTGAAATTATTTTACATTCTAAGAACTCCTTGATAAGAATTGACCTGAATTCCTGTAAAAGAACAACAACAAAAACAAACTGTAAATTTGACCCAAATTGTTTGTAATACTGCACTAGAAATAGTTCAGGCTCCACAGGATCCGGGAATCCAAGTCAATTCTGCCCGGGATGTTTTTGTTTGCGTGACAACATGATGTTAACACACGAGAAATCCCGAGACTTTGGATTAATACGAAAGCAGAACACTTTGACTCAAAGTCTGTGTGTAAGCAATTATCCTGTGTTCGACTGAAACGATGCGTGCTTTGGAGACCGGGAAGGGATCGTAGTTCTGTGTAAAAGGAATTGGATGAGCAGGACTATAAAATAATGATTTTCTGTTGTTAAAATTGACCAGGAAAACCTACAATAAATGCGAACTAAAAATAGACACTTCTTTGAAATTAAATGAAGAAATGTTTTAGGTCCAAAGGCAACCTGATACCGGGTCAAATTTTACCTGGGAATTTTTAGAGTGTATTGTCTTAAATTATAATACGAAACAAGGGCTGTATGGGATTGACGTATACTGGGGTTGAAGTACTCTGACCTTTAAAGGGTTCTGAGGACGACGTCAAATTCAACGAATGTGGTTTACTTAGATAATTGTCTAACGCTGAGAACAACTCCTTGCAAGAAACCCCGCTTTTGGTATTTTTATCTCTGTATAGCACCTCTTGGCCCTGTTTGGGTTAAGGACGCTTTCCACTTGGACTCGGAGGGAAGAGCAATAGACGACTTCGTCACCGTTTTTTTTTTTTTTTTTTTTTTTTACCATCATTTTTCGCCAGATACCAAGATCTTTCGGGAAGTTGGCATAATTAAAATCAAAAAAATAAAAAATAATAATAAATAAATTCAAATACTATACATTTTAAAAACACTATAACCAAATGAAGCAAAGGTCAAAACAAACCTTTATAAGAATTCAACTACCAGGTCAAAAGGAATACCAGATCCCTTGACTCCTATGTCAATTGACTCCAAGGTCCAATCTTATTGTCAATGGACGCCAAAGTCCTAAATCATGACACTGCCAGGTCCGACCTTACTGCCAATTGACCCCCAGGTCCAAGTTTCTTCAATGCACCATCAGGTCCTAAACTAGCAATTGACTCCCAGGTCCAAACGTATACCCTGGGCGCCCAGGTCCTTAATCAAATGACTCCATGGTCCAAGTTAGTATCTTCAGTGGACTGCCAGGTTTCAAACTACCAATGGACTCCCAGTTCAAAAAGTATACCCTCAATGCACGCAGAGGTCTAAAATCAATGGACCGCCAGGTCCAACCTTTATCGTCAGTTGACTCCCGGGTCTTAGTTTGTATATTCCCTCAATAAACGCCATGGGGTCGATTTCACAAAACTCTTCCTAACTTAGGACTAGCCCTAGGCAATGCTAAGAGATAGGACTAGTCCTTAGTACTGATCCTAACTTAGGACTAGTCCTATCTCTTAGCATTGCCTAGGACTAGTCCTAAGTTAGGAAGAGTTTTGTGAAATCGACCCCAGGTCCTATTTCAATGGACCCTCAGGTACAACCTTATCGTCAATTGATTCCCAGGTCCCAAACTATCAAACACTCTCTACCCTCAAAGAACGCCCAGGTACTAAACTCCAGGGTCCAACCTTATAGTCATTTGATTTTCAGGTCCAAGTTTGTATCTTCAATGTTCTCCCACGTCCTAAACTACCAATGGACTCCCAGGTTAAAAAATATACCATCTAATAATAAGCCAACAATTTGGTTCTACAAAATGGCGGACCTTGTTAGTTCACGATGGAAAAAACCACACGATTCCAGGGCATGTTTATGTGGATCATTGTGTTCTACTTTTAAAGCCTTTTTCCAACCATATTAATTTCTAATAATAAGCCAACAATTTGGTTCTACAAAATGGCGGACCTTGTTAGTTCACGATGGAAAAAACCACTTGATTCCAGGGCATGTTTATGTGGATCATTGTGTTCTACTTTTAAAACCTTTTTCCAACCATGTTAATTTCATAACAAATGCTTACAAACGCTTTTTATAGCCCAAAGCACTCAAACCAAGGCAACGTTTCCCTTTAAACTCAAAACTGGGCTTGTTTGTTATTCAAATAAGTTTAGGGTTTGGGGTTGAACAAAGAAAAATTTACTAGAGCGGGATTTGAACCAACGACCTCCGGATTAACGTACCGGCGCTCTACCAACTGAGCTATCTAGCCCTATGTTGGCGGTCACCCTATTTTGTCAATATCTTTGTTCGGGGTGCCAGTCAGAAGCCATGCAACTGTTAACTGCCGTGTAGCCAGGGATCACACCCAAGTTTACGATACATCCTGGGAAGCGGCAGCCACGGGATCACCATGAGGGGATGCGACTTTTTTATTTTAAATGTCAAGTACTGAACCACAAGGGAAACTGACTGGGTAAATTTCAAATGGTTTGGGGTTGAACAAAGACAAATTGACTAGAGCGGGATTTGAACCAACGACCTCCGGATTAACGTACCGGCGCTCTACCAACTGAGCTATCTAGCCCTATGTTGGCGGCCTCCCTATTTTGTCAATATCTTTGTTCGGGGTGCCAGTCAGAAGCCATGCAACCGTTAACTGCCGTGTAGCCAGGGATCACACCCAAGTTTACGATACATCCTGGGAAGCGGCAGCCACGGGATCACCATGAGAGGATGCGGCTACAGCTACGGCTACGACTGTTGCTAATGGTGTTGCTAAGGACCTCCTACACTTCAACACATGATGAAGTGGAAAACTAGCCCTAGCCATAGCTGTATCCACTAATTCTGAGCTGTGTTCCGGCCAAAGCACTTAAAGTAACATCGGCATTGCCTGCTCATTTCCCAACATAAGGGGAAAAGGGGGTAATTTTTACAGTCACCACAGTCAACACACTTGTTAAAGAATTCCTCCTCAAAATTGTAAAACTCAGACAATGTGCATAAATGATGAGTAAAATGACTAGCAAGCTGTGTCAATTTAACTAACTTAGTGAGTAATATGTGTGTTTTCAATAAACGCATGTGGTGCGTCAATAATCAAAATACGCTTTGTTTTGTGTGTCATTTCAAATGCGTCAAGAATAAGGTGTGTCAAATAAATTTAAACACTATCTTAAAAACAACTTAATCGGGGCCTATAATGTAATAATTTCCTTTTGATTACGTGCTTTGCATTGAGTCCAATAATACTATTTTGTTCTCGACTCGACCACCGACCTCTTGGTTCACCTACTTGTAATTGTTATTCTCTGTCTCAATGCAAATGCATGTCTTCAGGGACCATTGCCTGCAAGCTCTGCTTCTAAAATGGATCCCTCTGCAGTGGTCATGTTTGTTTTCATCTATACTGCGTAGTTGTGTTCTTCAAACAAACAGATCGCTCTTGAGTGACAATGGTTTTATTATTGTTTAATACTGTGGAAAATAAATGAACCTTGAACCTTGAATCATTTCTCAACATGTTTGAGATATTACATGACACATTGATATTAGGACATTTTAGTCACATTCACTGTTATTTATAATTATTTATTTACACATCCAACAGCGCAAGCGCCAAAAACAAGATGGTGAATAGGAAACGAGAATAAATGTCAAGTTTTAGATGTGGGCACACAACCTCAAACGGGGAAAATCCACACAATAAGATAGGAATCCATATACAAGGTTTTAATATGAGGTGGGATTCGAACCGGGTTCCACAGAGGTGAAAGGCAGGGAAAGGGATCTGGAACTCTTTATGTAATTTCATTATTTCAGAGGAGATGATTGTTTCATCACCACTTATCTGTTTAGTTTCCTACTTTGTGGCAGTAACATACTGGTTCTTTTAATCGAGACTGGAAGCCAATAATCTTCCGGGTCGTCCTTGCTATTATTATAAGATTAAGCAGTCATTATTGCTTTTAAAAACATTTCTGATCAAAATGTTATTATAATTTGTGCAACGAAACAAAAACAAATAAATGTACATTTAATACAAAATTATAACCAGACACTTCTTGTTACAATCAATTAATGGGAAGTGTTTTCTTGATGTTTGAGAATGTTGGTCTGCTTTCAATTGTGCGACTCTCCCCAATTATAATGTAATAAGGAGTGTGTTATGTGTTGGACAATTTAAACTGCCGTGCAAAATTGTTCACATAGATTGTAGCAATTTACTTTGGTAAATTTTAATATCAACAATCCAGATTTCAATTGTTTGGCACTGGGGTTGGGGCACTGACATCAATGGAGGCCAATCGAAGGTGGCTCTTTTGTAAACATGTGATGTCACAGGTCACATCGTCTATATTCGGTTGCATTGGCGGGTAACACCCCAGCTCTCGCTGGTACCCATTTGTACTACCAGGTGAAGAGAAGCATCTATAACAAAGTGCCTTTCTAAAAGGACACACGTGTTGAGACTGACCAAGCCAGAATTCGAACTCACATTCTGTAAATTACAGAACTTGAGTCTATCGTCCCGGATCGGCCACGACCCCCCGTCTTGTTACAGATTTACGAAGAAAAAGAAGAACACAAATAAAACACCTTGCACTTGTTTTTATTGGTTTCAAAACTGGGCCAAATGCCAGCGTAATATCAAAATCAATTACTCCATGTTGTCTATACACAAACATCCAAGTAGTGATCGGTGACGCAGTTACCGCTTTCGTCACCCACAGCAGTTAGTCTCATCTAACCGAGGAGCCGGTTCGTAATTAGACACGGTGTGCTACACCCAAGAATCACCCAAGTGCGAACCCCCATACTCGAGCCGTCATACTTTAATTCATTACCACCGACTGTCAAGGGCCCTGGTAAGGTTTCTTTTAATAACGTCTTCATTGCTAGCTCCCCGAGGACGCGCGTCAAGGAGGAGCCTGTGTTTTATTTTGACATGTGGGGAATTTACTTTGCAATGGATACAGGAAACAGTGACATTTTGACATTCTTGTTATGGAGGGGGTTTTAATGCTTGTCGGGTAAAGCATAGTCATACACCGATTAAACATCTTGAGTGGAGATTGGATAATTGTAGCATTCCTTATAAGCAATGAACAACTATAAAGTGACAAGCTGATTTTTAGAGAAGGCAAAAAGTGATCAGTATTCATCACCGTTTATCGTTGATGTTAGCACCTATCTTCTCGTGAAGTAGTTATGTTCAATTACTGTCATTGCAACATTTCTCTACATAGCAAATTGTACTCCCCCTTATGCAATCTTTGGAGATTTCATTTTTTCCTCGGCATACTTTCATTGATTTCTATTCAACGGGGGCACTTAAAGGCACTGGACACTATTGGTAACTACTCAAAATAATTGTTAGCATAAAAACTTACTTGGTAACGAGCAATGGAGAGCTGTTGATAGTATACAAAAATTGTGAGAAACGGCTCCCTCTGAAGTAACGTAGTTTTTGAGAAAGAAGTAATTTCTCAGTGAAATATTTGAATTGATTTTGATACCTCAAGCGTGAGGTCTCGAAATCAAGCATCTGAAAGCACACAACTTCGTGTGACAAGGGTGTTTTTTCATCCATTATTATCTCGCAACTTCGACGACAAATTGAGTTCAAATTTTCACAGGTTTGTTATTTTGTGCATATGTTGAGATACACCGAGTGAGAAGACTGGTCTTTGACAATTACCAAAGGTGTCCAGTGTCTTTAAGACGAAATCATTTCACAACCATTACTATCTTTTTTAAATAGTAGACCAAGGGTTTCGGGGATACAAGTTACGCTTTTTATTGGGTCATTACCAATGGATGACCTTTATATTAACAGCTACAGCAGTATTTCTGAAAGACAGACGGGTGCTGTTTTATTTGTTGTCTCCTTCCGAAGCTTAACCATAGCCACACTTTAAAAAACAGATTTGCTGAAGCTTCGCCGTGTACTTCTCCCAATAATCAATCATCGAGTTTGTGACGGTGTGATTAGCTGCTCGATAACTAATTGCACGTGCCATGTTAAATAATTGTAAAGAAACAGTAAATGCAAGGAACGCCGTTTCTCTCAATGTTGTTGTTCCTATAAGCCAAATAGTGACTGTCATAAGCAATCCCTCTGTTTTGCTGGTGCTACTGTTCGGAATAAAATACCTACTCATGTCCAGAATGCCTCCTCTATTGGTAGCTTTGAAAACATGTATAAGAAAGTGTAGTTTAAGTAGTTTGTTCTTTTGTGTATATAGTTCATGTACTGTATTTTTTTTTTCTTTTCAATATTCAACTGGGGTGTTTTCCATTGTTTGTTTATTTTGCTAGGTTGTTGTTTGTTTACTTGTTAACAGGATTATGATGTAAAACAGCCTCTGAACTGAATTTTGTATCCTGTAAACAAAATAAAAATAAGGCGATTTAGTTGGGGTCGGCGGGGGTGGGGGAGTTAAAAGATTAGTGTACATTTTGAGACAAATTTGGGGTACAAAACCAAAGGGAACGTTGCAACGAAGTCAAAATAATAACAACAGAGGATGTGTGGGTTGTGGGGTGTTGGGTTGTGGGGTGTATGTTTTTGTTTGGGGTGTTTGTTGTTGTTGTTTTGTGGTTTGTGTTTATGGTGTTGGGATGTTGGTGTGCTTGGGGTGTTGAAGTGTTGGGGTGTTGGGTGTTGGGGTGTTGGGGTGTTGGGGTGTTGGGGTGTTGGGGTGTTGGGGTGTTTGTTTTTAGGTCGTTTGCTTGTTTTGTTTTTTGCTGGGGACCGAAGGTATTCTCCCTCTTCATGGAGTTCATGGAGTTACACATTGCCTTCCCATTGGGTAGTTTGTCCCCTCAACCCGCTTCCGTGCCTCCGTGCCCGAATATAAATTTTGTTATGTATAACTATATCCTTATCGAGAAGACGCAGACTCCAACATTTTTTTACTTTAACAAACATTGTTTAAAGAAAACGAACTTGAGTCCCGGATACGGAAAATTGTTTAAGTTAGAGTTGACATTCATTTCTATTGAACCGGTCGGGAAGTAGTGAAGCTACTGAGCGTGTGTTACATGGTGCAAGTGCAACTTCTACCCCTTCTACACAGAATGGACTACCTTTCGTATAATAATTCCGCAGCCTTAACAAGCAGCGTGACATTCCGCTGATTAATCCATTTTCAATGAGATATTAATTTGTCCAATTAGATGTAACATTTAACAACATTGCACCACGCTGGACCACGCCATCTGCTTACGTGCTTACCGCTCATCCAATCACAATTCAGACACGCCCACCCATGACGTAACAAGAAGTGATCCACCTTTTGACCAATCAGCACAGGATGAGTGCGGTCACCGAAGTTTGATCAGCTACAGCTGGATATTTTGCTGTCGTAGAAATTGCAACAACCACGTAGTGACGCGGCAGCAATGACATTGTGAGTTGGAACGCTACAACTAAATATAGAGAGAAACCTTTCAATGCTTGGCAGAGGCTTTGACTTTGAATCAAATGTGTAGGTATCAAAGACCGTACATCACCACAAGGCTCAAGGTGGGTAATGAGCGCTCTATCTATTGTTACAACGTGAAGTGTGACATGGGCTTATCTCGGCAAGCAAAATGTCTGCACTGATCTACCGTTGCATTAAAAAGGTATGCTACTCTGCTTACCGAAAAAGGCGTACAGTTTATACTTCACACTGCAGCCCGTGTTGCCCATACTGTACCTACGGCGCTATTATACCAGCTTTGGTGGGTACCAGACGATTGGCTGCATAGGGAATGTCGGGAGCGAAATGGTAGGTGGTAAAATCTACTTAGGGTTGCCATGAGTAGTTTTCACTGCGTTCTACATTGACAAAATATCTCGAACACACGTCGAAAATTATCAT
The DNA here is from genome assembly GCA_032158295.1 of Pycnopodia helianthoides. NCBI lineage: Eukaryota > Metazoa > Echinodermata > Asteroidea > Forcipulatida > Asteriidae > Pycnopodia > Pycnopodia helianthoides. The sequence continues at coordinate 9,073,763 of CM063262.1, forward strand.
TGGTTGACAATTTCACAGTTTAAATTAATACAGAAGCGATAACGGGACGAGAGAGATGGAAAGAAAGTTATAATTATGATTTATTTCTCACTTTCATGACTCGGGCTATAGTATCAGCCATAAATATGGCTTTTAAACTTATGAAACACGTGTATACATCATACTAAAGACTTATATCAACTCATATTTATGAGGTGTTATGTTGTGATTTATGTTTATTCATATCTATGAGAAATAAGTCATATTACTCGTAATGGTGATTTATCAATAACGCTTTCGTAAAGTAATGATACATATGTGGACAAATATTTGTTCCGAAGTCCAGATAAAACTTTCCGTCTGCTTACGGACAAATAAGATGTTAGCAGCTACCTACCATGATTCTGCGTTTGTGAAATCTAGATTAAATATCTCGCCCGATTGGCAAGTTGTCATAATTTGCATCCAGCATGTTGGACAACAGTACCAGATAACGTTAAATTCGTGGGTTGGCACAGTGCTATCTGCTTTTCTGAGTCCTTAGCTTTACAACCAGAAATAAATGAAATGAAAATGAAATGTTCCACTTAGACATAGGACAAATTTTAATTTCTGTTTTACGATGCTCTCAGCGTAGAAGGCGTGCAGTGTCAGACTGGGCCGTCTAGAGTATCGAACTCAGGGACTTGGTCATCGTGCTGTCGGTTCGAGTCCCGGTCTTACAATTAACTGCAATTGCTTAGCCTCACCCAGGAGTAGGACGAGTATAGAATTTGTTTATATGAAATATTAGCAGCATGGAGTGTGAGCCCTTTGGGTTTCCGGTGCTGATGGTTTTATAAATGTTTATAGAATGCCCAAATGAGCAGGAGTGAAACAGCTAGTAAAACAGAAGCTTTGAAGGGCCCACTTAGCTTAGCTTGAACAAATTGCAAAATACAAGTCATGTAATTCTTATTAATTCGGTTTAAGAATCGTGATCATTAAAGATTCAAGTCCCGCTTCGTCTGACTACGTGCAGATTATGGCTATACTGTAAAAACAAATAGACTCCACCTCAGAACTTATTTTTAAAAGGCTGGACAGTTTTATTTAATTTTATGGAAAAGATTCGCTGAATGGTGTGATACCATTTTGCTGAGAAGAAAGGATTACGATCCAAACGTGCAGTGCGGTGCTAAGTTTTATGTGTGACTGTTTCCCCGTTCAGTTTTTACTTAAACTTAAAACCCACATTTGTAGAACGAAAGTAGAGCCTACTGCGGGACCAGATGGAATACAAAATCTACAAATTGATTTATAAAAAATTAATAACTGACTCAGATATTAGAACGTTATTACAAAAATTACTGGGACGTTAAGGCGAGTTACACGTTTGGTAATAAATCTGAAAATTAATGCAATAAAGACTAAGGCCTGCGCTAAACGTCACACTTTGCCGAGCCGAACTCAATGTTTTCAGTTCGATTCGACACGGCAAGAGCGCGACGTTGTCACCGTGTCGTGCCGCTACCGTGTAGCACGGCAGGCTTGCGTGCTACACGCAGTGCCGAACTTAAATAAAAGGTTTGCGCTAAACGGCGCTCTTTTGTCGAATTTAATTCCTAATTTTACAACTGTTTGAGTTCGACACGACAAACGTGCGACGTTTAGCGCAGGCCGAAGCTTTGGTAGTAAAATTGATTTTGAGCAACTTTTAACTTCGAAGTTATGTATGGAACGTACCACTTTTTATTCCCAAATTGAATCTGAGAAGAAACGCTTCTCAGACTGTGTACTCCTATTGTGAATATTCTTCCTGGGTGGAAATGTTCGCCCCGGTTTTCTGGTGATGTCTCAAAAAAGCTACAACCTTTTTAAATGAAATGTTCACAGATTAGTTTTAATGTACCTACATTTATACAGGATTAACACAATCAGTAGGCTCCAATTACCAAACGTGTACTGTGCCTTTATTAAAATGACTTTAGGGACCTCTTTTAAACGGAGTTACTGATGAACATGGTTTGACCTGTTAATGTAATGTAATGAGGAGACTTTTAACAGCAACATAAAAGCCCTGCCCCCCCCCCCCCAACCCTGAATGTCTAGATTTGAGTTTACAAGAGACGTTGCTGGAATTGAAAGTGCGAGGAGCGTTGTTTAGTATTACATTACCTTATGGAGACCGAGAATAAAACATAAAAGGGAAAACAAAATGTCTCCTTAGGGGAATTCTAAAGACTTGGTTGCTACACAAAGAATTGTGTATACAAAGTTTATAGGGGATATTAACTACAGGGACAAAGGAAAGAACAAACGATGTCTCCAAAAGGATGTAACAAAAATAGAATAGGTGTATTCCCAAATAAGAGCCCCTTAACACTGGAACTTACGGGTCCAGACAGCAACAGAACAATAGATCTCCCAAGGCAATCTCAATAGGAACAATGGATCACAGAAGGAAGTTCTTTAGAGCGGGACAATGGTTTGAAACAGTGTAGGACTCCACAAACCTTAGGTCTCTAATGTCAAGAACAATGCCGTCGGGTCATTTTACAGCGAGGCATCAACTTGTACCTAATTATATAATCAATCGGCTGCACGGAAACAAAAATACATTGTTTGTGTGTTCGGGGCCCACGATAATGGCGCTGCTTAAAACATGGGATAATGTGCTTACACCCTGCTGCGACCTAGATACACACGTTAATACAGGACGCCGTTCAGAGCATAATTATTTGTTAAGAGCACTGTGAAATTGGACCCAGGTGACCGATGTTCAAGACCAAGAGGCCGTCCGAGGACATCTTAGATCAAGCAACTGGCTCCATCAAGCCCCAGTTGTCTTATGCGGTGGAGTGAGTCATTGAGTGACCAAGCGTGCTACCGGATTTGTGTGTGTGTGTGTGTGGGGGGGGGGGGGGGAGATGCTGAGTGCGAACAATATGATTTATCTGGAGGGAGGGTCAATAATAAAGAAGACCATGTTATAACCTGTGGGTTATCTAAACCTTTAAACTATTTTCTTCAGTGGCACTATTCAAAATAGAAACATTGGTAGAATCATAATGTATTTTGAATCTACAAATGTTTCTGGTGTGAACTTGAATAAAATAGAAGGCACAATACTAGAAACACCGTGTGTCAGAGAAATTGATGGAAGTTTAAGTATCGAAATAAACATCCTAATGTCAACCAGATTCTGCTAGAGTAATTTCAGAGTCACCATTAAGCAGACAAATTTCAATAATATTAAGTTGTGGCATCTTTTATTTGTACTGATCATTATCCGGTAAAGATAGCAGCGCATGGCCAAAGCAACCCTTGGTATAGTATTCGCATAATAATTTCCCGTTGAGAAATCCAGAAGATCGTTAGATGTACACCGCCCTCAAGCGACGGCCCTGGAAGCTAAACTACCCGTAGACTGGTCCCCTGTCCTTATCCGCAAGAATAAGGCCTCAGAATAAGGACAGGCACTGGTTTATAATTACGGTAATGTACATTCCTATATATAACTCTATGGTAATGTATGTACATCTATACAAAAGACAACCATGTGAATGGGATGCGAGGTCAAAGGTGCGTTTGTCAGGATTCCTCCAAACGCTCGAAGCCGGTCTCTGGCGTTAAACACGAGCTTCGAAGTGTGACGTCAGATGTTCGGGCTAACCTACCCGTCACACTTCGAGGCTCGTGAAAAACGCCAAAGACCTCGTCTTCCATTGCGGTCTTGCAGATAAAGACAGGGGACCAGTCTAGCAGTGACCATCATTTTGATTAATAGACCGGTGCCTGCCCTTATTTTTGCGGATAAGGACAGGGGACCAGTCTAACCTACGTAATTTGTGACAGATGAGATGAATCTGACGCAGCCAAGAATTCTCCCACAGTCTTCAATCATCTAGTCGCCAGGATAAAGGAATAATGGTATTTTTATTGAAAATAATTTATGAAAGTCCAAAATTAATCATGTTTATAAATTAAGCTTTTAACCATCAGCGAAATCAAAGACGTCACATAAAGTCGTAATTCTTGTAATACCGCATAAATTCTACTAACCTGACATCGACGATCCTGTAGAGTGAATAGTGTGTCATTCCCTGTATTTATTTTTTGACCGTGAGAGGGCGCTTTTAACGGCAAATTTCCTTGGGTCACATTGCTAGTTTTACCTTTCTTTTTCCATAATGTCGTTTTCGAGAAAACCGCTTGTTAACTTGTTCCGCATCACGTTGGTCCACACACGCCCCCACGCAGTCCAAAACGCGCAAAAGTCTCACAAATAAAATGCAAACCCATATTTTCTGAATTGTTTTCAAATATTGAGCCCCGGGTTTGTTGTTTTTCTGAAAAGGGCCCTATTTTTGCTGATAGGTTTACTCGTTCGGGGTTTTCATTTTGGTTGAACGTATGGCTCATCTATTCAACGGTTAACCTACTTAATATAGAAAAGAACGAAGAAGTTTCGTTGTTAAAAAAATATATATAATATATTTTATTATTTTCAATTCGCCCAAAGACAGGTTTTTGGTATTTTCGAAGCATTTAGCATTCGCTACATGCACGGATCCGCCATGTGCGTGTAGAGCCTCGACTACATGCTTCATTTGTATTGTATTTATATATCTGTCTGGATGAAACCCTCATGGCATTATCGTGACGTGCTTATCTTAATTTTAGTTATATGCTTCTAATCACTGCTGTCCCGAATTCGAGGCTCTACACGCAAATGGCTGACCGTGCAAAGGGGGCGAATTGGTTGATTTGTTGAACTTTTCGGTGCAGCTACGAAGACACGTCACAGCGCCCTCTGTTTATTCCTTTACCTCCGTATTTTTTGTCACCGGTTAACATGAACAACGCCCTCTTGTGCAAATAATACTGCACCGTCGTTGGTCATAGACTGGTTTAGGAAAAAACAGCAATAAATAGGCCGATATCAGACTCGAAACTACGACCGTTCCATTGTCATACCAAAGGAGCGTTCTACCATTTTATCTAACCTGTGATATCTATCTGGGGATTTATTTCTGGTCATTGTTTTCACATTGTTTTGAGAAATTAAATAATTAAAACTGGTGGCATAGCTGCAATGCAAACTGTAGTAATAATAAGGGTGTAATCACTTTTGGCAAGCAGTGCCTTCTCAGTTGTACCATTACACCTTTTAAAAAATTGCGATGTAAGACATGACCCATATCCAAATCCCAGCCGTAGACGTGTTCCATTTTCGGGTCAGTGTGACCAAGAGAATGAGTCAAATTATTCAAGAAATGGAACAAATTGGCGCAGATTTCTTACTAAAACTATGTAAAACCAGTCTCCGGGTCAGCCTCACCATTTACCCTGTGGGTGAAATCCTTAGAGGCATAGGGTCTTAAGACACCACTGCAATCAGTTTAGGAAAACAGGAAGGTTTCACCAGTTCGAAACTGCTAAGAAAATCGAACAAATGCTAGAGTGACGCACGCTCCCACAGCGTTTAAGTTTTCCCAGCCCTGGGCTCAATTTCACATGGAGATGAGAATATTCTTCAGCTGAATTTCAATATGCCACTATGGCGATTTGAAATGTAGCGTTATTTTTGTTTAGCCGTTGAGATTGATATGGATAGCCATTTGTTTTGACTAATCTGGGCTCTTCGGGAAATACGATCCACCTGGTGTCTTCTGGAAACCTCGTGGGGTCTATTGCAAAATGCATTTACTAAGCTGTCGACTTCTGCTCACTGAGCAGCCAACATAGCGTGTTATCTTTACCCAAATACGGCTTATTTAAAAGGAACATTACAGAATTGGTAAGAAAAAACTTGTAAAATATACTTTTTGATCACAGACTTACATAAAACTTACACGGTCTAATGATGATGATAGTAGAAAACATCCCTTGAAATATTTCTGTCTGAAATGCAATATTTGATGAGAAATGAATAAACTAATTTTCCGATTGGAGTTTATCGCTCAGTGAGCGTTTTATTCACCTGTTGAATCTATATGATTTCATGTAAATGTGTAATCGGTTTTTCACTATTTTCTCTTGACCCAGATGGCCGATCGATCTCAAACTTTTACAGGTTTGTCAGTTTATGTATATGGTTGATTACATAAAGTGCTTACACTGCCAGCAACTGCTTTGTTAGCAAAAAAAAACAATTATGTAATGTTCCTTTAAAACCCTGCGAGCAGCACCCCCCTTGAATGTCCTCATGCAGCAAAGGGGGAGCTCACAGAAGGCAGTTTCTTAATAAGCGTATATAACATTGTTTGGATGACACAATCCCTTTTCTAAGGGTCTATATAGATGAATGGAGGTCCCCCTGGACACACCTAGAAAGGATTGAAGCATTCAGGCAATTTATAGGTTGGTTCACATGATTTTTTTAACAGTAACTGCCACTTCTTATAAGTACAGTAGGGCCTACACGATTTCTTGTTGTACAGTAACTGCCATACAATATGAGCAGTACATCAAACAGTCGTCTGAAACATGGACATAAAACAGTGGTAGACAGCACCTGTGGGAACCGCTGTTTATTTACAACCTGTCACTGGACTAGGATGACTCATAGCATTGAGCTTTGCTAGCCTAGCTGCAAAAAAACTCAAGGTGATTAGATCTGCACACACTACAATGGGCTTATACTTTCTACACAAATGAATAAGGTTCGGCTGGAGTCCAGGCTATTCCAAAATTTGCCTGACCTGTACATAGCGCGCAATGTTAAAAGTGACTTTAGAATGTCAAACTAGAGGGTTTCATTGAGGGTTCCATGTAGTTTCAGCGGAATTGGCCCAAACATTTTTCAGTAATTAAAAAAAGGAAAAAAAGTGCCTTCCGGAGGCTCCCCGTTGTGGCTCGCAAGGTTAAAGGCAAAGTATACCTTTGGTTTTTGGAACCTCTCGATCGTTTTAATCCGATATAAATGTAGATATATACAATAAAACTAACCTGTGAAAGTTTCATTTCAAAAGGTGGTAGCGTTTTTGAGATAGGCCTATCGCCAAAAATCTGGAGCGGTTTCGTCCACGCATGAAGAATAATCCCTCATAGGAATACACAATCTGAGAAACGTTTCTGACAGAAACGTTTCTCAGATTCAAATTTTGGGGGATAAAAACTGACATCTATTTCTATATCCACATTCTTCTGAATTGAAATACTTCTCAAAATGCTTTATACTATGGAATGTTGCTGTCTAACCAAGTCGGTTTTTATTGCCATACATTTTTTAAGTGATTAACAATACTCCCTTTAAACTGTAAGGAAAAAAATAAAAGCATGCTAACTTGTCGTTGGTTCTCATCAGGGCACGGACGTTTTTAAATAAACTAAGGCAAATCTCTTTGGAAGAACATCCACACATTTTGCGGCGTAATAAAACCCTCAATTATGCTTCTGTTGTTTCTGATTTCTGGTATTACAGAGGGCAGAGTAAATCAAAGGGTGAACCTACATGATTATGGTCAAGCATGGGTCATTTTGTCCCATGACACCCAGCACATAAACAAAGACAAAATATCAATCCATGTGGTATTAGCGCATAGCAAACCTTCCCCGGTGAAATAAAGGGTGTACAAACTTTCCGAACCTAGTCCAATCATGTATTCATTTAACTGCAGTGAAGGAGTATCTAGCTGGAGGATACATGGGCCCATGTAGGAAGGTAATAGGTTTCATGAATAATGATTTTGCCACACAGTCGTGCCCCGCAGAAGCAGAGGAGTGACGCCACAGTACTGTCAAATCTTCTTCGCAGTGAAATTTATGCATTTTCATGATACGAACTTTTTTTGCTGCTATAGGCGGATTGCAATAGACCGATCCATTAAGCCCCACCCCTTTAGCATATTGACCAATCACAGCATTGGCTGCCTCACCACTGCACACGTGTGCAGCACATGTGCGTCTCTCCAATGCCACACTCGCGACATGAACGTGCGCGCTTTAAGTACGCGCGCACGCATGTTTACTTTTCTAATGGGATTTTAGCGTGTCGGTCTTTGTCGGACTTTCGGTGGCGTATAGCCAAGGTTGTGATTGGTCAACACGTAAGGGGCGGAGCTTAATGGATCGGTCTATACGCGTCATGGACCACCATTTTGATGAGTTGTGCACGCGTGAAGAGCTATCATTGGCTGAGAGCCGTGCGTAGCGCGTACACGCGTGCACTTTTCCATCGTTTTTAAATCTAAGATGGCGGTCAATGACGCGTATTGCATTCCATCTATAGCAAGCACTATAATTTGCTGACCGTTAGACTAGTTTGTGCAATTGAACCAATAATATGACGGCCACAGCGATGATCTAACCTACAGCCTTCGCTTTCAACGCAATTACAAAACTTGTTACGTTTTGGAAGGATTCCACTTGATTGAAACAAGGTCTTCACTTCATTACTCCTTATGCAAATGACGGCAATGGAGTAGGGCGCCCTCGGCTAGAGGTCAAACGAAGATTTCTCATTGGCCGATTCTGTGCACCGCGCGTACAAAAACTGTGATTTTTTTTCCATTTGTTAAGTCATCTGTTTGCCTCTAAGATGGCGGCGCGATGACGTCAATGCATAAGGTATTTTAGAATGACCAGTTGACGCTGCCCCCTACAATTGGTATTATTTGTGGCCCCATCAAGGCTTAGATTCCAGTTTCATGTGGGATTTTGTCCCCCCGGTGTGTATGTCCCCATAATTATTACCCGTCAGCTGCAGGAAGTTGGGCCAAAAGAGGGCGCTATCTGATTGATTTCTACAAAATTCATCGGACAGAATACCCTGCAACACCGGGTCCAGTTTTGGCGATTTTAAATTTATGCACCTTGAAATGGGATTCAAAAACAAAGGTGCTGACAAAATTCAAACTGTGGTTCGAAAAAAAGTCTCCCAGTTGAATTTATCTTTTCCAACCGTTGTTATCCCTTTTATGTGCAACACTGAAGAGACGTCACCCCTCCAGCCACAGTAAAGACAATTATTGGATTGAGGGCGCTAAGCTGATTCCATTTCATCCCCTAATTGGACTAAAGTTAGGCTTTCCAAGCGAACATTTCAATCCTAAGATTGAGATAACCCAACACGCACTCGTCCTCACATTGATAACCTCCTTAAGGCAAACATGATTATTCTACTTGTATTTGCACGCACATCACCGTACAATTTTTAACGCAATAACCGATGGATATCCTCAGACGTGAACGTGAATAAAGACTGACTGTTAACAACAACAAAAGCTCGAAGCACCGGCTGAGGGCAATTCTGAATTGACTAATAGATTTTGAGGGTTGTTGACTCTACAGCCAATTTGCGATGTTTGTGGTTTTGTGTGAATATTTCTTAGACGTCAACGTTTATATCGCCTTGAGCAATAATGAGATCTTCAGTAGTTATTCAACGTCACGTGACATTTCTTTCTTCGCACTTCAATTGGTGCTCGATATGGGGCAGAGGGTACCCCCTCCCCCTATTGTGTCTTAATTGTGTGCTTGAAATCTCAGAAATTCTTTTGAGGATTTTAGGGGGGGGGGGAGTTCTATACAAGAGGAAAATAGTGTGTTATAGTATGGGAATATTGGGGGGGGGGACACCCTCTGCCCCATATCAGGCAGGCTATATCGCACCTGGGTGAACTATTTCGAAACCCAGACATTTGAGTTTTAAACCTTACGAAGTGTTGTTTGTTCAACAATTAGGCTCAAGTAGACTCAATTCATTTAGTCTCAGTTGATTTAGAAGTGGGGATGTCGTATCAAAGAAATAAGCTAGTTAGTATAAACAAAAATAACAATTTAAATCGAAGTTGATACGCTATAATGCAAGACAATAAGCCAAATGTCGTGGAGACTGCAATCTAAAAACTCCCAGTCAGAATTGATCCATATTCCAGGTCACGTGAGGCCTGTACTATTTCTGGGTCAGTATGACCCGGCATTTGTCTCACAATGACCCAGAAATGGGTCAAAGTGACGCATGAATATCCGAGTTAAAAATCCCTTTCAAAAACCGATTTCCGGGTCCGCCTGACCAAAACTGGGTCAGGCCCCTTGGTACCCGGAATCAGTTCTGACCTGGGAGTTTATAGTGTATTTTGGTTAGGGTACCAGTGTCTGTATTTATAAACAGTGTTCTCATAGTGTGTCCACCATATCCCCCAAATAGTATTGTGTTATTTTGTTTTACAATAAGGAACCTCACTCACTTGTGTTTTGTTTTTGTAATGATCACTGCAAATTTAAGTCGAGGTTGTCCCCCCCCCCCCCCGCCGTAAACAGACACGATAGTTTTAATACTACGATGGTCAATGCATGACTGCAAAGCTCTTTTACGTAGAGCCAAACCAACGACGGCAACCTCGTGAGTAAGGTGCGGATCTCTTTATCATAAGGGTCCGGATACCTCCTCCTATATGATGGAGTTGGGGAGTTGGTTTCAATAAATACGTTGACAGACGTAACTGCGTGTCCAAAATGCTTAGTATGCTGGTGCTGTTTTGTATGGCGAATGCCTGGATCGACCCTACCAATAGAACGTTCATTATAATCTTATACATTGTTTGGTTTGACCTAGACACTGATGTGTGTTAGGCACTCTATATTCTGTCAGTATACTTTCCCAATTCCTTTTGGAAAAAAAAACAGGCATGTTACTTGGGTGGGTTTCGAACCCACGACCTCTGTCTTTCTAGAGCAGATGTCTTACCACTCGACCACTTAGACAGTTCGAACCCTATATTTTAGCAACGGCAACAATATATGTTTTAAAAATCCACGTTTGTTTCAACTTCCAGTTCGGACGGTTAACACGGCCAAATCAGGTCACCACACAAAATAACAGCTGCGGTTCTAGAAACTTTCATGGTTATTTGAAATAAAAACATGTCAGTCAGTGTAATTTGATGCAGGGTGACGTCTCCGCATGACTGCTTCTTCAAACATCAAAGCAAACACCGTTAGTTGGCCACAGCTTGGCTCCCATGTGACTACCCCCTTTCCTTCCGGTCCGCCGTAAGAGTGGCAAGCTAGCCGGCGGTCTCCACCCCGGTGTCTTTCCTCGATACCCTACGAGAACAAAGCTTGCCTACCTCGCCTTTATCTGCCATGTTTCATCTCCTACTAAACCACTTGGGTGAGCACGGAGCTCAGGGTGTCGCTGCCAGTGTGCCCCGCCAGCTGCATCTAGAGTGTCGCTATTTTGTCACCCGCCATCGGGAGGTCGACGTAGATGACTAATGGGATAATTTGACTAGTCATATTCTCTCCTAAAAGACTTATTGATCATAAGACGTCAACTTGCTGTGATATCTTAACGACGAGACATCTCAGTTTCAGTGAGTCGACTTTGGCGCAACAAACTGTCGCGGTGTGTCGACCTAGTCATTTTGGCAAGGTTATCAGGACAAAGAGACATCTTACTTTTAGTAGGTCGACTTTTCGAGATGAATTACTGCCGTACGTCGACTTCTTTGATTGAACTTCCCAAGAAGACTATTAGTAAGTCTTCTTGGAAAGTTAGATTGTCAGAACACGGATATATCTTATTTTAAGTAAGTCGACTTTGCGAGATAAACTATTGCGGTGTGTCGACTTCTTTGATTCAGTGAGTCTTCTTAGAGAGGTATATTAGAACAATGAGACATCTTAGTTTTAGTACGTCGACTTTGCGAGATAGAGCATTGCGGTATGTCGACTTGTTTGGTTTCAGTAATTGGTCTTGGCAAGGTACATTATCAGAATAAGGAGACATCTTAGTTTTAGTAAGTCGACTTGGCGAGATAAATTCTTACGGTTTGTCGACTTTGGTTGATACAATAAACTGTTTTGGCAAGGTATTTCAAAACAGGGAAACATCTTAGTTTTAGTGAGTCGACTTGGCAGAAATATATATGTATTTCAACATCCTTGGTTCGGTAAATCGTCTATTCAGGGTATATTATCAGGACAAGCCGGCATCTTAGTTTTAGTAAGTCGACTTGACACGATATATAATTTTGGCATGCCGACTTCCTTGGTTCAGTTAGTCGCCTTCATTGTCAACATTAATTCGTCAATATGGTTATAAATTTGTCAAATTACATAAGTTTGCCTAGTCCCGAGTCTTCAACTAATTAAGTTTATGCTAAATTTAATTTGCAGTGACTTGTCAATAATTGCCAGCGCGTTGATTAGAGTTTTTGTCGGCTATTTAAAGTTTTGACTACTTTTGCCTGGTTTAAAGACTTTTCACAAAATTGTTCATATACGGAGCTCCGACTTAAATGGATTGGTCTTTTTCCCGCCTCGGTTCTCCCGCTTAAAGATCAGAAAGTTGTCACTTCTCCATTCAAAGAAATACTGTAACAGCGAAATTCGGCAAGAGACTGGTACCCTGGTTGTTGTTGCTGATGCGTTTATACCACATAGGACTATATCTATAGACACACACACACCACCATTGTATCCATGGTCTGGCTGCAAATTTTTGTTCTGCAGCACATGCCGGCTATGGAGTAAACAGTTAAGGGATAGGGAAGAACAGCCTATCCCTTAACTGTTGACTGTATTGACGAAGTATGCTGCAGACAAAAAAATCGCGGTCTGGCTAGCTTTGGCTTTGTCTTCATGAACATCTTACCGCGAGGTAGCCCTCATGCAACCAGCGAGCGTGACGAACATTCACTTCTTTTACATGCACATGTGGCTCCTTCACCTTTCTTAAAAATAAGGTGAAAATTTGAAATCGTTTTGCTTATTTTTTGTAAGGGTAAACAAATCACAGAAATCTAGGCAGCTAGGCCAAATGACTGATAAAGGAGAGACCTCAATCCCAAACCTCCGGATATCCGGAGGATTCCACCGGTTACCGCTGGGTACTTATCTTTTCTATAATGAGCGAAACATCTACGGGTCATATGCATTCAGCCAGCCAGAATCAGCAGCTCCAGAACCCATACAAAAGGACTACTCAACTCTTAGTGGTTTATTACTTGATATTGCCGTTAATCCATCTCGTGATGCTGAACCTGAACAATGGGACCCCTCGCCTCTCAGTTAACCTCCACAACTTGCCGAACTCTTTTGTGTGAAGGTAATTGACCTTTTTAAGGTTTGGTGGACTTTCTTAATGAGGCTGTTGGGCATGACCTCTGGGGTATCCGTATGCACAGAGACGGCCAAGTCTATTCTTCAAAACCAAAGTGTGGAAAACCGGCGGTAACTGGCGGGACCCTCCGGATATCTTGAAGTTGGGGAATGAGGTCTCCCCTAATAACAATAATAGTTAAAGAGGTTGGGCCACGCTAGAGGTCACTCTTGAATAAAAGTTTTACATCCCTCTATCTACCAAGAAAACACTGTGACAGAGTTATAGAATGAATGGGTATTCGTTTACAACGCAGTTTCCAAGCCTCTTTTTACCCCCGCCTTCAGGCGAAATCAGAACAACAGCAGTCGGTGCCAGAAAGCTGTCTTCAAAAATTCAAAAGAATAGTGACGTCGCAGTACGTACCCCTCTGTCAAACGGCTGTTTGTTGTTACTCATTGAGCATTGCTCAGTACAGACCATCCGGGCATTCAGTACGTATAGTGACGTCATGTTTGTTTGCTGCCCTCATTTACTGTATTTTGATAAATAAATTTAGGCGGCGGGCTAGTGTACGGAGTAAAAACTCCCTGCAAATATCACTTCTTTTGTTAATGTAATGTTACAAAAGATGCAACAAATTACAGAAAGCAGAAACTAAAAAATAACGTCAACTTCTTTAAAGAAGTACTAATAGGTATATATTAGCATTAGCACAGTAGCAGAAACTGGTGGTACCATACTGATTGAGCGTGTACAAACAGATGGTTGGCATAGCATGGGCATCGCCTATACCTATCTCGCTTCTTTGTTATCTCATGCGCTAAGGCTTCGGATTTTTCTTAAAGACTAACACAACCGTCAGACTGGAATGCAGATGCCTACCATGTCCACAACACAAATTGACGTTTTCAGACAGATGCCCATTAGCAAATAAATGATATTGGCTCTTGAGACAGGATTAAAGTCTTAAAACAAGCTAATGTTGAATGTCTGTGTTTTTTTTTTGGTTTTTTTTTTTCGCTCTTCATTTGATGCATTAGCTTAATAAGCTTCGAAAATTTTAAATTATCGAAATTGGTCACATCCTTGAGACGGGATGAAAGTATATAATTTTTATAGAACATTTTGAAAATTGAACAAATTGTTTGTCTGTGTTTATTTTTTAATTTGTTTTAGTGTACAGGCAAGCTTGACCTATAATTCGGGATGTTGCTCTTTATTTTGTGCTTTAGCTTAATAAGCTTCATATTTTTTTTTTTAAATGACAGATATTGGCCTACGTCCTTGAGACGGGATAAAAGTATATCATGGTAACTTTGGCTGTATGTGCTTTTTGTTTTCATTAGTTTTAATATACAGGAAAAGTTCAGTCTGCAATTTAGGATGTGCCTCTGCATGTGATGTGTTCATTGATGGGATTGCTGCCAACAACCAAACTAACTACTGGCAGCTTTTACAGTCTACTTTGCAAGTTTGTATGTTTTAAATGTGGCCTATACCCTGACGTTTAATGGGACATTCTTCTTGGAAGAAGCATTATCTCTCCTGAGAGAATTAAAAAAGATAACAATTAACCCTGCACCGATGCATCTGTTTTGGGCCTACGGTGTTACGTCATCCTGTCACAAAGGTGTGGCAGGCCCATTTGATAGGTTAAGAGGTTAAGAGGGTCTGTTCTGCCTTATCTCAATGATTTATGTCTGCTAAACCAGTCTGCTGTCGGCACAAGATCACGAGACCCTTCATTCACAAAAAGCCATTGAACCTAGAGCGGTCAAACACAACATGCCTTACCACTAAGCTGTGGTAGTGATCTGTGGCGCACGTGCCGCAGAGATAGGAGTTTGTGCATGAGCTATGGGGAAACATTTTTTCCACCACCCCTCCTGACCAAATTGACGACCCCCGTTGATTGACACCCCTCCTAAAACGTGTGTATTGGTACACTGCAGGATATCACGGAGTATCAGGGGGTTGGGATCTACCATTTTGAAATTGTTATGTTTTTCTTGATATGTGCCAAAGCACTGTGGTTGGGTGCCTCGAATCATAATTGAGACAATAACTATGCTTTTGAGGGCTAAATTGAGCCCCCGATAAGGGGAAGGGTTCTGAGCTCCTCGCTGGTACCATAATGCTAGAATCGCTCGTTGCTTGTTGCTTGAGAATGTTCAAATCACACTAGACATCAACTGGAGGCTACCAGTTTCCCGGGTGCCCTGCGCCCCCAACACACCATGTGCTGATAAAGGCTTTGCACTTCACACTTGAAAACAATTATGACACCATTGACTTTCTCCAACAACCACCACCTCGTCTGCTCAGTGTAGATGATCCACTATTCTGAGTTGGTGAAAGTCATTTATGCAGATGTCAAAATTATATTATGCCGACTGATAACTCAACAATTTAAAAGGCAAATTAGTTTCATCACTTGGTTGTTGCTATGTAACCAAGAAGGGGCGCGGGAGGGGAATAAATGGTGCTGTCCTTTGGTTATTTCAAGAAGAAAAAGCAATTTTTTGAAAGTAACAAAAAAGAAGAAGTGGGAAACCTTTCAAAGATTTTGTTTATATATACTTTTTGAAACAACAACGTGAATTGGGATGGAGCTTATTAAATTTATGAGGAAATACTCGACATTTTTTTTTTTGCATTCCATATTGACTCAAAGTTTTATAATTAATGTTTTATTATTCCCCCTCCCCTCCCACAAAAAAATCCCTGTTCCACCTCTCTCCTTAGTGTTCGTTTGTTTTGTTTGTTTGCTTGTTTGTTTTGTTTTGATAGGGTTTTGGAGTTGTACCATAATTTGTTACTGAAATTTCTCTTTCAGTGAACGCAATACATTCTGCGTTCGAAGTAAAACATGACTGTGATTTATCTATTCGATTCACATTAAGGGGACAAAACAAACATTGTAGTAATAATTTGAATTATAATCTACATGTTTGGTAGCTTGAAGAGTAAATTCATTTTTCCTCGGATTGTGAGTGTAACGCAATATAACTGTTCGATCTTGTTACACTCATATCGAAATATTCGTCATGATGCAGTTAGCACGGAGACAGTAGCGGGGAGGGGAGGTGGGGGGGGGGGGGGGAAGACTTCTCGGTCCCGCTGCTCTAATCCCATCTTAAGATATGTCGTGTCCGTAGCAGGTATTAATTGGTTTAAGGCTTAAGACGGTCATCGGATGGACGGAGATTCGGATTAATTTTTTTGAACTCTCTCAATTTGTAGAATATAATAATAAATTATGTGAGCAGTGATAGAAAATTTAAATTTCAAACAAAAAAGAATGAATCAAGCGAATGTGTAGAAATACGTTTTGTTGTTGATTTATTTCAAATGATTCCCCCATTTATTTCATCAACATTGTCAATAATTATCGGTACAGCAAATAAACATGACTACTTAACCCGGGTGTTACAATTTGTGTCTTTAAAAATGTTACGTGCTTTTTGAAAAATTGTTTGGTGCCGTGCATTTGTTATTTATTTTTTTTAAACAAACTTAGACAAATTTCTCTGCTTATGGATATTACATTTACTTTTGATTGGGCGGGCATATTATGTTGTTATGCACTAAAACATACATAAACAGTGTGACGTGTGTGATTTAGTTCATATCTTTACATTTGTTCATTTAGATTTACCTTCAAGTAAAAAGATGGGTTTTTTTTCAATCACAACTTGTAAATTTTAAGGCTTTTCGACAGTCAGGTGTTTTTTATTTTACCTCCCAAAATCCAACATTTGGAGCCAAAAATATACAGCAAAAGTTCCCAAATATTGATGATGATGTTATCAGTATTTGTCAAGTCACATAAATTTGTGAAACCGTGGAGACTTGGAGATTCTGTGTGCACAACTTCTATGATCAAACTAAATGTATAAAAACAGAATAAACACTCTAAAAAATCACGGGTCAAAATTGAACAAGATTCCGGGTCACGTCGGCCCTGACGTAATTCGCGGTCAGTGTGAAGCTGTGTCCAAATGACTCAGAAAGTTGTCGAACTGACGCAGAATCCGAGTTAAAATGCCCCTTTTAAACCAGATTCCGTCTCAGCCTAAGCCGGAAATGTGTCAGGCTGTCCTTGAAATGTGTCAGGCTGACCTGGAAATTGTTTAGGCTGTCCTTGAATTTGTTTAGGCTGTCCCATAAATGTGTCAGGCTGACCTGGAAATGGGTCAGGCTGACCTGGAAATGGTTTAGGCTGTCCTGGAAATGTGTCAGGCTGACCTGGAAATGGGTCAGGCTGACCTGTAAATGTGTCAGGCTGACCTGGAAATGGGTCAGGCTGACCTGGAAATGGTCAGACGGGACTGGAAATTATTTAGGCTATCCTGGAAATGGGCCAGGCTGACCTGGAAATGCGTCAGGCTGACCTGAAAATGGGTCAGGCCCCCTGAGACACGGAATTCGTGTCAATGACATCTCAAAATGTTCCATAAAAAAGCCAACAGATACTGTTATCTCATCTTTGGCTTCACACAAATATCTTCATTGTGCATCCGCTATGTTTCGTGCTCCCTGACTGGGTTTGAAATAATAACTACTGAACTCACGATGAACTAACAGGGTTCAGACTACTTCGCCCATCCAGCTTTAGTAAATATATTGACTTTATTGATCAAACAATAAGCAACAATGAGGACGTGCTATTCCCACTCAACTACTTTACTGTATAAGACCTCCTGCATATGACGTCATGAGCAAAAACAGCGCCCTCTCTCGGTTTAATGAAAAACCCTTCATTGGCTGAAAGTTGTGCGTGGCGCGTTCACGCTTACGCGTTACCATTGTTTGACCTCAGCGTGACGGCGACATATGCAAGGGTGCCGTAAGCCGGAAGGGAATAATGAATAAGAAATTAAATCAAATATTATATTGCACTTTAGAGAAGGAAATAGATTACAACAGAAATAGGTACTGCGTTTGAACTACTAAACAACTAACTTTAGACAACTTGATTTTGTTCTAAAACAACAGCTATACTGTTCCTGGTTACCAGATACCATGTAAATTGTATTACTTTCCAGGCTTGCAATACAAATAATTAACTCATCCCTAACAACTGTGCTGTATGTATGGCAACACCTGTGTCTGTCAGAAAGCAGCCGCAAGTGGTAAAATTGACACTACAATTGGTGAATGGCGCCCTCTACAAGGCATTTAGCTGACCGTTAAAACTGTGCGTTTTTTTTTTTTCAGAACGGATAATGTTGGATATGAGATGTAATAAACCACTATTATCATCATAGAAAAATGCAATAGTTACTCGATTCAACTAGTGTATTCTATAAGGACAAAAGTACCATGGAATAACATGATTTATTACTGAGCACTTTTAGTTTTTTAGTAAATAAATGAACAAATTATGTGAACAAATTGTATTCAAAAAGTATTACCTCAAATAAAAACAAACAAGTAATAAATAAATAAATAAAATAGAAAAATACAATTTTATTATTAAACAGTTGTATATAGCATTATTCCTAAACGGCAAATCTGCGAAAAAGATGGTATTTACTTACATCGATATCCCGAGACTCTTTAAAAAGTGAGAGCATCGTGACCATGGGTCTTCTCGAAATCACGGCTACGGTTTCAAGTTTCGAGGTGACAGTCAAGCTGGAGCACTCGCCAGAGGATTGTGTTTCGAAAAGACCCAAAGGCCTTAATATTCCCCCGTGGGCCGGTTAAAGGATAGACTATTACAAGCATTAATTGTTGTTTAATACTATGTTATCCATTACAAATTCAATGCAAGAAATAGACACTTAGTTTTTTCGACTTTGAGAGAAATCTGCGTGGCAGCAGACATACAGGGTTAAAGTCATCCGGTGTTCTGAACCTTCGCACATTTCCGAGATCGATGAACTTTCCCGCAGTTTGCTGCCACCTAGCGTCCTCATTGTCTCCCTTTAAGAGTTAAGCTTTAGCGTTTTCATCCATACGAAAGGTTAGAAAGTGTTTTCAATGTGTGACTTTCCCTAGCATCAGCACTTCATGATCATCGTATTTGATCTCGCCGGGTACATGATACATCTATCAATGTAAGTTAACACTAATACAAGATTTCAGCCCCTGAACCTCTTGTATTAAATACCAAGATATAATTGTGAATACAGGAGGTCAAAGTTCACTGGATTTGGCAGACAATGTAACTGAAAACTTCATTCTGTAACCATGTTTAAAACTTAATCCAATTGGCAACTTCAAGTCAGCGAGGTAACAAAATGCAATGTGGCGCGTTGCAACGCAGTGAAGGCACACCGGTCCTTCGCGTGCTACCATTGACTTTGACTCAATCGGATATTTACTTGACAGACTACAGAGCAAAATTTCATATAGCTTTAAAATTTTAAGCACGAAAAAGTTGATAAGCACAGCATAATTTTGCTGATCATAATTAGGTCACCGGCCAATAAGATCATGCGTGTCGTACGGTCTGTGACCGGTCTCCTGCTTATTTGTTTCTTTAGCAGCAAATTGCTCAGCAGTATTTCCTGCTTAAAGCAGCTTTATAAAATTTTGCCCAGCGAGGTGAAAATTTGGGTTGCATAATTCGACCCACAGCGGGTGGCAATGCTCATAGGTTGAACCATCAGTTCTTGTTTTGTTGATTCGGTGTAACTCAAACAACAATTACAAATCAGAAGACAAGCTCAATCACCTTTGCCACATCTTGTGTGTTTATCTTTGGGGCTTAACATTTTAGACGAATAACTTAATAATGTTTTCGTTGTGAATGATAAATATATAACCAAAAAACCATTAGATTTAATCACAAACTAACAGGGAGTGATTTATGAAAATTAAGTTACCTAAAGCAACAAGCTCTACTTTAGGATGAACGTGTTCGATTGCCAGAGGTAAAGGTAGTTTGATGTCGTCATTGCTGGTCGTCAATATCGCCTGCCTCCTGAAAAGAGGTGAAAATAGATAAAGTAGTGATGAAACATTACTGCGAGTACGGAGTCCTGAAAGTGACATCCGAGTTGTCGAGATCCTTGATTTTCACTTGTTATTTCGATTTGATTTTTTTTTGTGACAGTAAAATAGTATTAAAACAATGTTTCTTGTGCTACCGAAAGTGTTAAAATTTTACACGCAGTGATGTTGGTTGCCCCCCAATTTTTTTTAAAATTTTTCCTGTGACAGGACCCAAAAGGCAAAGTATATCGTTTGAATTTGGAACCATGTGATTGTTGTAATCCTATATAAATGTTGAGTAGGCTATACACAGTTGGTATCGATTTTGAGATATCACTACTACTATGGAGCGGTTATGTCCACGCAGGAAGAATAAACCCTAATTTGAATACACAATCTGAGAAACGTTTCATGCGTTAAACGCTTCTCAGATTGAATTCGTTTTTTTTTTAAATACCATTCTCTAAAACCGTATTCCTTAGAAGGGAATCTTTTCTCAAAATGCTAACAGCTGCAGCGCTTCTTACCATGTAAATAAGTATAGTCTAACATTTTTTTGGAGTGATTACCAAATGTATACCGTTCCTTTAAGAGAAAAATTGAACGGTCAGTATCGGTAGCTTGGAGAAGTGAGATTGCTCCGTGCTGATGGGTGCGGCTAAAGCGTTAAGGCACGTTGGGCATAGCAAGTGTAAGTACATGGACACTTAGTAAGTTGCACCTGGGAATCGTATGGCAGCCGCAAATTGAAGGAGGAAGACGTTGAAACTTTGGAAGAAATCAAAGCCTGCAATGATGTCAGTGCATGAATATTAACTGTTACGGGAATACGAATATTGTATCTAATGCGTTGAAATGCCGGGAGCCAGCCAATGTAGTGATTGAAGAGGCAGGTGGCTCGTTCCTGACATTTGACCTGCCGAACCAGACGAGCTGCTGAATACTAAATTCATTGGAAATTTTGAGAATTTGGCGGCAGCCCAAATAACAAGCTGTCACAATAGTCGAGATAGGATGTAACGAACGCTTGTATGAGACGTTTTGGGATGGTCGAATCCATTAAGTGCGCTAAATGGTAATTAATAAGTTTGTCGACTACACGAAATCAATGCAGAGAGATGCAGCTTGACATATTTTGCGAACGTATCAGGTGGTAAAATTGAAAACCAAGATGACATTATTTTGTTGATCCCAACAGTGTGATTTTTTTGGGGGGGGTAACTCCGATCCTTTCAGAAAATGAATGTTAAACAAAGGAAGATGGAAGGATCAGTCTTTTTATTCAATGATGATGTCACAGTGAGGCCTGAAATACTGATATAGTCAGGTTAGCCTAATAAGGAATTGCGCATGAAATATATAACGCTTGCATGGGAAACAAGACCTCAGTTGACTAACTCACTACTATACGGCAAAATGGAACAGTCCCTTTTCTGAACGTACTCCATCTCGTTTAATCCCGTTTAATCTCGTTTAAGAGTATTTGACCACGTCGGTATACAAACCTCCCAAACGAGATTAAGACGGGAAAAGCTACGGAGTCAGGGTAAATAACCAGGAGTCGATGACTTCAAGAACGAGCGATTGTCAATCAAGACCTAAGCAATCTTTCAACTGGAAACGAACCGGACTGAGAGGACCATCAGAGACTCCACGGTCTACCGCAAGGGACAGGGGGGGGGGGAGCAGTGTTGCACAGCCACAATCATGGGTACACATTTTTTTCGTGTCCATGTTATGAACCAACACTTGAAACCAGTGATGTGACAGCTATTTCAATGTTGTTTGTAAATTAATTAACCAGCGCTGTGTGAATGAAGAGTAGAAAGTACTTGAGTATGTCAAATACAACATCTGCAAAGAGTTACCCAATATGTTTGTGTTGTTCATTTGGTGTCTTTGTATTCAACAAGTGTACCCATGATTGTGGCTGTGCACTACGATATTATTCATTAACCAACACCACAAGTCTTGTTAAGTTACTAGCTGTTTGTCTTTCGTATAGTTCAAACATAACCTGTTTCAGACCGGGTCTTGAATAGTGTGCTCAGAATATACCGAAAATGACCAAATGCATTTTCGAAACCACGAATTCGTTTCAGGCTCGAGCGTATCCTCTTTCATTTTTATTCCGAGCCTATAAAACGAACGGCCGAAAAACGGGTTCAAAAGGTTTCACGGATGAAAAACCACCTCCTGAAACCACCTCTTCGAAGATACAACAAGGAATAAAGATACAATTGTGATTTCGAAAAGACGAACGAAGGTACACAATTTTAATTTAGAAAATGCTCAAGATAGGTATAAGCACTTTAGAGAAGTTAAATCAAGAAAATACTTGCAGGGGAACATTCGTTATAATCATAGCGTGCCAGTGTGTACAATAAATATACCTTTTTCCATGAAATATGCTAACTACATTCACGCATGCGTACATGAGCTACTGTTGGCAAACGCCATTGAGTTGTGCACTAGTTATTTAAACAAAATTAGCCCCATACAAAAAGGCGCGATGTTTCCTCAATTTTTGCCCTAATTTAGTGTTAGTGCGCATGTGCATTGATTAATTTACATAATGCATGGGAATGGTCCATAAGACACTCAACCTCACCCCAAAATAACGGTGTCCCTTTTATGTCTTTGTGCATCTAAGGTATCTCCTTTCGTTATCCGGTCCAAATCTGTAGTCACATGTGCATTCTCTTTGTTTGTACATGCATTCTGAATAGAAAACAGAAAATAAATAGGCATTTGTGAACACTTTACAATGATTACTCTTGGATTGACAACAGGAGAATATTGATAACCCTTAGTGTGTGGTGGCATAGCGGATAAGGGGCACCGGACTCAAGCTCTGGTGTTTTCTGTTCAGCAGAGTGTGGGTTCGAGTCCCGGTCGTGACACTTGTGTCCTTAAGCAAAACACTTAACCATGATTGATGCGTCCTTCGGATGGGACGTAAAGCCGTAGGTCTCGTGTGTTGTTTAAAGCACGTAAAAGAACCCAGTGCACTTATCGAAAAGAGAAGGGGTTTGCCCCGGAGTTCCTGGTTTGATTGGCTGCATACTGCGCCACATCACCTTGTAAACCATTACATTGTGCGATGTAGGTCTAATGGGTCTAGGATAGGTATAATACTTCAAAACGTAGCTCCACAATACCTTGCAAGGAAAATACTGAATGTTGAAGCGCCTTGAGTGTCACTGAGTGACAGATATGAGCGCTATTTTATAAGAAGCAGTTTTTATATTATTACCGGCACCTACGCATTTCTGAGGCCATCTCAACCATCTCGGAGTGAAAAGCATGCACGACGTATAGCCTAGGTAAGGAAATACTAAACTTAAATATAAACAAATGATACGAGTATCATTCCTGAAATAAGAGTCCTGACTCTGAAGACTTGAATCAGAAATGGAACACTTTGCAACGACACAAAAACATAACATCCTCGTTCGTAAGACAACAAAATCAACAACTGCAGCAACATGTGAGCAGGCAACGGCCACCCTCCTCTCTAATCTTTGATTAATCATGAATTTCACTTGAACTTTACAACTTTTGCAAAATGCGTATTTGTCAGCATCAATTCTGAAAGGTGTTGAATAACCCTTCTTTATTATAATATTCGGAATGACCGCCATGAACCGACTTGTGGCTCTTAAGATCCACTCTGAGTGACCTTATACTTGTTGTTGTTGTTGTTGCTGTTGTTGTTGTTTTAGAAACCATATTATCCGTCATGATTTGTGAGAGAGAGAAAGACAAACAATAATAAATACAATTTTTTCGGCAAAAATCAGCCATACATGTAACTTTAACATAAAACAGTCTTGATAACAAAATAGTGCATTGCGATCTTATCGTCCAGCCGTATATTCTCTTTAAAAACAACGACAGCTAATTGTGGATGCACCTTTAGTCTTGTGACGTCAATGATGCGTACATGTAGCACATGAATCATTTAAAATATCTATAAAGAGGTATTTCTCACTTGCATTCCTTGCTTTTTATAGATCATCATCTGGGTTAATACGCTGACTGATGTAGCATGTGTTTTTTTCTTCTTCATGTGCCTCTACAACTTCAGACGGTAAGACGCTTTTCTCACTTTTTTAGGCTAACCGTGATTCCCCGTGCTTTGTCACGAAATGCCCAGCCCCTAGTGGATGCATATGGTATTTACACAAATACACTTCCGCGAGAAGATTCAATTAGACAGGGTATCAGGGGAATCAGTTTTAATTGGAACGAGATAGTGGTAGTGGCGGGCATTACAGGGACCTACTTTCGGCTAGGGTTTTTTGGAGTGAAGGCTCCACAACAGCGGAGATTTTGATTTAGGTCTGGGTGAATGGTTCTTAATTTCGGTGACAGTTACTGACAATCAAGTTGTCAGATTCTCATTTCCCCGGTGTTTGTTTTTGTTGGGGTTATGAAAGAGCGTGTCTCACGAACAGTTATGTTTTTTAACTTTTTTTAAATTATGGATTTACATACTTCGTTTTGAGTGTGTGTTTTTTCTTTATAGTGGTGCTTGGGTCGTACAAGGGTTCTCCACAAGAATGTTTGTAAGCTTGTTTCTATTAATATTGGGGGTTATTTACAAAAGGGACTCGGGTGGTTTGACAACCATGGAACGTTCTTGATTTGATTTCGTCTATTTATTTGGAAAAGGACGTCTACAAAAAGTTCGAACAATGGTCTATCAAAGTGACGCCCTCAATTGGGGTCGATCAGCAAGTGCTGGGTTTTTACAGTGGAACAAAGGCATGTAAGGTTTTCTTTGTTTAACTTGGGCCCCACTGGGAAGGTCTTTACTCAAAAGGGAACAGAACAATAATTGGACCCCACAAATCCGATCCGTCATGAGGTGTGTGATCGTGTCTACATGCACATGTAGGACTTTAGCCACATGGAGCTGGTTTATGCGACAGACCAAGCACGTCCGCAGTTTGCTTCTGTGCACAAAATCGATTGGGACGTTGCTGAAAAAAGTGTAAGTCCAAACAGTGAGGACACCGAGAAGTCCTTGGTTAACCGGGTCGGAAAGTGGGCATGAAAACTAAAGAGGCCCAAACAATGTATGACTTGAAACAGTGTGCGGACTCACCCAGGTCAACACAGTGGGTAGGCATACACCAGCCGTGGGTACTTTTACACAATGGTCCCCACGGCGGTTTTCTTTGTTCAACCTGGTCCCCACAGGGAAATTCTTCAGAAAAGGGAATTACACAACAATAATAGGAAGTTCCCACACCATTGTGTGCACGAGTTGAAAAGCATTTTTTTTTAAGTGCACAGAACAAAGGAATGTCCACAGAGTGTGTGTAAAACAGAGCTGGATGTGGGTTTGTGTAAGAATGCAGCATTCAATCCGATTTTAAAAGAGCCAAATCGTTAGTTTGTAGTTCTTTGCATTGTTTTTCTTTATAAAGTACTCGTATACTCAGAGATCCAAGTACTTGGTTCTTGTCTATTGGACTCCGTACTCGAATATCAACAATGCTCGGTACTTGGACGCTTATACTCGTAAATGGTAGCCCTGGTACTCGTACTCGAGTACAACTCAGCAGCCCTCTAGTACTCGGCAGAGTTTGGTACTCGACTGAAAAGTACCAGACTACAAAGCTGGAGACGATCCCTGTACTCACTTCGTGTTGAGCCTCCCCTGCCTTTTCTGCAGGAGGTAATTCATTAAAGAGCCGTCGTCTCTTTTCTGCATCTCTTCGTTGTAAAGCTGATACAAGAGCTCCGTCTCGTCATCGTTGAATTCCGATCCTAGTACCGCTACGAATAGCGTGGTGACGGAGAGCAGAACCATTAGTGTGTAGCTTGCCATTGTGTCGATTTGCGCCTGTCAAGAATAACAACAAATAGAAACGAAAAGTAAAAAATAGCGAATATATACAATGTTACTTAGATGTTGTATTGCTTAAAGGAACATTACAGAATTGGTTTTTGCTAACAAAACAGTTGCTGGCAGTGTAAGCATTTTTTGTAATCCACCATATACATAAACTGACAAACCTGTAGAAGTTTGAGATCGATCGGCCATCTGGGTCACGAAAAAATAGTTCCTTTAACCAACAAGTAACTTGTTCTCATATTCATGTGTCAACAACTGTCTCCTCAATATCTGTCTGGTGACATTGTTTTATTTATACGAACTGATTTTTTTTGATGATGCGTTTAGATCTCTAGCCCATTGGTGCCAAGTTATGTTTCCCTTTCATGTGGACGTATTTCTTATGAATTTTGCAACTTCATTTTAAAATTACCAACTATAGGTAAACGATCTTTTATGGCAGTTTTAACCACTTTGAGAACGCCTTTCATGTGTAATGTTATTTCCGTTTGTAAATATTTTTCATTGAAAACAGATGGAATTTGATAAGCGGACAAAACTCTCAATTTTATCAAAAAATTGAAGTTCACATGAGTTCACTTTGGTAGTATTTGCTGTTAACATACCAGCCATTCATTCCCATGAGATTGCTTGTTACTGGCCCCAACAATCTACTGCCAAGAGTAAGCAATGCGGCTATGGGAACAGACCAGATTCAAGCTGTCCAGTTTGAAATGTGTTAACCACGAACGACTTGGATTTAATTGTGTCCGATGCGTTATCCGATTTAGTAAATCCACATGCAGGAACCACAACCACCTTTGGCCATCACGATCGATTCAATCTCACAGTCACGCAATGACTATAGGCTTATCACAACATTACCCACTGGCCCAGATACCACAGCGAATGGGACCCGTTTAAGAATATCGATGTCTAAACGGGAAGTGTTTGACACGGACCCATACGTCAGAAGACTGAGGCTATAATATAGATACTTCTTGAAAGAAAATTGAGACTCAATCACGATGCCCATTCACGGATTGCCAATTGGTTACACTCTCTAAATTCCTGGGTCAGAATTCGGGGCTTGATCCATTTCTTTGCCAGGCTGACCCGGAAATTGGTTTGCTAAAAACATGTGATTAAATATCAGATTTTGCGTCAATAGGACCATTTTATAGATATTTTTACACAGATACCAGGCCATACTCACGGCACCGGGAATTCACGTCAATTCCGACGAGGGAGTTTTTAGAGTGTAATATTTGTTCCCATGCAAGCTTTTCGTTTTAGGTTTTTAAACTGCAAATTCACATTTTTCTTTCAATAGTTTACAGCCCTGTAAACTTGCACATGGAAACTGTTGATGTAAACAAATCTAAAGCAAGTGCAGCCAAAGGAAACAATTCACAACCAGTTGCAATGCTTGGAGACATACGCCAATAGACTATGCAAGTTTTGCGCGAATAGATGGATTGCACATGACGTCATTGACCACCATCTTTGATGAAATGCAATGGAAACGCGCGAAACTTGCACAGTCTATTGTCGTGTATTGGAGACATACGACAATAGACTATGCAAGTTTCGCGGGTATAGATGGATTGCACGTGACGTCATTGACTACCATCTTTGATGAACTACAATGGAAATGTGCACGCGTGTACACCCTTTTTACCATTACTTACTTTAAATCGTGTAAGCTATGTGTGAATCTGTGAACATTTGTGTTGTTTGATCTTACCAATAGTGTACAGGGCCTTTAACGCATGATTGAAACAAACTCGCGCACTTCAACGGGTCCGAAATTTCGAATACGCACAGTCTATACATTTGCATAGCAATAATTTGCTAAACAAATTAGGAGAACCAACTTGGTATTTGGGAAGGTTACCCGGTTTTCCCAAACAAAAACACTTTTCATGATTAGTACTCCTTAGAAATTTACCCTGATTGACACAACTACGCTGCCGAAAATGTACAGCTAAACAGGTATACTTATACCAGGGGAAAAATCATAATATTAACGATACTTTTCCTCGCTGTCACTTCCCTTGATTACTAAATCTTTGCGACATCTATTAATTCTGGGTGTGAAGCCAATGACTCCCAGAAAAACAAACTTACTCGCTGTACATAGCCAAGAATCCCATGGAGAGAGTACAAGGAAGGAAGTGTCAGTTTTAGAGAGAAAAACCCCAGAGAAATGCTCCAGCGAAAATCCATGCTATCAGGTATTAGGAATGGAAACCCAATCAACATAGTACCCCTGGTGGGATTTGAACCGGGGGTCCTAGAGGTGGAAGGCGAGAAAAGATACCGCAACACCAACCCGACCGTCCCTGAAGAACGACCAACCGCCCTCACCCATTGCAAAACCAGGAAAATTGCTTTCAGTTGGCATAAATATTTATGTTTTGGTATTAGTTTTCGGTTACCATCTGCCCAAAGAGTCATCCGCAAACTTGTACTTTTTTCCGACCCCGCACAGAACAGTGTAGGCTATTTCATTTTGTCAGTATGCATGAATGACCATCTCTATCTACAGTATTACGAAGCCTTTTGCAATCAAATAAGAATGATTATAAACTCGTCGTCGCTGTTTATAAAAGAGCTCGGCATATTTCATTAGTCCATCTCGCTCCCCGCTGTGACTGTGCGTGGGATGCTCTATCCAGCTACGACTTTCTTTGAGCGCCTAATACACCGCATCTGAACTATTCCCAGGGTTGCTCAAATGAGCTCTGACGAGAGAAAATAACAATTTTCAAAAGTCGAGTTCCAATACTGAAAACAAACGATAAAACGAACAGCTCCATAGGGAAATTGTAATGTAATAGTGGACGGTGGTGAGTTTACCTCACATCGGTTATAAAACACTTTGCCCCCCCCCCCTCCCCCGTATCAGAATGTGGCTGTAAGCAAACTAGTTGGCTTACTAATTTAGGTGATAAGATGCAGGGTAATATGCACCAGGCAAAGAGTTCAAAAGAGATATGCAGTACGTGAAATAAAGCTGTTGGAGCGGCTCTGTTCTACATCTCGGGCAAGCCTGTATTGGCGCATCACTAAATGAGAGCCAACGACAAGTTAGCAGATAAACACTGTGCCAAAGGATGTTGTTTTGTACAGAAAACATCTGATCACAAGCTTTAAAGGCACTGGACACCAGTGGTAATTACTCAAAATATTTTTTAGCACACAAACTTACTTGGTAACGAGCAATGGAGAGCTGTTGATATAATATAAAACATTGTGAGAAACGGCTCCCTCTGAAAAAACTACCTTAAACGTAGTTTTTTGAGAAAGAAGTAATTTCTCAGTAAAATATTTGAATTGATTTTGAGACCTCACGCGTGAGGCCTCGAAATCAAGCATCTGAAAGCACACAACTTCGTGTGACAAGGGTGTTTTTTCTTCCATTATTATCTCGCAACTTCGACGACTAATTGAATTCAAATTTTCACAGGTTTGTTATTTTGTGCATAATATGTTGAGATACACCAAGTGAGAAGACTGGTCTTTGACAATTACCAAAGGTGTCCAGTGTCTTTAAG
The DNA here is from genome assembly GCA_032158295.1 of Pycnopodia helianthoides. Classification (NCBI taxonomy): domain Eukaryota; kingdom Metazoa; phylum Echinodermata; class Asteroidea; order Forcipulatida; family Asteriidae; genus Pycnopodia; species Pycnopodia helianthoides. Next base: position 9,103,131 of record CM063262.1, read on the forward strand.
AATTTGTTTCTTCTTCTTATTATTATTATTCTTCTGATTTGTTTATGTATTTCTTGGTAATGAAACCAAGAATGCCTCATAAGTGAACTTAATCACTGCAGATTGCAAGCCTGAGGAAACCTGTAAACAAGGGTGCTTGCCAGAAACACCGGGCTCAACGTCTATCTTCCAACATAAGTGTTCCGGGTTCTTTTACGTGCACTACTAATCCTAGTACACGGAACCTACGGATTGATGTCCCATCCAAAGGACAGAGTAATAATGGTAAAGTATCTTGTTCAAGGATATGTCATGACCGGGACTCAAAAACACACTCTGCTGATCAGAAACACACGAGCTTGAGTCCGGTGTCCGGTAAAGCGTTCTTAAAAGTATAGTGGAATCATGTAGTGGTCGTAAAGTAAAACCCAATAGTCTCTTAATCTGAATGTTTACTTTTTATCAACTCGGCAGCGGGCACAAACTGTCTTGAGAACGATTTCCAGTCATAATGCCGATGGTGCCATTTGATGGTTATTTCAATTTACCCAATCGAATTAAACCAGGGGTCGATTTCACAGAACTCTTCCTAACTTAGGACTAGTCCTAGGCAATGCTAAGGCAGTAAGAGATAGGACTAGTCTTAAGTTGGGACCAGTAAGTCCTTTCTCTTAGCATTGCCTAGGACTAGGTAGGAAGAGTTTTGTGAAATCGACCTCTGATATATGAACACGAATACAACATAAAGCATAAGTCTGTACTAGGAACTTTCTAAAAATCGCGCCCTTGTTTTTGATTGACTGCTCGACGTGCTTAGTGAATGTATTAGACTGAAATTGGTCCACCCTTCTGAACGTGTATATAATGGTAAGACGTCACCTTCATGATTTACAATTGTAATAACAGTTTATAAGGAAGATGCAAGCTGAAAGATGAGACAATCTGAGACAATCGAGAACTTAACCATCGCAGGGCGCATCGACGGAAAGAAAAGCACGAGGGAGGCAACGGCTAACAAAACATACAAAAAGTTTAGGTCACTGGATGGCAGACAGGGTACAAGAAAAATGACAAATCACACCTGAAGGAGCAGGGGTTACTGAAAACAGCAAGATACATAAATCTGTAAAGAGCTAAACCTCAAGAAGAAGAAGGTAATCACTGGGAAAGCGAAAGTATGATATTTCCTGATGCAGTTTAAATGAATTCCTTTGCTAGTCAAGTAGAACTAGAAATTCAATAAAACCGCCTGCAATCGCTGGCAGAGTGTGACTGATGAAATGCTAATGTTCCTACAGTGATTGACTTCTAATTGAACCTCGTGCTTATTAGTTCATGCCTGTTGTCTTAATGCAAAACGCATCATTGTTTCTGCAATGTATTATTATTATTATTTTTTTATTATACTTTTTGAAAAGTCTAAGAATTACAACCCTCTGGTTTTCAAAACTGACAACACAACCAAAACCTGTAAACATCTCGTCATTCGGTGTAAGTTTTGCTACTGACTTTGTGCACTACGATCGCCCTTTAATTTAATTAATTAAATTATTTCATTAAGTGTTTTTGATTGCAGCAGTGAAGTAAAGCGAACTATGATTTGGGAGTTAATTTTGATGTATTCAAAGTTTACTTCCTTGACTTGAAAAGTATATCTGTCAGACATAACAGATGGTTATTATTTTCTTCCCCTGCAGGATTTGTTCAGGTGAATTCAGTGAGCTTTCAGATGTTTTCTGCCAATTAATTATAACCAATACCTTGTTTCGTCTTTAAGCCTTCTTAATGAGTTAAAAATTAATCAGTGAATACATTTAGCTCTAATTGCTTTTTAAAGGGAAAGAGTACCTTTGTAATTATTCCAATAAATAATGACAACAACAAAAACCTACTTGGTAAGAAGCAACGCATCTGTGTATAATTTATAACATTTTAAGAAACAACCACCCCTTTCTAAGAAATGAGTTTAAAGGCACTGGACACGTTTGGTTATTGTCAAAAACCAGCATTCTCACTTGGCGTATCCCATCATATGCATAAAAAAACAAATCTGTGAAAATTTGACTCAATTGGTCATCGCAGTTGCAATAAAATAATGAAAGAAAAAACACCCTCGTTGCACAAATTTGTGTGCTTTCAGGTGCTTAATAAAAGGCTTCAGCTGAAGTCTTTTATTATTTGAGTGAAAATTACCTCTTTCTCAAAAACTACGTTACTTCAGAGGGAGCCGTTTCTCACAATGTTTTATACTATCAACAGCTCTCCATTGCTTGTTACTAGGTAAGTTTTTATGCTAAAATGTTTTTTGAATAATACAAATAGTGTCCAGTGCCTTTAAGAGAGAGGGATTCAAAAACATTTCAATCTGAGAAACGTTTCTGCAGGAAACGTTTCTCAGATTGTCTAATCAAATTACGGATTATATTCCCGGCGTGGACAATAACCGCTTCATATTTCCAGCGATATCTCAAAAACGCTACTACCTTTTGAAATGAAATTTTCACAGGTTAGTTTTATTGAATTAGCTACATTTATATAGGATTAAAACAATCGAACGGACCCAAAACCAAAGGTATATTCTGCATTTAAATATTGAAATGTACATGCTTGGCTTGTGTGTTACTGTGAAACCTCTGAGTAAAACACATTGGCCTAAATGCGTTAAGCTGAAAATCGTAAAATGGTGCTAAGCAGAGAAGCAGTGCACCAGTCACAAACATGACAAGTTTCACATTAGTTTGATGATAACCTGTTACCGTGGTGCTTACAAATTTATTTTGTTTAAACAGATCCCACGAGCCTCATTTGCTAAAACAGCCTGCCACACAGATTCGCTGAAAACTTAAACAAGTCGCTCATGGCAATTTTGCAACCAACCACCCAAAATCATATCGACATCCCAAAACAACAACTCCGTAGACTTGAAACCGATTTTGATTATTTTTGATTATTATTTTTTTTTTGAAATTTTTTATTACATTCCACGCCAGGCCGTGTACAAATTAGACTGGCTTAGAAATATAGGTGTTAGCAATATCTCGAACCAATCTGTAAGGCCAAATTACTCATCCTGTGAACTGATTTGTTTTTAATAACAGCATGACATGAGTTTGCGCAGCGTGTTAGATTTTGGGTTTGAATTATTCACTTCACTCACCAGCCAAAATAGAGGAAACTTGGATATTTCCAAATTTAGGTTAACTGCTTTCTGGTGAAATTGCTCATTTCGATTTCAAGGCTTATTGAGTATCACCTCGAATAAAGACCGAGGCCATATTTTTCATATAGAGAGATTTCGCAGCTGGTGCTCCGCAAGACTTCAACGTGCCGCTATTATACGTTCTTCCTTTGCAACATTTATTTCAAAATTAGCACGTGCGTAAAATGTTCAAAATTTGCAACGGCTGTCCGTGTGCGCTATTATTGGATGATTGGACGCATATACGCAGGCTCGTTGCTGAATGTCTGACACGGCACGCATATATGTCCTTATGTTTGAGGGTTGGGGGTGTCGTGCGTAGAAATGACGACTGGAATTGTGTCACTGCGAGAGAAAAGCAAAATAATAATACTAAAACCCGAACAGGTTAAAAACTAGACACAGTATGTCCTACCAAAATGTTACAATGGTGGTGGACAAAGTTTCAATTTTGAGTATATATTTATAGTCAAAATGTATAGTTGTTGCGGCAGAAGCTAACGTGGAAAAAAAATTGCAACAACTCGCAGCCAGAGTAGGTATATTTTTCTAGGAGTCGGTATAACGTAATGTTTTTGCAATCACAGCTTTCCGATCTTACTAACGGTCCAAGTCCTGCTGTTAAAATGACTACACAAAGTCGACAGATACAAAATACAAGAAATCACAGGAAGTTAACAGACGGGTGATTTTCATTATTTCCAGTAATTCACTAACCAGGTTGCCTCTTAATGGATAACTGATTCAGCGAAAGGACAGAGTTGACTTCGTGTGTTATCTTCAGTTCCTGCTTCCAGTGCAGGTGATCCAACGCAGCGGAATCAGCCGGCGTTGACTTTGTTCACCAGTGACAATATTGTCTCCAAATATTTGTCACATTTCTGTTCTGTCCCCCCTTCCCCTACGATATCGGAGCGAGCAAGTTTATATCCACATCAATCGTTTGTGATTTAAAAAACGAAAAAGATCGAAAAACATAAAAATGTTCACAGATTCAGGCAATGTTAAGAGATAGGACTTATTGGTCCTAACTTAGGCTTATTTCCATCTCTTAAAGGAACATTACAGAATTGGTAAGAACAAAACATGTAAAATATACTTTTGATCACAGATTTACATAAAACTTAAACGGTCTAATTATGATGATAGTAGAAAACATCCCTTGAAATATTTTTGTCTGAAATGCCATATTTTATGAGAAATGAATAAACTAATTTTCCGATTGGAGTTTATCGCTCAGTGAGCGTTTTATTCATTTTGTTGAATCTATATAATTTCATGCAAATCGGTTTTTCACTATTTTCTCGTGACCCAGATGGCCGATCGATCTCAAACTTCTACAGGTTTGTCAGTTTATGTATATGGTGGATTACATAAAGTGCTTACACTGCCAGCAACTGTTTTGTTAGCAAAAAACAATTCTGTAATGTTCCTTTAACATTGCCTAGGACTAGTCCTAAGTTAGGAAGAGTTTTGTGAAATCGACCCCAGGTACCTGGTTAAGAAGGTGGGGGTTTGACCAATCATCGTCATTTTAAAACACTGTTTCGAATCATACTGATCCCAAAATGGGTCACACCCCTGCCTCGTTATGGCTGTGTACACTGTCTTGCTTTGAATAAAAACATTAGTTCACTCCACAAGTGGGATTTAATTTTTACAAAGAGAGATGTCATGACAGGTGTACAGTGGTTATGGTGAAGGGTTCCCAACACCCTCGGGTTGTAGCCCCCCCCCACCACCACCACCACCACCTGCCCTTTTTGCAATAAACTTTGTGACTGATTTTTTTTCAGAATAAAAAAATAACACTATATATTAGCTCTTATGTAGTAATATCAATGTTTTTAAGACACATTTTTTATTTACATGCCGACGTTGTACTTGTTTTTACCTCCACGTAAGATTATCTCATAAATGCCATAAAGAGATCGCTGACAAGGGGCTTGTTGAAAAACAATGCAAATGGAAACAACAGCTTTAAATGACCAGAAAGTAACCCCTGTAAAAAAATGATACACCACACTTTGACCCCCAAAACTAAACCCTAATTTCGTCGCTGTGTGTAAATCACCAGGGATTGCTAATAAAACGAATGTAAAAAGAGACATTAAAAAATACTTAGTGTTCTGTCATAAACTAATTGCGTCATTTCTTCCTTTATTGTAAAATGGCTAAAAAAAGGAGAATACCTTAACAATCTTTTTATATGGAGCGCCACATTCAACAAAAGTAACAAATTACACTATTGAGACTTCCAGTCGCCATGGGTTTATGGAATTCACATCAAGTTGGCGATCGTAAAAACAAGATTAGATTAACCACAAAAAAGCGGATCTTCAGAGTAATAAAAGCATATCTGGCAACCAACAAGAACAGGGGAAAAAAAAAACACATCACCTTCGCCACATACTCGCTCCAATAAAGAATGCCGTTTGCCTGAAGGAGTTTGGCCGTCGCCATTTGTGTAGGCCAAGTGCTCCTCGAGTATGGGCAATGTTACTTTTGTTCAATGCCGAACCATACTCAAGTTTAAATCACGGTGTGGAATACAACTGTTCATAGTTTGCCCACCTGTAGTTGACCGTGCCTCCTTACCCCCCCCCGCCCCCACCCACCCCCTCAAATGCTTCCCCTGGGGGTGTACCGTCCTTTCAACGCGGAGGCGTGACGTGTATTTCTCCACAAAATGAAACCCAGCAGTTTGCTAACGCATTTCTACCCCCAGCTCAAAGTCAACCTCGACTGCCCCTTTCAGGACAAAGTGTCGACGGAGGTGTTCCCTCGCATAAGAGGCTCGATCACACAAGTAGAAGCTCAATGGAACTTGAAGTGAAATTCAATATTGGAGGGGAATTAGTGGATCACCGGTGGCTAGAGACCGAATTGAATTAACAACCGCAGACGTTCCGGGGGAAAGTAACGTTGGTGGGTCTGGTTAGAAACGCGGATACAATCCGACAATTTTGTCAGGTATCGTCTGAATGGTGCGCGGGGAGGTATCGCAAATTCCCTATTCCCTTAAACGCAATTTGGCGGGTCTATCTGTAAAAGGTAATTGAGATATTGTGAATCAAGTTTGGTAGCTATTGGTTTTTAACCACCAGTATCTGTTACGAGCAATGGTAAAAGACAGCAACTCCACAATACATTCCTTAATACATGTAAGTTAAAGGTATTGTACACTTTTGGTAACAGCTCAAAATCAGTGTCCACATTTTGTGTGATTAAACATATGCATGAACAAACAAACCTGTGAAAGTTTGAGCTCAATTGGTCATCGAGGTCACGAGAAAACAGTGAAAAGAGTTCTTATGTGTTTTCTGTTTTTTTCAAATTATCGCGCGCGATAATTACTATTGTTTTACTCGTTTCTCAGAAACGATAGCATTTTAGGCAGAAATATTTTAAGGAACCCTTTCTACCATTACTTACTTTAAATCATGTAAGTTATGTGTGAATCTGTGAACATTGTGTTTTTTGATCTTACCAATAGTGTACAGGGCCTTTAAACGAATATCCTAAAGAATTACGGGTTGAACAAAGAAACATTTACTAGGGCGGGACTTGAACCTGCGACCTCTAGATTTGGGGGGTGAAAAGGTACCCCTTTCTCTAAAACTACATTACGTCAATGGGAGCCGTTTCTAAAAATAGTGTTATAACATAAACAGCTCTCGCGGTGCTCCTTATTAGGTAATATTTTGGAGTAATCGCTACACGTAAAACCTGCCTTAATGCACATTTACTGCTATAGTAAGCACATTATGTTTTCTTGACGTTAACGGTTCGACGAAAAGTGCCCAGATTATAGACAAATAAATCAAATCAAATGAAAAGAAAATCGATTTAATACTGCAGTTACAAGTTCCATGAATCATACCTATCTATGGAAATCCATGAAACGCTTATAAAGCAACGTTGCTACAATGGAATTATGTAAAGTCTGCACAAAATGGAGATATCAAATTGACAGCATGAGGCGGATAAGGTTGAGAGATAACGGGCGCGTTGTGGGCGTGTATTACGCCCACACGCTATGACCACATTCTGAACGCTGCAGGTATACAACACCCTCTGTAACTCGCTATGCTTCGAACCGATTTAATTGGAATTAGTCTATAATTATTTTGTTTACGACTTGGTGTTAGCGTGCCCATGACGAGGGTTCAGGGGCACGGATGATGCAGATCTTGACGGGGCGTGAGAGCATTGGAACGGATGAAGGTGGAAAACCGCTTCCAATTATACGTGAAAATCCAACCATATTGTGATTTTTATCATTAATCTGTGTTGAAAGGGTCGTATATCAACACGGTACAGTGGAAAATGCAATGGTTTCTCACATTCTGTGTAATTACCAATAACATCTTAACTCCCCCTCCCCCACTACCATCACATCCGACGTAGTTTTCATGGTGCGTCACAACACATTACATTTTACAGTGGGTGGTGGATATTTGTCTTTCTCCAAGCCGGAGATGACGCAATGATAACGGCTTCTCTCGCCAATGGTGCAGGTCCGTCCTGCAAAGGGAAGCGGTGATTGTTTCACATTTTACCAACACCAGATAAACTGTCTATGTAATAGCCGAAGCTTCCCTTTCCTTCTCTCTCCTTTTTTCCCCTTCTTTACAACACATGACGTTTTGTTTCCGTAACATTAGAAAGACGCTTAAATAGACATGTAAGCAATACTCTGTGGTGTTAAAGGTAGGGGTGGGATCAGTAAGTAACAACAGCCGGACCTCCCATCCAAAACAGGGAGGTGGTGGGGGAGGGGCTATATATCTGAAAACGGAGGGAGCTATACATCAGCTATCCCACCACCGGTTATTCGTGAGTCATGCTCTGCCATAACGAAGCTTTTGCGAACCCAGATCTGATTGGATCGGTTTGCCTTCCCGCATTTTTATGAGTTGGTTATCTCTCTGAACGATCTGCTGTAATTAGGAAACGCAATTAATGGATGATGACCAGATATGTGTTTCTGGTTTATCTGACGAGCAACTGGCCGTCAACGAACGGATGCGGATGGACGTGTGTTTGTTTTTTCTGAAGGGTGATCGCAGACTGTTGCTGTTGGTTGTTGATGTAAGGGTGGCCATGTAGATCCATGGCGTGACGTTATTCCTAAACAAATAAGGAATATATCCAAAGATACTGGCCTGTAAATGTATTATTGCTAAATGTAAAGAGAAACATAACCATACAATTATTTCAATATTGTCTTTGAATTGTCTTCTTCAGCATGTTTCGAATTAATAGATGTTACTATGATTTTTAACTAACCTACTGTGTAAATCATCAAATCATCGCTAGTAATTAGTAACAATTAGTCTGAAAGAAAGCCCTTGCTCTATGGTTTAGTTCAAACACGATTAAACGAACGAAATAATCTGCCATTTTATTTTTTTCATTTTGATAGCATTTTAACCCTATTAACCTCATCGCAAAGTGGTTCGATTACAACCACATTATAGCTTCTCAAACGTTCAACACTTTAAAGCAATTTGATGTGAATAACGCGAAGTCCTCGCTCTACGTTCCTAGATATTTATTACTAGTAAACTCGTAGCTTGTTTGTCTCTTCCACCCGACCCACTTTTACCTTCAAGCAGTCTGCTAGTCCTAATTACACTTAAAACATTTTCTTTCTCCCCTCATTAGCACTAAGTCCCCACGACTGTTCCTTTGAAACACATGTCATGGTGTCACAATCCCACGGGCTTTACAACAACGACCGCAACTCTTCCCCGCATGCCAGTTCAAATATTGTCCCAGGCGGTATATATAAATCTATTACAACACGCTTATCAGCGGAAATGTGATTTAATTCGGACCGACTCATAAACTAAAAAGACGCGCTTTATACCTGAAGGGGTTCCGCTGCATGGCAGGCTGTCCATCGGTCCGAAGGTAACTCGATAAATATTGTTTAACATGCGATTCGGGCAGATGGAAATGACAGGGGTAGACCTACTTCAGAGACACCCTTGGCATCGACTGCTCTGAAGCGTTTTGATTCAGTTTAAGGAGGCGTACGCGGTAGAGGAAACATGCTGTTGTTTTTATCTGAGTGGTCCCGAGTATCCCAAACAACCAATTGCTGTCTGAGTTTTATACAAAGTCACAGAGAGCCACTTCATTGTATCAATACAACATTGTGAATAAATTGGAGTGTTTCTTATAAACAGGTGTAATTTAATTATGCTTATAAAATTGTGATATGTAAAAAACCTTGTTAACTATGAAATGGATACTGGTGTACGTGCAGCGTTCCAAAAGTTTATGTGGAACAGGGGATGCGCCATTTTATTGTTGTTGAGAGGGGGGGGGGGGGATTCTGGCCAATTAAAACTGTAGTTCCCAGTTGAATCTTACAGATGATTCTGAATTGATGTAGAGGCAAATTTATTGTCTGCGTTTCCAAATGTAAATGATATAATTATAAACCACTAAATACAAACAAACAAATATATTTCTTAATCGATATATCAGATTCAAAATCCGTTATTACGGATTTAAAGTCCATTATCACGAGTTCACAATCCCTTTTACGAAATAACAATAAGTGTCAACGGATTCATATTCAGTTTTTATGAATTCACGATCCGTTATTACGGATTTTTACAATGTAGTCTGTAATATTATTTCAGATCACAACCAACAACTAGTACAACGACTTCGTTTCAAAATATTAATCAAAAATTATATATATAATAATAATATATACTTTTTGATAAATTGAAACGAATCGTTGTACTAGTTTCGTTGTGAATATTATTAAAAATCGGATCAAATCAAATTAATGAAATAATCAGGTTGGACGCTGTCCACGCTCCTTCCTGTGAACGGAAAGTGTGTGTTGTGTAAATACAGCAACACCTGCCAGACGGCTCGATGAGTTACCTCCAATCGCCTTCTATCCGTTATTGACAATACTTGAATTTTGGCATTCTATCCTGCACTACGTTTTGCTATCTGAATCCCAACCATGCAGCGGTGCTTTGGTCTGCAGTGAGCACAAACTGCCACACTTAGAAAATCTCACTTGATTGCAACAACGTAAATTACCTTGTTCGCGCCCCGGCGTGGCGTGTGAATTACAACCACTTATTTCCACCAAGGACAAACGCACCGGCACTCATTGCAACAAGCTCTGTTCCTGTTCAATTAAAGAACATTTTTCTGTACCGAATAATACTTACAAACAAGGACGGAGAGGAAGAAAATGCCATAATAAGAAATATTGAAGGATTTTTAACCCTGAAGCACTATCTCGAAGTTATCAGTCTTATACTATGTACTTCGTAAGCACAATGGTATGACAGCAGACTGTGTAAGTCTCGCTCGCATCAAAACTCGAAAACAAATCGAACGAAGACTGTATTTGTGTATAAAATCAAATCTTCTTTTGAAATGGAATTTGTATAAAATTGTTTGAACTCTTGTAACATTTATTTTTATTCGTTACAAATAAATTCAAAATTTTGTAAAATTTGACAAATTTGAAGTCTTACTCTCAGGTTTTATGTGTTGATTTGTTAAATATATGTTACTTTCATATATATTCATAGCAAAAATTTAACTTTCCCAAGTGGTATAATTTGCTTAACCATAATTTACATTGAACTTTGGTAACCTATTAAAGAAACAGAATTGCGCACACGTAAAACGCAATATGTTGTTGATGTTGGATCCCAACATACGCAAAACATATTACAATTCTGTGAAAAGTTGGGCTCAATTGGTCATCGAAGTTGCAAGAAGTTGTTTCACGCCTGAAGCAATTCTCAGAATCAAAATTTCTGAGTAAACAAATTTCCTCTTTCTCAAAAACTATATTACTTCAAAGGCGGTCGTTTCTTACAATGTATTTAATATCTATCAACAGCTCTCCGGTACCCTTTTACGAGGTAATTTGTTATGGTCATTAACTTGTAGAGTAATTACTAAAAGTACACCCTACCTTTGAGGAGAATTTTCCTTTTCTAGTTTGAATTTGTGCGGTATTCTCTTACTTACTGATCTAATACCACTGTGTTAAAAGAGTAATTTACTCTGTGAAAGTTGTAGCTGTGCGGTGTAAAATGTAAATATCTCATCGTATTGCAAAATGCCCCCTTGCTGAGCTTTCCTTTCAGCGCAAATTGTCCCTTTGTTGCCGCTAAAACGCACGCCGACTATAACACAATTTAGACAGCGCCGCTCAGATGACACAAATTGCAGCAAATATGCAGACATTGTGCACAACCCTTAAAGGCAGGGTGTACTTTTGGTAATTACTCCACAAGTTAATAACTATAAAAAAAACTACTCTGTAAACAGCACTGGAGAGCTGTTGGTATTGTAAAACATTGTTAGAAACGACCCCCTTTGAAGTAATGTAGTTTTAGAGAAAGAGGTTATTTTTTCACCAAAAAAATTTAAACCTAGAAAGGCTTCATTCTCATGCATCTGAAAGCACATAACTCTATGCAAAAAGGGTGTGTATTGTTGGTTGGTGGTTTTTTGTTTGTTTCATTTTTTGGGGGAACTTTGATGACCAATTGAGCCCACTTTTTCACAGGTGTATTATTTTGTGCATATGTTGGGATACGCCAGGTGAGGTTACTGGCCTTTGACAAATACCAAAAGTATACCTTGCATTTAAAGGTAATGTACACTTTTTGTAACAGCTCAAAATCAGTATCCACATTTTGTGTGGTTCAGCATATGCATGAACAAACAAACCTGTGAAACTTTGAGCTCAATTGGTCATCGAGGTCACGAGAAAAAAGTGTAAAGAGACCAAATATGTGTTTTCTTTTTGTTCAAACATCGAGTATTTATCACGCGTGATAAAAACTATTGTTTTACTCATTTCTCAGAAACGAAAACATTTTAGGCAGAAATATTTTAAGGAGCCCTTTCTACCATTACTTACTTTAAATCATGTAAGTTATGTGAGAATCTGATGAACATTTGTGTGTTTTGATCTTACCAAATAGTGTACAAGGCCTTTAAAAAGTGTCAATATGTACGAACAACGACACTGAGAATTATAGGGGCAAGTACAAGGCCACCGTATGCTTTATTACACATGCATTTTCAGCATAATTATTAATGATCGACAGTCAAACTGGCCTACAATGTGTACATTGCAACAAGTTGCCATTCTCTGTATAAATACATTTTTGAAAAACAAAATATAACAATATACAGCCTTCATTAAAAAAAATACAGCCTTCGACAACCTTGCAAAACGATCATTTCCGATTTGCTTCAATGGATAACTACAAGTGATTACCGGGTCCGTCAAGTGCCATGAGTACTTAGGGCAGATAAGCAGACAACTGCATCCAAATGAGGCTGACAACGTTCGGCATTGTTTTTGTAATAATAATGTGTGTCTTCTTCTTCTTCTTCTTTTGTTGGTTTACTCCCCGCAGAAGCCAAATTGTCACATTGATAGATTCAGCAAACACGGAATCTACCTCTTCGTAATTCGGGTTATTACTCTTAATGACAGTAACTTTAGTGCTAACTTGTATGTATATATTCTGTTAATGGTTACAAGCCCGCATCATTAGGTTCCGGGGAGAAACTGCATCCATCATTAACCGAAGACAGGAAAGTCGTCAACTTTACACATACTAAATCTACTCTCTCTCTATCGATGTCCTCTAGACCCTTTGCCAAAATCTAGAATTATAGCTTTAGCAAACACCATGAGCTTCTAGCACTTCGATATAATATTACAAATAAGTTAAAATAATTATATTTTGTTTGTAGAGTATAGAAAATAGTTTTCGTCGGTATTGTCGGCACAAAAACAGCCAAGTTTACTCTCGTAGAATCTTATTATTTGCCTCTTCAGTTGAAATCATCATTCAATTTCACTTTGAGGCATCCGAGTTTAGGTGCAACTAGAAACCTAACCGTCAAACTAAAGCTGCTGCGAGTTTGAACGCTGTTCGATTGGATGGCTACATTGAATGGTTATTCTGTTTTAATCGCACGACGCAAGAGATTTGCGCACACATTAAGTGAAAGTGATTGACTGCTTTGAGGATCGCTCAATATCGCACAATAATGCAACGTATTTGCTGTTTATTTGTTTGTTGGTATGTTTGTTGTTTGTTTGTTCGTTTTTGTTTGTTTGTTTGTTTTGTTTGTTTGTTTGTTTGTTTGTTTGTTTGTTAAGGTGTTTGTTGTTGTTCGTTGGGGTGTTTGTTTGTTTGTTTGTTTGTTTGGGGGGGGGGTGGTCGGAAATAACCGGAAAAAACCTGAACTGGCCCATACTTACTCAGTAAGGTACACCATGTAACAATATACTTTATTTGAAAATATCTTCCAGTTTGCGAGTGAACAATCATCGCATCTCAAACTGAAAGCAATTTGCACAAAAGATAATCACATCTCCCCTCATTTCCACAGTGAGTTTTGAATTACGCTTTAATACAAATTGGCGCATTGGTGCAAACAAAGAATTTACTTCGAATTATTTTGGTTATGTTGAAATGAAAGTATTGAGACTGTGCTAGCCGTGTACATGTATATTAAACCAACAGGTGGGCTGCAATTTCTAATTTACAGCGCTAAGTCTGCAAAAATAGTTTTTTTTCTAACCAGTAATACCATGATTTATGGCGAGTAATGGCCGAGCGATTTGATGCATCGGACTCAAGTTCTAGTGGTTAAGTCATCATGCCTGCATGTGGGTTCGAATCCCGGTCACATGTGTCCATGAGCAAAACACTTAACGATAATTGCTTTCTCTTCACCCATGGGTACCTCCGAGTGGAGATGTGGTATTTTTGATTGATCCCGCCCAGTGTGCTGTGGCAGCAACACGCTGTACTCACAAGAAAGATGAAACTGTTTTGGGAATGAAATAAATGGCCCTCTGATCAGATGTAATAGTCTGTTTGCGCGTGATCATCTCTTTGAGATTGCGCTGTAAATGGCGGTTATTATTGTGTAACTGATTGAGACTGATTGTGTCTTCTCGCAAATATATAATGCAGCGATATGTTTAGCTAATCATGCAGGTTTATGACTTTGTTCGTCCCCATCGGTAAAACCCGAGACTGATGGGATGGGCTGATATGATGAGCTTGTACAAAAAAAGAAAGAAAATTGTCCAGGATGTACTGATGCATGATAGGAACGATTGCAATGCAGTTGTCACAATGCGCAACATGAACACGTCACAATATGATAAAGCATGGCGGCTCCAGGGATAATGCCTGAGGGCAACAGTGATTTAATTCACTTTTTTAGTTCCTGTCATCAGTTAGTGTCTCTTGTATTGTATGTTTTCTTGTTTGTGTATGTTATTTGATTGATGACAAATAAATAATAATAAATAAATAATAAATAATAACAATGTAAACGATCTTTTAAAACCAACGTAGTGGGATTAATACGATCGTACAAGGTATACAGCATGACAATAGTTGTTTACAATATATTTGCACAGTAGAGCTACATTATTGTCGAAGAATCTTTCGTAAAGAGGAAGAGGTGACCGGGGTATAGGTAGTTCAGGGGGAATGGTCCAATGCGCATGTAATGTACGTCAGCCCATTGAAACATATAACAAAATCAATATACAATATTTACTCTTCTCCGCATTATTCCATGGCATTGTGATATAACTATAGTTGTCGGTACCATTTGGTTGATGCTCTTTGAACAAAGGCGCTCAATAATAAAAGCAACAATTCTTGAGCTTCTGAACTAAAGTTTTTAATTTTTTGTAGTGAACAAATGCCCTTTATAATAAAGCCAACAACTCTTAAACTACAGAAATATATCTTTTTGTACCATTTGGTTGATGCCCTTTCTACAAAGGTGCTTCATTTAATAAAGCCAACAACTCTTGAGCTACTGGACTATAGCTTTCTGTACCATTTGGCCGATGTCCTTGTTGCACAAAGGCGCTTAATAATAACTCAACACATCTTGAACTACATCACTATGGCTGTTTGTCCATTTGGTTGATGCCCTTTCGACAAACTCAACAAAGGCGTTTGAAAATAAAGCCAACATCTCTTGAACTAGATAGCTATAGCTTTCTGTACCATTTGGTTGATGCCCTTGTTGAACAAAGAAGCTTTTTATTAAAGCAAACAGCTCGTGACCTTTTCTATTTTATGCTTTCCTTCGCCTCAGCAAATAACACATTTACACACTGTGTCTCTTCAAAACACGAGTACACAAAGGGTAGGTTTTCGCAAAAGAGCAACTTGAGCCCAGCGAAAACATTTAATTTCCTTGGAATCGTTTACTTTGTGACTTCATTCTCGTCTTATCATTTCACTCCCGACAATGGGCAAATCGAGTCAAGGATGTTCATAGAAATATCTCCGTCTGGTATCCCACCATATGCAAGAATGTTTCTTTAACGTTGAGGACTTGGATGAATACTCTTCAAAAAAAGATAGCAATAGAGTAAGCTCGCGAGATTCACTTTAATCTTTATTCTCATGATTTTGATTAGGCTGGGGTATTCTGTGTAAGATGCTTGATATCATGTTTTCGTTCAAATCATGTATATAATTTCCGCTAGTAGAGAACTATGTATGGATCTGGATTAATTTAATAACTTCTTCTTATAACCACACATACTCAAAAATATATTCTCTCAGTTAGTTTCAGCATTCCTCCACAATATAGCAATTTCAACATGTAGACCATAAAGTCATTTATAATTCTTAGATTAATTATAATTTTTCTGTATAACTACTAATTTGGATGCCCTTATGTTGATTCTTTGTTATTACATTTTAGACTAATAAATATGTGCGTTTCCACCCATTTTGTTGAAGTTTCATTCCTACATCAGATTGAGCATCGTAGCTCCCTCATCTCTTTTGGCCTAGAGCCTAACAGTTGGCTTTATAAAGGGAAATAACTCCCCAAAATACAAAATGTAATAAACATACAATAACAAAATAAAGCAAGACACCGTAACGAATCTTCCTGGAAACGGTGTTGAGTTTCTACGTAGTCGTAGACCGCAGTATTTATAGCTTTCTGTACGGAATACTTGCGCGGCACGATTTCAAAAGATAAATCATGCCCTCGGGGCTTCTGCATGTATTCCGTACACACCGACAAGTAACACTCAGCCCTATGCCCTACTAGCCTCCTAATGTAGGTGAACCAGGAAGCACAAACACCGGTTTGTTACTGCTGCGGAATAACAAGGTACAATATGAAGACCGGCTTGGTTTAAAACGCTAATAGTTTTGACGAGAGTGGAGTATTATGTTGTTATATTTTGAGCATGTGTGGTTACCCGTCCGGGTAAAGCCCTACATGTAAACCGACACATCGTGTAATCCCAGAGTAAGCACAAGGCCAAATTGGTAAGCAGACGCTTTCTGCTTATGGGGCGTTCATTAGCAGAATTTCTATTCAATAAACACTGCTATTGTAAGCAAAGCGGAAGGCACGCTAGCTTGCCAGCAGTTCTTGAAAGCAGACGAGTGACACAACAGTTTTAACCGCGCACACGCGCTGTTAAAAATCATGTGCTTTGCTTTCAATGAGAAATTACATAATGAATGGTTTGCTAAGTAATGAGCATATTCGCTGACATAATAGTGTTTAACTGGTCCTCATGTATAGCCCAAACTAAAAAAAATAGGCCCGGGTTTTAAATATAGCCCAAAAACGTAGCCCTGGCCTGAATGTAGCCTAAATATAGGTGTTGCCAAAAGTCCTGAAGCTAAATGTAATCTGGGCTACATTTTAGAAAACAGAGTTGGTGCATCATTCGGCCATATCTATGCAGGCTTGGGCTACTTTTAGGTATCGGGATACATTTAGGTAATTTACGACGGAAACACACCCACATGAATGTTTGATATGCACTTTTCTCTCCAAGCTATTGGTGTTGCTTTTAAGCGTTCGCCGATTGTGTTTTTGCCCGAGTTGCTAACCTTCACTTGCACTACAAGTAAAATATGGATGACCCTTTGTCTTTATTATAGAATTCATAAGAGAGTACACCTTGGATGCGCTTCATAAATAAGAAAACAGAACAAGCTGTTTCAAATTGCTTACCTACCAAAAGGACCTACGGTTTAAAACGCAAACAGCAAAGTAGATAGTTTATGGCCTGACGTTTCCAGCCTAGCAGAGTCTTTCTCGAAGGCTAAATTACAACGCAACACACATAGAATAGTAAAACCCATACATGTTGTCAATACACAGCTTGTATTCGATAGATAAAACACTTTTCAAAATCCCCAAATCCACGCATCTTTTAAATTTCCTATACTCAGCTTTACCTCCCCATGGTTGTTGTCTAAATACCACATGAATCCTGTCCCGTAAAAATGCTTAACCCAATTGCAATACTTAAAGACACTGGACACTTTCGGTAATTGTCAAAGACCAGTCTTCTCACTTGGTGTATCTCAACATATGCACAAAATGACAAACCTGTGAAAATTTGAACTCACTTGGTCGTCGAAGTTGCGAGATAATAATGGAAGAAAAAACACCCTTGTCACACGAAGTTGTGTGCTTTCAGACGCTTGATTTCGAGACCTCACGTGTGAGGTCTCAAAATAAATTCAAATATTTTACTGAGAAATTACTTCTTTCTCAAAAACTACGTTACTTCAGAGGGGGACGTTTCTCACAGTGTTTTATACTATCAACAGCTCTCCATTGCTCGATACCAAGTAAGTTTTTATGCTAACAATTATTTGAGTAATTACCAATAGTGTCCAGTGCCTTTAAACAACAGAAGGAAACTTCCGTTTCAAAGTTTTCCAACAAGTTAAACCGACATCTGAATGTTGTCCCCCAAACCCCTAAGCTTCCTTGTCAAGTTGTATTTGCTCCTTCGACTGTGACTGACGGAAAACTCACTCAGTTCCAACGCTACACATTCAACCATTATTCCGTCCACATCGTGTTTCAAATTGCGCGTGGATAAGGCTTATCATCCCGAGCAATCAATCACTACTTGATACCTCGAGGGGGCTTGCCTCGGTCTTACACGACTGCCAGCGCAATAGTCCAACCACGATGTACTTTTTGTTCAAGGGGATTTTCCAATTTGTCATGGATTTTTTTATAACGTCGGGTGTTGGGATTGAAGGAGTCAATATGTAGTGGACAGGATAAATTAAAGCATCAGGCAGTTGTCTTGGTTATTTCGACCTACTTGTTACGGATAAGCTTTAACTCTATTGCAGGTACGGTAGGAGTCAAGGGTAATATAGCTGATAATATATTATGTATTAACTCTTAAGACCTTGCTAAACTCCAGTGTACCATTAAAAACTGCATATGCAAGTTACACGCCATACAGTAATTACATTATTATTCAGTTGCACACATTCTCACCTATGCATCACTGTGTGCATAATCTTTGTCTACACAGCTTCTGTACTTATCCCCCACAGCGGTGTACAAGAAATAGAACACCTTTCTTGTTATAAGTCCCTTGTGGAGACAATTGTTCTAGTTTTTTCCGAACGCGAGTAGTTTTCGTGTACGTAGGAATTAGTAAGAAAATGGACAATGTGAATCCATGCGTAAGTTGTACATTGTACCACAAAACAGTTTCTTCCCTCAGAGTTGGTCCTCGGAGTAGGTCCTTGGAGTTTGTCCTTGGGAGTTGGTATCAGAGTTGGTCTTTCGAGTTGAACCCTCGGATTTGGTTCTTGAAGTTGGTTCTCGGAGTTGGTACTTGGTATTGTTCCTCGAAGTTAGTTGGTCCTTGGAGTTGGTTCTCTGTGTTGTTCCTCGAAGTTAGTTGGATCTTGGAGTTGGTCCTCGGTGTTGGTCTTCGGAGTTAGTACGCAGAGTTGGTACTCGGTGTTGGTTTTCGGAGTTAGTACTCAGAGTTGGTACTCGATGTTTGTTCTCGGAGTTGGCTCTCGGTGTCGCTCCTCGAAGTCGATACTCGGAGAAAGTCCTCTGAGTTAGTCATCGCAGTTGGTCCTCAAAGTTGGATCTTCAGATTTGGTCCTCGGATAGGTTCGCGGAGTGGGTACTCGGAGTTGGTCCTCGGAATCGGTACTCGGAGTATGTTCTTGAAGTTGGAGTTTTTACTCAGTGTTGGTCATCGAAGCCGGTACCAAGAGTTGATCCTCGATGTTAGTCCTTAGAAGAATTTTTTCTTCCAATGATTGGCCCCGCAGAGTTGTGTATTAAAGCAATAGCAATTAGTTCAGCCATAAGGGGACAACAGAAAGGAACACAATAGGCTGAATGTGGCCATTCAAGTGATATTTAGGGAGTAAGGGTGTTAGTTAATCAATGTAACCAGGGGTATTGGAAGTTTACTTACTGTTTTTGAGGCTTTATATATAGCCATTCCGGCTTGTTTGCTTTTACCCCACGCATAACGTGTGGGGTGTTTTTCTGTCAACTAGTCGTATCAGCACAAACATCTCAGATAGAACGTGCGACGTATGTCTCTCAACTTTGGAAGTTACACAGAAAGTTATACTCTTCATTACTTTAGTTGAGATTATACATCCCGATGATTGAAAGCTCGTTTCAATGACAGATATAATGAAATTTATAATTGGGGAAATTAAATTTATACCAACGGGAAAGAGGCTGACAATCACGGTAATATATATATATTTATTTGTTATGAGATATCGCCTAACTTACAAGGCCGAACGGCCACTCAAGGTGAGGGCTACACTTAACTGATTTGGGCTGTTGACCCAAATCAACTGACACCAAAGGCACGTTGCCACCTACTCCTGGGGCTGAAACAGGGTTACTAACCCCCTTCACAGTCCATAAGGATGTAGGCATGGGTATCATCCACTGGGAGCCTGGCTGGTAGAGCAGAATGTACTACCTTCCCAACTTTTTACGAAGCAGTTATGGTTAATATGTGCCTTGCTCAAGGGCACAAGTGTTATGACCGGGATTCGAACCCACGCTGTGCTTCTGACAACACCAGAGCTTGGGTCCGGTGAACTAGACCACTCGGCCACGACACGCCACAAATGAAACATAATCTACCCCGATTGAGGACATTGTTCGCGTACGTAGACACACTGCTGCAAAAAGCTGCCCCCAAAAAGGTCCCTCGGATGTTTCATTGACGAGTGATGTGGTTTTAAAAAGTCGTACAGCCTTCAAGTAACAGTTAGAGAATTCAGAAAAACTTTGGACAAGCAGCGAACTTTTGTGAAAGTTACACTCAGCGTGCTGGTAGGAACGTTTCTCTCTTTGATATGAGTGAAGCTTATTTTTATGCCTCCACTTCCAGTTTCATTAGCCGTGTCTTCTTGGCTTTCCCCCCACTCGATAAAGACGAAGATGCTGAAGTTCATTACCTTGTGTTAAATCAAGGGGGATTTGTAATCGATTTCATATGCAGCCTTGACTTTAAACCAGTTTGAGGTTTTGTTTGATCGGGATTGGGACGTCAGGACTTCCTTTTGCAGCTTCTTGATGTTCCTTAATACGTTTTCCAATAAAAAAATATTCTGAAGGTGATGCTGTATTGACATTACATTTATCTTTATTAGATTCAGAAAGCGTGTATAATTTCGGCTGGTATAATTTGCGACATCAGATAATGAAAGCAAGCAAGTCATAAAAAAAAATACCCTCTTTTATTAATGTCGTCATGGAGATGACCCAATTCAAATTTATGAGTCATTAAATGACACAACAAATGTTTCTTCACAGAGTATATTCAAATTTGTCATTTCGACGATGTTGGCAATTTTACAGCACTCGTTTGAAATTTTTGATTTATAACTGCGTTTTTACACGTTTTTATACAAAAGTAGTACCCTGATGTTTATAAAATCAACCTGTTTATAACCTGTTAAATCAACCTGTTAATAACCTATCCCTTTTGCAGAGGATTTTATAACCCGTCTCTCTCCGCAGGTTCCGTAAATAATGTTCTCTCCACTAGCTAACTTTTACGTTCTTTTTCTCAACTATTTTTTTGGAGATCGACTTGTCCCTTTCCTAATAACCCCTTCTCTCCCAGACTTGTTCTATAATTGCCTCCCTTTCACATTGTTGTATATATTTTGGTCCTGTTCCCTATTGTTAGCTGAATCATACCCGATGCATCGTGCCCTTAAATCCTGTCATTTCACGTACCCGCTTAGTCCAGTCATCCACCCTTTCACTGACCATCCTTTTGTCCCCACTGCATAACTCTGATTGGTTCTTAGCCACCCAACTGTTTATAAACTAATAACTTTGATTGGCTGCAATTTTCCTTTTTTTCTGGATACCATCCCATTGTTCTTTGCCTCTCTTTTTTGCTATAAATGGATATGTTTTCATTTGTGCTTGTTTAAGCCTCTGACGAAGGTCCGGTTTGGATCGAAAGCTAAGGCCAACTACCCTACAAATGTTACATTATAGTTTTGTTTTTCTCAAGTAAATATATTTAGGGTAAAGGTAAGTTTGGCCAATAAGATCAGGCCAAATGATTTGAAAAACATTTTAAACGACGTGCTAAGTAAACACGCGGTTCCAAAACTTCTTTAACGACTAACACCAGAATCCTCTTGAAATGTGTGTCAATTAATTTCATTACGTTGTAATTAGAGGTTGTAAGTCCACTGAGCTTTCAAATATTAAAGTCTCAAATATTAAAGCTTGCCCATTTCTTTTTTTAACCTGTAATTAACGGTCCGACAAGTCACATTAACCATGCCATTAGATGTTTAATGTCTGTGAAGATGCCTCATCGACGAAACGGCTTTACATCAACAGCGTTGTATCGACTTTTTTGGAGTATGAAAACACGGTTCACCGTCACTTTAACGATCGGAGCGTGATTGAACATTCCGTTTATTGTGTCGAATTATTCAAACCTCGTCTGCGCCGTAAATGAAGGATACAATCACGTAACATGGTGTTGAGATCTCGCAATGCGCAACGAGGGTTCGTCTTTGGGTTTAGGTCTCAACACTTTGCCCCTTCCTGTTCAACTGTTACCCCTTTCCTATGTAACACTACAAACGCCTTTTGCTGTAAGAAAAAACACCTTTCATCTGTAAGGCTACTTATGACTTTTAGATTAAACGAAGAAAGATGCCAGTGAAGGGGGGCTCAAAAGATACTTGCGGTTGAAAACCAAGACCGTTGTCATAATCCGGTATTTCCATTTTTTTTTTTTTTTTTTTTTTGGGGGGGGGAGTATGGGGGCAAATTTGTTGTGGCTTCCTTAAATAGGTGAACTCCGAAAGGCCAGTTTTTGATGGTAGTTTTATCCTCGGATCCCCAACCAAATGCTTTTGCAACTTAGTAGAAAAGAGTTATTACAACCGTTCTTATGATTCCATTGTACATTACACTTTAAGATCAACTAATTATGCATAATCATTTTTTTCTTTCCCCTCCCCTCTTGTTTGTTTGTTTTTGTTTTTTTTTCATTTCTTTCTTTTTCCTAACCATTTATTTGCGAGCCCTTCCCGTTAATTTACTCTCCAGATGTTTCATGACCTTCCTTTTAAGGTTTGAAACAAGTGGAGACACACCCATTCTTAATTTACATGTAAATAATAGTGCAGATGAGGTTCTGCCGTTTATGTACAATCCTAGATGCTCCAAAATTTGAATTAATTTTTATTTTTTTTATCCCTGACTAGCTGAGTTAACATAGTCACTTTAAATTCAATTACAAACTCATAACCTTCGCCATCGCCGCATGATGTCATCCTAATTGGGTTGCAGGCTCGTTGGGCATTTTTAATTGGCTATCTGGATTGGCCAGCGGATGTGCGGGAACATGTCGGCCTATAAGGCGCACTTTTAATTTGGGATTAATCTTGTTGATTGTAGATTAAGGCACAGGCGCAGTGGGCGTAAATGTAAATTATCTGTTTCAATATCAAAGATCTGTCATATAATGCCTTCAAGCACGTAGGACTCATTGCCCATTTTAGCAGAAGCGTATAGTCCGTGTTGCAAACAGTGGGATAAGTTTTACAACCTTGTCACTACTACCAATAATCTTGTAAGCAGTGTCGTAAACAGTTACCAGTAGCCCAACATTTTGTAAGCAATTGGTGGGATAATTTGAATGTGTTTAAAGGCACTATTGGTAATTACTCAAAATAATTGTTAGCATAAAAACTTACTTGGTAACGAACAATGGAGAGCTGTTGATAGTATAAAACCTTGTGAGAAACGGCTCTCTCTGAAGTAACGTAGTTTTTTGAGAAAGAAGTAATTTCTCAGTAAAATATTTGAATTGATTTTGAGACCTCACGCGTGAGGTCTCGAAATCAAGCATCTGAAAGCACACAACTTCGTGTGACAAGGGTGTTTTTTCTTCCGTTATTATCTCGCAACTTCGACGACCAATTGAGTTCAAATTTTCACAGGTTTGTTATTTTGTGCATATGTTGAGGTACACCAAGTGAGAAGACTGGTCCTTGACAACTACCAAAGGTGTCCAGTGTCTTTAAAACTAATTAACACGCAGAGAGTGTTTTCATTTGTACATTCACACCAGCTTATCTTATTTAAAAAACAAGTATATGGCATAACAAGAAAGCTGAAAAGGGGAGCTTGTTTAATATTGATTGAAACGAAAGCTACAATTTGAACTACCCTGAAGTGCCCCCCCCCCGAAAAAATGTCCACCCCGTGTGCCCCTAATACTAGTTACCTCGGCGCTGAGCCATTTTGTAAAACTACATTTTTGATTCTAAGTTTACGGACCGTGTTAGTTCACAAAGTAAAAGAGATAACCACACAATTGCGAGTGATATTTGTGTGAATTGTTGTATTCAACTTTAAAAACATCTTTCGAACCATTTTCATTTCATAATTTTCGTTTATTTCATAACGCTTTTATAGCCGAAAGCGACCAATCCAAAGACAACAATGTCCCTTGAAAATAAAGTAAACAAGAACAAAGAGGTTCCCGTAAAAAACAAACAGTTTCCAGAAAACGTGGGGGAGCTTTTCGCAATATACGGAGGGATTTGAGCCGCTGAATCCATAAATCCTTTACACTTGTCCCGTCCCATCGGTCTGCTGAAGCAACACTTTAGATCCACTATGGAGTTGATCAAGGGATTTATGGTATAATCACTTTGAAATCTCATTCACGGTAAGCCAGGGAATCAAATGTTTCGAGCCAGCTTAAATTAGCGAATCGTTACAGTGCTTATTCACAGACCAGATATTTAAACTCATATAAACCCTCCAAACCAGACCTTTTCACTGCGTCGTTGAGGGGTTGTATTTCCATCAGTCCTAAACCCACGTCTTAGCGATGTTTGATGAAAACTTAAGACAGAAGTGACACGTTCTTGGAGCAAGAGATCGATGCTCTCACTCGTGCTTAGGATTTTCAAACTTAAAGGTATATGGTCATACTTTGTTAGAGGAACATTACAGAATTGGTAACAAAAAAATATACTTTTGTTCACAGATTTACATCAAACTTACACGGTCTAATGATGATGATGATAGTAGAAAACATCCCTTGAAATATTTGTCTGAAATGCCATATTTGATGAGAAATTAATAAACTAGTTTTCCGATTGGAGTTTATCGCTCAGTGAACGTTTTATTCATTTGTTGAATCTATATGATTTCATGCAAATGTGTAATCGGTTTTTCACTATTTTCTCGTGACCCAGATAGCCGATCGATCTCAAACTTCTACAGGTTTGTCAATTTATGCATATGGTGGATTACATAAAGTGCTTACACTGCCAGCAACTGTTTTGTTAGCAGAAACCATTTCTGTAATGTTCCTTTAAAGGTATAGGGTCATACTTTGTTAATGGTCCTGCAAATAAAATGCGTACTTCTGTATTCGAAAGCCTATGTTATAAAGATAGTGATGATAGTAAGCATTCTGTAGCATTTTATTGTCTCCCCGTTGATTGGAAATCAATTAGAGCGTGTGGGCAATTGTGAATGTCCAAAGATTGTCTGGAGACGACTTCTCTAAATTCCCATGGTCTCTGTTTGATTGCTGCCCTCAAAAAGGCCAGGCCGTTGGTACTCACTGTCACCTCGCTATTAAACGTGGGTGGATTCGACGTTCTTGACGAAAACACTTTGACAGTTTTTGCTTTCTTCTCATTCAACATTTACGGGTGACTTTTAATGTATCTTTCTTGAGAATTCTGCCTATAAATCAGCATTTCGTTTACAAAACCAACCCCCCCCCCCTCGACCTTTAAAGTGTTCTCCCTGTGACGCATGGGCCCAAAAATGCTGTCTCTTTTAGTCTTTGAAATTAAGGGCACAAAAACAAGAAGCAAAACGTGTTTCACTAATTTGTTCAACCTTAAATATGTAGCCACCTGACAGTTTGCAAGTAAGTTATCGAAGCTAGAGGGCCGACTGTTTAATAGTACGGAAGAGGTGGATTGGTGTCTTTGGTGATTAAAAACAAGAAAATTGGCACATAGTCAGAGTATTTCATAAGAAAGACTTTTGGCAATATGACTCCGCAGATTTGTCCTTAACAACTCTAAACTTTAAAAAATATATATATAAATTGCTGTCATTATTGGTCTAACGCCCAAAATATATTTCTCAATACATACTGGCTGTTCCAAGTTCCATGCTTGTCTCTTCAAAGCACAATTCCCCCCACCAATATTCCCTATCTGGCCCACTATAAATGAGAAAATGGGAACATAGTAAATTTGTTTTCAGTATCAATAAATGTGTTTAATTAATTCCGTAACCAGTTAAGTCTGAATTCCCAGAACCAGCATGAGATGGATTAGGCTAAATCGCTGAAGACCGTAAAGGGGCCCCTGTGGAACCCTTAAAAACTATAAATATAACAATGCTCCCCAGAAAGGTCCTCTATTCACTTATATATATATACCCCAAAGGGAAGTTTTTGTTTTATTTTTGATTAAGAGCGAACTCCTCATCGCCACTGGTATCGTCTTCAATGGTTATACAAACAA
Source organism: Pycnopodia helianthoides (assembly GCA_032158295.1). Taxonomy (NCBI): domain Eukaryota; kingdom Metazoa; phylum Echinodermata; class Asteroidea; order Forcipulatida; family Asteriidae; genus Pycnopodia; species Pycnopodia helianthoides. Next base: position 9,129,219 of record CM063262.1, read on the forward strand.
TAAAGCAGAAATTCAGTGGCGAAATTAGGGTAAATGTCTCTTAAAGGGAACATTCTAGCAATAAAGATTCGGTAAGATTGTGTGGGCTATACATACGCCAACGGTGAACTCTACACAATGGAACGATGCTACCCTGGAGGTTTTCTTTGTTCTAGTGCTACCCCACGGAGGATTTCCTTCAGAGAAGGGAATAATTGAACAACAATAGAAAAAAACCTGTAACTGCCGCATAATATCAAAAGATATGTAACACAGAGCTAGTTTGACTTACGTGGGCTTACACACGCCAATTTTACACAATGGAACAATGCTACCCACGATGTTTTCTTTGTTCTAGTGCTACCCCACGGAGGATTTCCTTCAGAGAAGGGAATAGTTGAACAACAATTGAAGGACCCTGCAACTGCCATATGTAATGGCAAGTGAGGTCGTACGTTCTGTTATTGAGCCAACGGGAATGCGGCTCGAATAACGTACAGTTTTCTTATTGGGAATTGCAGTGGAATAAAGACTTATTGGTTCATTGGGTTTAATAATATCAGAAACTCATAAATCGTATAACAAATTTCTGAACCAATAATTCCCGCCTATCTTTTTATCTTTCTGAGCACGTACTAATTTATTTATATATTAATTTATTAATACTCTCACACAAAAATATGAGGTCGGGCATGGAACATGGATTACATCCACCGCTATACACGCGGGTCTGCAAAGGCGATGTGTACGTTGATGCACCAAAACGTAACTTAAAGGAACATTACAGAATTGGTAAGAAAATAATTTGTAAAATAAACTTTTTGATCACAGATTTACATAAAACTTACACGGTCTAATGATGATGATAGAAAAAACATCCCTTGAAATATTTCTGTCGGAAATGCCATATTTGATGAGAAATGAATAAACTAATTTTCCGATTGGAGTTTATCGCTCATGATCAGTGAGCGTTTTATTCATTTGTTGAATCTATATGATTTCATGCAGATGTGTAATCGGGTTTTCACTATTTTCTCGTGACCCAGATGGCCGATCTATCTCAAACTTCTACAGGTTTGTCAGTTTATGCATATGGTGGATTACATAAAGTGCTTACACTGCCAGCAACTGTTTTGTTAGCAAAAACCAATTCTGTAATGTTCCTTTAAATATTATAGACATAACTTTACAGTAATTTAGGTTCCTAAAATCGTCGTGTTTAATTTCTGCGATTATTTATAACCTGCACTCTAATGACTTCGATTAGAATAACATAATTGTCGCTTTCATTGAAGATGCACGTCCACGGCGACAGTGATTGTTTTTAATGTTTAATGTACATGTGACCAAGCCTTACCAAACAGCATCACTACTTTGTGTCAACTAACTCATGATTTTCATTATTACAGATCATTATAGAGAATTCAGCTCACTTGTGCCTAACGAGCTGCTAAACAAAGTAACACTGTGCCGGAGTTATCATTGTTTTCTCTAAGCAATTTGTATAAGACCACCAATGGGTTGGTCTGTTCAATCACAGCGAATCAATGAGCGGGAATTAGTGTCAGTATTAACCACATGGAGGACAGTCACAGGAGAATTGCTAAATATTCCGTCAGAAGGGGCGAAATTGCCTACAAATCTCTAAACTTGTGTTGTTTGAAATTACTTATTATCCCTTTTCAAGAGTTGTTCATGCACAAAAAACCTACAGTGTGTTACAATTAGTGAGTAGTTATTTAAAAACGTTTATTTGTATCTGGAAATACCACAAGCGGAACATACCTCCGCCATTTTGTGGAGTCCAAAATTTGGTTCTCTAAAATAGCAGGCCGTGTTCTTTCATGATTTTTTATTTATTTATTTTTTTTTTCCACAAAATTTGGTATTGCCGTTTTCGTGAGTTAACGGACAACAGTTCATCGTGTATTATGTGCCATCAAAAATATGCACGTTCTTTGCGCGCCAATTAAACTGCTTTACAGCAATGATACCGGAGAGTTTATAAGGGTCTTCAGATTCCATTTTCTAGACTTTGTTGGTTATTGAGTTTGACTTATTCTCCGAGGGGATTTGTTCGAGACCGGTATAGGCTGTAAACTGAAGTTGACGCCCGCTAACAACCGACAATGTGTTGTCTTTAAAGTTCTCTGGGGGAAAAAAACTACTTTTTAAAGAAGCTGAAGTTTGAATGTTCATTATACAGAATGGGAAACGAATAGGCTTAATTGGTTCCCACCTTAATGAATGAATGCTAGACATTGGTAAAAAATGCCTCCTGCGCACCAGACCAAATGAAAACAGCTAACGACTATGTCGTGCCTTTGTCCGTGACGCCTGATGTGATCCTAATGCTTATGCTGATCATTTCGGGCCGTCGTCAAGACTCTGGCGAATAATTGAAAAAATCGTCTCACTTTACAGAACTCCTGAGCCTCTGTCTCGGTACGCAATCCAAACACTAGCCAATCACCCACGCACCCGGGGCTTATATGCCGTGCAATATTGTGTAAATAACCGTAATTACACGCTCAAGTATTGCAAAGATATTCCATCCGTAACTTGAGAAAAAGAGATCTCATGTGCAAGGTAAATCGCCCCTCCCTCGACATGTTAATCCCGTCATTATTAACGGGAACAGTTCAGGCCTTATCATGCCTAACGTCAAATATCTTACAAATCAATCCGACGTTCCAGTTTTCCAGCAGTGATCCTAATTTCCTACTATTGACTGGAGCCCCCCAGCTCCACCCAAGATCGAATTCAATTTTGTGATGCACTTTTTGATTTTCCAATAGAGTCATCACACAATAAAACGGTGTCAAATGTCTTTGTGTTTGACACCCTTCAAGTGCGAGTTTTGTCCATATCCCTGAACGCCGAATGACGTCACATTGCAATAATATTGGTCGGTACATTTTTTGTACGCGAAATTGTTGTCACCCTGAATTTGGGTGATATTCAATCACAGCGGCAATAAATTTGACCTTTTGACTGACGCACAAATTCCTCTTTGGTATGGACAGACCCATTTGTCCCTGATATCCAATGACGTCGTGTTCAAAATAGTTTCGCTCTAAAAGAAGATGAAATACAATTATATTTTATACCATTTTGGCGTAATGTTAAAGATTTGTAACCCCCCCCCCCCCCCAACACTGTCACAAAACTATATCTATTGAAAACTATCTAGCTAATTTGACCTTAGAGCCCTCTTTCAACAAATTTCCTTGGGGAGCTTGGACCATTTATGACGAGTCAATGCATTTCAGTTGGTGACCATTTTCTAGTAAACGAAGTTTTGGGAGGCTTGTTTTTTTCCAAAAAATTGTACCTATAACATCAGTCCTTGGAGAGGCTAGTTTGCTTATTTTTATTCAGAAAAAAATCCCCTTTTAGCTGGAACCCGAAGCAGATTTGGTTGTGTGAGACTTATCGGTAAAACAAAGAGACGAACCTTAAAAAACCTTTAAAAAAAAAAGGGTTGAAACCCGATCAAGCATTGATACTTCCTAACTATGTGGCATCCCCAATGACCACGTGTTTTGACAGTCTGGTGAAGTCCCGCTGGTTTGATTTTGTGTGAAAAACCATCGAAGTCGTAGTCGGTTTGTACAAACCCAGTGGATCGTCATGAAGAGAGATGGTGTGTGTGTGGGGGGGGGGGGGGGCAAGGGAAAACACTTGGTTAATGTTAGAATTTCAACCAGATTTTGATTATTTCCCTTAAAAAAAAACACACAGCCTACTTCTAAAGTCTCACAGCACCCAGCACAACCTCCTCCCCACGAAAGTGAGTTTTCCTAACACCCGTTACTTATCGGCCACATGAGATAGCAGCAGCCAGGATGACGCAAACCGACACCGGGGAAAAACACACTGTGACGCTACACATCAAGTTTGCCCTCCGGATCCTCCAGAGTGGTGTTAGACGATAACGAGTCAGAACCCCACAAGGGGGCACACGCGAAAATAAAAGTTAAAGAGTAAGAAAAAGAGAGAGTGGGTAAAAAAAAAACGCGGGGAGGAAAAAAAAAAACGTGGGAAAAAGGAGATCAAGGATCGGTATGAGGGGATCCTTGATGTAATTGCCTGTCGATTATATTGGCCTCCTAGATCAGGCGCAGTATTAATTAAATAGGAAACTGAACACGATTCGCTCAAATAACCGAATTACCGCCCGAAGACGTCTCATTGTGCGCCAAATCCTTGCCTCTTTTGTGTCTGATATTTTTACATGGGTTTAACTCCCAGGCATGAGACGATGTTTTTTTTTTTTTTCGTTCTATTTTTATCTCATTGAGAAGATTTGAAGATATACAGAGGGGGAAACCTGAATCGTCAACCAATCAAAATACAAAAAATGACGAGTTTGAATGGAGTCTGTGATTGTGACATTTTAACCAGCAGCGCGTGGGCTTATTTGCTGTGCAGATCACACAGATTACTGGCAGGTAAGTCTGTTGTTTTTAAATACATGAGGATTAGTCGTAGAAATTACTGCATTTATCAAATGTTTGATCGAAACAAAATGTAACACTGTAATAACATGACAAGTAATGCACCACAAGGGAAACTGACTGGGTAAATTTCAAATAGTTTGGGGTTGAACAAAGACAAATTGACTAGAGCGCGGTTTGAACCAACGAACTCCGGATTAACGTACCGGCGCTTTACCAACTGAGCTATCTAGCCCTATGTTGGCGGTCTCCCTATTTTGTCAATATCTTTGTTCAACCCCAAACTGTAATAACATGTATACAAATGCATTCAATCAAGGTCACGTTGAAAGCAAAGGCCATGAGTGGGAACAATGACCAGCAACCAAAGTCAAGAGAAATTGAAGAGGATATTCGCTGCGATCTTGCTCAACAAGAAAATAATATGACTGAACCTGAGTTGGCTGCTATAGGGCTGCGGCTACGACTGTGTTGCTACGGGTGATGCTGAGGACGTCCTATACTTCAACGCATGATGACGCTGCGATCTAGCCGTAGCCACCATTCCGGACACGGTCAAGTGCATTCATCGTTTAGATTAATAAAACAAAGTTATTATTTATCTGGTCCAACACTGATATAAGATCTGTTGTAAATGTTTTTATTGGTCTGTTCGTGTATCATTGGCGTACCATCTTGGTGTTTATAAATATATATATTTGTTTTATATTTTTTTTTTTTTTTTAAGTAAATCTAATCAAACTGAGGGTGGAAGATCAATACAAAAAAAATAATGTTGAAATTAATGTATCCTTGATTTTTTTTTTTTTTTTAAATGATGTAGCATGCATAATTTGCACATTGGCCTCATGATTGGGTGTCATGATCTACACGTTCTTTTATCATCTGTAAAGGCTGATGCGGTATTCAGCCACAACGGATGGTCGCACAGGGACTGCAATCAATCTGCTTGAGTTTTTGTAGACACAAAGTGGTCATTTGTCAAAATGGTCGATAACTTCTGAAATTACACTCTCTGCCTCGTTTGGCATTTTGCAATGTTCCCGACAAAGAACTTGTAGTTCGTTGGCGAGTAATGTTTCATAATGTCAAAGATATCATACGAGAAGAGTGTATGGAAACAATACAAAGCAACTGTACTTGTTAAACGCACTGTGTGCTTACAATAAAGTTTTATGTTTTAAGGAATTAAGTGGGCAACGGTCGAATGACTCCAAATTACCGAAGTAATTGACTATGCTCTTTCCAAATGGTTCATTTAGCAACATTGCAAAGAAAAACACAGCTACAATAATGAAAACGTTTAAAAGTACAATCACTTGCCTTCCGTGTGTTTGTTAGAACGGAAATTACAAAGAATGCAAAATACCATTCATGTTGTCAAACATTGTATTTATTATATTATTCCTTTCAATCCATAATAAAGACAACCGTGGATAAGTTTTTTGACTGAATGATACCAGATCTAGTGCTTTCACAGACTTTATCCTACTGGGACAAGGTTTTGTTTAGTTTTGTTTTGTTTTTTCCGGGGGGGTGGAACCTGGGGGCTGGGGCATAGTGCCCGCCCTCCATAATTCCAAAGTTGCCTACAACAAAGGCGCGATGTTCTCTCAATTTGCCCACCAGTGGTGTTAGTGCGCACGCGCGATGTGAAATTTACATATTTAAGGAGGCGGGTCTGTTTCAAATGACGCGTATAGCGCGTGGCTGAAATCAAGTTAACCGTTATGTTATAAGCCATAAGGGCAGATTTGTCCCTTAAGGCATATCTGAAATAATTAGTCTGACAAAAATGATATGGACGACGCAAATCTGTTAATGGTTAATGGCCGAGGTATGACACAATGATTTGTACCACACGTACCAACGCGTTGGCATTGTTTACTCAAAAAACAATTATGACGTCAGTAACACTAATCCTTTCACAGAAACAAGATATTCTTAGACACTTGTTATATTTCAATTTCTAACGACCACGTGGAAGTCGAGACATGAGTCCAGTGTTTACAAATCGGACTTCCGGCTAAAGGGGCACTCCTGCCATGATCACAGCAGGCCTGTGGTTGTAAATGGAATTATGAACTGTCACCCAGTTACTATACACGCGCACCCTCCATCGAATTGACACGGATTCCATGTACAGCCACGGGCCTGCTATGATCGTGATGACGGTGCCCCTTTAAAACGCCGAGCCACTCTTAACTCATTAAGAGCATTTTTGTAAAACTGTGTTACAATTACGGAGCGGTACGAAAAGCGATGCTACAAATAGACAGTGTAAGCATACAGGCGGTGATTGTAATTAGGCCATTGTTATTACGAAGTGATTCACGTCACTTGTGGCTACACGGATACATCTTTTATCATAATTAATCGAGAGCTCTGGTATATCGCTTAAGAACTCGAACTCGTTCAACATGAAAATAATATACACATATTGTATATCTACACCCGTATATGTTACCTGTATAATATATAGGTCTTTCAAATATATATTGGTGTCTATTCTTCTTTTATCTTAGGATGTATAACGATTTTGTATTGTTTTCTTCTTCTTTGCGTTACAATGAACCAAATTTATCAAGGGCAAGTGGCTGGATTTATTTTAAACAATTTTGAGTTGAACCAAAAACCTTGACCGGTGGGGTTTGAGCCTGTGACTGATGGGGTTAATGTGCCGGCGCTCTACCAACTTATAGCCCTATTGTTGTCGGTTTCCCCATGAGCAAGTTCGGGTGGGCGACTAGAGTGACTAAACTTACCAGAAACCATAGAGCATAGGGAGATGTTCGCTCGGCCCCAGCGGCCTATCCAGGACCGCTGGGATGGGCTAATCAGCTTGCACAGATTCTTGTTCAGGAAGTACGTCATGCGTGCAGTACTTGCAGCGTGAGTGTGATGCATGATGGGACTGAGCATGGGACTGAGCATTACGTTAACGATACGTTTGCCCATCCCAGCGCCTTTGGTTTTAAGGCAAGGCGCTGGGGACGAGCGACAGGGAGATGGCAAGATCGACCATGCACTGGAGCATGGTCGATCTAGTCAATTCGAGAGATACGTCACACACTGTCACACTGTTTCTGGTTAGTCTAGTCACTCTAGTCGCTCACCCGAACTTGATCTGCGTTGTCACTATCTTTGTTTGGGAGGGCGCCAGTCAGAAGCCATTATAAAACCAGGGATTACATCCAAGTTCACATTATAACTTGGGAAACAGCAGGAGATGGATCACTTTAAGAGTATGCGTTTTTTTTTTTTTTTTTTTTTTTTTAACATCAAATTATAAACCTCAAGGGAAACTTACTGTGCAAATATTAAACACATTACAAAAATTACCTAAGTTTTCTTGGAAAAATGATGTTATAAAATTAAAAATTCTTCTTTTTTTAAGGATAAGCTTTCGGCAAATAGCAATCCGATTTGATAATGTGACGATACGTGGGTTTTCCCTGGAATTTTTCTCTGGGGTTTTCCTCCCACAACTAAAACTGAAACTTCCTTCATTGCCAATTCTCTCCACGGGGTTCTTGGCTAGTAAAGTGATTAAGTTTGCTTTCTGAGACTACTTGAAATGAAAATGAAATGACTCCTTGTTTGTCCATTGGATTACAATGTCTGAGAGTCTCGAACAACTTATGTTGTTTTACCACCTATTGCAGTTAGTCTGTGATTATCCATTTCGCCCCAACATTACAACTCTTAAGAGGAACTTTCAGCTGCACTGTTCACATGTAGCTGTCTGCACCTCTCGCTATAAATCATGGATTTACAACGCACGCATAAAAGGAAATTACGACCGGTTAATGCCCCTATTTGCCCAATGCCTAAAAGGGAAACAAGTTTTGCAAGTTAACAATCTGGGTTAAGTAACCTTGTGTTTGACTTAGGTTGAAAGAAAGTGCGCACAACCGGTAGTCCTTCTTTCGAAAAACACATTCCAATTGTCATGTTATACAATTTTAGTAAGTAACATTTGTTGCTGTGTTGTATCTTGTCTCGTTAAGGCTTGGACTTTTTTTTAAAGACCCACATGACCGTCAGACTGGAACGAGGATGTCCACAAAGTCCATATAATAAATTGACATTTGGAGATAGATGTGCGTTAGCTTAACAAGTGTCATAAGTTTCTAAATGACTGATATTGGCTATGCCCTTGATACAGGTTTATCTTGAAAACATGCTAATTTTGTTTGTCTGTGTTCAATTTGGTTTTCATTTGTTTTTAATCTACAGGGAAAGCTTGGCCCATTAATCAGGATGTGGGTCTTCATTTGATGCATTAGCTTAATAAAGGCGTCTTCATTTTTCAAATGACTGATACAGGCCTGCGCCAGTGAGACGAGATAAAAGTATGTATTTAAAAAAACAGACTAATTGTGTTTGTCTGTGTATATTTTTTTTTCATTTGTTTTAATGTACAACAAAGGCTTGGTTTGTAATTCAAGGTGTCGCTCTTCATTTGATGCATTAGCCTAATAAGCTTTATAATTTGTCAAATGACTGACATTGGCCTACGCCCTTGAGACGGGAAAAAAAGGTGGTTTTTTTTGGTAACATGCTGATTTTGTTTGTCTGTGTTTACTTTTTTTCATTAGTTTTAATGTACAAACCCATGACGTCCCTCTTCATTTGATGCATTAGCTTAATTACTTTTTTTCAAATGACTGATAATGGCAAACGTCCTTGGAGACAGAATAAAGGTATATGTTTTAAAAACATTCTAATTTTGTTTGTCTGTGTTGATTATTTTAATTTGTTATAATATAGAATAAAGCTAGGCCTGTAGTTAATGGAACATTACAGAATTGTTTTTTGCTAACAAAACAGTTGCTGACAGTGTAAGCACTTTATGTAATCCACCATATACACAAACTGACAAACCTGTTGAAGTTTGAGATCGATCGGCCATCTGGGTCACGAGAAAATAGTGAAAAACCGAATACACATTTTGCATGAAATCATATGGATTCAACAAATGAGTAGAACGCACACTGGGTGCTAAACTCCAATCGGAAAATTAGTTTATACATTTCTCATCAAATATGGCATTTCAGACAGAAATATTTCAAGGGATGTTTTCTACTATCATCATCATAAGACCGTGTAAGTTTTATGTAAATCTGTGATCAAAAGTATATTTCACAATTTTTTTTCTTACCAATTCTGTAATGTTCCTTTAAGGACGTGACTATTCATTTGAAGTGTTCATTGATGCGATTGCTGCGAACAACTCTAAAGTCTATAACGGGTTATGTTGAGAATTTGTGTTGTTTTGCAATGAACTTTGAAATAAAAGAAGGGGGTGGAGAAAAAGGCGAAGAAAAGCAAAAACACACACGGAAACGATTAGAGCTCGAAGTGTCCCATACCGTAATCCAATCTCATGACAGAGTTGATTTTCTTCAATTCAACTAATGAATCGTTTTGAAAGCACTGGACACGCTTCGCTGATTTCGTTAATATTCACACGCCGTGGGTGGTTCTTTTTCTTTTTTTCTTCTTTTTTCTTTCTTCTTTTTTTTTCCCCCGGACAGACCTCACTGTTACATTTCTCACTAGCGAGTCTGCGGGCCTTGTACCACAGACATTATCACAGCAATTGATGGCACTAGACGCAAACAAAACATCCTCGTGTGCCTACAAAGAATATCACACAGACTTTCCCAAAACATTGTTTGCACTCTGTGATCGAGTTGTTAATATAAAATTAGACAGTGTAATTAATGTGCGTCCTCTATGGAAGGTGTTTTATAAATATTAAATTTGTGCTATTTTGAGTTGTGCATTAATAAAGAAATGGTCAGTTGGAATTGACACAAATATTTGTTATTTAACATTTATGAATCCGTCTGACATCCTGCCATTTTCTATAACAGATGGTCTTCGGCCACAATTTGACCACAAACTTACCACAACGGCTCTTTTCAGAGCCCAACATTACTCTTAAACGAGACTTGTACATTCGATGGACCCTCAAGTTTAACAGCTATAGTTACTTTCCATGGCCAGATGACATTCAACTTATATCAGTATGTACATTTATTTCACAAAATGCCATATGAGGTTTGCGTCAACAAATATAGGTAAAATAAGAATTGCACACTTCCATTGATAAATTGTGATAATTTTGTCATTATGTATTTTAATGTTTTGTTTATTTATTGATCTTCAAATTTGAAGTTCGCAATCATGTAGTTGATGTGTAAAAAAAAAAAAAAAAAAAAAAAAAAAAAAAAAAAAAGTATATTAGTTATAAAAGAAAAATCGAAAAAACCACCCCGACAAACATAGGTGTAGTTCAATAGATTTATGTAGGCATAATGTTTCATCAAAGCTAGAAATGAAAGAAATAAAGGTGATATCCACATGATTACAGAGATATGAAGTTTGTCTTTTTGAAATACGTACTTGACACTACCGCTTCCTGATATTGATTTTAACCCACCACAAGAATAACTTAATTGAAACGACGCAAAACGACATGTTTTTCGTCCTTTTTTTTTTTTGGTATTGCGTTTTGTCCGCTCGGATTTGCTGGACATGTTTTATATCCACATTAAACTTGTACTATTATGTTGTTCATTTATCTTTTAAGAAAATGCATTTTATGACGGCTAGTTGTAAAATTTGCAATAACTTAAAGAGATTAGCAGTTGAATCAAACAAATATTAAATTTTGCCATGTCGATTTGTTCTGTTAATCTCTGAACACAAGTTCTTAATGAAAAGTACTTTCTTTAGCCATTTTTTTTTTTTTTTTTTTGTTACAATTAAATTATATTTAAACAAAATGTCATACCGGTCCCTAGTGATAATTTGCTGACTTGCTGTCTCTTTAAATTTTGTCCTAAAAAAAAAAAATAAAAAACGAGATTAAGCTGCACCGCACGTGTCTACATAATTCATCCAGAAGAACTAGATTGGGACGTGGATGAATTTTTTATAAGGTTGGAAGATATAAATGGGTACAGCCACGTTGTATTACTACGCCTTTATGTGGAATTGCCAGACACGTCTTTCCCGTGGTTTGATTTCCGTGGGCGCAGAAATGGCATTACAACGAAATCAAACATGGTAGCATACAAATCAAAAAGTATAAATAGAAAAAAAAGGAAAAAAATAACAGCACAAATGAAAACTAATGAGAATATTTTATTTCATGAAATAAATATATCGTATTTTAAAGTGAGTCAAACTGGACCAACTTGACGTGTTTATCAGCCTGTTCTAAAGCATTACACAATACTTGCTGACCGTACTGTGTCAGCTTGCAAACTTCCCTAGCTCGGCAAGATGTTCCTGTGCTTGGAAATTTAATTTGTGTTTCTCCAAATTCTAAAGGGATGCCTTGTTTCCCGAACTAAGTTGTATTATTATTTATTACTTTTTATTATCATATTTTGCTCTCTAGCCCTTATGTTGGCAGCGTCCTTATCTTCCCAATATCTTTGTCGAGGTAACATGCCAGAAGCCATTCAACCTGTAACTGCCGTATAGCCAGGGATCACACCCAAGTTTACGATCCAACCAGGTAAACGGCAGCAGAGAGATCACCTTAAGGGGATGCGACATTTTATTTCAAATATCAATTAACAACCCGCAAGGAATATTCTTGTCAGATTTCCTTTGTTCAACCAAAATTATTTTTTTAAATTACGCAATCAGTTTCCCTTGTGGAGTATTAACTGAGATATACTTTTTGTTCGACAGCGATTTCCCTACTCAAAAGCCAATGCTTAATATCCGTGTTCCTTTACTTAAGTTTATGTTGGCATTTTAGTTGTTGACATTTTTGGGGTGACATTTCTTGCATGGTGTTGTTATTGGAAACGTGATTCAAAATCCAGCTGGAGGTACCAAGTTCACATCTCTATATAGATGTAGTGATATTTTGAAATCAGAGTGTACAGCCCCGTGATCGAGTTCAGGTTGACTACGTTTCTCCACGAGCTAAATCACAGCATGGGTTCCAATCACCGTCCCCCGCACCGCCGACTATACCCCCGGCTATGGAATCACTGTTCCGATGAGTGTATTAAATATGTAATTGATGATTGATGACAACAGGAGGGTTCATCATCACCACCAATAAATTGCCGCTAATTATAGGGCCACCGGCAGGTAATTATGTTATCAATTATTGTCAATGCATTATTTCTGTGGCAATGGTCGAGGACTGCATTTTGTTTTCCCTCACAAGTAGAGCCGCACTCTGTCCAGTGCATCAAGGCAAAGTATATCTTTGGTTTTTTGAACCGTTTGAATGTTTCATCCTTTAATACATTTAGAGATACACAATAAAACTAACTTGTAGTATTTTCATTTTAGAAGGTGGTAGCGTTTTGGGGTTATCGCAAAACAATCTGGAGCTGATATGTCCACGCAGGAAGAACAATCTGTACTTGGAATACACAATCTGAAAAAAAAGGTTTCATGTAGAAATACTTCTCAGATTAAAATGTTCTTCTCTCTCTAACACCGCATTCATTTGAAGTGAATCGTTTCTCAAAACGTTACACATTATCAACAGCTGCATTGCTTCTTACCAAGCAAGTTGTAATGGTCATTAATTTTGGAGTTATTGCCAAATACACCCTCCCTTTAAGGATGTGCTTTTATTTCGTATTGCACTGTTTTTAATTTATTTTAGATGGCTACTTCTCAAAGAAGCATCAGTTTACAACATGGTGTGTTTAAAGTATTGGTCCTCCTTAGATAACACTTATTAAAATTTGGTCAAAAGGTCTGCAACTCCCGGCTGGGTCAGACTCGACCAAGAGCAGCTCCATGGAGCAGAGACTGGCTGAGGGTTGACCCCCATTACTTCAAACCCACACATATCCAGAAGTGTCGATCTCTCTCCCTGTGGAGCATAGGTCTAGTACAAGCTCTGGATTTTGAGGATACCAGCGTGACGTCAGGAAACCTTACAGTTAATCGGCTTTAGGAACATATACATAAATGAAGAGGTCAGTGAAAAATTCTGTTTGTAGACATTCCTGGTGGCAGCCGCTCCTTTCGCCACGTTGGGCTTCAAAACTTTGTTCCAGTGTGTATTCATACTAGCATTATAAATAAATAAACATTCTTGTAAATTGTTCAAAACGAAGGGACCAGGGTGGATATCCAAACAAACAAACAAACAAACAAACAAACAAACATACGAAGATAAAGACCCTGTCACACGATACATTTATTTTTCCAATTTGAGGCAACCACTCCACTCCGGTAGCACAAGGGCCATTTTTCGCACAGTTTTATACATTCCCCAAGAAAATTATGTGACAATTGATGTGTGAATGATTGTTTCTTCTTGGAAATTGCCTGGAACTAGTTCCCTTGTGTGACATGACCATATGAAGAAACTTTTTTTTTTGTTTTTTAAGTGTGGCAAGCAAGCCCCATTGCAGTATATAGCAGAAAACGCAATCCAAACCAGGATCTGTACAGATGAGAGACTGGTAAACAATAACACCGACCCCACATTGCGAACACTGTTGATGGGTAAGGCAAGTCAATTGATTTGATTTACAATAACCAGTCGCCACAACGGCAATACTATGTCACCACAACGTCAGTACCACTTGCCACCACCATTTGCCACAACGACAACACCAGTCACAACGAAAATACCAGTCACCACAACAACAATGCCAGTTGCCCCAACGACAACACAAGTCACCACAACGACAATACTGGCCGCCACAACGACAATAACTGTCGCCACAAAGACAATTCCAGTCGCCACAATGACAATACCATTCTCCACAACGACAATACCATTCTCCACAACGACAATACCAGTCGCCACAACGGCAATACCAGTTGTCACAACGAAAATACCAGTCGCCAAAACGTCAATACCAGTTGCCTAAACGACAATACCAGTTGTCACAACGAAAATACCAGTCGCCAAAACGTCAATACCAGTTGCCACAACGACAATACCAGTCACCACAACGACAATTTGACAATGTCTTGTTAAAGTAGCTCCTTTTGGTGTGTAGTACGAACAACTTGGAGAACAAGTAGCAAGCTGCCATAGTTCCAAGTAACCGGGATCATCAGCCATCTGTGATGTCCTTATCGGGCCGAAGAGTTTCAATATGCAAAGACCACACAAGCCTTATTGATTGATGCCACGAAAATTTGTCAAGCGTCTATGCGGCAATTCTATCCATACCCATTGCATTTCGGTGTTACAAATAGCGCCGAGGGCACAATGCAGGAACCGACTGCAATATTGAAACATTTCCGTTTGTAGATGACACACCTGGAATATTAATGTGCTGACTGCACTCAAGGTTTATCGTTACGAATTTATCCAATTTCCTGACTAGGTGCATATCGAGGGGAGAATGGGAGATCACTGATCTGCAATTTGATTATTTCAAAATGATTGGAATGGAAACTGAAAATAGATTCAATTTAAAAGCACTGAAAGGATTCACAGTTATGCAGTACCTTAATCGGCATTATGCTGGAAGATTTTTATTTCTAATTAAGCAACGTGTACAGAGTTTCCTGTCCACATTCGGCAGCTTATTGGGACAATACTTATGTTCACTATTTTGCTAACCTTGGTGCAATAATTAAATCATCTACAATCAGAAGTTGTTGTTGGGCAATTTGTTTGGTAATTGTGCTTAAAATAAACAAATAATCTGCATAACAACTGAAGCATCTGCGGCAGTTTTCTCAAATGTTTAAATAAATAGCTAGTATTTTCTATTATTGAAATGCTGCACTGCGGCCCCAACATTGAAGCCTCCAAATTGCCTTTAAAGGAACATTACAGAATTGGTTTTTGCTAACAAAACAGTTGCTGGCAGTGTAAGCACTTTATGTAATCCACCATATACATAAACTGACAAACCTGTAAAAGTTTGAGATCGATCAGCCATCTGGGTCACGAGAAAATAGTGAAAAACCGATTACACATTTGCATGAAATCATATAGGTTCAACAAATGAATAAAACGCTCACTGAGCGTTAAACTCCAATCGGAAAATTAGTTTATTCATTTTCATCAAATATGGCATTTCAGACAGAAACATTTCAAGGGATGTTTTCTACTATCATCATCATTAGACCGTGTAAGTTTGATGTAAATCTGTGATCAAAAGTATATTTTACAAGCTTTGTTCTTACCAATTCTGTAATGTTCCTTTAAACATACAACATAAACCATCCAATATCTTTTAAACATGTATCAAGCAAATTTTGTGAGATTAAAATGCATCAAGGACGTAAATAATAAAGGAACTTTATTCTTCTTTTCTTAATAGATGCATCAGGGATAAAGATTATTATTTGGTTTCACCCAAACATCGATGTGTGTTTATTCAGTACTTTCCCGAGTCCTGTGAAAAAGGGCCATATTACCCGGGTGGGAATTGAACCCACAACCATTGCCATTCCAGAGCAGATAATGTCTAACTACTAGATCACCAAGACTGCCCGGTAGCTAAAGCACTGAGATACAGAGCTTCACACACATCGGTGCATGGGTAAAACCAAATTTATATATTTGTTTTAATTCAAACACTAATCAGTCCCTGATGATCACTAGAGCAGGCTAGTCGAAACGTAGAAACCAATAACAACCCATTCCGTGGCAGTGAAGTTAATAACGAGAAGTTCGCTTGATCCACAAAGTAAAAGTAGTATGGTCTTGGCCGATTTGCTACCTCCCCAATAAAGTAGTTAATAAGCAAGACAGTTCTTCTCAGAACTAAGTAGTCTCCCAAATTTCGAAATCTTATCCGCGGCAGTAGAACGAAAAGCAAGACTAGTTTTCAAAATAACAAATATACAGATATAATATAATACGCATGGTGCTACCACTAACTGAATACAACGTGTTTTTAATCTTCAAACTGTTCCTTTTAATGGGAGACCGATGGTGCATTTGGGCGCAACATCAGGAAGGGTGGGATTGTAGGGTTTATTGTTAGGAGTTGGAAATGTGGGGCACTCGAGAGAGGTACACAAAGGTACACCAAATACCAAATATCGCGGGGTGGAAAATGAAAAACGGTCATACAATGCTATGAGTGAAAAGAGGGTAATCTCCCCCGAAAAAAAACACCGAATAAATAAATAACAATTCAAAATAAAGAAAACACATACTTTAACACACTCTTTTCTTCTTGTACAGGAGTACCCCCTTAACAATAATGAAATCCTCTAAAGATTTCCCGAGGTTTCCAGAGCATACTGAAGACACAGTAGGGGGTACACCATGCCACAAATCGAGCACCAATATAAGGAAGAGTATAGGCCTACCTGCAGCCACTGACGGTACTACTATGAATTCGCTTGACAATATGGGTTAGAAGAAGATGAGATAAAACGAGATTGGAATGTGGCCTTACCGCATCGGTTATTAGTTTTAATGTAAAAAAAAAAAAAAAAATCCGTTGACTTGCACTAAGAAAGTACCGCCGAATAGGTAGAGGTTATTTGCTTTGTGCGCGCTGTTTGAAGAGAATGAAGTTTCGGTGTTCTCCATCGATTGGTCGTAGTGGTTTACGGTGATAGCTGCGCGTCAGTGCAGTGCAGTCTAATGAAATGATGTGAACCGCATTCGATGTAAAGGCCCGAGTAGTTGCAGATTCTTTAATGGAAATTCACAAATTAATGTGATATTCCCCCGGAAAGGGACGGCCGTATAGCACCGATGCCTGACCTAGGACGACAAGAAAGTTTAAGAGGACGAAAAGAGCAATTGAAAAGTCAAAGTGAAAATTATCCATGGATTGGTGGACGCAGCGCTGCCGACTTCTCGATGCCGTGGGGCACTTTTGCCGGTATGAGTGTTGTTCCTACGACGGGGAAGTTCCACCCCGCGGTAACCGGGCCGCAATTCGTCTCTTTGCGGCTGCACCATAAGTGCCATTCAAAGGACAATTATTGTTATCCAAAATCATTCCTGAGAAGTCCGGGGGGAGTTGAACGCGTCCCCTGGAATATATATATATGGAGATATGACCTCTTTTTTTCCAGGCGGGAAGTTTTAGAAGCAAGAGAGAAAACATGAAACTTTGATGATCTTGAATAAATGATGATTCCTTACCTTGAAAGTGAATTATTTCAGGAAATCAAACGAAGTGAATTGCCTGGCGGCTAAAAGCAAGAAAAGTTTGGTGTTTATGTGTAGAGGAAGAAAGAAAAACAGAAACAGACAAAACAAAAAACTTTGCTCAAAACCTCTGCAAGATCAAACTACCGGATGTTTAGGAGACAAAAACACTTCAAACCAATTAGTTAATGTTAAACTAATTAGCTAGAATGTTTTTTTTCTCCTTGACATTTGAAAGGATTTTGTGGTAAAAAAAAACACTCCAAGATACTTAGTTAAGTATGACTTTTTTTACAATCAGCACACACTGCAACATCAAGTATGAATGTGACATTTTCGTCAAGTGTTTGTAAGATCACGCAGGGTCATTATTTAGTAATGGAGCCGCTCATGTGCATTTGCTCGGCAGGCTTCAAATGTTGCTAAGACCGTTGTAAGAGTAGCGAATCTCCCCCTACGGCGAGTCACGGAGTGCTTTTTTCCCCCCTTACAATGACAGGTGGATTAATTGAATTTTACCAAACGGCCACTCAAGTGCTATCACCACCCCCACACCCACACCCACACTCCTCCGCCCATCCACCCATTCTTCCTCTCTCCTTTCTCGATTTCATATCTGATTGTTGTTTTCTCGAGGAAAAATAGTTTTAAAAATAATAATACAATAATTGAGTAATACTAATATAGATGGATATCTGACACTGCGATGAAGCGAATCACACAATTTTTTTTTTTTTTTTTTTTTTTTTTTTAAATAAGCTATCGCTTATGATGTCAATCCAATTTAGAATAAATATTAGAACACTAAAACAATTAAGTTATGTTGAATATTTCCCTATGAACAGCTGATTTCGGTTGGTGCATCCAAAAATGAGGACATTTTGTTTATTTGCTGAAAATTCTGCACGGTTTTCGACTATTTTCTCCTGACCCACACAACGGATTATGCCCTAATTTTCACAAGTTGGTTATTTCATGTATATGGTTGATTACACAACACGTAAACACGTCTGAGGCTATTCTGTCAGCTCTGCCAATCATCCTTTAAATGATGTTCTTTTCTTGAGTTGAGTATCTATTAAATGACATCTAAAAAAATGTTTCTTTAGGTGGTTAGACAATTTCTTGAATTTGGTCCCGTCCTTTTCAAGAGCCACAGACCTGCCGGACATCTTCTGCGGGCCAGTGACGGGTAGCCGGGCCACAGAGTATGCTGTGGTTGTCCCGCGGGATCCCAAAAGCATCCGGTGGAACTACACGATATAATGCATGCAATATTGCTGTAATGGCTACAAGTGGAGAGGAGGCAAGCAGTGATTTCGAGTGCGCCACTTGTCAATCCCCACTAGCCTAGGCGGGACAAAATTGATTGAATCAATCTGACGAGCCTGGATAAGTATTCGAGTACAAAAGCAAACCAAGAGAATACATACAGCGAGTACGTGCGTATATGGTGATCAGGTTGGTCCAGCAGTTTTCTTTCCCAGCCTTTCACCTCTGTGGACCCCGGTTCTAATCCCACCTCAGGCCGGAGCCTTGCATGTGGATTGGGTTTTCAGTCCCTTCCTGATTGCGTGGGTTTTCCCCATAGGGGTTTTCCCTCCCACCTCAAAAAACTGAACATTTCTTCTTGTTTCCCATTCATCCTGCTGTTAGCGCTAATTGTGCTGTTGGATGTGTTATTTGTAAATATGAATGTAAATAACACATATTTTATATATTGGAACCCTGCAAAGAGGGACATGCTGATATGTTTTAATATTTTCATTGTCCTAACCACATCATACAAACTGCTCAGCTCTTATTATCGCAAGCTAGACCATACCACACGTCCTGGAGGGGTGTCAATCAACGTGGGACGGTGTCTTGGTTAGAAGGGATCAACATGTGCTGACAACTAACCACAGAGAAGTTGCAACCAAACCGATCCCTCGCTGCATGCTTTTCATTTTGCAGCTACTGACTGACGTTTGTCAACACAAAGTACGGAAAGGTACACAGTAATTACCACAACAGGACAAGTAGAAGCTCACTGGTTGTAAAGATTACACCAGTACCATTCCTCCAAAGAAATATTTCCGTCTGAAATTTCTTTGAAGTCAAAAAACAGTTATTTGAAGATTGTTTTTATTTTGTCTATAAATAAGAGAGTGATGTAGGTAATCACAATAAGCACGACTATGTGGACGGGCTACATTTAGGTACAAATTGAGAACTAAATTTACGTCTGGCTACATTTAGGGCTCATGCCACATATGTTTAGGACACACACGTATAAACGTGTCTTGGTTAGAAGGGATCAACATGTGCTGACAACTAACCACAGAGAAGTTGCAACCAAACCGATCCCTCGCTGCATGCTTTTCATTTTGCAGCTACTGACTGACGTTTGTCAACACAAAGTACGGAAAGGTACACAGTAATTACCACAACAGGACAAGTAGAAGCTCACTGGTTGTAAAGATTATACCAGTACCATTCCTCCAAAGAAATATTTCCGTCTGAATTTCTTTGAAGTCAAAAAACAGTTATTTGAAGATTTTTTATTTTGTTTATAAATAAGAGAGTGATGTATAGGTAATCACAATAAGCACGACTATGTGGACGGGCTACATTTAGGTACAAATTGAGAGCTAAATTTACGTCTGGCTACATTTAGGGCTCATGCCACATATTTTTAGGACACACACGTATAAACGTTCATAAACTCGTAAATATTTTTTTTTTTTTTTTTCGGGGGTTAAGCTTGAAGATGACAATAAACAAAAAAATATTCCCAAAACGTAAATAGTAATTTCATGTTCACCTTCTAATCCTCCTTAGTCAAACAACGAACCATACCAGTAATAATCCTAGCGTAAGCAGCTACTTTCCCAAGAAGGAAGATAACACTTGATGTAGTCACAACGATCATGCCTACAATCAAACAAGTGCCTTTTTATTTTTTTTTTAGCTGCGATCATTAGGCGTACGACCCAGGGGGCGGGGCCAACCACCAAAATTCGGGCAATACAGTGGGAAAAATTTGGGCACAGCAAAAATTGACAAAGAGAGCAAGGAAATAAAAACTTTTTACCTACGTAAAATTTCGGGCCAATCAACCCCTCTAACCCCCTTAACAAACCAAAAAGGGCCCAATTTTATGGCTCTTCTTACCGCCAAATTCTGCGCTTGCGATCACCATTCTTCGCTTACAGGACAGACGCCGGAATTCTGCACTCTAGCTGTTTAAGCGAAAAAGGGCCTAGTAATATAGAGAATGCACGCGCACAAGCAAAAATTCACTGCTACCCTCTGAAATAATGCTTGCTGTAAACCTGGAATTCTATAGCTTCCGTTAGTGCCGATGCTTTGCTTACGGTAAGCAGAGCCATAAAATTGGGCCCAGTTCCCATAAACACTCGACTGTAATCTTCAACCTTTATTTAATTGATTCAGCCAGTATTTCAGACAGGAATTGGCAGTTTTTTCATCCGTGACTGTCATAAAACTGTCGCGCTTAAAGACACTGGATACCTTTTGTAATATTGTCAAAGACCAGTCTTCTCACTTTGCACAAAATAACAAACCTGTGAAAATTTGAACTCAATTGGTCGTCGAAGTTGCGAGATAATAATGGAAGAAAAAACACCCTTGTCACACGAAGTTGTGTGCTTTCAGATACTTGATTTCTTGATTTCGAGACCTCACGCGTGAGGTCTCAAAATCAATTCAAATATTTTAATGAGAAATTACTTATTTCTCAAAAAACTTACGTTACTTCAGAGGGAGCCGTTTCTCACAATGTTAAAATACTATCAACAGCTCTCCATTGCTCGTTACCAAGTAAGTTTTTATGCTGACAATTTTTTTGAGTAATTACCAATAATGTCCAGTACCTTTAAGTACGTACTCTATTTTTATTTGCATCATGTACTGTTACGTAATATCACTACAGAAGTGCCCTCATCGGCGCTTAGCAATCCCTAACAAGAGTTCACGAAATGGAATTGTTGCATATCCCATCCCTCGGGTTAAACCATTCACTGTTTCTATTGGGTAACAGTGACACTGTATCGTCAGTACATCTGTACTAAATATAAAAGGAAGTGTGTACTCTAAAGTACGTTTACGGTTGTACGGTGTTTACTGAGGGCGATAGATGACGTGCTATCATCAGATTTGAACAGACTGAATTTCCCCGGGCTGAAGCCCTGATCGGCCTGGCCTTTAAACCGACGAGGCAAGCGTGAATCCTGAACCACACGCGGTCAGGAAGGTATAAGATCTCACGTGGCCAGCCAGGCATCAAAAATGGGTTTTGATTTTCAGTTAGAACAGCGTACGGCGTTACCGCAGTGTGTTTGTCCACGCTGTTTTGAACTTATAAGACGGTGACTTGATATACAACGCGTGAGCGTGTCTTCCGGTCCCATCCTACTGGGCTGGATTTGGAAGCCGTGTAAAGCGTCCCATCCTCGGCGGACGATCATAATTGGAATGCGGTTGGGTATCACTCAACCGGAACTTATTTTTAAATGGAACTCTACGTCTTTTTAAGCAACGGGCCAGCGCTTTATTTGTCTGTCCATGCCCTCAGCACTTTAGTTTGACAGCTAACCCTTCACATCAAACAAACCTTTTGATGCATTGGTGGCCGTGGGGATTTCGCTGAGTTTTGACTTGTCGGGAGGGGGGGGGGGGGGCTTGTTGATCCAAAAACATCACATGACTTTGAAAAATATCCATAAATTAAAACCATGAAGTTGAACAAGAAATATTGCTAGCAAATCACCGTTTCAAATGAGTAGGCTTACGACTCAATGTAGAAACAAAATCTACCGGTACCCTATCTGCGGTAACATGATCTTTTCTTTTCAAACGTACAGTGGCTCTGCATTTACATTTCAAACCCAAACCATTTCTGATTCAACAATAGGTTCAATTGTTTGATTTTGTTGAGACACCATCAATTTGAAATCAAAACAGATAAAAGGTAAAGTACATTCCTTATACAGAATAAACACATTCCTTCGTTACAAAAAGGGGACACAAGACAAGAGTTTGAAAAAGCCAATTGGTAAACAAAACTGAAATTACAAAGCTCTGAAAACTTCGTCGTCTTCCGTTGACATGGATTTAAGGTTTTACGACTTAACGACCATGAATACTCTTTTTTGTGAAGAATAAGGAATTCTAACAAAACTACAAATTGTCCGATTTCTTATTTCTGAGTTCTGATCCCAAACAACCTGCTAAGAAAGACACCTTATAAATTTTTAGTAAACATTTCACATAACGTAGAAAAGTAATGTTTCAGTAAAGTCTGATAAGGCCCTTCGGCTGTTTCTCTTCAGTTTTCATTCTGGAGTAATTTGTAGTTTTGTTAGAATTCACAAAATTAATTATTGTAATATTGTATAAGAAATGAAGCATTAGCTGATGCTATATTAATTCGAAAAATACTGTGAAGTTTTTCATACTTAAAAATAAGGAAGACGGGGGGGGAAAACATCTCAAGAACCGTGGGTTTGCGCAGCGGGCCTCTTGAAGAACAGGAAACATTCCGTGAGGTGGGGACATTCGAGTGAGGAAAATTGCCACACACTTCAAGTTTCAATTGCCGGGCAAGTTGCCTCTCGAAGCCAACTTGAAAATCGAGACGGAAATTCGATCTCAACGAATGGGCCGATCTATGATACCATATGGTTTAAGCTTGAATTAGAAGACACAAATGCAAAAAGCTGTTTGGCTATTGGAAAATATCTATGCTGGACAGTTAATACACATTTAGACTAGAGAAAATGACCTTACCTTATGACTTGCAGCCAAGCGTTAGAACAGATCCTATAGTGTCTTAGAATGTTCCAGTTGTGCCGTGGCCAACCAATCGTGGCAACTTTATAACCGAGCCTTGGTCCTGCATATTTCATTTCCACCGTGTAGCTGATGTAACAGACTAACTCCGATTGCGATTGGATCCCTGCGAGGCGGGCTTCCATCGTGTAAGCCGCGTCGGAGGTCTGCGACTGATGAACGCATTATAATTGACAATTATTGTTACACCAACTACGTTCTCGATAATGAGTGTCCGTCGGCTTACCAGTGGAGAGACATCACCGATTCTTCGCTCAATCAGGAAATTCCAGCCACTGCAATCCCTCCCTCCGGTCCTAGTCCCACCTCCCTATTTCTACTGGATTAGGCAAGATGATTTGTTTTCGCACTAGTAACCGGCAGGCGGGATTTCGGCGGGGCTTTCGTCGTTTCAATTTACCGGTTAAACCCGGCCGTGAGACGCCGAGGGCTTGGGACCGCGATGTTCCCTCCGTGGTGGTTTGTGAGATTATTTTTCTGCGGGCGCAATCTAAGGAGTGCATGTTTTTAAATAGATCACTTCTTCTTGCTCATTGAGGTCCAGCAAATGAAACGATGTGATTGTTTTCATAACTGTAACCGTGGACTGTTGACGACTTCTATGCAATCTGTTCAGATTACTCCAGGCAAAACAACATTTATTGTTTTAGTTTTATTGAGCGAAATCATTTACAAGAAATAGAAAAATATGTATTTTTTTGCACTCATAGCGTGTCCTCCTTTCAAATAACACAAGAAGAATTGTCCTTAAAGGGGCTTTTTGAAAAGTGGTAAAAAATAAACGATACATGATGAAGGACAGACGCAGAAACAAATAAATTTCACATGTAGTTTTAGTTACAATGATGAATATTGATATAAAGATGAACAAATATATTTAAATATTTAAATATAATTACACAACTATATATATTTGGTTCATTTTTGTACACGACTGTTGTGACCATTACGTATCCACTAGAATTCAAGTATTGCCATGTTCTATCGCAATTTTTTCTTTCACTTCTCTGATTGAGAATCTAAGAAAACAAACTCGACCAAAAGAACTCCCACCAGAAACCAAATTGGGACACAAGGGAGTTTACGCCGTTGACTGGTTCTGGAATCGATTAAACAATGCCAGTAGGTCATTCTAATCATTGAAACTCTTCATGAGTGTTATTTCTGTCTGTAAAAATCGAGTAATCATGACTTGTATAAGAATCATGTACCGAGTAAATCTTTGGATTTACAGGAAAATTGATATTTAGGAGTAATACATCCAGTAATTGTTTAAGATTCTAATCATGTTTTAAATTAATTGTTGTTTTAATGATTTTATGTTTTTGTTTTTGCTCTTGCTTTTTTTTTTTTTTTTTTTCGTTTTCAGTTTTGTTTTTGTTTAGTTTGTGGTTTTATGGTTTTTGTTATTTTGTTTTGTTTGTTGTGTTTGAGTTTTTTATTATTTGTTTCGTTCGGTTTTTTCGTTTCGTGTTGTGTCGAGTCGCATCGCGTCGCTTATGTCTTGTTTTCTTTCTTTCTTTCTTTTTTCGTAAAGAATAAGAATTTGTTGCATATGTTTTAGGAAATCAGACTGAAACTTTTTTAAATGTTGCTGGTTTACACAATCTAAATATTTTGAATGTTTCTGGCTGGAATACACCTACACTTCAAAAGATTAGGCTAATGTTTGGACCAGTACTCCAAATATAAGGTCAAATATGATTCCGGCTGGAATGCACCTACACTTCAAAACATTAGGCTAATGTTTGGACCAGTACTCCCAATATAAAGTCAAATATGATCTTAATTCAGTGACATCGATTTATAAATAAAGAAGCGTTTTGCATAATATGTGTTTTTATAATTGTTCGAATTTATGTCGCCGAAAAGACACCTTTAAAACCAAATTCGGCTTGGTATCCTTTTTTTCTTCTTCCTGCACCCCAAAATTGGGTCTGTTGGACTGGATACCAACCTTTAATTAAAAATTTTACCTCCCCCTTTAAATAACACTTTTTTTTTTTTTTACAAATCCGGCCTATAGTCTATGAGAAACCAGAAATTTAATTCGTCTAAACATGTTTTAAGTGTCGTGGAATTTTTTGCTTGGGACAGCATCATCCTAAAGTTGCTTGAATCATGTTTCATTTTAATTTGCCTAAACAGTTTGATGTTTTTTTGCCATTCATGAGTCATTATAGGAAGCGAAAAACATGACCATAGGGTAAATCTATTGCAAATACCATGCGACAGTAATGTCATTTTGTTTTGTCAGGAGCCATTTTATTGCTAACGACCTTCTGTCATGAAAAAAAGGGTTCAAAAAAAACGAGCCTACGTTACAACTTCGTGTTCCCGGAGGAATGACGTATAGAGCCTTGCTACCCTTCATAAGGCACACGCCGATATTACTGCAATGAATTAAGCATAATAAAAATGATAATAGTGGCTTTTTATTTAGCGCTCAATTCCGTCACTCAGTGACGCTCATGGCGCTCCAACATTATTATATAAATTATCCTGCAATGTATTATGGAGCTACGTTTTGAAGTATTATACATATTCCTTTACATAGCACAATGTAATGGTTTACAAGGTGCTGCGGCGCAATATGCTGCCAATCAAACCAGGAACACCGGGGCAAACCCCTTCTCTTTATGATAAGTGCATTGGGTTATTTTACGTGCATTACACAACGCTTTACTTCCCACCCGAAGGACAAAGCAATACTGATTAAGTGTCTTGCTTAAGGATACAAGTGTCACCACCGAGACTCGAACCAGCACTCTGCTGATCAGAAACACCAAAGTTTGAGTCCGGTGTTCTTATCCGCTCGGCCACGACACGCCACATGGAGTCGCACTTAATGCAAATATGAAATTCTGTATCTAATCCAAGTGTTTTCAAGTACATTAATTTCAATGTTGTCAACAAAGAGCAAAATTATGCTATGTATCATCAGTTTTATAATTTTTTTCCCCCAACTCAAGTCAACTTTCATCAATTATTATTACAAAACAAAGCCAAGTTACATTAAGAAACTACGACCAATCACGTTTAAAGGAACATTAAAGAATTTGTAAGAAAAAACTTGTAAAATATACTTTTTGATCACAGATTTACATAAAACATACACGGTCTGATGATGATGAAAGTAGAAAACATCCCATGAAATATTTCTGTCTGAAATGCCATATTTGATGAGAAATGAATAAACTAATTTTTCGATTGGATTTTATCGCTCACTGAGCGTTTTATTCATTTGTTGAATCTACCTTATGATTTCATGCAAATGTGTAATCGGTTTTTCACTATTTTCTCGTGACCCAGATGGACAATCAGTCTCAAACTTCGACAGGTTTGTCAGTTTATGTATATGGTGGATTACATAAAGTGCTTACACTGCCAGCTACACATTTGCATGAAATCATATAGATTCAACAAACGAATAAAACGCTCACTGAGCGATAAACTCCAATCGGAAAATTAGTTTATTCATTTCTCATAAAATATGGCATTTCAGACAGAAATATTTCATGGGATGTTTTCTACTATCATCATCATTAGACCGTGTAAGTTTTATGTAAATCTGTGATCAAAAGGTATATTTTACAAGTTTGTTTCCTACCAATTTTGTAATGTGTCTTAAAATAATTGTTTTTGTAAACAATATTTGAACTTTGTGTACCTAGAATCGATAGCAAAGATACACTGCTAAAACTGGGGGTATTAACATTAACACCATGGTGTAGTCACATAATTATAAATCCCGAAAACAAAATCAAAATTGTAATCATAGGGTGTTATAATAACACTAATTTATACCAATACAATCACATTGGTGTTATTTTTAACACTCTACGATGTTAATTTAGATTCTCTTTTTGGTATCTATATGTGACAACACCCATGGTGTCAATTTTAACACCCCAGTCTTTGCAGTGTATTTGAAAATAGCGAAGAGAAAGTTGAGTTAGTGACAAGCAGCTACGCCTTGATAGAAGACAATACTTAGCGTGTAACATGATAACTATACTCCCAAACGTGTTTATGAATGTGACCCAACATTACAATTCTGAAATAAATCTGGCAATCTTCCTGTAAATCCAGCGAGTAACAACATAATGGAAGTCATCCAGCTATGCTTACCGCAGCCGTCTCAAGTGTAGCATGTGACACTGCAATAGTATATGGAATGTAGTTATAGTTGGGCCCTCCAATCCTATCGCAAATTGGAAGTCTGGATAATGCCCACAGCTCGTCCCGTAGAGTGATTAAATTAGTGATTAACAATGTGAATGCATCGTGTTTTTATCCATCTTTTCCCACGCCACCACGGACGGCATCCTTCTTCGCTTGCTACCCCCCAGGTCAAATTGGCCATATCTCTTAGTATTGTATTTTTTATTCGTGTTTGTCCCTGAAGTAGAATTCAAAATTCCGTAAAGGGCAAAAACACAATACGAATTGCGTGCACTTTAGCTTCGGTTTGTAATGTGAGAATTGCCTGGGGAGTTTCTGAACGCACTACACGGACGGTCAGAAGAAGAAAAGAAATTACGTACGCACTGCGGCCGCTCAAACGAAGCATCGGTCGTGCTCATAACCAGTTCCATTTGTACTGTTTGAATAAGATATTGAATTCACAGAAGTTCAGTTGCAGCGTGTGGCGCTATAAGGCCCCGTAATGCACTTTTAACAATTAATCATTAACAGGTACTCGAAGAAAAACAACATGCTTGCTGGTGGTGACGCACGGCTTTGTGGACAAGTCGGCCTACTGGTTGGATAACTGTTTACCATTGCTTTGCACTTTCGCGATTTGGGACCCGGCGGTTCGGAAATTTGAAACCGGTTCTGCCACCGCTAAGATTGTTGGTATTAATTGATAGCGATGATGGAAATGAGAATTAGTGCTGGAACTGAATCTAACCGGTTTCCGTCAAGTAATTTGTCTCTTCTACGCCTCCTTCTTTGTAACAATTTATCAAATGTTTCTCAATTAGGTTTGTGTAATGTTAAGTCTTTGGTAGGGACTTATTGGATTCAAGAGAAGTTCACATTTATGATTTTTTGGAAAAAAAAAATAATAAATACTTTACGATTTTTCCCTTGAGCACTTTCAATTTATGAATTAAATTAAAAACATAAGCCGAGGAAATATTTCGTTTAATTTTTACTTATTTATTATTATTTGTTTTAACCCTGCTCATCGGCAACGTTGCTGTACAGTTTATCTCACAAAATCAACACATCAATAATAACTAGTTAATTGTTTTAATTAATAATTTCATGTTTTGGACAGTCCATCTGCATATCAACTCTGACAGACAGGGGGAAAATTGACTCGGCTGAAAACACTTAGTTCAGCTTATTCGGCTGAGTGAATATTTATCCCCAATGGTTTTGTCACTGGGGACATTATGATTTAAAATAAAAAAATACATAATTAAACAACAACAACAACAACAATTGATTTATCCGGTTCAACACTTATAAGAGCTGCCTTGAATGAATTGTCTTTTCATAAACTGTTGGCGCACTATCTTTGTGTTTATAATTGTATTCGTTTTTGTATTATTTGTTAAGTTAATCTAACCAAACTGAGAGAACAAAACAACAACATCAACAACAACAATTGTTCTTGCGAGGTGCAATATATATGTTTTCTCAAAGAAATTATATTTTGTTTAATTAATTTTTATTTTGAAGGATACCTGCAGACCCTTCTTTAAAAAGGTGTAAAAAAAAACATGTTAACATTTTATTAGTGCAAACAGCGTGTTTTCCTGATAACTGTCGGCAATAGATCCTTTGCAGATGCGTAGTGTGATGTGATATCATAAAGCTCGCTGGGTTAATTAGATATTGTTAAGTGCAGGATTCCTTGTTGAATTTTGATGTAAGGTTTACAGTGCCGAAACTAGGGTCATTTTGTTTATGGTGGCACAGGTGGGGTGGGGGGGGGGGGCACTCATGGGCATTTTAAACTGTAGTTTTTATTTGTATTTCTCTTAAAGACACTGGACACCATTGGTAAATGTCAAAGACCAGTCTTCTCACTTGGTGTTTCTCATCATATGCACGAAATAACAAACCTGTGAAAATTTGAACTCAATTGGTCGTCGAAGTTGCGAGATAATAATGGAAGAAAAAACACCCCTGTCACACGAAGTTGTGTGCTTTCAGATGCTTGATTTCGAGACCTCACGCTTGAGGTCTCAAGATCAATTCAAATATTTTACTGAAAAATTACTTTTTTTCTCAAAAACTACGTTACTTCAGAGGGAGCCGTTTCTCACAATGTTTTAACTATCAACAGCTCTCCATTGTTCGTTGCCAAGTAAGTTTTTATGCTAACAACTATTTTGAGTAATTTCCAATAGTGTCCAGTGCCTTTAACACTTTGACCCTATGTCTTCTGCAGTCACACCAAAACCTGTACTTTCAGTTTTGACTGTTGGCTCATTATATGCAATACGTTGTGGGTGCAAATTACTTCCTAATTGTATTCTATGACAAGTGTAGTACTTCACATCCCCTAACAATTGTAATTATAATATCATAACAGTGGGTGGGTGGGTGGGGTGGGCTTGCAACCTTGTGTTTAAACATGTCTTATACAAGCTCCTTTTCAGTGTTCTTGTTGTGCCGTTTACTATGTTGTGTTGTATGATCTGACGTGAGTGTGAAAAAAATGCATTGTCTTTGTGTGTGTGGGTTAAAAGACAATTTTAAATATTATGATATATATATATATATAAATAATATATATATATATATATATATAATATATATATATATATATATATATATAATGTAATAATGTAAGTTTTTTCTGGTAGGTAATGTTTGGTCTCAAAAGTCCAGATGTCAGATGGGAAGGGGGTGGGGGCACTCAAAGGCACATACATCAATCAGGGGGGGGGCACGTGCCTATAGCACATTATAAAGCAATTATTTGATGGTTGTTCGTTGTGTATACAACTCGATCAGTGACAGATCGTCTCCTGGAAGCAAATTAACTTAGCCTTATATATTCATAACTAAGATCTGGGAAACCAACATTAACTATTGCTTGAAATTAAACACAGGGGATTTGAAGAAAAATGCTAAACTCGAAACATATGGATAAGTTCCTGGAAACTATATATCTATGAAATTAATGTATGTGTTGCAAAACCAATGAGGTGTTGTATTTTAATGAAGATGGGATTTTGGCCGTGTCCAAATTAGTGGCTATGGCTACGGCTATATGGATCACTGCGTCGTCATGGATTGAAATAATGGGACGTCCTATAGCAACATCATTGGCAACATTCGCAGCCGTAGCCGCAAGTTTGGACACGGTGTTTACGACACTAATATTCTACAGAATAATATCTGTACGTATTTGCTTTATGGTGATATCTTTACGGGACGTTTTATATAACATTTTGCATGTAATGGAAGTAGATAACATTAACGTCTTACGCTTAAAAAAAACTCTCGGGTCAGAATTGGACCGGATTCCGGTCCCATTTGGCATCACCCAAGTATGGGTCGGGTTGACCCGAAAACTGGTTTAAAAGGGGATTTAAGCTAAGATTCTATGTCAGTTTTTCGCTCGTCCCCAGCGCCTTGCCTTAAAACCAAAGGCGCTGGGATGGGCAAACGTATCGTTAACGTTAATGCTCAGTCCCACGCTCAGTCCCATCATGCATCACACTCACACTGCAAGCACTGCACGCATGACGTACTTCCTGAACAAGAATCTGTGCAAGCTGATTAGCCCATCCCAGCGGCCCTGGATAGGCCGCTGGGGCCGAGCGAATGTCAGTTTAACCCATTTGTGGGTCATTTTGACAAAGATTCCGGGTCACACTGATCCGGAAATGGGTCAGGCCCCCGGACCCGGAACCAGATCAATTCTGACCCAGAAGTGTTTAGAGTGTACTGGACACCATTTGTTTCACTTTTCTTTAAGAGAACTGGTGGTCCTGAACAGAGCGCCGTTAATTGTTGTTCTCGAAGTTTCGAATTTCAACTTGTGTGCTCTTACCTCTCAGAGGACTTGAACAACACTACAGCTGAAGCCCACAAGTGAATAAACTAACCGCCTCTTTTCAGAACCAACATTTCTTCCCCAAATAGTCAACCACGAGAATGTATCCGAACGCATGTCTTATGCTTCACGAGTTACTATAGACCTTTCTTTTGTTGATCAACAAACCGCGCTGGTTGGCATGGAAGGCCGAGTGTTAGCAAAGCACTCAATCGTGTTAACAGATGTTACAACAAAATTAACATTTTCTGCAAACCTTCAATTAAGCAAAGTACCTCTCATGATTGGCTGCTTTGTTTCCAACAAATTCAACATTATTTTTTAACATTTGTGTAACATAGTTAAAAACTGTGGCTATCTGTTTTTGTTTTGCATTTATGGCTTTTCATACTTTTCCGACCTCGGTTGGCAAAAACTCGGGCTGTGACGTTGCAAAGAAAGGTCTATTGCGCATTCATTCCAAAGACGCTTGTAGAAACGCTTACGTCAGCAGTCACGTTCACACATTGGGCCTGAAGCAACGCCAGGTTTAAAAAAAATCCACGGCACGATTGAAGTAGCGTGCAATTAGTAATAGGGCTATAAAAGGATTGATGCGATCTGTAGGGGAAGATTATGTACTGTTACATAAGGTATAAAAGGTGTTAAATCATTTATCTTTCATAATGACTCCATTGGTGAGTACGACGAGCAAACATCTTTGGAACTGCCACGTATTAAATCCATACCAACTGGTTTGATTAAAATGAAACAATGTGATCAAAATTCCTTGAGAAAATGAGTTGCTTTGGAGAGGAAGCTCGTCGTACTCACCAATGGAGTCATTATGAGTCATTTATCCTTTTATAGCCTTACTACGTAGTATAATCCCTGATACCTAACTTACATCCCTTATTATAATAAATTAGCCCATTTCGTAACACTTAATGTAGCTCCATTCGTATAGTCCTAAATGTATCCCTATTGATGTACCCTAGAGTAGCCATATTCTTATATCTAAATGGAGCCCAATTCGTAAACCTAAATGTAGTCTTATACCTAAACGGAGCCATTTGTAAACCTAAATGTAGCCCAGTCTTATGACCTAACTGTAGCCCATTTCGAAAACCTCAATGTAGCTCCATTATTATATAGCTATTGTTTCTAAATGTATCATTATGCTTATACTTAAATGTAGCACAATTCGTATTACTAAATGCATCCCCATTATCTTCCCTTAAATGTAGCCCAATTCGTAAACCTAAATTAAGCCCAATTCTCATACCTAAGTGTAGCTCTATTCTTAAACCTAAACGTAGCCTCACTCGTATTCATAAATGTAGCACTATTCTTTTACCTGAATGTAGCCCTGAAACAATTAATTACTTGGTTGGGGCTACATTGGTTTGGGCTAAATGAAGGTACACGGTTGGGATTACACTTTGAATCCTAGGCTACATTTACATACAGAGTTGGGCCAACATTTATATGCAGGTTCCAGGCTACACTCTAATTTGGCTATCCTATCATTTCGTTGGCGTAGACAGACTAAATGATGCACGACTTGAACTTTTTTGAAGAGTAAAATCATTTTGATCGACTTATTTTTAACAGTGATGTCATAGTCCGTGAAATTAAAAGAAATGTGTTTACAATTTTGAAGAGGATATCAAGAAAGATAGTCAATTGGAGTTCTTTTGGGCGCAAAGTTGTGTTGTTTGTGCAATAATCTACAAAAAAAATTGTTTGGATGAAACAAATTGTTTTCAAAGTGTAAGTGTAAAAGATATCTGATTAAAATATGTTTCACAGTTTGACAGCAAGTCAACTTTGAGATAAAAACATATTTCTTCAATCCATCAACCTTCAGTTTGTGGGGTCACAAACGATTTCACGATAGAAAAGTATACCAACAAACAAAGAGACAAATCCCGAATAACATATTTTTATTGGAATCTG
Organism: Pycnopodia helianthoides; assembly: GCA_032158295.1. NCBI lineage: Eukaryota > Metazoa > Echinodermata > Asteroidea > Forcipulatida > Asteriidae > Pycnopodia > Pycnopodia helianthoides. Next base: position 9,162,568 of record CM063262.1, read on the forward strand.
AAACGAGCAAATCTTCAGTTGAATCCTAATCTGAAAACGGGCAAATCTCCAGTGGAATCCCTCCCAGATAATTCTCGTGTTGTCCATGGGTGTCGTTCTTCATATCATGTCACGGTGTTCCATGTCATAAATTTGAATTTATGTTTAGATCTGGGAGAAGTCTGGAGCCTTAGGAGCATAAGCCTGTACGGCGTGTAGGTTTACACCGGCCCGATCAAAGTCTTTGATCATGTACGTCTCGTTTGATAGGAACTCTAGATCGTTGAACCAAGGTGTGTGTGTAGACTGTACTCGTTTCTCGTGTCACGTCCTCACCACGTGTGCGGTCCGGAGCATTTTCATTATCGCTTTAAAGGCCAGAAGCCTTTAAAAAACAAATTGTGTTTTTGCAATAGCAGTTTGATAAAAAAATATATATACTAATTTGTTTCACGCTTACGATTAAGAACAATATTGCTGGCTTCGGGCGTTATTGTGCGTAGTTAAGTGTATGTATTTTTATGAAATTATGATGTGGTTTATGTGGTTTGTAACGCTTTATAACTTAGTTTGAACATAATTTGACTCCTTAGCGAAGTTAAAGGCACTGGACACTAATGGTTAACTGTTAGCATAAAAACTTACTTGGTAAAGAGCAATGGAGAGCTGTTGATAGTATAAAACATTGTGAGAAACGGCTCCCTCTGAAGTAACGTAGTTTTTTGAGAAAGAAGTAATTTCTCAGTAAAATATTTGAATTGATTTTGAGACCTCACGCGTGAGGTCTCGAAATCAAGCATCTGAAAGCACACACCTTTTGTGTGACAAGGATGTTTTTTCTTCATTATTATCTCGCAACTTTGACGACCAATTGAGTTCAAATTTTCACGGTTTGTTATTTTGTGCATATGTTGAGATACACCAAGTGAGAAGACTGGTCTTTGACAATTACCAAAGGAGTCCAGTGTCTTTAAAGGCCCTGTACACTATGGGTAAGACCGAAAAACACAGTGTTTTACAGATTCACACATAACTTACACGATTTAAAGTAAGTAATGGTAGAAAGGGTTCCTTAAAGTATTTCTGCCTAAAATGCTATCGTTTCTGAGAAACGAGTAAACAATATAGTAATTATCGCAGCGATAATTTGAAAAAAACAGAAAACACATGAAAATCTCTTTTCACAATTTTCTCGTGACCTCGATGACCAATTGAGCTCAAACTTTCACAGGTTTGTTTGTTCATGCATGTTGAATCACACAAAATGTGGACACTTTAGACGGGTATGCCTCTCTCTTGCGTTGCAGTGCGTGCCTCTGTTGATAGACAATGCACGCCTCAAATATTGTTGTTGTTTCATTTTCTTGTTTAAAGTGAATTTTCCACGTGGCTCATTACCACATACGACAAGTAATTGCCTCGTTTGTACTGAGTGGCTACTGAGTTGCCCGAGCAGCCTTTTATTTCCTTTAAATACTCAAATAACTGCATGATCTTGAAATTGATCTCTGGTCGTTAATAAACCACGCGTCCATGAACATTGTTGTCACGAATGCAACTGTTTAGCCAAACCGATTTCCTCAACTGAAAGCTACTCTTTTAATAGCAAATATGATTATCAGGCAGTACTTCATTCCGCGAAACCATAGTCTTAAAAAAAAAGCACTGATCTCCTGCAGTAGTATTTAATCCGTGAAATCTTATGCATTTTATCAAAACTCTATTCCGGTAGTAATCCATTCCGCGAAATCAAAGATAACAAAAACAGCAGTGATCTCCGATAATTAAGAAACAGTCGTGTTTGAAGGGCTCAATGGACTATAGGGGGCGGTCGATATGAATGAGCTAGAAAAACAGCAGTGGTTTAACTTGCGGGTACAACCATGCTTCAAACTCTTTGGGGAGATGTGTTGGTTTTTAGAAGAATTGGCGTGAAAAAAGATTATACCACCTCGGTTCTTCTCAGAACCAGCACTAATCTCCCAACAGAGTTCTTTTTTACATGGTTAAACCGGCAAGTTTCCTATAGTTTTCGTATGATCCTCACCGTGCAGAGCTTCAAACAACGCTTAAAGGCACTGGACAATATTGGTAATTACTCAAAGTAATTGTTAACATCAAAACTTACTTGGTAACGAGCAATGGAGAGCTGTTGATAGTATAACACATTGTGAGAAACGGCTAGCGTTACTTCGAGGAGCCGCGCTCCTCTGAAGTAACCTAGTTTTTGAGAAAGAAGTAATTTCTCAGTAAAATATTTGAATTGAAAGCACACAACTTTGTGTGACAAGGGTATTTTTTCTTCCATTGTTATCTCGCAACTTCGACGACCAATTCAGTTAAAATTTTCACAGGTTTGGTGTTTTGTGCATATGTTGAGATACACCAAGTGAGAAGACTGGTCTTTGACAATTACCAAAGGTGTCCATTGTCTTTAAAATGGTCTGGTGTTCATCACAAAGATTGATAGAAACGCAAAAGACAAAAGCACACGTGGGAAAGGGTATTGGTGGATTTGACAAAACTATGACATCTGAGTAAGACAAGAGAGAGCAAAGACAAAAAGTTGATAACAATTTTCTTCTTGGATGTTCAGACCATGGGTCTTATCCACAATTACTCAGACGAATAGTCTCTCTTTGGTTACCTAGTTAGTGCCTCAATGCCCTGTAAAATCGAGTAAAAAAAGGAGTCAGCGTTAGGTTCTGTGAATTCATGTGTTGTGATTGGTTAAGTCATTTTGAGGTCATTAATTATTGAGAGAATCATAACGACTGCTCTATGTATCAGTAACGTGAGTAGCAGTGCTATTGTCAGAATTATCCAAAATAAGAAAATTTTAACTTTGACACTAATTCACCAAAACTACTAGTTCTGGTTCCGTAAGAAAAAAAGTGATTAGATGTTCATTATTCATGAACAAGGCAAACAAAAGGCCTAAGTGAAACACAAAATATACTTTTACCTCACACTAACCAATTAAAGGAACATTACAGAATTGGTTTTTGCTAAAAAAAAAAAAATAGTTGCTGGCAGTGTAAGCACTTTATGTAATCCACCATATACATAAACTGACAAACCTGTAGAAGTTTGAGATCGATCGGCCATCTGGGTCACGAGAAAATAGTGAAAAACCGATGACACATTTGCATGAAATCATATAGATTCAACAAATGAATAAAACCCTCATTGAGCGATAAACTCCAATCGGAAAATTAGTTTATTCATTTCTCATCAATATGGCATTTCAGACAGAAATATTCCAAGGGATGTTTTCTTCTATCATCATCATTAGACCGTGTAAGTTTTATGTAAATCTGTGATCAAAAAGTTTATTTTACAAGTTTTTTTGTCTTACCAATTCTGTAATGTTCCTTTAAGGCACAACCCCTACACCACATCCCGTCGTCCGAGCCCCCCAAAAATCATCATCATCATAATTGTGATGCTTGTCTTAAACACCTGCCAGCACATTAATCATTCACCGAGACAATTAATAATTAGCGGGTTTTTTTCGTTGACAAAAGTTTACAATATTTAGAACATGGATTAGCAGTGGGGGTGTGGGGCACCAAGGGACAGGTGGTTGCAACAACCGGACGTTCAGTCCAGGTGCATTGGGCATTTTCAGTGTATAACACTGGACAATACATGTTTGCTTTTTAACACCTACGTATCCATACTGAAGGCACGGTCAAATCACTGAAACAATGTGTTGGGGCCTTTTTTTCCACCTTTTAACTTTTTTGTTTACATGTTTGCTTTTTAACACCTACGTATGCATACTGAAGGCACGGTCAAATCACTGAAATAATGTGTTGGGCCTTTTTTATTTTCCCTTTTTTTTGTTTTTCTTTTTTTTGTGTATGAACCAAATGTACCAAAGGTAGAATAAAAAACAGAGAGCTGGTTTGCTTCCCTCTGACGCACTGCGCTCTGCATCTATATTTTACGACTCAACAGGCAGTTCGGTCGTTATCGTCATCAGAACCACGAGAAAGTGTCCTTTCTCCACTTACAGTTCGAGAGATAGTCAATACTAATGCTTTTTTTTCCTCTGCGTCAAATGTAAAAAAAAGGGGTTGTATTTTCCTTCAGAACAAATAAAAGGATCTTTCTTGTAAGTGCTACTTCAAATTGCATCAGGCGCCCTACTCTGCGCTTGTTGGTTCAACACAAAAGTGAATTTCACTTTGAGTGGATGAAATTGTAATTTTGTCAACAGGAAAAAAGGTAGAATTATTCTCTGTAGGCCTATATTCCTTCGAACACACACGTTTTCCTGTTGTACTTAGCCTTTGCACGATATTGCATCTGAAAATGATTTTATAATTCAATAAACTCTAGCATAATTTGATTTTCTTAAAGAGAGTGCATAACATTGGTGAGGTAAAGAATAAATATTTACATATTTTGCACACAGTTGTCATGGTATAAAGATTATCATTGTGGAATACTCCCTTTAAACATTTTGCTTAAAATGCTTTAATCGTCAATAAGACATTTATAAATGATCTCGCAAGTCCAAAACTTGATGTTTACAAACAGTAAAGACGCTATATTTTTGTTTCGCTGTTTTCATTTGACTGCGATAGCCGATTGACAGGTTTGTTATTTCATGTAAAAATCAAGAGTGGACACCCTTGACAGAAAAAAAAATTGTACATATGATTTGATTAATGTGTATCTTTAATTCTTGTAATTTAACCTTTCTTCTGTGAATTAATGGCACACAGACCATGCAAACAGATTATCTTAAAACAAATAGAGCCCCAATACACGCTCCAAAATACCCCCCCCCCCCCCCCGTCTAACTTTACTCGGACTTGAGGTTTCAGGGGCCCGACACATTTCTGGGAAAGTATGACACGGAATATGGTTAAAAGTGGTCAAAAAGTGTGTCAAACTGGCGCAGAATAAGAGTCGAATTCTATTTTGTTTAATTAGTTTCCAGGTCAGCAGTTTCCTGTTCAGCAATTCATCAGGCCTCCGGGACCAGGAACTCGTGTCAATTCTTTGACCCAGGCGGTTTAAGTATTGGTTATGGTGAAAACAAGTAAAGATTTATTGTATTATTTTTGTAATGTATAACTTAACTGAAACTGACTCATAATCAGTTTGATTTAAGAGCTAAACAATATGAAATACAACGTTAACCGTCTAAATATATCACAGGGTCTTATTGCTTGTCTAGAACTCCTGGACAAAATAGTATTCGACTCTTATTCTGCGCATTTTTTGATCACTTTTGACCAAATTCCGTGGCTTACTTGGTCATTGACCCTGATTTCGGGTTCCGTGGGACCTGACCCATTTATATATCAGGCTGACTCGGAAAGTCGTTAAGAACTGGAGTGTGACTCGGATTCTGCGTCAGTTTGACTCATTTCTAGGTCATTTTGACAAAAATTACGGGTCATACTGACCCATCCAGAAATGGGTCAGACCCCACAGGACACAGATCTAGCTCAAATCTGACCCAGAGAAGTTAATGGAACATTACAGAATTGGTAAGAAACAAACTTGTAAAATATACTTTTGATCACAGATTTACATAAAACTTACACGGTCTAACGATGATGATAGTAGAAAACATCCCTTGAAATATTTCTGTCTGACATGACATTTGATGAGAAATGAATAAACTAATTTTCCGATTGGAGTTTATCGCTCAGTGAGCGTTTTATTCATGGAATCTATATGCAAATGTGTAATCGGTTTTTCACTATTCTCTCGTGACCCAGATGGCCGATCGATCTCAAACTTCTACAGGTTTGTCAGTTTATGTATGGTGGATTACATAAAGTGATTACACTGCCAGCAACTGTTTTTCTTTTATAAAAAAAAAAATTCTGTAATGTTCCTTTAAGAGTGCAAAATCAGCATATATGAATGTGTACCAACCCAGGATCGAACAAAACTCGTTATTCTGTATTTTCTTCAAAATGTTATTACCTTATTAACTTACGCCGATGAACTTCCTCATGCAGTGTAAGCGAGTGTGTAAGCCTGTTGCAAACTAGAGCAAAAAAGTTCATTATTGAAACTTTTATTGTTGAACAAAATATGGTTTAAGAAAATGTCCTCATAAACATATAGCGTACCAAAAGATGAAAAGGGGTGGGTAGATAAAAAACACAGCACATTCTTGATTTGTAATGGGTTGTTTTACGGTAAAAGTCGAGATTGCACTGCAAATTACGTAAACACAATCACCACTTCGCTGGCAGTCATCGTACAAAAGATGGTACATGGTTAGATGCTGACTTGGCTATGCACTTCTTCCAGTCGTGTCTGGTGATTTTGCCCACGGTAACGACATCGTTTGTTGCCATTAAGTTAAGTGCCACCAACTACCACCACATGCGCACACAACACAGCCATCTTCTCAGTGCACACTCAGTCGTTATCTTGCCCCAGCATCAAATTGCCCCCATATCGCGTAATGGCTGCCGAACGTTTGCTCATAATATCCAATTACAGGCTGCGTCAATTCCCAAGCCCGTCTTTTTCCTCCCTCGGCGAGGGAAGCTCGCCCACAGTGCCTGCACGCTCCCGTGAATTTTTAAAACAATGAATTTTGAGTGATTCTTTCTTGTCTAAACTCGATTGTAGGTTTCAATTTTAGAAAGGCACCAGTTGGTGTCTACGCGTTGTCATAGAGAGTCAATGGTGTGTGTATTTCATGGTTTTGTCTCAATCTCTCAATTCATTTTGACATTAAATATATTTTATATATATTTATATAAAAAACTTCAAAGGGTGGAATATTCTAATCATGAAATGTAACTGTTTGTACAAATAGTCAGTTAAAAATAAAAAATAAAAAGGGTTTAATGGTGGGGTCGTACTTTGGTAATGTGCAATTTGGATCCGAAACCCTACCTTCAAAAAAATTGGTAATGGTAATAATATAACGTATTTGTATAGCGCCTAATGCAAACCAGCCTCTATAAGCGCTTAACATTCAGTATTTCAAGGTATTATGGAGCTATTTTTTTGAAGTATTATACCTATTCCTTTACATAGCACCATGTAATGGTTCACAAGGTGCTGCGGTGCATTATCAGGCATGCAACTTTTCCTTGGATCAGCTGATTTCCTTTTTATTTATTCTCAGTTTTACCATTCAAAATTGAAAAATACTGTACAAATTCCTATGTAATTTCCTCTTTTTCGGTGAAGTTACAGTTGCATGCATGCAATATGCAGCCAATCCAACCAGAAACACCGGGGCGGACCCCTTCTCTTTTCGATAGGGTGCACTGGGTTCTTTTACGTGCATTACACAACACACGGGACAAACGGCTTTACGTCCCATCCGAAGGACGAAGCAATAATGGTTAAGTGTCTTGCTTAAGGACACAAGTGTCACGACCGGGACTCGAACCCACACTCTGCTGAACAGAAAACACCAGAGCTTGAGTCCGGTGCTCTTATCCGCTCAGCCACGACACCCCACAATGGTAGTAAGGTAAGCATCTCAACTCAATAGGAGTATGCAGCCCCGGTGCGTCCCGGTGCACATTGCAGGCTAATCAATCACGATGAAAATAATGTAGGCCTACACTTGCACGCATCTATGATACACTATCTACAAATAAAATCACAGAAAAATTTATACTACACTGTCTTGAAAAGTGAGAGGATAGTAAATGTTTGTATCTTCCAAATCTGTTCGTCTTAGCCTTCTCCTTTTCTCCACAGATATCCTTCTCTTTCGTCTGCCTCTTTCACTAAATAATTACTTTCTTCTCCCTCCTTCCATCTTTGATTTTGTGATTTGTATGCTTAACCTCTTGTGGTCAAACCAGTCCCTTCCCTCACCCCCCCCCCCCCACCACTCACCCTCTTCAATGTTCATCCCTCTTGTCTTCTATGTTTGCTTACATCTCTTTCACCAGTTTCCACTTGACTGCTTCAGTTGCGCCGGTCTTGTTTTATGTGTGTAGTGCAGTCAATAGTAGCCCTTGAGAAAAACTCTGCTAGGGTCGAAACGTCTGGCCACTAACTGTTGTTTGCATGTATACCCTAGGTCCATTTGTACGGTAGGTCAATATGGTTGGTAAGCAGTTTGCAACAGCTAATTCTATTTCAGGTTCCAAAACCAATGGCGTATAATCGCTTCCTTGTGTCTTATTTGAAAACTGTGACTGCAATGGATGCACCGCCACAGAGGGCACATCCATAGCCCAATTTCATAGAGCTGCTAAGCACAACAAATTGCTTAGCATGAAATTTCTTCATTGATAAAAACAGGATTACCAAACAAATTTCCCACGTGATTTTCAGGATAAGCAAACAACAGCTGATTACCAGTAACAAGCAATATGCAACACATGGAAATTTGGTTGGTAACCCTGTTTTTATCAAGGAAGAAGTTTCATGCTAAGCAAATTGTTGTGCTTAGCAGCTCTATGAAATTGGGCCCAGGTCTGCCGCGTGTTTTTTTCAATCAAATGATTTTCAGGAAAACATGAAGATGTAGGGTAATATAAAATCAATCCTTTAATACGGGCCTGGTAATTGAAAACGATCAAATTGAGTTAGTTTTGAATTAGCTGCAAGTGTTAAACTGACATTAACCAGTTGATTCAATTGATATGGCCAGAGAATGTTTGTATAACATTTTGTGTAAATGGATTGAAACTTACTACAGAGAAGTCACTGACCGGATGTCCATGGGTTTAGTTGCATCAATGACATTTTTTGACGATACCCTGTTGGAGGCATATAACCAAACAGACGTATGAAGCTCAACCACGAACGACAACCATGCACGGTCTATAGTAGCTGCCACTGGTTCCCTGTTTCTCAACTGGTAACCCTAACTTCTTCTTTTTTCTTTTTTTAATCCTACCCCCACCCCTAACCCTAACCCTAACCCTAACTCTACCCCTACCCCTACCCTACCCCTACCCCTACCCCTACCCCTACCCCTACCCCTACCCCTACCCCTACCCCTACCCCTACCCCTACCCCTACCCCTACCCCTACCCCTACCCCTACCCCTACCACTACCCCTACCCCCTACCCCTTCCCCTACCCCTATCTACCAGTACCCCTACCCGTACAGCTACCATAGAACGTGTACAATGGTTTAGCTTCATATGTCTGATTGGTTATATATCTCTTCCCTGTTGACTATACCCTAATTACGGCCCGAACGCACAAGCGTTACGTTGCCAGCACACGCTTCTAAGCGTTTCCTATAGGTTAAAGGTATTATACACTTTTGGTAACAGCTCAAAATCAGTGTCCACATTTTGTGTGATTCAACATATGCATGAACAAACAAACCTGTGAAAGTTTGAGCTCAATTGGTCATCGAGGTCACGAGAAAATAGTGAAAAGAGACCTAACGTGCTTTCTGTTTTTTTCAAACGTCAAGTTTTTATCACGCGTGATAAAAACTATCGTTTTACTCATTTTTCAGAAACGATAGCATTTTTGGCAGAAATATTTAAAGGAACCCTTTCTACCATTACTTACTTTAAATTATGTAAGTTATGTGTGAATCTGTGAACATTTGAGTTTTTTTATCTTACCAATAGTGTACAGGGCCTTTAAAGGGATTTGTTTTGCACTTTATCGACGATTCTTTTATCTAAGTGTATTGCTTACATGTCCAGGTATTGTCTGGGTTAACTTGAGTTTATTTGTTTGTATAATTAAAAGAAAAAACTATTTGAAATTTACCCAGTCAGTTTCCCTTGTGGTTCATTACTTGACATTTAAATTTAAAAACGTCGCAACCCCTCAAGGTGATCCCGTGGCTGCTGCTTCCCAGGTTGTATCGTAAACTTGGGTGTGATCCCTGGCTACTCGGCAGTTAACGGTTTGTATGGCTTCTGACTGGCACCCCCGAACAAAGATATTGACAAAATAGGGAGACCGCCAATATAGGGCTAGATAGCTCAGTTGGTAGAGCGCCGGTACGTTAATCCGGAGGTCGTTGGTTCAAATCCCGCTCTAGTCAATTTTTCTTTGTTCAACCCCATACTATTTAACTTTGGTAACATCTACCATTGAGTGACGTACCGATTTTGTACACAAATGATGATGATAATTTGTTTGTTTGTTTGTTTGTATGCTTGTTTGTAAGTGGTACCGAGCTTGTGCTTGTTTGTCAAATAAACTATATGTTATGTTGTGGTATTTCTTTTCTCTGTCCGCACTGCGTGTGGCATGCTCTGTATTATATAAAGGCCGCACAGACACTGAAACTTACAACAACAAAATCCAAACATAAACTGTTTTGTTTGTTTTTATATTACAACAGCTACCCAGTGCTCTTTACCTAATAAGAGTTTATGGTCATGAACTTGTGGAGTAATTACAAAAAGTAAACCCTGCCTTTAAACATCCGTTGTCAACTTCGATTAAATTAATAGTAAGCTAGTATATCACAAGAATGTTTGGAAATATTCTTAGAACAAAATTATTATCCCATAATTGATTTTAATATATGACTTAAAACGTTATTATAAGATGTTTATACCCCTTGATTTTTTTTTCTGAAAAAATTATTAAAACACCTCAAAATAAAAATTGAAATGACTGGTTTATCTCTAAAGCATGTTGAGAAGTCCAGAAATACTAGATGAGGCATGTTAAAAAATAAACAATGTCAGTGTTTTTAAATTTTTAATGATGGCCATAAAGCTTTTAAAGATTGCACAGACAACTTGTGTCCATGTGTCTTAAAGGAACATTACAGAATTGGTATTGAAAAAATGTTCTTTTTGATCACAGATTTACATCAAACTTACACGGTCTAAAGATGATAATAGTAGAAAACATCCCGTTAAATATTTCTATCTGAAATGCCATATTTAATGAGAAATGAATAAACTAATTTTCCGATTGGAGTTTATCGCCCAGTGAGCGTTTTATTCATTGTTTGAATCTATATGATTTCATGCAAATATGTAATCGGTTTTTCACTATTTTCTCGTGACCCAGATGGCCGGTCGATCTCAAACTTCTACAGGTTTGTCAGTTTATGTATGGTGATGGATTACATAAAATGCTTACACTGCAGCAACTATTTTGTTGGCAAAAACCAATTCTGTAATGTTCCTTTAAGAAGAGGACAGCAAGAATTAACTAGATCCGCTCTTCAAATCAGTGGTGTACTGAACCTTTCACTTTCATTATGTGGGATGGGGGTTGGGGGAATACAATGTTTACATCACCGTCATGGTGTGTTTGAAACTAAGGTAAACAAACCGTAATTATTGTCTAAATTTCCTGTCGACTGGCATATACAGCCCGATGCATTTACGTCTGGGGGTTGGCTTGACGATGGCACACCGCCCATTGCCAACGGATAAATTAATTATCATGGCAGAAATCGTTTGATTGCAAGATTAACGGGCTATGCTTTCACAGACAGATTGTTCTGTATTTTTCATTGTTGTTGCTGTTTTTGTTGGTGTTGCTGTTGGTGTTGTTGTTGTTGTTGTTGTTGTTGTTGTTGTTGTTGCTGCTGTTGTTGTTGTTGTTGTTGTTGTTCTTGTTCTTGTTCTTGTTCTTGTTCTTGTTCTTGTGCATGTTGCTGTTGATGTAGTTGAAGTTGTTGTGGATGTTGATGTAGCTGCTGATAATGATGTTGTTGATGTTTTTATTGTTGTTGTTGTTGTTGTTGTTGTTGCTGTTCTTCTTCTCCTTCTTCTTCTTCTTCTTTTTCTTCTTCTTCTTCTTCTTCTTCTTCTTCTTCTTTTTCTTCTTCGTTTTCTTCTTTTCTTCAAGTTGTTGTTTCCGTTTGTTATTACCGCTCGCTGTCGTTTTGTTTTTGTGGTTTTTGCTTAAACCAGGTTTTATACTATTAGCTTGTTGCTGCCTTTTATGTTGAAAAGCACACTCTCTGTGTTTCAAAGTAAAGGACAAGACAAAAAGGCTAAACCCATGTACGTGAAAGAAGAACAAAATTATTCTTAATCATTTTTACAGTATTTCTGTCGTTATAGTAAATGGAATGGTGGAAACTTGTTAATCAGTAAGTGTTTACATTCGCAACATTAACTTTTTCAACCAAACATTTTGTTTGTTTACTTCAAAATGAGCCATTTATAACGGTAATGTCAACTGACGGGTACGTGACAGAGTAATACGCTGTAATTTGCGAAATTGATGTCATAAAAGTTTCAACGACTGTACTTACTGTTCATTTGTCAAATGACTGTTAGAGATCATGCATGATTTACGTCCACTGCAGTGTGAAGCGACGACTTACCGGTGTTCGTACACAAAAGTAATAGTACAAAATAATAATCTCTTGCTTCAATTGCAAACCCTTGCGGTTTTTTTTGCTGCTCCGATGTTTATATTTTGATTTATCTACATTTTTTAAATAAAAACGACGACTCCTAATTGCGATTCGAAATTGTTTCTAAACTTGCAAAATTGAACGTACGTCCTCGTTTGATGTCACACGTTGTGCGCTCGCTGTCCTCTACTTCCAAACAGGGCTCTTTAGCCGCTCTTAATTTTTGTTATTTTATTTTATTGGCATTATCTGTTTAATTAGCTCCGTACAGTTCATTTTGCATTTACTCATGTTTCGTTTGTTTTTTTTGTTTTTTTTTGTTAATTGTGTATTGTTTTTGTATAATTTTTTTTTCTAAAGGGCTGTTCCCCACAAGCCTCGGCTTATTTGAAAAGCCTCTTTACCCACAGCTTCTATTGTTTTACTCTTCGTCATTATTATCTTTGGTCATGTTATATACTCTTTGATTGTATTATACTACCATATTTTGTTGTCCAAATTATTCTGTCCATTATTGTGAGTATGGAAATAAATGTTACATTGAATTGAATTGAAAACTACAGCCTCGAGGGCTCCATTTTGGATCGAAATAAGGGATGCTGCAATTGAAGTGGAATTGGGCACAACCGTAAATGAGTATTGTCATGCACGATGTTTGTTTCATGTCACCAAACTATTCAACGTCTGTTAAAAGATGTTGTTTCGAAAGGAGATGATTCAATTGTAATTTTGAATTTGATAGACAGCATATTCCTTGGTTTCCGGAAAAGTATTTCAGAGCCAACCTAGGTTTTTAAGACACAGATAAAAAGGGACGGTATGTCATAGTTTATTTGTTTTTGTTTTGTTGTTTTTTATACAACGCTTTTAATAAGGTCAACAACAGCCAATTTGTACGATTCGGTGGCCCATCTTCGCCAATTCCAAGGGAACTCTTTTTTTACGGCTTTATATCACTGTTACGCTTTACCTCCGTAAATACGTAACATGTCCGTACTATTGCGTTATATCTCCGTACTATTGCGATATATATCCGTATACTATTGCGTTATATTATATCCGTTCTATTGCTGTGTATCTCCGTACTATTGCTGTATATCTCCGTACTATTTCGTTTTACTCCGTACAGTTGCGTTACACTGCTGTACTGTGGCGTTATATTGCCGTACTATTGCGTTAGATTGCCGTACAGTTGCGTTACACTGCCGTACTGTGGCGTTATATTGCCGTACAGTTGCGTTATACTTCCGTACTGTGGAGTTATTACATCGACGTACTACTGCGTAAAATACGGTGAGACAACGCATTACTTATACGGCATAATGTGCGACGATATAACGCAACACTACGGCGACATAAACGCAAGAACACAGCCATCAACCCAGTAAAACAAACATGAGTTCTCCAGAAATCGGCCAATACGAACCCAACGTATAGTATAACGCTGCTGAGATACAAAGTATCAGTCACGTGGTTTCCCAATGTACATATGTCCCATTCAGTACCTATGTGCAATTTCAGACCACGTACATGGCAGGAGGGTGAAAGGGGTGGGGGTTGTTGGGAGTGGGAATTTGATCAGGTAGCAAGGAGTCTACCATTAGTGAGTAAAACCGTAATGTTTATTGCACTTTATTTCAACGTTTGTGTTTATTTATTTGTGTAATATTGTTATTGTTTTAATTAACTACAGTGAGATATAGTGTTTTGGGATGATTGGTTACGTTCGCAGTGCATCATTAACATATTTTAACGTGTGCATACGTGTATTGATAATGACATGGTCATTCAGCAAGTAATTTAACACTAATTTTCGAAAGAAAAAAAAACAATGCACGTTTATTGTTGTATTATTATTTTGCATTAACTTTTTTTTGGGGGGGGGGTTTCCTTTCGACTGGCTTACCTTGAATCTTAACTTTACTTGATATACAAAAGTCTGCAATTCAGCCCTTCGTTGCCATGTTGATGTTTTGTTCGTTCGTTTGTTTTTGTTTATTTGGGTTTTGTTTTTCTTCAAAACAATAAAACCAACAAAGGATAATGAAATCTGTTATTTTTATGAATGTGTACCTCATTCAAAAGCAGTTTTCATTTTTCGAAATAAGCAAAAACAGCGTCGTGGCAGCAACTGTTGTTACGTTCGTGTCGCATGTACCACATTACCTCTATCACTTGGGCTAGTAGTTCAATGCTAAAACCAGCTCCCACTGTTGTATAAATTATAAAAGAGGTTGTGGGCATGATCTGATTAAACATGTTTGTTGAATATTAAAACAACGTGATCTTCAAAGTGCAGAAACACACCCCGTAAAAGTATATCGAACCACTAATCCTTGGTAATTGAATTTCATGGTTAAAATGAGAACACCAAGAACAAAGGTTACGAGACATTGGCCTTGTTGTGTTTATTCGATTAACTCCAATCCAACACTACACCTCCCAGGGACGTGTTTTACGCTATCGTTCCGTATTGTTGATGAAGCAACCACTGCTTACAAATGACCAAAAGGGTGACCTTCTCCTAGCAACAGACAGATTTTCTCCGTACTTTTAAAGTCATGTTGACGTTAAATTGCCACATACTTGCGAAACATAACAGCCAGATAATAATCGAAATTAGCACACGGCAAGTGGCGGCAAGTACTGGGGGGGGGGAGTTGAGAAAAAGGGGGGACAAAACACATTTTTGAGATGCGCAACTAATATACACTACAATGTGCAAAGGAAATACATAGTTTTGCGATTTCTTTGAAAGACACTTGTGCCGAGCATCACAAATGTTGGTCTTACAAAAAATTTGAGGGTGGGAAATTGGTGTGAATTTGCATTAATAATGATCCGATTAGTGCCAGTAAAAGAAAAGAGCGTAAAATCTTTGCAAATACTAAAGAAACGTGAATACGAAGTTTCGTAAAGCAAACTTATAATGTATGTTCAAAGTTTTCCTAAAATCAGTTAATTTGTATTCACTTGTATAGTCAGTAGATTTCAAATTCATGTTTTCATTAAAGCCAACAAAGTCCAATCATGTGTAATCTGTTTGATAAATAATGGATTAAGATTAACTTACAGTTCCAAGAACGATGTCACATATGGCTTTATCCCGATCAACATATTGACCACGATTAAATTCCTTGTTAATTGACAGTTAAAGGAACATTACAGAATTGTTTTTTGCTAACAAAACAGTTGCTGGCAGTGTAAGCACTTTATGTAAACCACCATATACATAAACTGACAAACCTGTAGAAGTTTGAGATCGATCGGCCATCTGGGTCACGAGAAAATAGTGAAAAACTGATGACACATTTGCATGAAATCATATAGATTCAACAAATGAATGAAACGCTCACTGAGCGATAAACTCCAATCGGAAAATTAGTTTATTCATTTCTCATCAAATATGGCATTTCAGACAGAAATATTTCAAAGGATATTTTCTACTATCGTCATCATTAGACCGTGTAAGTTTGATGTAAATCTGTGATCAAAAATTATATTTTACAAGTTTTTTTTCTTACCGATTCTGTAATGTTCCCTGGACACGTTTCCTTCGGGTTGGGTACTTTGGGCTATGAAAAGCGTTTGTTCTGAAATTAATGTTGATTGCAAGGACATTTTATGCAATGGTTCACATAAGTATCACTTGGAATTGTGTGGTCTGTGTGTAATTTGATGACAGAACACGGCCCGCTATTTTGTAGAACCAAACGTTTGACTCACCACAAAATGGCGGACCGTTTATTCCGCTGGTTGTAATCCAAGAGGCAAACTATAGGGGGGTTCACTACTTACTAATTGCAACACACTGTAGATGTTTTGGTCCACGCACAACTCTTGGAAAGGTAAAGGAGCAACAGCAAACTTGAGAGAGTTGAAGGAAATGTGCCCCTTTAAAAACAGTCCAGTTATATTTGAAAGTTATACGTATATTAATTGGCATATTATTGGGGTTATTACTCAACCCATATTAGGTCTAGTGTTTGTCTCATACTTTGGAAATCGCACTGAATGGCGTCATCGGTTCTTACCGAGTTCCATTGGCGTCAGTCTTGACTATAAAAAGCCCTGACAGAAACCCTGGCATTGTTACACAGGACCCTTGGGACCTACTTCCTTTTTATTCCAAATAGCGCTGATAATGACGGTGACCCATTTCTCAATTGTTTTCTTTACCGTAGGTTGCAAGATTTCATTGAGCAATAATCTCTCCTTTACCATTAATAAAATATCCGAAAGTGCCCTTCGTCTGGTTGATTGTTCACAGCCCTTGCAATGACCACGATACTGTCTATCGGACGAAAGTCAGAAACGATCCCTGGAAATGTAGAACTTCATCAATCAACAACCATGTCGTGTTCCCTGTGTGTTTGTAGTACATGCCACTGTACCCTTATAGATACTGTTTTTCCACATTATACCAAACAGGACTCAGACTATTTTCAACTTCAACCTCGGTTTCGTCGAACACAATTTGAAGTAAGAATTCGAGCTGATCAATTAGGGTTACATGTGTAAACTTCACGTAATTATTGAATCGGTCGAGGGTATACAACAGGAATGGCAAGACGGTCATGAAATAAAGACACCCTGTACCGAAGAATAGATGATTTAAAAAAAATCACCTATCCAACTGATTGAGGTAAAACATGCGTGCGTTAAGGTCACTCTTCGCACATTACGTCAAGTGTGACCTCAAGATGACGTCATCATCTTGCGACATCCTGTGGATTAACGCATGTCGAGACAAGGATTTCAAAAACTTAGACAATCTCTTTTTTTCTTCTTTTTTTTTCAAGTGTGCATTTTAAAATGTACCATATAAAGTAGATTAATTAAGGAATCCCTGAAGGATACATCTGCTTTCAAAACACTCTCTAAATTGGAAGGATTTACAAATGGTTTTAATTAATGAACGAACATCGCTAATACGGTGCCCCTAATGGGACAGGCAGATAATTAGCAAAGGTAAAATAAATTCGAAATCAAAAGAATGAAATGCATTATTTTGTTCACTCTCAATAATTGATCCACCTCTCGAAATATTATTTCGTTTCCTTCAAGTAGCTTCTTTCCTTTGGAGTGTTATTTAGTTTCCTAAAAACCACTTCGTTTCCTCTGAAATATTTACAAGGTAGGCCTACAAGATATTCTGTTTCGCGCGTACGACAATCAATAGATTGTTCGTCTTTTTTTTCGGTACCTGATCCATTTTTTATGTACCTGTCCCTTTAGGGGCTCCGTTTTATACCCCATTGCAAATTTAAAAATGCACATAAAGCATTAGGTCCAGAAGTTATTAAATGTACAACTTTTGCATTTAGTAATTGCCAATGTGTTCTCATGATTATGTTTGGGAAGAGTCAAGGTTTAAGATAACAGATGAGGTCAATTTAAATGACACCCAATTAACCAATCCGTGGGTTTTTTCCCTCCTAGGCCTATATCCATCGTCCAGAGATGACATTATTATTGTTTTTCTTCTCAGAACGAAGTACAAATCGTTTAGATAGAAACATCAAAATCAACGTCATATTGTGGCGTCACGAGCATCACTTTTCACATGTTATTAAATAAACGTGACACCTGCCCCAACAAATTCAGCAGATGTTTGCGCCTCGGCTACGCGAGGCTGCGAATTGCTGCTGTATTTAGCGTCATACTTATTCAATTTGAAGACAATTAAAGTGTCACTGTGCTAGCTTACATCTTGCGATGAGGTGTTTGACCTATTTACACCGTAAATTGGAATTTGGCATGAATCGGCTGGGAGTTGCTTTTTACAGCCGGTTTATACGACTCTATTTTGTATATATATGTTTAAACAAATATACTGTAATAAACATTAAAACATAATAATGATAATAGCGAATTAAAAGTCGCATATTTTAAGTGTGCTGCAAGTGGGCAGCGCTACTGTAACTGCACTAACAAAATCGTGAATTAGTTAGTAACTAGTTGTGTTTTGAAGACACTGGCACCTTTGGTAATTGTCAAAGACCAGTCTTCTCACTTGGTGTACCTCAACATATGCACAAATCAACAAACCTGTGAAAATTTGAACTCAATTGGTCGTCGAAGTTGCGAGATAATAATGAAAGAAAAAACACCCTTGTCACAATTTTGAAACGTCCATGCATTTGTATTGAAGCAATTTTGCCTCTTCAGTTGAAACCGTCATTCTATTTCAAGTTGAGGCATGCGAACTTTTGTAACGTTATATTCATTTAAACGTACAAGGTGTTCTTTTTCAGCCATGCGCAATCGGTATTCAATGCAGCAGAATAGGCGCAAGCAGAGATTTATGCGAAAAGCTGCTGCAAATTTAAATGCTGTTCGACTGGATTGTTAATTTAAATTAGATGGTTGCCACATATAGAGTGTCGTGGCCGAGCGGATAAGAGCACCGAATTCAAGCTCTGGTGATTCTGTTCAGCAGAGTGTGGGTTCGAATCCCGGTCGTAATACCTGTGTCCCTGAGCAAGACACTTTACTATAATTGCTTATCTCCACCCAGGGGTAAAATGGGTACCTGTGAGGGCAGAGATGGTTCTTGTGATTGATTTAGCTTAGTGCGCTACATATTTGGCAGCACAGGCTGTATACTCCCCAGGGAGCTGAGATGGTTTAAGGAATGAAATGGCCCAGTGATCAGGGTAATAATGTTGGAAGCGCTTTGAGACATGGTGTATAAAGCGCTATATAAAAACCGAACATTATTATTGTTATTATAGAACACCTTAGTCTATCAGTATATTTTTAATTGCATGACGCAAAAGACGAATTGCTTTCAAATTAAGTGAATTTGAATGATTGTTTTGAGAACTGAGCTTTCCGAATTGCGAAATAGAAGCGCGACGTGTATATTGGCCGCTTATTGGCCCCAAACCAGTAAAAAATATATATATATTTATATATATTTAAAGGAACATTACAGAATTGGTAAGAAAAAAACTTGTAAAATATACATTTGATCACAGATTTGCATAAAACTTACACGGTCTAATGATGATGATAGTAGAAAACATCCCTTGAAATATTTCTGTCTGAAATGCCATATTTGATGAGAAATGAAGAAACTAATTTTCCGATTGGAGTTTATCGCTCAGTGAGCGTTTTATTCATTTTTTTGAATCTATATGATTTCATGCAAATGTGTAATCGGTTTTTCACTATTTTCTCGTGACCCAGACGGCCGATCGATCTCAAACTTCGACAGGTTTGTCAGTTTATGTATATGGTGGATTACATAAAGTGCTTACACTGCCAGCAACTGTTTGTTAGCAAAAAACAATTCTGTAATGTTCCTTTAATTAAACAGTGAACAGAATCCTTCCCAATATTTTCACTCAAACGTGAAAACTAAATTGTATAGATTTTTCACAGGCTTGTCCGGTGACTAATTTGAAATGTTGAGTTACTTTTAAATATAGGTCATACTTTAGGCAGATTCTACTGAAACATTTTTTAATTCTAAAAAGTTATAAGTCCTGTGACTATTTTGAAAGGTTGAGTTACTCTTAAATAAACTATAGACCAACATTTTGTCCAATTCTATCTAACCATTTACATTTAAATTCTATAGTTCATAAATTTGCCATTGACAAGTAGCAGTTAGTTAAAAATTGAAATGTAATTATTGTTGGGATCCCGACTTTATCTCACGTCAATCAGCCATATTGTATTATACAAACAATGTTGCATGATCCATTATTTTGTGCATTTTCCGTGATGCGAACATTGTGGTTTGCTTTCCGTCATGAAACAGCGTCTTCGTTGAGAGAAAACTTCTCCTTTTTACTGCAGAAATCAGACCACGTGATTTAAAAAACTGACTTCGAGATAAAATTATTGGCAGCTCATTTTAAACGTGCCTGTGTCCAAACCTATGCAAGCAAAGGTGGCCCTAAAGGTATATCAACTATTGTATTTACGTGAATATTTACGTCAATATTCACGTTTTCGCCCCAAATCGTGAATATTCGCGTAAATATTTGCGTAAACATTTGCGATTTGTGCCCCAATCGTAAAATATTTGCGACACGGACACTAATCGCAAATATTAAAGTTTTTTTCGCGAACATCATGCGATTTGTGGCCAAAATCGTGAGTATTTACGTATAACGTAAATATTATTGATGTCACTTCAGGGCCACCATAAACTGCTGTAGCCCATCCCATATAGCTACGGACAACAAGAGTGATGGGCAATGGAGCGGTTCTCAATTTGTAGATGTAATCTTTGCACGCTAATAATGGGAGTGTTAAAACCCTTCATAATCCGTATGGTAAACGCTGACCAAGGTCGCATAAACCCTCAGATACCATCGCTCGGTTGTGGCACTCGCCTGTCATCACGAGTTGACTGCCGAGATAAAAATCACTCTGACGTCATCTGCGTCGGCTGCCCCCCTTACCGTTGTTAAGTATCTTCTCGTTTTAGGAGACTGTTTTTTGGTTTTTGTAAATTCTTGGTTTTTTGTTTATAATCCAATCCAGCTTCGGGTTGTGATGGGTATATTGAGTTAAATGCAACGGAAACAAGATGGCTGTGTCAAGGAAGACGTTTCAACTGATCGAAGTTGAACCCCCCCCCCCCCCCCACTTTGTAGTCCGGACTTTCATGTAGCCCGGACTTACATTAGTTCGAACTCACGATGTAGATCAGACCTAAAGCTCCTGCCTACATGAAGCCCGGACCTCAATAACGACCGGACCTATATATATAGCCTGTACCTAAATAGACCGAACAAACATGAAGCCCGGAATTACATACAGCCGGACCTACATATATATAGACCAGACCTTCATAGAGCAAGACTTAGGTGTAGCCCGGACTTACATGAAGCCCGGATCTTTAAAAATATCGACCGGACCTTGACGAAGCCCATCGACCTGGATAAAGCCCTGACCTACATGAACCCAATACATGTAACCTACTAGAAAAAAAAATTCAAATAAAGTAACAATTAAAAATCTTCACAAAAACAACAAATAATGTATCAAGTTTTGGCTCGTTTTACATTTATGAACAGAGTTGGGCTACATCTTGGTGGGATCAACGATAATTGGGCAAATCATGTTTGGGCTACATTTAGCAGCCGTAATGATGGTTCGACTGATTGGTGTCACAGTATATGGGCCAGTTAAATAAAACAATTAACACGTATTCAAATGTAGGATACAGCAATGGTATTTCTGTGGAGTAAATTAATTTCAATCGTTCAGTGTTCAATTTTAAAGGGACAGGCTGCCTTCGATTGGGCGATTTGGGCTACAAAAAGCGTTTATTAAAAACCGAACATTGTTGAAAAGATGTTTTAAAAGTAGAATATAAAAGTCCACACAGATGCCTCGAATTTGTGTGGTTTTTCAATTTACTTCGTGAACTAACACGAATAATGTATTCATCGGAATGGTTTATCCAAAACTTTAAATCCATCTTCCCTTCCTACCAGGGAATTACAATTCTTTATATTGATTGATATTAGTGTCCAACATAGTCCTAAGGTCGTTATATAGGCAATCTAGCAGAAATGGATTTCTGCGTCAACATCAAGGTGACAAAGGTGCTGATCACATATATCGTGTAAAACGGAAAAAAGGGATTTTTGCGCACGTCCGTACAAGTGTATTTCATTTTTGTTTTACATTGAAATAATTACAGATCGAAACAATCTCTTGTCCATGTGTTGCAATCGAAATGTGTTTTTTTCATGACATTTGGAGCTCCGCCATGCATTAGATTGTGCAATATTTGACTTTTACAGTCGTATTAATATTGAGATTGTCCTGATGAAGACGCATGCATTAGACACTCAGATGGCTTTTGTTTGATATTTTGAGCCTACTATCAAAGATTATCTCCATGATGGAGGAGGAGACAGAAAGAGCAGCGCTGTCAACTTAAACATTCCCGCTGGTGACTCTATCTTGATGGCAGGATCTGGCTGTCCGTTCGGCCAAGCACACATCACTCACGACCCGCTGACCATCAATCAACGGCCCGCGTCAACTGTTTACTGAAGCGACTGATGGAATAAATCTGCACGTGATGGTTTGAATGCTGCGTGCGTGGAACAACAAACAGTCGTGCCCACGTGGGGGGAGATGGTTTATTTTTCCCTGACATGGCTGTTGTCACTTTCATTTTCCCAAAAAGAATAATCTTTTGCAAAGTTTGTTTTTTGAAGGACTCGTTTTAAAGGTACACGTTGCCTTGAATCGGCCAAGTTGGTCTATAAAAAAGCGTTTGTAAACCGTTTGTTATAAAATGCATATGGTTAGAAAGATGTTTTAAAAGTAGAATACACTGATCAGCACAAATATGCCTCGAAATTGAGTGATTTTCCATTTACATCGTGAACTAACTCAGTCGGCCATTTAATGGATTCAAACTTTTGACTCCACAAAATGGCTGACCGTGTTAGTTCGCAAAGTTCAAGGAAAACCACGCAATTTCGAGGCATATTTGTGGATCATTGTATTCTACTTTTAAAACATCTTTCTGACCATGCATTTTATAACAAACGGTTACAAACGCTTTCTATAGACCAACTCGCCCGATCCAAGGCAACGTGTACCTTTAAAGGGAGGTATTCATTTGGTAACTACTCAATGAATACTAATGAACATAAAAAAGAAACTTACTTGGTGACTAGCTGTTGATAATGTATAACATTTTGAGAAACGATTCCCTTCTGAGGGATATGGTTTTAGAGAAAGGGATTCAAAACAGTTAAAATCGTGCATGAAACGTTTCTCAGATTGTGTATTCCAATTACGGATTATTCTTCCTGCGTGGACATACCTGCAACAGTTTCTTGGCGATATCTCAAAAACGCTACCACATTTCAAATGGATTTTTTTTTTCACAGGTTAGTTTTGTTGTACATATCCACATTTTTATATGATTGAAATAACCGAATGGTTCCAAAATACAGAGGTAAACTTTGTATGGTTAAGGGCTACAAGAAGAAACATTCTACATGAAAATAACTCAGGGGAGCTGAAGGTAGGATTTTACATTCCTCTTGAAACAGTCTAGAATGTAGGATGGAGGGAAACATGCACCAGGCAAGGAGTTCAAAGAGATGCAGTACGTGGAATAAAGCTGTTGGAATGGCTCGTTGTTCTACATCTCAGCAAAGCAAGATAGTATGGGTACGAACAAGCAGAAAGCCTGTTCACGCTCAAACACCCTGATAGGAGGAACTAGGTCGGGTCGGGCAAACTGCTGGCATGCACATTCACCATGAAAATATAATATGTGGAAAAGACAGAGAATGCTACAAACCTACGTTTCAAAATAAAAAAATATGAAGTGTCTTGAAAATTGAAATGACAACAAAAGTAGTGCAAAGGAAAACAAAATCCCTCCGGAACACCTACTCTACCTAGCTGTGTTTGCATCTATAAGAAAGAAGGAGAATGAAATGATTGCACTGTTTTCAACATAATGGTCAATCTTTACGCTCAAAATGTGAACAAAAGAGGTCGACACAAGGTAGGATGCTAATATCCGCTAACTTGGAGACCAAGGACAAACACACAGGGGAACTGGAGAGCTCCACAAGAATTATGTGCGTACAAAGTCCTTGGGAAGTACAGGGACCAAGGAAAGAACAACATAATGCTCCACAGGGATGCATCTTTGAGAATGTTTGTTTTGAAATGCTACGTGGACTCACACACGTCCACACAGTGGTTTCATTTTCACTACCTTGTGGAGACCGAGAACAAAACAGAAAAGGGTAACAAAGAGTCTCCATAGGGAAATTCTAAGACTGGGTTGCTCCACAAGGAATTGTGTGTACAAAGTCTATGGGAGATTCTTAACTACAGGGACAAAGGAAAGAACAAAAGATGTTTCCACAGGGATGCAAAAAATGGAATGTGTGTTTTCACACAGAGCCGGGTGACGAACTATGTGTAAACAAACACTGATAAGACGGGAGAATAGATTTGCACATAACTTACACGTGGTGTAAGGATGGCCATGGTGAATCCCTTGAAAATATGAGCTTAAAGGTACACGTTGCCTTGGTCGGGCGAGTTGGTCTTAAAAAGCGTTTGTAACCGTTTGTTATAAAATGCTTATGGTTTGAAAAATGTTTTAAAAGTAGAATACAATGATCCACACAAATATGCCTCGAAATTGCGTGGTTTACCTTTTACATCGTGAAAAAACACGGTCGGCCATTTTTGGAGTCAAATTTTTGACTCCACAAAATGGCCACCGTGTTAGTTCGCAAAGTTAAAGCAAAACCACGCAATTTCGAGGCATATTTGTGTGGATTATTGTATTCTACTGTTAAAACATCTTTCTATAACCAAATGCATTTTATAACAAACGGTTACAAACACTTTTTATAGACCAACTCGTCCGATCCAAGGCAACGTGTGCCTTTAAATTGCTATATAGCTGGTGAGTAAAAAGTGTAACAAATGGTTTTGATCTCGCGAGTCCAGACCCGATGTTTAAAAACAATGACATCTCTGTGTTGTTCACTGTATTCTTGTGACAACGTTGACCTATTGGATTTAAAGGAACATTGCAGAATTGGTTTTTGCTAACAAAACAGTTGCTGGCAGTGTAAGCACTGTATGTAATCCACCATATACATAAACTGACAAACCTGTAGAAGTTTGAGATCGATCGGCCATCTGGGTCACGAGAAAATAGTGAAAAACCGATTACACATTTGCATGAAATCATATAGATCCAACAAATGAATAAAACGCTCACTGAGCGATAAACTCCAATTGGAAAAATAGTTTATTCATTTCTCATCAAATATGGCAATTCAGACAGAAATATTTCAAGGGATGTTTTCTACTATCATCATCATTAGACCTGTAAGTTTTATGTAAATCTGTGATCAAAAGTATATTTTACAAGTTTTGTTCTTACCAATTCTGTAATGTTCCTTTAAGCTTTTCATATGGTTCACACAAAGTGCTTACTGATCTTTGACGTTTACCAATGTCTGCCGAGTGCTTTATGTCTCTCTTGAATGCTAGTGTATACAAAAATCTTTCCCAAGTAATACAAAATGACCATCCCTTTATAATATGCATATAGGCGTACGACCCAGGGGGCGGGCGGGGCAACTCCAAAATTTTGGGGAAATGATGGGAGGGGGAATCGGGCACAGCATAAAGAAAAAAGGAACGAGAAAGCAAAAAATACTTCTAACCATATTCATTATTGGTATACTTTCGGGCAAAAGTTCGGGCAACTCAACCCCTCTGCCCCCCCCCCCCCACCCATTAACCAATTAATCACCATACGCCTATGATAGTATGTTTCTTGACAAGTAGAAATGAATATAAATAAATATGAATGTGTACTCTACTAAAAACCAATGACGAACCACTCCTTCGTTGACGTACTGAATCATATCGGATGATGTAAAATTGTATCCCTGCAGCACACATTAATGTGTATCTGACATGAGGTGCAAATTGATATAGATCAATAAAAGCTGACCGGGAACGTTGAAGGTTGCTTTATTTGAAATCAAAAAAAAAATGTCCCCAAAAAATGTCTAAAAGCTCCTTACAGTCCCCAAGAGAAGTGCTTTCCTGTCTCTCGTCGTAGTCAGATATTGTTATTATTTTCAACATGGGGCTTATCATGCATTTGTTCCAATGTTGATGGATTTTGATAGGTTTGGGGCGAACCAAAATTGTTTATAGAGACAATTTGGAAGCGTCAATGATGTTGCAAGCGAAGGAACACACTGTAGAAAAAAGTGAGAGTGGGTGCCGGTGGGTGTTTCTGTCTATCGCTGGTAAAATAACGTTAACATTGAAATGTGTTTTTTCTTCCTAAAGATGAGGTTACAGATTGTTTTTGTTTTCTCTTTTTTAACGTAATTTTTATTTATATACAAAATTATCAAGAATTATACAATAAAAGTCACCTTAGAAAGTTTCAGTTAAATACAGTGTCTATTCGCTTATGAAACAGCAAAAAACTGTGAGTATTTGCACAAACAATGTCGTATCCATTCACGTTTAGCGAGGTGACAGCGGCTACCAACCGCATCTCTGGCCACGTAGCATTCACTAAACGGACACCACGGAACTTGGAATCTCCAAAACTCGTCCAGAGGTGAGGGTTTGGAGATTGTAATTCGTCGACACACGTTCACTCATTTATAATCAACACACATTTTGTCGAGGTCATTACCGGGCTATGACACTACCTTTGATTAAAGGGGATTGTCTGAAATTGGTTCCCTGTTAATTGCTCCGCCAAGTTGCATGCAATCCATACACCCGATGGTTTACTGTACACTTTTGATTCACAGGTAACAGTAATGCTTATTATAATTCAATCTTAATGGGATGCAAAATCACACATAGATAATGGCTGTAATCTCCTGTCAGACAGGGGATTATCTTCTTGTTTCTTGCAGGATTAGAATTGATTATCAAAAGCCATCAAGAGTCTACGGGTTGAATCAAATATTAGGGAGGAGGTTGTTCAGCCTACGCACAGCCGTACCACAAACAAACGTAAAAGGAACGAACCCTTGAGGGTCAGTCACCGAGTGTTTCTCTGAATGATGCTGACGTAAAGATGGGCTGAAAACCTTGAGAAAAGGAAGGAGGTTGATGAAGGGGAGGAGGTTGATGCCAAATTTATATATTTTTAAATAAGAAGAAGAAATTAAGAGTTTCAAAAGGAGACCAAATCCATAGTCTCGTCTTACGTGTGTATATCAAATTGACGTTCACTGATAATAAAAGGCAGAGACACTGTTCATTTTTTGGTTTAAAAAAATTGGTGTCTTTAATTAATTTTGAGTATATAGTCATTATGTTTTTTTTACCCAGGGAAGTGCAGTGTTGTGTCTTTATGTTCACATTGTTGTCGTTGCTGATTGAAAATGCTTGAGAAAGGATTGAATCTATGGGCAATCACCCTACCCTACTGATCCGAAATGTGAAGTCAAACCCCGACGGAATAACCCCATGGGGGTTAGGAATGGTTACAGTCATTTATGAGGTTTAGGGTTGGTTTAAGGCATGCATATTCATGATCGAGACCCGAATGGTCACTGGTTCATTCACCATCACGTGCCATTATGCTACGTTTGCGGCTTACCATGGCGCGCGCTGGTTTTAATAATGTTTAAAACGCATGCGTAGTAGACTAAACGCATGCACAGAAGTCACGCACATGGTAAAATACGTATGCGTAGTAGACTACCGCACGTGTAATAGATTACTACGCATGCGCTTCTTGAAGCAATCGTTGAGCTGATGTTGCACGGGTGTACATGCGCGAGTATCGCTGAGCTACATAATACACATGGAGAGATGATTGCATACATAAAATCAGTCCATGTTTTTTCCGAGCTCATCAGTGATGCTGAACTAGAAAAGTGTATAGGTTGTAGTAAAAACAAATGTAAGGACAAGCACAAAACAAAAACATGTTTAGCGTCCTGCCTTAAAAAAAAAAGGAAGGAGGACTTTTTTTTTTTTTTTTTTTTTAATGGCTGCCCGACACGTTTTTCAAGACAACCGGCCGGGCTGCAAATTTATGTTCTGCAGCACACGCCGGCTATGGAGTCAACAGTTAAGGGATGAGAAGAACAGCCTATCCCTTAACTGTTGACTCCACAGCCGACGTGGCTGCAGAAAAAAAAACGCGGCCGGGCTATTTTTCCTAGATGGTTACCAGTTTGTTTTTTTCTTCTGTGTGTTTTGTCGGTGTTCTAAAGTCTAAAATACAATCTTAACATTTTAAAATGTATTTGTTTCGTCAGAGATCGTTTAAATTTATCCCTCGGAACTGGTTTGTAAACTTTCAATACCCTGGGGAGCTAATATCGACTGTT
The DNA here is from genome assembly GCA_032158295.1 of Pycnopodia helianthoides. NCBI lineage: Eukaryota > Metazoa > Echinodermata > Asteroidea > Forcipulatida > Asteriidae > Pycnopodia > Pycnopodia helianthoides. The sequence continues at coordinate 9,190,678 of CM063262.1, forward strand.
CACCCTCAAAACATATTATATTTATAATTATACTATAGGTTTGGATTACAAGATTGGTGTGTTAGAGTTTGGGCCGAGATTATCTATAAGGAATGGATGATAAACCTTTAATCCGCATTTAGTTCTACAGCAAATCATTAACCGTTTATTTGCAGAGATTCCATTTCACATGACTTTACAAATAAAACTGTTCAAACAAAATTCAAATGGATTGTATCTTCCCCGTAAAAAATTGAAGTTTAAAATTGAGAAAAAAAAGCGAGAAGTCAATGCTCATGGGCTCGTCCGTTCAAACCATAACAGAGAGCGGAAAACTGAAATGCGTTTGAAGACACGAACCGCTGGCCACACAAAATGCCAGGAAGCAGTATTGGTTTGAACGAACCGGAAGCTGGTTTGTGCATCTCTAACTGCGTAGCCCCCCCCCCCCCCCCTCTTTTGATGTACCTCAATGCACCGAACCCAAACCGATCTAAAAAGAGACCCTTATGTGATTGTATGAATGAGCGGGAAAACGTGTCCGTCCTGTTGGACCCAATGTATTACAGTCCGCTTGACAGATGAACCTTAATTAAATTCAATTAACAATGACAAACAGATTGACTGATGCTCTGTACACAGCGATCATCCACTACAACAGCCTCTCTCGGCCCGCCGGATACATTTAATTTTTTTTATGAACAGTTTTCCTTTGATTGATTGCGTTCAGAGGTTGCAAACATTACTGGAGTTTTGTCCTTGTTATTCTTGATCTCAAAGGTTTGCTTTGTATGATATACAACAAGATTGATGATGGAGTAAAAGGTTCCACAAAGTATAAAGTGTACGCATGTTGTTATCAGAAATGTTGTGACGTCATAATAAAACAAATGTGAGTAGGGCCTACAAACTAAATTTCAAATTTTGACTAATTTGTATGCATGTTGTAATTTAATGACAGATGTAATTGTGTGACGTCATACGGAAAAGTGCTTGTATTGTCCACGTGCGCAATATGACAGAAATAACGTCCTAACGAAACTTGGTTCCTTTCGAATATATCATGCAATAATTTGAAATGAATTCTTGTCACAAGCATCTCTTCTATTCTATCGAATCAGAAATTTAACAAGAAATTATCTAATGTTGGATTTTTAGTCGATTTGTGTGATTTCATTTGCGATTTTATGTAAAAAGAATACCAGTCGATTTGTGTGATTTCATTTGCGATTTTATGTAAAAGGAATACCATACTGATTATACTACATCTGAGCCCTATAATCAATAAATGTAGCAATTTATACTAATTGTTTTAGAGGGATTGGACCTTGCAAACATTTGTTATTTTATTATTTATTTTATTTATTTTTTTTTTTTTTTTGGGGGGGGGGTTGCAAAATAAACAAAACAAAATAAACCAATGCCTGAACTATGGTAACATTTTGTGGGAACGGGTGAGAAATGTTTAGATTACATCTGAACCCTATAATAATAAATTTATTCAAATACTGATTGTTTTAGAGGGATTGGACCTTGCAAACCTTTGTTATTTTGGGGGTTGCAAAATAAAATAAACGAAACAAAATAAACAAATGCCTGAACGATGGTAACATTTTGTGCCCCCCCCCCTTTTTTTCTAGGTGGCGCTTCTTGACGATTAAATATGTAGTTAACATTAGCATTTCTCCTCGACAAGCCCCTTTCCAGCGCTCTTGCTTTGCTATTTACAATCTGTTTTCATAGATAACTGACATGAGTGTAAACAAACAAATATAAAAGCTTATAAAATGTAACATTTTACTCGAGTAATATTTAATCTCGAAAGTCCAGAATTCAAACAGAGGGGGCAAGTGGGAACAGGCACCACCCCCCCCCCCACCTCCAATTAAGCCACTGAATTGAACATTCAAACAAATCTGCAGCTGCTTGCTTACAACTCGCACAAGTCGTTCAGGTCTTCACAGCGGTTTGCCCCGATCAAAATTGCTAGAATCTAAGCGCATTCAGTAGTTCCATGTTAATATGGAAACATTCACCTACTGCCGGTTAAGAAAAAGATGGCATTGGTAGGAAGCATGTGAAATTATTTCGTCTGAAGTGCCCCCGTTGATTAAAATTCAATAAATGTCTGTCACAAAGGTGGAATCTTCAGAAGCTTGACTGCAGGCGACTATGGGGGGGGGGGGGGGGAGGATTGCCGCGGTGTCCGTTCGGTACCCGCTGTCACCTCGCTAAATGTGGATGGATTCGACGTTGGAAGTCAAATTTGAAGTTCGCAGTCATTATCTTAAAATAGCTTCAAGATATCTTGACATGATGGTTGAAGCGTTTTTTTTTTTTCTTCAAAATGTTTTGATGCTTTATTCAATCATTTCGAGAAATCTAAAAATGCATTTTGAGATATCGCAAACCACTTAAGATATTGATTTAACGATGGGTTGCAATCCTTGTTTAAAACATATGTTATTGTGTTCGAATGTTAGATCAAAGTTATTAAAATAAGAAAGGACAATTCTGTGCAATAGTTGTTACTAAGCATTTGTTGGGTGCTTTTAAAGTCACTGTATCAAATCGACTATACCCCCGTTCATCTGCCCTTAAGCATTATTGAAAACATCTCAACTCCTTCCGAGTATGCAGCACCGGCAGCCAACTAGCACGCGCGCTACTTATCATTCACATCAACAATTTCTACCGTCGCGGGTACCCAATTACTCCTGGGTGATGAGAAGCAATTATAGTTACATGCCTTGCTTAACGACACAGATGTCATGACCGGGATTCGAACCACACTCTAACTAGCCATCCATTTCGACTTCGATGCACTAGACCGCTCGGATACAAAACGTTATAGACAAAGTTACATTTGCTTACATAGTGGTGACCTATTACATTAAAATGCTATTCCTGACGGCCAAGATGCTACACAGGCTCAATGGGAAAATTTAAATTTGTTGTCATAATTTTCACATAAATTCAAAATTTACAAAAGCAACAGCTGTACAGCTTTTGAGATGTCCCCCTTTCTTCATATCAAAAGTTGAGGAAAATCAGACAGTGCGATCTCCATAAAACATAAATTTGTTGCATTCTTCCATTGAGCTGTGTACAAATGTGCCCGCCGGAAGTCCAGGCTCTGTGGCTTTTTGTAAACATGTGATGTCACAGGTCACATCGTATGATATAGTGAAAGATTATTCAAAACTTGGACTCTGAGTAACACGAGAGGGACATGTTTAAAAAACAAAAGCAAATCGAAAACAAATAAATCTTGACGCTCATTGAGGGTTAAGTTCATGCAGTACCAATTTTCCTTGAGAAATCCTCGTCTACAAAACAGCAACAACAACTTGACCCGATACATAAACTTGGCAGATTTCGATTACTGCAAGAAGAAAGCCCGATTTGAACGTTCACCAAAAACAAAACAAAAGACAAAACGTTGAATGTTTTTTTGTTAATATTCTTTTCTTTAAAACTTGATCACCCAATTCGGTGAAATAATCACAGTTTTAGATGAAATTATTTCGGTAAAAATGTAACACAAGGGAACCAAATGTTTTTCTCCCAAAGATGCACAATCCCCTCTGTATTACGAAATGCATTGACTTCGTTAATGTTAATTGGCCCACTGTTTCAATAAAACAATAAACATCTTCAGAACAGGCTATATTTCTAGGACAACGTACTTTTAAGACTTTGATATGATAAATGGCATTATAGGGCAAATTCTAGAAGGAATTTACTCTGTGAAATTAATACTGACCGGAAACTGTTATTGACCGGGATGGGAAATGGGAGGAAGGTGTATGAGACAGGGGGGGGGGGGGTAAAAGGGGGGTTAAATTAAAGGTATTATACAAGATTGGTAGAGCTGACTAAATCGTCGCAGACAGTGTTCATGTTTTGTGTGATATACATGAAATAACAAACCTTTTAAATTTTAGGCTTAATCCGATGTGTGAGTCAGGCAAATAATATACTGAAAAAACATGCACATTTTCCTGCACATTGTCCCTAATGTTGGTTGTACAAACCAAGATCAGCTGCTGTGTGTTTTTATTATTTTTTTTTTTTTTACGTTTTCAGATACAGTTTTCTTAAACATGACTTCATTTCAGAGAAAAATATTTCACAGGAAAAAAAAAAATTATAGTATGAACTTCATGATCAGTTAGCTTTCAGACTAAAATTAACACATGATAGTTTTTATCATAAACAATTTATCTGTCCTCTTCTTTTTTAAGTGATCGTGGTACGCTGTAATGATTTCATTCACCCTTTGAAATCCACGCTACCCCCCCCCCCTTGACAAAAGGGGAATGTCCTTATCCCATTGCACCTTGGAAAATAAAAGTCATCCAATCCTTAAAGGAACATTACAGAATTGGTTTTTGCTAACAAAACAGTTGCTGGCAGTGTAAGCACTTTGAGTAATCAACCATATACATAAACTGACAAACCTGTAGAAGTTTGAGATCGATCAGCCATCTGGGTCACGAGAAAATAGTGAAAACCGATTACACGTTTGCATGAAATCATATAGATTCAACAAATGAATAAAACACTCACTGAGCGATAAACTCCAATCGGAAAATTAGTTTATTCATTTTCATCGAATATGGCATTTCAGACAGAAATATTTCGAGGGATGTTTTCTACTATCATCATCATTAGACCGTGTAGGTTTTGTGTAAATCTGTGATCAAAAAGTATATTTTAGAAGTTTTTTTCTTACCGATTCTGTAATGTTCCTTTAACAAAGAAAAAGACGAATGGAAGGAAATAAAGTAGATTTGTGTATGGTAATGTTTGGACCAAAGTAGCTATCATCTGCTTTGTTTGGTTTGGTTGATGCATGTTTCAATGAAGAAAAAACTGTGCATAAAGTAACCCTAAAACGTATGATACATTATTCTTCATTAGCCACTAGGGAAAACTTACTGGGTAAGTTTGAACTAATTTTGGGTTGAACAAAGACAAACTTACTGCAGCAGGATCTGAACCTGCGACCTCCGGATTAGTGTGCCGTTACTCTAGCACTTGAGCCGTCTGGCCATTTCTGTTGGCGGTCTTCCCATTTGTCAAAGATATTGACAACATTATAGGAAGACCACCAACGTAGAGCTAGATAGTTCAGTTGGTGGAGCACCGGAACTTTAATCCGGAGGTCACAGGTTCAAGTCCTGCATAGGACATTTTGTCAAGATGTCGTGCCCGCGTGCGCTGGGCACATTGCATTGATGGCACAATAATTCGGGTATGGATTCAAACCCAAGCCACGGCAGTTGTTGTGTCCTTGAGCAAGACACTCAACAAAATTTGCTTCTCTTTACCGAAGAGTAACTGGGTACCTGCCCTGGCACTGATTATGTGATTGGTTTACCTTGATACGTATATCCTCTCAGAAAAGTGAGATGATTTTAGGAATATAATAACTGACACAAGGTCAGAGGTCATTATACTCATGTGCCATTTACGTCATACTAGTGTATTCCAGCACTACCGGTAATTAAATATCGTTTGTATTATTAATCTCAAGAAAATTACACGTAATTTGTTATTATTTTTAATTTTTTTTAAATTTTGTTTCACTTTATTTTTTATTTTTTATTTTTTATTGTTTTACTTTTTATTTATTTTTTTATTTTTATTTTATTTATTTATTTTTTTAATTTTTTTTTTTTTTTTTTTTTTTTCTTGCTTTGAAGCTATAAAGCTTCATTTATTCAACAACAACAAAAACACAAAAGAGTATACATCAATTCCACATGACCATGTATAAGGTCCACAAATTTTTCTATTATATAGAAATCTATGAGAAACACAACAATTAAAAATAAAACGGATAAGAGCATAGTTGTACACAAATTAACGTGACATAATCACGTGATGATACAAAAAGAATTTAACAAATGAAATTCATTGCAGAAGTTGAAAACAAGTTCTACGACTCCAATAATTATATAAAGGACTATAAGTATAACCTGCACTTCTGCTAATACACAAGGGGACAAAGCTTGAAACCAAATGCAGGAAACTCTTTAAAACCCAAAATTTAACTCACCATTATCATTAAAGAAACACAGCGCTTTGTTTGCTGTATAACACACCTTAAAGGTTTCAAGACACATTCTTTTGTTTTCAAACAATAGAAAAGCCCTCAAGTTCCGTTTATAACATTGAATAATGTCAACATCATTAGGACATGTGTGACTGTTAAATATTAGTTTACATCTGATATTCCATATTTGTCGTAGCATTTTGACAACTACCACACTTTGCACTAATTTAAGTTGATACCCCATAATTCTGTTAAGGTCGGTCAGGTAAAAGTACTTATTTCCCACAAATTTTCTTAGAAGACATTCAACGAAAATCCAGGCATTAATTGTACACGAGCAGTAAATAAAAAGATGTTGATGGGACTCGTTTTCAGTTTTACATAGAGGACACAAAGTGTCAGGAACATTTTGCATCTTGAGAAGAACATCTCTGGTTTGTTTTCTTTTTCTTTCTCCCTTTCGCTCTCTCCTGCCATGGAGTTTAGCATACGTTCGTACACGTGTTTATTTCAATTCGTTAAAGTGATCTCGAAACACCTTTAAGTTAAGAATGTCTTTATTATAAATGTCAAACACATAACTTGAATAAATTGGATGCATATATAATATTGAATGTCTCACAAAACATTCAAATTACCGTAACATTTTCTCTAATTTCATTTCCTTCTCGACTGATGAAAGTCGCAGCCTGTCTTTTATCTGTCGGGTCCCAAGCTCAGACCTTAGTACCCCTTCAGTAATGGATATAACACAGTCATGACCATGTTGTTTGCCTACCAATAAGCAAGTTAAGTACCTTGTCCGTGACTTTGACGATCCCCGCAATGTGGTCAGAGTCATTAATTTAATAACACCAAGCATTTGCTTTTTTTGTGGGGGTAGACAGTCCCAAGCAGCAGACCGAGCCGAAGCAGTTTTTGCTTTACATGTTGTTGCGCAGATCCATTTACACTCCACCCCGTGGTTTGTGCATTAATGAGTGCTGGGTAAACCAAGTGTAGGACAGCCTTACCTTTGGTCAACACTCTCTCAAGTAGAAAACAAACTTATACATTGATCACATTTGATGGACGTCATGGTGGACCAAACTTCCACTGGGCTTAGTGATTTGTTCTTCACAATGTGTTACTTTAAAAAAAAAAAAAAATAGGTATTAATTTAAAGGGGGTAATATTGAGATTTAGTTTTTTAGATAAACAAATTTATTCCCACCATCTAAGTAGTTTTCAACTTACCATGCTGTATAGCAAAACTCTTAACAATTTTCATCGTTTTGTTGTAGTTGTTGATGTTGTTGTTGCTGATTTTGTTGTTGTTGCCTTCTTTTTTTTTGGGGGGGGGGGTCGTTGTCGTCGTCGTCGTTGTTGTTCGTTGTATACAAGTTGATTAATTCCAATTTAAAAGCTAACTTGTTATTATTAATTAATTTTGCGTAGGTAATATAACACTATAAAAATCTTTGCTGTGAAAACCACCGTGAAATCCCAGTGAAATGCAGAATTTGGCCGAAATTCAAGGAATTATTTCTCTTTCACCGTTCTTTAATGGAATTACAATTCCCTTTAATCACTTTAAAAAAAGGTGCCCAGACCATTCGCTTGCCTCTGTGAATTTCACCATGATTTCAGGGAATGCTCTCCATCCAAGCCTAGAACTCTTTAATTGGTGAATAATGTTTTTAGCAGCACAGCTCAGTAAAAACAACATGAAACACTTAGGCTCTGGCTAGTTATAAAATACTTTCGTGAAAATAAGGTAAAAAGGGGGGGGGGGGGAATTGACAATTTCAAGGAGGAAAGTAGATTTTCACTCCATTTTCAAGACATAGTTTAATACACTCGATCAGTGATCAATCAATTAATCAATCAATCAATCAAGTATTCAATCACCGTTGCTTCATTAGGTATGATCTAATAAGAATGTATACACAAAATTTATCATCAGAAAATAAACCGTGTTTGTCACTACTTTTTGTTATTCTTCTTCTTCTCTTTAACTAAACAGTGAAACTAGTGGGTGAAAGCTAGGAGATGAAAATGGATTCATTCCTTCAAACAATAAATGATGTATTAGTCCATTGGTTGATTCCAATCCCATACGCCACTTTGAGTAAAAATAAACTAGGCAAGTCTCACACGTATTCCAACATTTGAGACCCGTTAAAGATGCCCAAGTTTGTTTCCTGAGAGCAATACGTGGGACCAAAATGGTCCCCAAAATGTTCGTATACGCGCGTGATGGAAGTTCAAGAGTACAAACATCTCAATGAAACTACGGTGCGATTTCCGCTAAAAAGGATCGCCATCTGAAGGCAACATTGACCTTGAGTGACATGGCGTGACAAAAAAAAACATGATCAGCTTTGTTTCTTTAAATCTTAGCTAACTGACCGCACAAAAGAGAATGTCACAATTTTGACGAGGATTTGTCGTCTTGGCTTTTCTTTAGAGTCAGTTTTCACATCTTGTACGATCAAACTAAACAGCTCGCGTGATATTGAACGCGTGTAAGATGACATGATAAGCTTCAAATGATTTTGGAAATGAATAATTTACAAGAGTTTGTTTCTTTACGGGCTTTTGGAAGCTTGAAAACCGAAGGTGGACATTGGATTTTATCAACTGGTATAATTTATGGAACTACGGTGGGGCCTGACCAATTTTTGGTTCATTATGACCCGAAATCTGTGTGAAAATGACCCAGAATTGGTCAAACTGACGCAAACTCCGAGTTAAAATCAATTTTTGAAACTTTTTCCGGGTCAGCCTGACGGGTCAGACTGACCTGGAAGAACGGGTCAGACTGACCCGGAGAACGGGTCAGGTTGACCTGGAAGAACGGGTCAGACTGACCCGGAAGAACGGGTCAGGCTGACCCGGAAGAACGGGTCAGACCCCCTTGAACCGGGATCCATGGGTCAATTCTGACCCGGGAGTTTTTAGAGTGTATGGAAGTAATTGCTCATTAGGCCCGACACCTGGAAAAGATACCTTAGTCCTCTTTGTCTGGCTGCATATATAGTATACAGGGTATACTTTTGGTAATTGTCAAAGACCAGTATCCCAGCTAGGCTGTGCCCCCAACATGTGCATAAAATAACGAAATTGGGATCAGTTGTTAGTCATCGAAGTTGCAAGAAAATAACCAACGGAAAACGCACCCGTGTTGCATAGAATTGTGTGCTTTCAGATGCCTCAGAAAGGCTTTATGCCTGAAACCTTTCTCAGATTCAAATTACTGGTTAAAAAAATTGCCTCTTTCTATAAAACTACCTTACTTTAAAGGGTGTCGTTTCTAACATGATGATTTATAATATTAACAGCTCTCCAGTGTTATTTACCATGTAAGGTTTCATGGTCATTAATGTTTGGTAAAACATGTCACAATTGCTGTCATGTTTCACGTATGTAACAACAAAATTAAACAACGAAAATATCCCTTTTACCGAAACTTACATATTTTTTTTTAAATAGAATAAACTACAGGATGATTATCACAGAGGTCACAACGGTCACAACAAACAGAGTTAAATAATTTGACACACATAACAGAATGTTTGTTGTTTCCTTGAATGTTGAAGGTAAAAGCAATTATCCCCTTAGGCCTATCGCTGTAAAATGTTGAAATATCCTAGAAATAATCCAGTTTAATTCCTCTGCCGATTTAGGGAGTTTGAGTCGAAGTCTTTCTTAAAGCATTCTCACTAATCAATAATCCTCCAATCTTCAACCTCTTCCTCTGGGATCAGGTATAATTAAACCTGGGGGTATTGACTCCAAGGTACGGGGTTGACTTCCTTTGGGAGCGGTACTCTGGTGGTCGCGGTTCCTCCGACTAATAATCTATCTTCCTTTGAACAGCCAGAAGACTGTGACGAATCAACGGCTGTTCCAAAACGGCTGTTACTTAAAGAGTGTGTAAATTGCTCTTAGAATGGCTGAACTTTTTAAATTACAATTTCACCAAACAAGCTCATTCAGCATTGTTTGTCTAATGAAAAATTCATGAGGAATTATGGATGGCCCATACCAAAGACTGTACTGTTTCGCACACAACACAAGTTTAAAGGGTGTGTAGGCTTCAACATTGGTAAGATTGGAAATGGAAAAGGTTCACAGATTTGCACATAACTTACATGGTATAGCGATGGTCATGGTGGTAAAGTTTCCTTGAAATAGTTTTGCTTGAAATGCTTTAGCTTTTAGGAAATGAGTAAAAAACCCGATGTTTGGAAACAGTGAAAACATATAATGGGGTTTTTCACTGTTTTCTCATGACTGCGGAGACCGATTGAGCTTAACATTTCACAGGTTTGCTATTTCATGTATTGGTCACATAAAGTGCGGATACTAGTCTTTGAAGTCGACCAATGTTGTACATATGCTTTAACTTGTTTGTAGTTATGTTTCATCCTGTGGATTGATAAGGCTGCAAAATAGGTGTAAAACGTGAATCAAAAAACAGTAAAACCCTAAACATATTTTTCCAAACAAACAAGCAAACGCTGTGTCTGATTTTGATGCGGATGCGGCTGTTGCTAAGCCTGTTGCCAGGACGTCGTCAACACTTGCTAACGTGGCTATCAAGCCACATCCATTAATTTAGATTTACACAGACAGCGCAATCATTCTTATCTCAGGCCGTATCCGGCTACGGCTACAACTGTTGCTAAGGGTGTTGCTAAGGACGTCCTATACTCCAACGCATGATGACGCCGAAATCTAGCCAATAGCCAATTCAGATACGGCCTTACTTTATTTTCTATAAATTACTGTGCCTAAATTATTAAGGGTCTGCTTTTCGAGGTTGCTGATAAGGTGACAAGGACATTGGTATACCAATGTCTTTTTAAAAGGGATTCTCGGCTTCATTATTTCAAAAGAAGACGATGAAAAAAAAATATCATGAAACAGTTTAAAATAACCAAAACAAACCCCAAAGAAATCTTTGCCGTTGTCAAGGGACAACATAATCGGTTTTAATATCATGCCCACTAAATTGAAGCGAGAATCAATGCCGTAAATAGGCGCGGTGGCTGTCAGTGCACACAACACTCGGGGCATTTGCACAACAACGGGGACTGTACGCCAAACACGTACATCCTTCTTGAACACGTGGGGCTGACAGGCCATTCAAATTATAACGCCCTCTATAGAAACGAAGTGAACACAACTCAAGGCATGTATTTATTCTTCGAAAACATTCTGAATGGTCTACCCGTGTTTATGTTGTATGGGATGTGCCTACATTGACTGCAACCCTGCGTAAGCCATTGACCTTGTTTTTATCGGACAAAAGTTGCCGCCCCCAACAAACATGGTCAAAATCATGGTTTTGTTTATTGTCTATTAAGTCTTCCTATTATTAATCAAGTTAATTTCTTTGTTTAATTTGTATCATGTTGGCGCGGTGGTTTCTTGGTTTCTTTCCCTGCCTTTCACCTCTGTGGATCCCGGTTCGAATCCACCTCAGGCCGGAGCCTTGCATGTGGATTTGGGCTTTCAGTCCCTGCCTGATTGCATGGGTCGTCCCCGTAGGGGTTTTTCCTCCCACATTTGAAACTGAACATTTTTTTATTCTCGTTTCCTATTCATCCTATGAATTCGTAGCTGCTAGCTCCGTCAACTAGAATTGAACCGACTGTCTTGATATTGCTACCGGCTGACACTCGCCATTGTGTGATTGTTCGAAAAGTCGTACTCCCTATAGTGAACTGATGAATAAGTGTTTATTTATTTATTTCATTACACATCCAAGAGCCCAGTTAGCGCCTATACAAACTATTTGTTAGATTTCGTTAGAGTCAAAGACCGTTTCTCTGCATGCACGTGTTATGCCCTGTGGATAACACAGGAGTATACCGATGTAATGTAAGAGTATATAAACTAAGTGAGTTGGGCAATAAGTGTGTTCAAGCTGTGATATACATTACCCAATGCTACATGGATACAATGGAGACACCGCAGAGACTGGAGTTCCTGCAGGCACAAATTGCACACAGACCCCAACAAATACCACTGACAACAATAATAATATGGTTTTTGAGGCATTGCTTGGTGAGGTAACAATGTAGGCCTATATTCGTTTTGCGGTAACACCATGTGTATTTCTACTTTGCTGTGTAGATTTTGTTCTTTAGAGAACTTGTCTTGCTATTTATTCTACTACCGCAGAGTAGATTTTCGGAATTCGGGAGACTTCTCAGTTCTGAAAAGAACTGTTCGGCTTATTACTGGGCGGAAGGTAGGAAAGGTAGGAAATCGGCCGGGACTGCTACTTTCGCTTAGTGGATCGCCGGGGGACTTCTCGTAATATACACATGGTGTTACCAACAATAATAATGACAACAACAATACTAGGCAGCCTGAACACCGTGGGGTCTTCACACATCTTCTTTATAGCAGGCTTTTATTCTGCAAACTTGTCACATCACAAGACGTTTCCTGAGTAATGAGGTATTAATAATCTCTCAGAGAAGGATTCCCAAATTCAAATCTTGACAGAGTGAGCGAGAACTGTTATCCATGATTTGCATTTTCCAGGATTATTTTTATTAACAAACTTAAGAAGCTATGTACACAAGGATTTGTTGAAACAATATAACAGCACAAATAGAAAACATCCTAACAAACAAACAAACAAACAATCACCCAAAATACCCAAACAAACAACAAACAAACAAACAGCTCAACCCCAAACAAACAAACAAACAAACAAGTAAAATGGAATAGAAATTTGTCCGTTTGTTTTGAACAATTATTCACTGATTTATTTGTACTTATTTATTTATTTAATTTTGAAGGAAAGGGGCACACTCGAAATTTCTCATGCTATAATGATGTGTAATATTTGGTTTTCATTATTCTGATATTTCATTTATCTATGATACCAAGGTAAACTACCGATACTATCTAAAATAACAGCGTAATCTCTTGCAGGAAGTACCCTGGAATGTACGGGATCCTGACAGAAACTCATTTAATTTGTTTTAATAAATACCACTTTTCATTGGTAGAATGTTTTCGTGCAATAACTTAATGAAAGCTTATAACTTTGCTGTTATTATGCTGTTATGAAAATGTTTTTCCAGTCGTTTTTTTTTTTTTTTTTTTTTTCTGTCAGACAATCAGGCCGTGACCAAATTGATTGCTTACTTCTGTGGCTATCAACATTTCTGGGTCGAAATCGGCCACAAATCGGACCTAGTAAATAAAGATGGGTCTGTGTAATTATTGCAAACTGCTTATCAACTAAATCGACAAGTGGCTTGGCCCCTGTATGCCTAAACGGGAAACGGCAGTTGCTGTTGTTGATTATGTTGTTATGAAATAAATATAACAGTCTGGTGTTTTTCCACCTTCTTTCTGACAATCAGGCCGTGACCGAATTGATTGCTTGATCCAGTGTGGCTATGACTGAATCGCTGATAAGCCCTATTCTTCAACGTTGACGTGACCGAATTTATGGCTTACTCATAGTGGCTATGGCTGGATCGCTGATAAGGCCTATTCTTCAACGTTGACGTAAAATCCAACGTTCGTAACCGCAGCCGAAGAAGCTTGATTCGTACACGGTGTCAGTCTCCAGCAGTGTCTATATAGTTTCTTCTGTGGTATCATCGGTGTCCATATTCGCACCGAATGCATGCACAACGCAACGCAGAGTTATAATGTGCATGGATAAGCTACTTTATATCCCCATGGTGAATTAAACAATAACTTCTTTTATCATATTATCGCTGATGTAGAGTTCAAGTGAGAAATGACAAAATCAAAATAATATTGTTTACTTTTCACTTTCGTTTATTTATTTTTTCTATCTATAGAGCACACTTTTTAACATATTCGATCCCGGAGAATTAGAAGGAGAAAAAAACAACAACAACAAAACACAGAACACAAACACACTAAAGACAAATGATCATAGATGGTACAATAACCAAATAACTTTCTCATGACATACTCTGACTGTTTGCCAAAGTCCATGCTTGTATCAAAGGGCATTTCTCCAAATATTGTTCTCTTGTCTGCCCTACTAACATCAAATACAGCGCTCACTGGGGGGAGGGGGGGGGGGGGGGTTGAGTGGACAAATCTACCTTCTGCCGAAAGAAAATTCCTTCAAAACTACAGAAAAAAAGCACACAAATATTTCTACATTATGTTGTATCATTTTTATATTCCTGATGTAGAGACCACGTGAGAAATTTGTTGTTTGTAGACGAAATGTGTTCACCTCTTCGATCCCGGGAAAAAAAAGTTAACGAAGGAAGAAATTTAATACAAAAAGGTATTTGCTGTTAATTTAATCCAATTAGATTCAAACGTGTGACTGAATGATCCACACCTCCTTGATTGTAAAACCCGAGACTGAGCAGATTTGGACATACTGCAGTTCCCTTGGTAACTTATGAATACCGTAAGGAGCACCATTTGCTGTCTCCGGGCTCGACGGGGGAAAAAAACTTCCGAAGCTGGAGGGATTCCCCTTGGCCGAAAGAATGGCGAAAACAAATATGTCAAGAAGGTTGAATGAGGAAAACGAGAGCAATAGAGGGAATGCCGTGACAACGTACAACTTATAAAAAATCTCGTGTTGTTATAAACTACCCCCTGGGATGGTGTAAAACTTCAGAGACGATTCCACAACAATCGGTAGTGTGCCATGCAACAATAATCTTATTGGACCTCGATAAGAGTGTCAGCATTATAACCAGAAGGGGAAACCGATTCTAGCTTTCAATACTGTGTGACAAGGCTTTAGTTTGTGTGTGAGGAGCGAACTGCCGCATTTCGGGGTGCCGCTGGAGATAGTGTGAAATGGGCCTGGAAAAACAGTCCGTGTGAATTAGCTTCAACCAGCCCCGATGTAAAGCTGAAGGAAAACCCTCCATAGTGCATCCCTTGATAGGATGATAAGATGGACGGTGAAGCGCCACTCGCAATGACTTTCCGTATATCTGGATCCCGGTAAAGAGATTTCCTCTACTCAAAACTGAAATGTAACCGTCTCAATTTTAAAGGTGTGACTTGCAACTTTCAATAACCACACATTCTTATTTTTGCATCCCTGTGGAGACATCTTTTGTTCTTTCCTTTGTTCCTGTAGTTAAGAATCTCCCATAGACTTTGTACACAAAAATCCTTGTGGAGCAACCCAGTCTTTAGAATTTCCCTATGGAGACCCCTTGTTATCGCTTTTCTGTTTTGTTCTCGGTCTCCATAAGGTAGTGAACAATGAAATCACTTCCCTCAACAAACATGGAACAACATACAGCCAACCACGTGGGGCAAACATCACCGCCAACATGATTGGCTTAACAAGTTACCTTTGGCCAATTACGTTGTTGTAATTGGTCAAAAGCATGATGGAGTCATGGAGGAATGTTCTTTTGATCCCAAACACTATAAATCATGGGCGTACCACCCGGTAAGGGGGGGGGGGGGGGAGTGCCCTTCCAAATTCGGGCAAAACATTCGGGAAAATTCAGGGGCAGCAAGGAGAAAAAGAAATTGGAAAGAGAAAGCACCCCGGTATTATAAATTGGTACTTATGTTTTTGTATGTGTCAAAATGTTTTGAAAATCTATCCATTCAGCCCCATCAACCAAACAGTCCCGATACGCCCAGACTAAAAATGCTATAACTAAAGGAACATTACAGAATTTGTTTTTGCTAACAAAACAGTCGCTGGCAGTGTAAGCACTTTATGTAATCCACCATATACTTAACTGGCAAACCTGTAGAAGTTTGAGATCGATCGGCCATCTGGGTCACGAGAAAAATAGTGAAAAACCGATTACACATTTGCATGAAATCATATAGGTTCAACAAATGAATAAAACGCTCACTGAGCGATAAACTCCAATCGGAAAATTAGTTTATTCATTTCTCATCAAATATGGCATTTCAGACAGAAATATTTCAAGGGATGTTTTCTACTATCATCGTCATTAGACCATGTAAGTTTTATGTAAATCTGTGATCAAAAAGTATTTTACAAGTTTTTTTCGTACCAATTCTGTAATGTTCCTTCAAGTTAACGAGAGTTGTCCCTTTCGGAAAACTTTACCAGAACGGGATTCGAACATACGACATCCGAATTAATGTACCAGCGCTCTACACTAAGAACAATAGTTAAACGTACGATCTCCGTATTACTGTGCCTCCGTCTACTGGGTTATCTAGGCCCAATTGATGGTGTCGGTCTCCGTTTTGTCAATATCTTTGTTCGGGTGCCAGTCAGAAGCCATTCTGAAACACCCTGAACGAAAATATTGATAAAATAATAGAAGTCGTGGGCGTCTTTTTGCCTTTTGTTTGTAAAGTGTGGGGTGGACGAAATTCCTTGTCTAGTGTGATTTGTTTTTTTTTTTGTTTTTTTCATACAAAACAAATGTGACAAGAAAATAATATGGCTTTCCTATTTCACTCAGCTTCGCCTTGGTCGAAGTTTTTACCCCGTGATCATATTCTGCCAACAAAAACTCTTGCATCCAATATTTGTTCGTTGGTTCAAATCCCGCTCTAGTCAATTTGTCTTTGTTCAAACCCATACTATCCAATATTTGTGTAACAATGACACTCCTGTTTTATCCTCTTTTCTGTGTAAGCACGCAGAGTGACCGAGACGTAGCCGAGCACGATGGACGATGGTGGCGCCATTCAAGTTATGCATGTTTGGAACCGCACATTTCCATTTTTTTAGGGTTGGCATTTTGTCACACAAACAAACCCATCTTGCAACGACCTCAGGACTTTTATAATGTTAAAAGTAGTAAATCCTGCAACAAAGTATTCTTTGCAGAACTACACACTCCTACCTCTCTAATCACGTTTTTGAAAACGAACTTGTGATCACCCTGACTTCCACGGTCAGGAGACAACCTTTGCCTTCACAGTTCCATTGTTACTTTGCCCTATAATTCATTACGTCATTGCAGAAGAGATAATGCCAGGCGGTTTAGAATTGGCAGCAATCAAGTTATGACGTTCGAATACTGACAACCTACGTACATCTGTGACGTAAGCTTCGATTTATTTCGGTTCACACTTTTTCAATACTAGGAAAATGGGTGGGGTGGGGTTGGGGTGGGGTTGGGGTGGGTTATTAATTATAAGGAATAAAACGACCCGGCCTTCCGTGAATATCTTTTATTCAACAGACGAACGTCGAAAAGTTGACGTCTTGAAATATAAAACAACATTTGGCATTCCTTTGCTTTTATAAAGGAAAATTACGATAATAGTAAATTCTTAAAGAGAGTATTTGTAAGAAATAATGGGAATTGTATAGTAATTGTAATTGTTTTAAAACCATGCACAAAGATTATGCAATACATATCGATATGCTACACGAATACAGAGTTGAGTTAACTTTCTTCAAATGTGCAACTTAAATTTGCAATGTTTAAATGTCAGTAAAATTCCATACTTGTTATTGTATTGTTTCTGGTCCTGTTGTTTGACACCTGGACATAATGTGGACTTTGGGCCAAAGGTGGTCGTGCATAAACCAGGTAATATTCCTTTTGTATGTGTTCATCTGAGCATGCAAACATACATTATTATTATTTTTTTTACAACAATTGCTTTACTTTTCAAGTCTTCTTCCCTGTGTGGTCTCCATTACATCTTCATTGTTTAACCTCTACAGAAGTGGTTGTACATTCGTTTGTTACATTCAATTTATTGTTGTTGTTTTCAACTGAACACACATGAAGCAGGTAAGAAACAACATTTCAAGATGAAAAACAAAATAGGTGAAACAAACTGTGACAGTAAATAAAGCAATCCACAACTGTGTCCTTGTTATTAATGTTTGTTTCTTGTAGTTGCAGCTTTGCCCCATTGAGTCACGGAGGTTTCCCATAACTTCACTTGGGTGGGCGTCCATACATAAACTGAAAACTTACACTAACTTAACAAACGGATCATAAAAAGAGGGGATATCTGAAAGTTCAATGATTAAAAAAGTGTACACCGGTGCAGCAGGAGATTTTGTCCCCCAATACGGCGAATTGTGTAGAGCATTCGTCCGACAGCGCCCTCTTTAGAATCTACTCCATGTTAATTTGCAGTATATAGGATTCGCTCGTCCCCAGCGCCTTGCCTTAAAACCAAAGGCGGTCCTGGATAGGCCGCTGGGGCCGAGCGAATCCCTACGGCAAGGTGTAAAAAAAAAAATGCTTGTAAATGTACCTTTGCTTTAAGTTTAAGTCCGACTGCAAAAGCAACCACACCTTTTAGTACTCCGGTACAAACCATAAACCATTTTCATATGACGTCAGAGCTTAAACACCGCCCTCACTGAGGTCAAAGAAAACCCTGATCGTCGGCCGATAGTCGCGCTTGGCGCGTAAACACTCTTGCGCGTTTCTAATGTTTGACCTCGGCGATGGCGGCCAATGCAAGGACTCTAATAATGAATACGATGAAAGAAACGAAACAGGAAAGCTTACAATTATGAAAACGAAATTACTCCCAATAACAGAAATGAAAACAAGAGAATTTACTGAACTTGCAAACTGCTTACCAACTAAAATGACATTATGGTACAAATGCAGAAATTGTAACCAGCCTCACGTTTCGCACTTAGCAGATCGAAACATCATGCCAATAAAACAAAATTATAACTAAGAAAAAAATATGTAGTATTAATACAAAATTAAAACAAAGTTTGAGGGAAAAAAATACTAATAGTCCGAAATGTTTTGAAAAACGTTTGGTAAAGTCCATGAGCAAAGAAAAAACATTCAAAGGGCAGATTGAAACTAAATGGGGTTGTCTAATTTATTTCCAAATACTAGCCATACATCACTTTATCTATCAGTATTGTGACTGTTCTTTTATATGGCTGTATGGGGGTCATTTATCGCAAAAAAACCACCCCAAAATCTCAAGGTCTCATACACTACAATCGTAGCATCTGTCTTTTAAAGGTCTGTGTCATGTCATTACAACACTGTTAGCAATGTTTCTTTCTTTTCTGTTACAGTTTTTGAGTTGAAACACATCAATTGTATAATAGAAGAATCAAGATCACTGACTACAATAAAAGTATATAACATTGCTTATTGTTCTATCAAGCCTGATTTTATAAACATGTCTTTTAGTTAATTAAATTAACAATTTCAATTGTAACCCTTTATAAGATACTGATATAAATAATATAAAAACAAATAAAAGTATAGGTTTTCCCTGCAAGTTTTAACAACAACAACCCATTCAATTTAAACCTGGCTGATTAAATTTCGCTTACAAATGAATACCCAGTTGGATCAGCATTCAACAGTCCAAAAGAGTAATTTAATCTCCACAGTTTAGCATTCACTGTTCCAATATTTAGATTGATCAAATTCATCAGGTCGCAGCGATAGTTCTATCTCACAAAAGCCAACAGCAAGAGGCTGATCAACCATTCAGTTTCATCAATTCTGGATGGGAACGTAGAAATTCAACTAAATTGTGAAGATGTAGCCTTGAATGTCTTTGAATGAAATACAATGACTGAAATAAACCTGAAAAGAACGAAATCAATCGACTACTGAGACAAGGAAAATAAGTGGAAACAAATTGAATGCAGTAGTAGCTAAAAAAGAAAACCTATTTTGAATGAATTGGGAAAGATGCGTGAATTTGAATGCCCTTTAGTGAAACTGAACTAATTGTTGCTGAAATTGACCAGCAAAACCTTCAAAAAAAAAAATAGCAGTATAAATAAAAATAACAACAAAATTAGTTAAAGTCCTCTGAACAAATAAACAAGAATAGAACACAACATTAAAATAATAATGTAAAACCGCTGACTTAACAGATATGAATGTAAAAATATCAAATTGTACATCAAATAAGTTGCAGCAGTCCAAAAAGGTGTTGGAATCCCATAAAACAAAACAGTCCCTAAAAAAAAGATTACAATGCTTGTTTAAAAATAACCCCCAAAAAACAAAACCGCTTCCTAACTAAACAAAAGAAAACTTTATCAGCTGCTTCTTCATAATAAGGTCGCTCAGTCTTGAGTTTGTTTGCTTTGTATTTATTATTAAATAAATTTAAAACAATAAAACGCTTCTCATTTTTGAGTGCTCACATTCTTAACCCAACAGTCTACTGTGTTCAGAATTAAATACTGCTGTTCAGCTAATCATTAGTGATGCAGGACTAGAGTCCAGGACCCAGACCAGGACTTACTCCAATTGGACTTAATAACCGACTGGAGTCACCTTAGCTAAAGCCTGGTACCCGAACTGTTACTCGACTCGGACTTGATAATGAACACTTGTCACTCGCAGGTCACATGTTTTTTTTCAAAAGTTTCATTAAGTTTGGGGTGAACGAAGGAACATTGACGAGAGTAGGATTTGAACCATTGTTTCCGGGTTTATGTGCTGGTGCTCTACCAACTGAGCTAGCTTGATAATAGGGGTCTCTCTATTTTGTCAATTTCTTTGTAGGGGTCGCTGTTTATATTACATCCATAATTCAGGTGCAAATTTGTCACCATCATAATGAGGAAAGTGTTTTAAGTACCGAAGCAAGTAGTATTCACAAAATTTTAATTCATACAAGTACAAAGTAAGTATTGTAACAAAACATGGCACTTCTTACGGCCTTGCTAAATTCTTAACTTGGGTAGTAATACAAACAGGTTTTATCATCTAAACCAAATGATCGATTTAACTCATAAATCATGTACA
Source organism: Pycnopodia helianthoides (assembly GCA_032158295.1). Lineage (NCBI taxonomy): Eukaryota > Metazoa > Echinodermata > Asteroidea > Forcipulatida > Asteriidae > Pycnopodia > Pycnopodia helianthoides. The sequence goes on from CM063262.1 coordinate 9,211,420, forward strand.
GTTCAGTTATTAAAACAAATTGCAACAAGACTGATGACTCAGATGCGGACTTAAGCAGAGTGACTGACTCGAAACTCAGACTTGGATTTGACGTTTTGAACCAAAAGAACTTATGAATAATTAAATGTGGATAAGAACCAAGTGACTCATACTCAGACTTACACTAACCGCCATCTTCACTCTTTTGTCCCTATGGGTATAATATTTTTCAGAGAATTGTATGAAAGATGAGTGCTGGTTCATAAAATTTGAAATATTTCTATCTTGTTTTGTTTACATGGCTAGACTGGGTGTGTGGTGGACATGGATTATATTTGTTTAATCCTTGTGCATTGTTTCTTGTGCAATATTTGTATTTGCCTTTTGAAACTTTTTAACTTTCTGATCTTTGTAGTGTTTTTTTAAACTTGTGCGAGCAATGTGATTTTTGGAGAGTAATAAAGTTTCTTATGTCTTATGTCTTCTAAAACTCGTGCATGATTACTCAGATATGAACAAAGTGACTCATCAATAGACTGGGATTTGAACCAAGTGACTCATGGAAGTAACGCTGATCCGAACCAGGCAACACATAGACTAGACTGGGATTTGAACTAGGCGACTCATGACTCGGACTCTGATAATGAGTGACCTGTGACCTAGAATTGACCAAAGTGACTCCACTACAACTCTGTTGATCAACCAAGGATTGAGAAACACAAGAAAAAAAGGTTACATAACAAAAGTCATCAGATTGTCTCATTGAGAAATACTTCATTTATCTTGATCTATTACTTGTTTTTAGTATTGAACTCTGCATTCATTGGGTTTTTGCTTTCATTCCATTTTTTGATTAAGCCCAAATAACATCATGCTTTTTTGAGCAACTGAACTTAAATATGAATGTACTGCTATTGTGTAAAAGAACACGCAGATGACAAAATTAAACAGAAAACCTCTTGCGCAGGCCCAGCATCTTTACCTATGTCGAACAATGGTTACTTATTACGGGTATAACAAACTTCTTCACCAGGCATTCTGAATGTCTGAAGGAATACCCTCAGGGCCAATTCACACTATAGCAGCTTACATGCAACACGCTCCAAGCAATCTCTATGAAGACAAAACATTAACGTTCAAAGTATCAGAGATCGTAAGGGCCTTGTCACTCAGAGCAATTTTCACTGACAACTTAGAGGCAACCAACTGCACTGAATGCAAAAGGAACACTCTGGTAGCTTAGGAGTTTTTTTTGGTACAATACTCAAGTTATGTGAAAATTGAAATATGAGTGCCTGTTCTTCTTACAGATTGCCTGGAACTGGTTGCCTGTACATTGCGCCATGTGACCTGGCCCCAAGACACTGTTAGAAAAAGCGTCTCTTGTGCTCCAACTGCAAAGATCCAACGGGAGACTCTTGAACTCTAGATGGCAGCAGACATACCAGTTAAAATTCCATTGTTTATGTAGTTCTAAGCATGGGCAGATAGCCCAATGGATTTACCTGATACGTCTGCTGCCACCTAGTGTCCCAAAAGTCCCCCATTGTATGCAGCGCGGTTGCTTGTGAAAAAAACACCTCATGTGATATGACCCCTCAGAGGTAACAGAACTAACACCAGTGCCCTGATGGACACACTAAAACATGGTATCTGTGTAACTTCTAAGAGATTCATCACCTACAGTTCTTCAAACAAAAATTAATTCCTAGTTCATCTTGTGCATTAGGCAAGATTAACCAAAGTAAAAGTCTAAGAGTAAACAGCACTAAGTCTTTTTAAATAAAATACCCATTTTGTTTCCATAAGCAAAACCTGCATCCACTTTTTATAGCAGAAAAAACGATTATTAAAATTTTGCAAATGCAAAGTAAAAACAAGGGAAAACAAAACGTTTTTTTGTTTGCCAATTCTTTCTTTATAAATCAACGGACTTTCACAACTCCAAATTTCTCCAGAAAAAAAATCTGTCATTTTATCTACTTATAAAAAAAATACTTGCCTCGTGATTAACTCTCGGCACGGTACTTTTACTCTGATTCAAGTTCGAATGCTTGACAGGCGTTCTTGGACGTCTTCTCCGCGACCTCGTTGGGCTCCATCTGGAGGAAATGCGCGACAATCTCACACACGATGGGGAGCTTCGCCGGCTCATTGCGGGGGAAAGGACTCCAGTAGGTCAACGGAGGAAGGCACTCAAGGACTTGCTTCAGGGAGTCCCACACCTCAATGTCTTTGGAGATGCGGGGCTCCATGAAGGGGGCGTTGCTCTCTAATAGGACTCTCTCCAGCGGCAGAGTGCCCGTCTTCAACATGTCGGGGATCTTGATATCGATCTGGCACACAAAGCCTGGGAAGTTGACAAGAAATACAAGAAATTGTAAGAATGTTTTAAAGGAACATTACAGAATTGGTAAGAAAAAAACTTGTAAAATATACTTTTTGATCACAGATTTACATAAAACTTACACGGTCTAATGATGATGATAGTAGAAAACATTCCTTGAAATATTTCTGTCTGAAATGCCATATTTGATGAGAAATGAATAAACAAATTTTCCGATTGGAGTTTATCGCTCAGTGAGTGTTTTATTCATTTGTTGAATCTATATGATTTCATGCAAAATGTGTAATCAGTTTTTCACTATTTTTTCGTGACCCAGATGGCCGATCGATCTCAAACTTCTACAGGTTTGCCAGTTTATGTAAATGGTGGATTACATAAAGTACTTACACTGCCAGCAACTGTTTTGTAATGTTCCTTTAAGGAGTTAATCTCAGGCAAAGCAAAACACAAAGCTGTGAATCAAATTCTAAACCACAGATAGATGATTATAATAATTCGGGCAGGGTTGAACAAAGAAAACTTGACAAGGTGCTGTGGTGCAACCTGCAGCCAACCTAACCAGAAAAAAACACCGGGGCCAACCCCTTCTCTAATCAATAAGTGTACTGGGTTCTTTAACCCTCTTGCTGTCTGACCATTCAATACCATTCACTGTGGTTTTGAATGATAGATAAACTATGCCAGCCTGCAATATGATACCATGAGGGAATGCATGTACACAGTACACAGTTAGTTCTGTGCACAGGTTGTGCCACCGTACACAACCTTAGCAGTCAATGGTTTCAAATGGTTGGTCAACTCACTGGAAAATGTTGCCAAGAGTCACTGACAGTAGGAGGGTTAACGTCGCATCCTAAGGACGAAGCAGTCGTCTCTACACACATTATACAGTGAATAAAACATTACATACAAGCATTATGCATGTTATGCACACCTGCAGTCGATCAAAAGTGGTAGCTGACAAACTACATCACTTAGGGGTGGACCAATCATAACACAGATATGAAAAGCCTACCTTATAACCAGTCAATGTTTTATCAATGAAATCTTTGGGCCTGCAATACCAGTGCCTGTCTTTTTTCCTTGCGAATAAAGACAGGGGGACCATTCTTATTCATGCCTACCTGTCAGACCGATCCAGAAGTTTTTTTCGATGTACGTCTTGACTTCATCTTCAGTGCCAGTGAAGCAGTGGATGATGCAGGCAGGGAGCTGCTCCTCGTACCTCATCAGAATCTCCATCAGCTTAGAGTGGGCTTCTCTCTCATGGAGTAGGAGAGGCTTCTTGAGTCGGCAGGCAAGTTGAACCTGAAACCAAGACGATTTAGCAGATATCTTCACACCTGGGTCTCTATCATTTGTATTCTATTCAAGTCAATTCAATTTAATTCAATTGACTTCATTATCTTCAAAAGGAATTTCATTTTTGGCCTTTAACGGAACATTACAGAATTGGTAAGAAAAAAACTTGTAAAATATACTTTTTTTATCACAGATTTACATAAAACTTACACGGTCTTATGATGATGATAGTAGTAAACATCACTTGAAATATTTCTGTCTGAAATGCCATATTTGATGAGAAATGAATAAACTAATTTTCCGAATAAATTAATTTTCTCGGTGATCCCCGGAGCAGCCTATCTTCCCTCGGCTTCGCCTCGGGAAGATAGGCTGCTCCGGGGATCACCTCGAGTGACTAGTTTTACTATGCCACTCGAAGCAGTTGATATATTTGTATATTAAAACCAATCTACATTATGTATGACCCTACCTTTAACCTATGAATAATTTATTCAAATAAAACAATACAGGGGATTGGTATAAACAGGTGCAAGCGTGGTATGTTTTTCACTCCAACAACTCTAGTCAATTGACCAGTCATAATAGTCTATTGTTGAGCAGAAACGTCAGTAGGATTTACCTATCCGTTAGTGAAGCGGGTACCAACCACATCTCTAAGGCACAGCAATTGCAAGTAGACACCAACCCTTAGAAATCTGAGAAATATTGGCATGTCATTTTTATTTTCATTTTTCAACTATTTTCTATTCATTACCCTAGTGCAGTTACATGTACTACCTAATTGTCTCACAGCAAAGATAAATTATTGTCATATTGAGTCGACTTGAGAGTGGGGCCCTAAGCCACTCAGCCACAACACTACTTGTTGTGTAGGGGAATCTGCGGTACCATACCTGCTTCTCAAACACTTCTTCTTGTATGTTGGGGTCGGAGAAGTTTCGATTGAAGTCAAGTCCGGTCTCCCCGATGGCAACACATGCTGGATCTGCAGCTAGCTTTTCCAATTTCTCCATTGTCGAGTCATCCCAAATCTTAGCGCTATGTGGGTGGACACCTGTGCATGAAAGGTCAGGGAGAAATTCCACACAATAACCATCACTAGCTCGGTCAACAATTGGTACCTTTTTAGTCAAAGTTAACTTGTTTTATTTTCCTTGATTAGATATCTGTATTAGTATTACTGTCCGCCGGAGGCCGTCAGCACAGCCTTGTACCGTCTGAATCTATGTGTTTCTTTATATTTTGTCCACTATTGGACAAAAATGGGGGGCTCTCGGATATGCTGGTATGCAGATCATGAATATTCAAATATTTCTCAGACCTATTGCTGACAACACAGGATGAAAAGTTAATGAATGATTCATTTTTTGACGTCCAATCACGAGCTTCCCTCATGTGCCGTGTCATGCTTTCTGTGCGCGTGACACGATGTGAGTGTACACAAACAAAACAGCGTCTATTTATTAAACATGACTTCCACTGACCAATGGGGTCTTGTCTTCCGCGCGCATTATAGTACTATGACCTGATGGCTTCAACACAGAACCGTCAAGGCGCTGATTCAGTTAGTACAGCAAACACCATGCATACACACACAGGGCAGGCGCACACCCATACCACAGTGCTGATATATACACACGTACACACATACGCGGGCTGCGCGGCGCAAAGAATAATCATAGTTTTTAAGGCCAACATTGCATGTAGCTAGCTCGGGCGGCTACACGGCGTAAAGATAAAATAAATAAATGAAGACAAAACTCCAACGCCTTGATCAAGGCTAGTCTTAAGTTTACTGGCCCGATGCTTCTATCCTGGCCTCAGGCCTGCTGGTCCAGTGTATATTTTGAGCACTATCACCACTTTCTGATGGTCCCTAGTCATACCTGCTGTGTAGTACAGGGTCCCCTCATATTTCTTCACTAGTTCCTGAGCAGCAGTAGTTGTAGCAATTGACGTCCCTGTTACGACCATCTTTTTCACACCCATAGATTCGGCCCTCTGTTGAGAAAGTACAGAATTGGTAATTGTTTGTAGTGATTGTTACTAAGGCTGAATCGATACAGTATGTTGAACCAACCAGGTGTGACAATGGTTAGGCAGCAGCTTTCACCCCAGCCAAGAGTCAGTTGTGTTGTACCAGCTACATGTATGAGGGCAGTAGACTTAAGCCGTGTTCCCATTGGACTTATTTTTGCTAAAGTACCGGACTTTTCTGTAGAATGACAAAATTAAATCCAATGGGAACGCATGGTAAACTGACCTCCCTGTCAACTTACCGCGACCGTGATGTAAAACTAAACTGAGGTCGCGGAAGACTTCCGCGCAGCCGCGGTAAGTTATCGGGGCCGATAAAAAGTCAAAAAGTTAACTGTTCTGTCGCAGGTGGGAACGCACGGTAGAACTACACCTAATCCAGTCGAGGTAACTTTCCACGTGGCCGCGGAAAAAAAGTCCAATGGGAACACGGCTTTAGTCACCTATGGTAAGGAAGAGGGGCCATGAGCAACCTCGTCCCCATGGTTTACTTTATTTCCAACCATGTTTACAATAGTAAACCCTGGGAGGGAAACTCCTTACTTGGACCCTGATTGGACAAAACCAAATGTTAACCTTTGTCAAAACAGCCGGCCGGCAACCAATGTACAAGCAGGCTATTAAATCTGGTACCGGACCACGAAACCATGACGAAGATGTGAATTTTGAAAAGCAGCCAGACTATTCTAATTTGCATACATATCCAAAATTTTTGGATATGCAAATGATCCACTACTAGGGTGAGAGAGCGGTCAACCTCGTACTGCTCGACACACCCAGGGGACGAGGTTGGGGCCATGAGTGCAGTTGACTAAAGTCACCTTTGGTAATGAACAGGGAGTATGGGTGCTAGACTGGTCCCCTGTCTTTATCCACAAGGATAAAGACTGGTACTGGTCTACAGGTCCAATGATTTCATTGGATACAATGATTTCATTGTATAAACGTGCAGTGACGTAATCTTTCCATATCTGTGCTATGATTGGTCCAAGGTGATGTAATTTGTCAGTTTGCGCTTTCGATCGTCTGCATGCTGCGTGTGCATAATGTTTATACATAATGAATGTTGTTTTATTCACTAAATAATATGTGTACATGTACATGTACGTGTGAAGTGAAATGAATGCAAGGTCAAAGGTACATCTGGCAACATCCTGAAAAGCTGGTCTCTGGCGTTCTCCATGAGCCTCGAAGTGTGGCAGTAGATGTTCAGGGTATATGAGTGCAGTCGCCTCAAGTCACCTATAAGGAAGAGGGGGGATATGAAGGGAATGTGGTTCACATACCTTGAGAACGTTCTTCAAGGTGCGGCTGGGCAGGCCCTGCCGACCAAATGTCTTATGCATCAGGTTAGCCCCCACATCGATCAAGGTGTAGGTATGCGAGGGTTCGGCCAGCAGTTTACTGGCCACCGGTCGCGGACGTTGTCTTCTGTTGCTCTGGACACCTCTACTGTCACCGGTGAATTTGGACTTGCTGTTAGCGTCGCGGGCAACCTGAACGCGGAGCTTCCGTCCGTCAAGTGACCTGAATGCAAAAACAAATTTGCTAACTTAATTAAAGTACCGCATTGAACAAATCATACAAGGCCATGTCATGGTGTAAAAGAAAAAAATTCAGTAAACAATCTATATTCAGATTCATGTAAGGGGGGGGGGGTATACCTTTGGTAATTACTCCAAAAATTAACGGCCATAAAAACTTACTTGGTAAGAAGCACTGCATCTGTTGACAATGTTAAACATGTCGAGAAACATTGTACATGTTGTAAGTAATGTGGTTTGAGAGAGGGATTCAAAAACATTTCAATCTGACAAACGTTTCTTCATGAAGCATTTCTCAGACTGTGTATTCCAATTACAGATTAATGATTCCTGTGTGGACATAACTGCCATGACTGCTCCAGATATTCAAAGATATCTCAAAAATGCTACCTTTTGAAATGGAATTTTCACAGGTTGGTTTTATTGTATATGTCTACATTTGTATAGGATTTAAAACCCAAAGGTATACTTTGCCTTTAACACGTTGACTGCCGCCTACGAGTATATTCGTAGTAACAGGTGTAACGGATTCTGCCACTACGAGTATACTCGTAGGGAATGAAAGGGCTTTGTATTGTTAATTGAATACACTGGCATCACTGAGCATGCAACAAATACGCTTCTGGCAGTGGTGACGACATACATCCTTAGAATGTGTATGTTCAATTTTTTTTGTGTATAGTAGATATTTGGTATGCACGCATGCGCACTGCACTTGGCAGTCAACGAGTTAAGATGAGTTGTCAGTGCTGCCATGGTGATTTGTATTTATAGGACGTTACAATACACGCCTCAACAGTATTGGTCAAAACTAAGGTAAAAAAGAAATTGTTTCAAGCAGCCTCGGTTCAACCTCATACAGCTGCTTAAAGACACTGGACACCTTTGGTAATTGTCAAAGACCAGTCTTCTCACTTGGTGTATCTCAACATATGCACAAAATAACAAACCTGTGAAAATTTGAACTCATTTGGTCGTCGAAGTTGCAAGATAATAATGACAAAAAAAAAACACCCTTGTTACACGAAGTTGTGTGCTTTCAGATGCTTGATTTCGAGACCTCACGCGTGAGGTCTCAAAATCAATTCAAATATTTTACTGAGAAATTACTTCTTTCTCAAAAACTACGTTACTTCAGGGAAAAGTGCCTTGATGTGTAGACTCCTATAATCAGGATGATACTACCATTATGTATGTCGCTATATAACATTTATAAAACTCTTTTAGGAGGAGCGTTGGCTGAGACAAAAACCGATGTAGTCTCGACACTTTGACTAGGAAAATTTATCCAAAGTATACTGTTTGAAACGTCGAGACCGCATTTAGTTCATCTCAGAACTCAACAGACTTAGACGGTGATTGGACCAGTTAGTTTACAACAAGTACTGTACTAATTTGTGTAAAGTCGTAGGTCCCAATTTTTGTGTAATGCGCGTAAAAGAACTTAGTGCACTTATTACAAAGAGAAGGGGTTTGCCCCTGCGAACCTGGTTTGATTGGCTGCATATTGCACTACAGCTCCTTGTAAATCATTATGGTACTATGTAAAGGGAAAAGGTCTTACACTTTAAAACGTAGCTCCACATACCTTGCAGGACAAAATACTTAGCGCTTTGCGACGCCCTTCAGGTGTGATAAAGCGTTAATATTTAAGGAATACTTGTTATCATTATTTTATTTTTATTATAGTTTTCTTATGATCCACACCATGTAAACTTTAAAATTCACTTTTTATCAATCATATCACTTACTCTCCGTGCAATTTTAAAATGGCTTCCTTGAATTCTTCAGGCGATTCGATATACCCAAACCCTCTTGCCCGTCCAATCCCATCCATGGCTATCTCGGCTTTGACATCTTTAGCATCAGGCTGTGAGATGCCATCTACAACCCACTTCTCCAGCTCCTCGGCAGTGGTAGCAAAGGGCAGGTTACCTGCAAGAAACGATGAATACAACACAATTTAACCAACGACTTGATGTTGTCTGTTTAGTTTTGGGGTAAACAAAGACAAATTGACCAGAACAGGGATTTGCATATGAATTGTTTCTCAGATTCAAATGTTTTTCGTGATTTCTTATCAATGGGGGCATTTCAGGTGAAACAATGTCACAGGATGCTTAGTTGCATGCCTGATAACTTCACTGCCAAACCGTACACAAGCAGAGTTCCCTCGATCGTTAACCCTGCTGGCGTGTCGTGGCCGAGTGGTCTAGTTCACCGAACCCAAGCTCTGGTGTTGTCCGCAGCAGAGTGTGGGTTTGAATCCCGGTCGTGACACTTGTGCCCTTGAGCAAGGCACTTAACCATAATTGCTTCGTAAAAAGTTGGGAAGGTAGTGCATTCTGCTCTACCAGTACCAGCCAGGCTCCTAGTGGATGATACCTGTGCCTACATCTTGAAAGGAGTGTAAAGGGGGTAACTCTGTTTCAGCCCCAGGAGTACAGTACATGTAGGTGTTAACGTGCGGGTCGAGAGCCCAAATCAGTTAAGTGTAGCCCTCACCTTGAAGCATGTGAAGTGGCCCGTCTAGCCTTGTGAGTTTGGCGACATTTCATGAAAATAAAAAAGCATAGTTCTTGACCCCTGGAAAAAATACTCACCCTATGTCATTGCGTGAGTTCAATAGCATGACACTGGCAAATTCTACCGACAAAAATTTGTTACTTTTACCCAAAAAACTTTTCAAGCGTGTTTCAAATAGACTCTGGCAATATAACATCGCATTCGAAGGTATTTTTATCTTGTCTTGAGGTGTTGTCATGAAGATGCCTTGAGTTGCCATGAAATTGTTGAGCTGACACTACTTGATGCGATTTTCATTTCCCTTAAAAAAATAATCCTAGAAAACCAGAAAAAGGACAAATACTATCATCCACTTAAATTTAGGAGTCAATTTTTTAATTAAAACATTTTTTTTTTATCTTTTGGGATGAAAAAAAAACCAGCGTCAGCACGAATTGGAACAAAGTGTGTGTCTGTTGATAAGCAGGAGTGATTCCACTGAGCTTTGTGGCAGTGGTAAAAAATCGCTTTAGTTCAATACCTTAAATAATATCGGCTACTCGTGCATGAGCCAAAGAGGGCGCTACACGATCTGCAGTATTTACTAAAACTAACTTAGCAGGTGCTGGCAATATATCTGTTGGGCGCAATCGGTCAGTCTGTGCCATTGGTCTGCGTCGCGGGATGGGTTTATAAATCGTCTATACTATTACTATCTCAGACTTTACTTACCTTTAACAAAAAAAATTCCTTCAGAGTTGCGAATAATAAAGAAATGGTGTTAGTGGTAGCAGGGGGATCAACCGAGTGATAGCGTCATGATTGACCGATAACGCAATGCAATTAACCAATGGTTCAGATTGACGGAACGCACGCCCAACATCCACTACTCTCACACTCTTCACTACATCTACTCCTAGAATTATGAGGTTCCATGAACCTCATAGAGGTCCATGTACAAACTACAATACAAAACTTTTTTTCATTTACGTTTCTGCACCTGGAGTTCTCATTTGAAATCGGATCTCGCCAAAATTAGGCTCTACGTGTTCCTTGGGATCTCATTGAGCGTTGCATGGGTCAAGAAAATCCACTCCGCAAATTTAAAATTGTTAAAAAGCAATAAATTCTTACCGTCATTCCCACTCCTCTTCAAACAGTGTGAGTGTTATAACAAATATGGCGCTGGAGTCACATGATGTGTGTACAAAATCAACTACAGTTGCCGGGACCAGCGTTGCTGCGCGCGGAGTACCAGTTTGTTCGGTAGACCTTTGCGAGCGCAGCAAGCGCCATATTTGTTATAACACTCACACTGTTTGAAGAGGACTAGGAATGACGGTAAGAATTTATTGCTTTTTAACAATTTTAAATTTGCGGAGTGGATTTTCTTGACCCATGCAACGCTCAATGAGATTCCAAGGAACACGTAGAGCCTAATTTTGGCGAGATCCGATTTCAAATGAGAACTCCAGGTGCAGAAACGTAAATGAAAAAAAGTTTTGTATTGTAGTTTGTACATGGACCTCTATGAGGTTCATGGAACCTCATAATTCTAGGAGTACACTACATCCATCTTTTTAAATTCTTTTTTATAAACAATAAAATAGCATTATTTCTTTTTTCAAACTCATCTTAAAAAATCAAAGAAAACAGCCACAAGCAGTGAGTTAGCACTGTACTGTACTGTAGTGTTAATTTGCTTTTTTTAATGAACATTTATAAACTCACGGTTAACCCATTTTTACCGACTCATTCATACCTAACCATGTCATCATTAATCCCATTATAAAATTGTATACCAGTAATATAAATTACATTAGTTAGCCGACTTAACCTTTATTTAGTGTTTAGGGAAACATTGAGACTGCTGAGTAGTCTTTGCTGGGCGTAGATGAATTTGAGAGTTCAATCATGCGAGAAGTAAAAGAAATGCCGGCTAGTTAAAACAGCACGCACTCACAAAAGTTAAAAACCAAAGACCATTTTCATCAACGTGTTCATAAACAGAAACACAAATCTTACCGAAATAAATTTTACGATTTGTGTAGTCGACAATCTCGGCATCTCCACCGGCTTCTGGTTTGGTGTCAGCTACTTCGTTTTCTGAATTGCTGGCCATGATGTTTTGCGAACCGATTTACCTATCTGACGGTGAGTGAAATTAGGGACCATGTGACAAAAAATGTATAGGGTTGATCACACGTAATGGAAATGTCGCAGATAGTGTGCGGTCGGGATTGAGAATGTTATACGTGGGTATTATGGATGCACGGGGACGGGGCGGCGTGCACGATGTGCACAATGTGAGTACTAACCTCTGACCTCTCATGAATAATTCATGAAATACCGTACCCAAGAGTTAGAATGATTTCATCCTTGAAAAGCAGTTTTTAAACAAACGAGGTTGTGAAAGGGGAATTTTTAGTCTGTTCCCCCAACTGTGTGTATAATATTAAGAGCAGTGTGACTAGGGTACAATACTATTTACAAAATAGTTTTCAATCTGCTTGGCGACGACTTTGGCAGGAGACGTAAGTAAACTGTGTGGATTGAAAGAGAGGTGTTATTTCTCAAAAATTCGTCATTATTTGTACATAAATTGATTGTCGCGAACGTGAGGTTGCAGTAGGTTTTATGGGTAAAATTCCGTATCCGGTAGCCACTTTAACTCCCTTAATTTCACGTTTTTCGTCAAAAAGAAATGACACTGTCACTGCCACTGACTGAGACCTCCACTGACTGCACTGGACGATCATGACGATTGGCACTGCATTGTCACTGTCAGTCACTCAGTGCTCCAAGTCCAATGACACTGACACGGTATTGCCTGGGCAGTCTCAGTCTGCCGTTGGTTTGTTTCAGACCATGACTCTAGTGTCAGTGTCACTATGGATCCTCAATGGTCAGATGGTGTCACTCAGTAGTCAGTGTCACTTTCCTTTGTTAATATCAATTTTTCTTGGCCAGTTTCCACAATAAATGTTTGTGTTGTTTTCAACTTTTTTTAATCAAGGGGTAGCCTTAAGCCCTTAGTTTAGTAAAATTACAACTGTTATGTTTTACTGTTGTTTGTTAGTGTTTTAATTTGAAATTAAGCTGCCGTCCTGCTGAAAACAGAAATTGTACTACAGTTACACCGTATATGTTGTACTTAAACTTTAAAGGATATGTGAAATGTTTGTTTTTTTCCATTCAAGATTAAGAAAAATATTTTTGAAGCATAAATATACCCCTTTCTACACAAAAATATTTCTTATAGATATTTTTAAATGAATTTTGAAGAGTTCCTTCTAACCAACCCCGCCCCTCAAGTGGGAGCACAATTTGCATAAAGCAAAGTTGTGACGTAAGGTCAGGAACCCGAGAGAGACTCGAGACGATGACCGCACTGACGTGCGTCACTAGGCTATTGCTGCTGCATGCACACACTACACACAGTACATGTACATTACAGGTGGTACCGCACGTGCTTCAGTTTACCGAGTCGAAGTTCTAATAATTAGTCGATATTAAGTACAATTTACCTAGCAATGCCAGGGAGGTGTGTTGCTGCAGGCTGCAGCAACACTACAAAGGATGGTGGAAGCCTCCATAAATTTCCATCGGATGCAAAATACCGGCGGCTCTGGATCGGAAAAGGGAAGCTTACGCGACCAAAGTGGTCCGGGCCGGAGAAGCAGACGGTGCTGTGTAGTGCCCACTTTGCTGCACTTCAATGTGTACAAGATTAAATGTTTTTCTATGCAAAATTTCTGGATAAAATCGATCCTTGACAGTGCTTTTGAACTTCTTCAGAACTTCCTTTTTTTGTTTTCTCTCTCCAGCTTCTGTCAAGACCGTGTATGAAAGGAAAAGACCGTATATGAAAAGAAAAGCACCAAGCAATTTGACTTCTTGTGAGGAATCCAGCAGAGAGAAGACTAGCAGTTCACTGCATCAATTGATGTCAAACTTACCGCATTCAGTTTTCAACATGTAGTTGATGATTCAGCACATAAACTGGAAGCTTTCAACGCGTGCACCAGTACAATTTAAAACAGCAATTTTAAAACAGTGAGCTTTTGTAAAAAAAACAGACGCACCGTGACAGGTTTTTATTACTGAGTGACATCATGGCTGATGAAGGGAGAAGGGGCGGAGCTGAAGGGGGGACGGAGCAAGGACCCGGTCAGGTGTACATGCACTTTGTAGTGATGGAAGATATGATGGATAAGCTTAAGCTGATGGATTATGAAGAGGGATTTCTGAAAGGATTAGGATTTAAACCCTTGTCAAGGTAGCGTATGCCAAGTTAACTGTAGTGTTATTGTTTCAGGCCTTCCTTCAAAATCATGGATGGGACAGTGCATCCTTGTGCTGGAGTTCAGTCATGTCAAACAAAATAGTTGCATAACTTAACATCCTTGCCGACCGTCAAAATCTCTTTACTTGTTTTATTATTATTTATTTTTTTTTTACTTTCAACAATTCTGTGAAAACTCAGAAACACTTAAAACAAAAATTAATGACATTGTAAGTTGAAAGTTTCACAGTTTTAAGTAAGGTATTCCAAAGCCTCGATGCTGCAACTGGAAAACGTTTATCAAAAGCAAGGTGATATTTACAACTGTATAATTCCATTGAGCTGGGCCCAATTTCATAGCGCTGCTTAACGGCCAGTTCTGTGCTTACGTACAAGTTTCTATTTCATAGCGCTGCTAACCGTAAGCACACGAAAAAGTATGCTAACCCTCTGGTGCTTACTGCCCGAAAATTAATGATGTAACAATGCAAATACATGGTGAACGCGCAAGATGACTGCCTTATTTTTCTGCTAACCTGTGAAATACGCTTATGCTGAAGCAAATTTTTCTGCTACAGTTAGCACAAAAATTTGCTTACCTTTGAGCAGCGATATGAAATTGGGCCCTGTTTTTTCTTTGTGTCTGCAAGAAGTCTTGTCTCTGGAAATACTAAACTAATGGAATGGAATGGTTCACATAATTCTCTTTTTTGTGTTTTGTTTCTTTTCCTAAATAGACACTACTTTGCACTTCCGACAAATCCTGGAGAGCAATTCTACATGTTTACATCACTGGCTGCCTGGCTCATCAATCAAGCTGGTAAACAATTCGACCAACCCCAAGAAGTGAGTTCCTTTTCCGCCCATTGATTTAGTGCATCACATCGGTGCATTTTGTTATAAATAATAATTACTAAAGTATCTTAACCCTCCTACTGTCTGACCACTCAATATCATAACGTGGATCCGTGTGACCATTAACCATGCCAGCCTCCAGTATGATATCGGTGAGCTGGCATGTACACAGTACACAGTTAACCCTTCTTCTGCCTAACAGTTCAATATTATTCTTCACTGTGGTTTTGAATGATAGACCAAACTATGCCAGCCTTCATGTGCCAGATACCATGTGATGGTTGCATTTACACAGTACACAGTTAACCCTCCTACAGGCTGACCATTATTTATCACCCACTGTGGTTTTGCATGGTAGATACATACACCCATTTAAATCATTCCAGCCTGCAATTGATAGGCCCTATCATGTGGTGAATGCATTCACACAGTACACAGTTAACCCTCCTACAGGTTGACCATTATTTATCGACCACTGTGGTTAATGTACCGGGCGCTCTACCAACTGAGCTATCTAGCCCTATGTTGGCAGTCTCCCTATTTTGTCAATATCTTTGTTCAGGGGTGCCATAAATATAACTTAAAAAGAAGACTTGCTTTCATAGAAGAATACATAGTCTTTGTTTGAGTTGTTCTCTCATTTTCGATATGTGCGAGACATGCACAGTCTATTAAAAACATGAGGATGGAAATACTGTGTGCATGAACACTTTTTTCAAAAAACCTAGAATGTAATGTCCATATTAATGTAATTTTGACTGCCAATTTTTCCTGCCAGTATGATGACCCCAATGCGACCATATCCAGTATTCTAGATGAGGTACGCCAGATTGGTGCAACAGTTGAGTTCCCACCTGCCAAGCTCAAAGCCGGCTTCGGAGAGCACTGTATCTACGTCTTAGACAAGCTTGCTGATGAAGCTCTCAGAAAAACAAGCTTCAAGTGGAGCAAGTATGTACAATGTACAAAATGAAGATGATTTCAAATTTACATTAGTGGTAGTGGGTGCTTAGAGCTAGATAGCTCAGTTGGTAGAGCACCAACACGTTAATTCAGAGGTAGCAGGTTCAAATCCTAAAAAGTTTAAGGAATCAATACTTCTGACGTTGCCTGACAATTGTTTCCAGAGTTTGGAAGCGGCCATCAGAAATGCCCTTTTTAACCTGATTTATTCAGACATTTACTGTTAGGAATTTGTAATGTAAGGTGATTAGAGGATCTGAGTAGCCCAAAGGGCATGTTGAGAAGCGGTGTTAGCAAGCCGGTTGCTTTTTTTACTAGACAATGTACTCCAGGCTATTGTAAAGAGTGATCACTCAGCCTCACTACCACGGGGAGCACGCCATATTGATACCTCTCATCACTAACCCCTGGTAGCAGCCTCGCTACCATGGGCAGCACGCCGTATCGATACCTCTCATCACTAACCCCTGGTAGCAGCCTCGCTACCATGGGCAGCACGCCGTATCGATACCTCTCATCACTAACCCCTGGTAGCAGCCTCGCTACCATGGGCAGCATGCCATATCGATACCTCTCATCACTAACCCCTGGTAGCAGCCTCGCTACCATGGGCAGCACGCCGTATCGATACCTCTCATCACTAACCCCTGGTAGCAGCCTCGCTACCATGGGCAGCACGCCGTATCGATACCTCTCATCACTAACCCCTGGTAGCAGCCTCGCTACCATGGGCAGCACGCCGTATCGATACCTCTCGTCACTAACCCCTGGTAGCAGCCTCGCTACCATGGGCAGCACGCCGTATCGATACCTCTCATCACTAACCCCTGGTAGCAGCCTCGCTACCATGGGCAGCCTGCCGTATCGATACCTCTCATCACTAACCCCTGGTAGCAGCCTCGCTACCATGGGCAGCACGCCGTATCGATACCTCTCATCACTAACCCCTGGTAGCAGCCTCGCTACCATGGGCAGCCTGCCGTATCGATACCTCTCATCACTAACCCCTGGTAGCAGCCTCGCTACCATGGGCAGCACGCCGTATCGATACCTCTCATCACTAACCCCTGGTAGGGATGTACTGAAAAACAAAGCTGATTGGCTCCAAATTGTGACTACTTTGCCTGCATGCTTGTTAAAAAATTCTGAGCGCTTGTATGGCGCTTGTAAGACACTTAGTATGTGCGTGTGAAAATGTAAGTTTTTTTACGCGATTCCATTTTAAAAGAATCATGTTTTTACACGGTCACCCTAGCGTAGAGTTAGACATATCACAAGATCAAAGACGACTGAGAGGGGACCAGTTGCTCTTTGACTTTCGACCTTATTTGCAGGACACTATACTTCAGCGTAGAGTCGATCGTCCACAGGCCTAATTAAAATGTGCTGGATTTGACCACATTTTAATGAACCAATTCCAGGGGTTATGAGCGAGCAAAGCACGCTGGAAGAAAATGGCGCGGCGGGATCGATCACCCCTGGGAACAAGGTTCGCGATCACTGTCTTATCTTTTATCTTGGCATTTACTTTCTCTTTTTAGACCTGTTTACCCTGAAGAAGAGATGGAAGAAGAATCTGCTATTGAAGATGATGTGGAGGTCACTCTGGATAAGGCTGAGGAGGATATGGCCGTAAGACTAAATTACTTCAATCCTTAATGCATACTACTAAGTTTCACACAAGTGCAAGAGGAATATTAACAAAACATAGCGATCCTGTGTTCCATATGCAGGGTTCTGTCCAAGTTTTCTTTAGTGGTGGAAAAATGTTTCCCTGGAAACCATTGCGAGATGGATCATTATAAATAGACTCAAATCAAAGAAGTACTTAAAATTAATGGCTTCAGATACAATTTTTCTGGTAAATACCCAATTTTACATTTCGTTGAAAACCTTTGAAAGGAAATTGTAAGTGTAATTTAACAATTTGGAAAATGTGTGGTGGTCGGAAACAGAGAAAATTCCGCCAGTGGTGGATGGGGAATCCTGAGTGCCAGGCGGGTTTTCCGGCACCGACCACTGTGGGCAGAACCCTGCATATGCAATGACATGAATGAAGCAAAGGGCCAATTTGGATATGGGATGCAGATGCGCTGTGTCTTATCATTATTTCATGAGCATGCATGTGATAACATGTTTCAAGTTTTCACAGAACTCGGTAGAGTACTGAGTATACAGTGCTTTTAACACACACCGGTGAAAGGGCAAAACCAAATAATATTCTTTTATCCCCGGTGCAAATTTAACATCTATTAAGTTTCAAGTTAACAACTTCATGATCTTGGGCCCTGGGCCCGATTTCATAGTTCTGCTTAAGCAGAAAACATTGCTTAGTAGTTTGCTGTTCTGCAAAATAGAGCAGGATACCAGTTACAAATGGTGCGTGTGACTTGGTAATTTAGCTGGTAACCTTATTCAGGTAATCATAACTGTTTTGTGCTCAGGATAGATAAACTGGTATTTATTAATAGAATATGAAGTAAAATAGTTGTGTGACGGCTCTGATGGCCTGTCGGATGTACCGAGGCAAACATGAGAGCATTGCAAAGTGAAACCAAATACTACCAGTTGAGATTAAAAAACTGAATTCTTTCCAACATAAGCATTGACTTCTTATGTTGCCTTTCAGTATTACATGTATATCACGTGCAAGAACGTCTTTGGGCAGTCAGGTTGGCATAGTGGTATCTTGCCTTGCCTTGCCTTCCACCTCTGGGGACCCCGGTTCAAATCACACCGGGGCACTACGTGGATCGGATTTTTCAGCCCCTGCCTGATTGCGTGGGTTTTCCCTGGAATATTTCTCTGAGGGTTTTCCTCCCACACCTAAAACCGACACTTCCTTCATTGTCTTCTCTCCACGGGGTTCTTGGCTTAGTATAGTGATTAAGTTCGCTTTCTGAGAGTCCCTGGCTTCACAGCCAGAATTAATAATTGAAAGTCTGTCTGGATGTAATAAGATGTTATCTCTCTTCTCAGGATGTTGATGAGGATCTAGAAGAGGATGAGAACTTTCTTGACCTTGAAGGACTCAGGAATCTGAAGACAAAGGTACAAGATTAAAGACAATTAATCTCATTCTTTCCAACACTAGCATTGGACTTATTCTGTATTTTGCCTTTCAGTATTATATCGTGGCATTATTGCAAGAACGTCTTATCTTGTTCTGTTTGGTTTGTTTGTTTGTTTGTTTTTTGTTGTTTTTTAAAGAGTTTTTTGTGGCTTTTTTGCACAAGAACATAAATACCTTTGTCATTGGACCATTTGTTCAACCATAAAATCATCTCCACTACCTGTCATGCCTGTGAGTGTGCAGCCAAGTATTCACTCAGCCATAGTGTTAGCCAGAGGGTGTCTGGGTGTCTTTTGGACACCCTGTTTTAAATATGGACACCCTGTGTTATCTGTCACTAACATGTTAATGTATTGTAAGTGAAATTCGGACACCCAGTTTTTAAATTTCCAGCAAATTTTGACACCCTTTTACCAAATTCTTGCTAAAGTCTTGCCCTCAGTCCCACCGGTCTCATCCAAGACCGCTGGGATGGACTGATGAGGTTGTACAAATTCATGTTCAGAATGTAGAGTAGTGATGCATGATGGGAATGATTGCACTGATGATTGGCGCAATGCGCACAATCACAACATGTACGCACACGATACGATAAAGCATGGAGGCCTCCATGGATAATGTAAACAATCCCTTTAAAGGCAAAGTATACCTTTGGTTTTGGAACCGTTTGATTGTTTTAATCCTATTTAAAGGTAGATATATAGAATAAAACTAAACTGTGAAAATATCATTTCAAAAGGTGGTAGCGTTTTTGAGATATTGCTGAAAATCTGGAGCGGTTATGTCCACGCAGGAAGAATAATCCACAATTGAAATACACATTCTGAGAAACGTTTCTGACAGAAACGCTTCTCAGATTAAATTTTTTTCTGATAAAAACTTACATATCTACTTTGGAGTGAAATGATTCTCAAAATGCTTTGTACTATCGAGAGATGCTGTACTTCTAACCAAGTAAGTTTTTATTGCCATTAATTTTAAACACCATACAATGACCCTACCTTTAACTGATATTGTCTTTGCCCAGGATACGACGGAGACGTCACGCATTGAGGAGATCTTGGAATCAACAACAGATGCCAATGAATGGAAGCTTGAGGTAGAGCGAGTTATTCCTTCACTCAAGGTCCATATCCGTACTGACAATAAGGACTGGAGAACCCATGTCGATCAAATGCATCAGCACAGAGATGGAATACAGTCTGCTCTCTCAGAAACTAAGGTAACAGTCTGCTCTCTCAGAAACTAAGGTAACAGTCTGCTCTCTCAGAAACTAAGGTAACAGTCTGCTCTCTCAGAAACTAAGGTAACACTCTGCTCTCTCAGAAACTAAGGTAACAGTCTGCTCTCTCAGAAACTAAGTTAACAGTCTGCTCTCTCAGAAACTAAGGTAATAGTCTGCTCTCTCAGAAACTAAGGTAATAGTCTGCTCTCTCAGAAACTAAGGTAACAGTCTTGAGAACTGCAGCACAGCACCTGAAGAGACCACACAGTACTCTGGTCTCCTTAATGAAAGTGGGTTAGCAACATCTTGATAAATGCCTAATACTGTTTTTTTTTTTTTTTGTCTTTGATTCTAAGGGCTATCTGGACAAACTCCACAAGGAGATCAGCCGCACCTTGGAGAAGATAATGAGTCGAGAGAAATACATAAACAATCAACTAGAGCATCACTTGGGAGAATATAGAGGGATGCAGGACAGCGCTGCTGAGGTGAAGTAGTTTAAGACACAACCCCTAGCCCCCAACAATTCTACAACCCTCAAGCCCTCAACATTCCCTCAACACCCTCCCCCAAGCCCCCAACATTCCTACACCCTCCCCCCAGCCCCCAACATTCATACACCCCTCCCCCCAGCCCCCAACATTCATACACCCCTCCCCCCAGCCCCCAACATTCATACACCCCTCCCCCCAGCCCCCAACATTCATACACCCTTCCCCAGCCCCCAACATTCATACACCCCTCCCCCAGCCCCCAACATTCATACACCCCCAGCCCTCAACATTCCTACACCCCCAAGCCCCAACATTCCTACACCCTCCCCTCTAAGCCCCAACATTCCTACACCCCACCCCCCAGCCCCAAACATTCCTACACCCCTCCCCCCAGCCCCAAACATTCCTACACCCCTCCCCAGCCCCAAACATTCATACATCCCTCCCCCCAGCCCCAAACATTCATACACCCCTCCCCCCAGCCCCAAACATTCATACACCCCTCCCCCAGCTCCCAACATATGCACAAATCTGCCATGGTATGCTGGAATTTCGGAATGTGCAGACTTGCCTCCAATTGAGCCGAATATAATGACATACAATGGTGGCATCCTGTCCATTCTTGCATGCCACATTTATACAACAATAAGACAAAGGTCTGGAATCAGGGTTACACAATAACCCTGGAAAGGGATTTTACAAGGCATGAATTCCAGAACCTCTGTATGGGTCAAACGAAAGGTATCATGGTAGGTGCCTGCCTGTTCATGCAAAACCATGAAAAGTCTGGTTGGATAAAAACGTCGGCCATCTGGCTTTCAGCAAAAAAATTGAGGAAAATCCAAAAGAGTACGGGGTGTTAAAAAATATCCACCATAAAGTCTGTCCAAAAGAAAATATGTCGTTAAAGACGTCATCTGACGTGAAATAGTTCTACCAAACCATTTTATCATTAATATTATGTGTTTTGTGTACAGATGAAGGAACAATATCGCCAAGCAAGTGGTGGTGTGACAGAAAGGACGAGATCGTTAGCGGAGATCACTGAGGAACTAGATAAAGTCAAACAAGAGATGGAAGAAAGAGGGTCCAGTATGACCGATGGATGTGAGTACATTTGTGTGTGGTTTAAACTCACCAATGGGAGGGGCTGGGCGTGGCTGGTACCTTAGAGGGACGTTACTTGGAGAATGAGTGTTGGTGTCCGTTTGTTTGTTGTTGGTACCTGCTGTCACCTCACTAAGCGTCGATGAATACGATATTCTCTTGAAAATACCATTGCTGTTTTCTCAATAAGTAGACACTGTTAATCAATAGAAAACTTTCACGTGTGACTTTCATTGTATCTTTTTTGCTAATTTTGCAGATAATTCAGCATTACTTTGAAAAAAAAAAAAACGATGCCCCTACCTTCAACTACCTACCTAAAACGCAAACACACATGACAAACTCAACGTGTCTGAAAAACTTTATTCAGACTGTTCATTTGTGTGTATACTTCACCCCAATGCCTTTGTTTACAAATTCTTGGGGGCTACATTCTTCGGGGTCAGTGTCCTGACGATGACTAGAGCAAGCTAGTCGAAACGTTGAGACCAAAAAGAACTCACTCTGCGGCAGTGCAGTTAATTATGAGAAGTCCCCTCGATCCACAAAGCTAAAGTAGTAGTCCTGGCCGATTTCCTACCTCCCGCCCAGGTAGTAGTTAATAAGCAGGACAGTTCTTTCCAGAACGGAGAAGTCTTCAGAATTCCGAAAATCTACTCTGCGGTAGTAGAACAAATAGCAAGACAAGCTCTCTATCGTGTCTATAAAACAAAATCTACGCAGCAAAGTACATATTTATACACATGGTGTTACCGCAAACCGAATTTATATAGAGCTACATACTGTAATATACACTAAGCCTTCCATGATAAAATACATTTGTGTCCCCCCAGAAAAAGTTGATATCTGCAGACCCTCAGAGAAAAAAACTTCAGAGTATGTAAAGTGTTTCTTGTTTTGAATTTGTGTGTGTTGCTGCAGCTCCACTTGTCAAGATTAAGCAAGCTTTACAACGTCTCAAGGTGGAAGTCACTCAGATGGATGTCCGGATAGGCGTGGTGGAACACTCCCTGCTCCAGGCTCGCCTCAAGGATAAGAACAACTTCCAGAAGGATATGAACGAATCTGTGGGAACGTTTGCCTTCTGAGTTGGCACTCCGACGCGTGGAGGTATCATGTTTAGTTCTAAGGGCAGGGGATATTTGTAAGACTGGAGGCCTTTCACTTTTATATAAACACTACGTCCTGGATATGAGGGTTCGCTGTGGGGCAGAACAATTTCAGAGATCCATATTTCAAATCTGACCTGTAAGAAGCTACTAATCTTACCTGAATAACATTCCATGTCCAGAGCTGCCAACTCTCCCTGATTCTGCTGAAAGTTCCCTGAAAATAAACCAATCTTTCCATGTTCTGATGAACACATTTGGAAATCTCCCTGATTGTGGAAACCTTTTCCCTATTATTTTGATTGTGATTCTGAAAAACTGATTGCTGTGCAAAATCCTCCTGATTGCTAGATGTTGGCAGCTCTGCATGTCAGCATACATTGTTTGACAGTGGGTTTGGGACGTCGGATATTCCTTGATAATCTGTCATTTTAGGGAAATAATTCAGCTCTCAGCATTCATGTGGGTATGCCCAGATACACTGGTGTGTAAGGTGTAGGTCAGTCACCCAGTCCCATCCTGAGCTGGAGCTGTGCTTGTGGATTGGTTCTCAGTCCTAATCTGATTGCTAAGGGTTTCCCTGATGGGGTTTTCCCTGATGAGGTTTTCCCTGATGGGGTTTTCCCTGATGGGGTTTTCCCTGATGGGGTTTTCCCTGATGGGGTTTTCCCTGATGTGGTTTTCCCTGATGGGTTTTCCCTGATAGGGTTTGCCTGATGGGGTTTTCCCTGATGAGGTTTTCCCTGATAGGGTTTCCCTGATGGGGTTTTCCCTGGTGGGGTTTTCCCTGATGGGGTTTTCCCTGATGGGGTTTTCCCTGATGGGGTTTTCCCTGATGGGGTTTTCCCTTATGGGACTTTCCCTGATGGGGTTTTCCCTGATGGGGCTTTCCCTGATGGGGTTTTCCCTGTTAGGGTTTCCCTGATGGGGTTTTCCCTGATGGGGTTTTCCCTGATGGGGTTTTCCCTGATGGGTTTTTCCCTGATGGGGTTTCCCTGATAGGGTTTTCCCTCCTACATCTAAAAACTGATATTTCTTCATTGTCTTTTCACAGGTATCATTAGGCCTACAGGTAAACTGTTGTCTCCTGCAAAGAGAATTCAAACAGTTTTGCCAATAGCTATCCTTATCAGGCCATTCAAGTTTTTGCCTCAATGGGAGACTTTTGAACACTAGATGGCAGCAGACATACCAGTTAAACCTCCATTGTTTTTGTAGTTCTAAGCATGCCCACATTGCTGAGAGCTATGGATTTACCTGGTAAGTCTGCTGCCACCTAGCGTCCCAAAAGTCCCCCTTGTCCTCTTGTAGATAGATTATTTTGTATATATTGAGTGTGTGTTAAATTTTTGCACAATTTGTAAATAGATCTAAATGATATGTACACTTTTAGCCGATATAATAATAATAGTGGCTTCTTACAATAGCGCTCATATCTGTCACTCTGTGACACTCAAGGCGCTTCAACATTCAGTATTTTTTCCTGCAAGGTATTGTGGAGCTACGTTTTGAAGTATGAGACCTTTTTTCTTTACATAGCACCATGTAATGGTTTACAAGGTGCTGTGGCGCCATATGCTGCCAGTCAATTATGTGTACAATTATGTGTACACATTTCTTCAATCGTGCTGAGATTGATTTCACAAAAAAGGTAAAGATTGATCTTATTAAGTGCGAATCAATTTTAATTGCTAAGCAGAGTGTGATGTCTCAATACAAATCACTATACATCTACCACCATTCTCACATGGATGAAGACATAGAGCTAAAGGTAATACTGACAACTCATCTTAAAGGCCCTGTACACTATTGGTAAGATCGAAAAACACAATGTTCACAGATTCACACATAACTTACATGATTTAAAGTAAGTAATGGTAGAAAGGGTTCCTTAAAATATTTCTGCCTAAAATGCTATCGTTTCTGAGAAACGAGTAAAACAATAGTAATTATCGCGCGCGATAATTTGAAAAAACAGAAAACACATAAGATCTCTTTTCACTATTTTCTCATGACCTGGATGACCAATTGAGCTCAAACTTTCACAGCTTTGTTTGTTCATGCATATGTTTAATCACACAAAATGTGGACACTGATTTTGAGTTGTTACCAAAAGTGTACAATACCTTTAAGATGAATCTTCGTGCTTTGTGAAACCAAGCCCTTGAAGGTTGCATTCCATCTCACAAGTTAAGTGGCATGGACTGTTCTACAGCTTTGTGAAGGTAATATGTTGACCATCGAAACACTCCCAAACATAGAACACTATATATATATTTATTACACCATAACCATTTCCCAAAGAGATTTTTATTAGGTTAAAGCTCATGTACAACATTGGTAAATTTCAAAGACTAGTATCTGCACGTGTGACCCAACATATACATGAAATAACAAATCTGTGAAATGTTAAGCTCAATCGGTCTTTGGAGTCATGACAAAACTGTGAAAATGTTTTCACTGTTTTCAAACATCGGGTTTTGGACACGCGCGATAAAGACTAATTGTCGTACTCATTTCCTGAAAACTAGCATTTCAAGCAAAACTGTCTTAAGGGAAGTTTACCACCATGACCATCTTTAATACCACGTAAGTTTTGTGCAAATCTGTGAAAATTTATATTTTCAGTCGTACCAATGTTGTACACTCCCTTTTACTTAGGGAAACATGTTTTTCCTTTTAACTTTGCAGTATTTTTTACCGTGTGAGGGCGGAGGGCGTGCGCACCACTGAAATTGATGCAAAACAAGTAAAACAAACTTTTGTTTATTAGGTGTTCTGACAAAAGTCCAAAGACCTATTGTTTTTGTTCGGTCATTGATACAAGAAATCAACATACAGGCAGTGAAAATAAGATAAAACTAGTAGTGATGCAAACAATTTCGCCATTGAAGACGCCCTCATGCGGTCAAAAATACGGCCATTTGGATGTACTTTGACTTTCCCATTTGAGTTTGTGACGTCATATGAAAGGGGTCTACACAGTAATTGTTTTGATTCAAACGTGGCTCAAAAAGTTGAGCTAAAATTGCATCTAATTTGACTTTGTTCAACAATGGATGTCATTGTGTTTTTAGCCAGCTAAGTTCGTTTAACCTTATTTAGTTTTAATGTCTTTGATCTATAAATAGAATAACAAGTCATCATATTTAATGTGTTTTATTGTTTTACCACTGTGTTGTTATTATTGTGAAACGTAATTTGTATTGCCCAATTGAAACAATAATACTTTAAAAAAAATAAGGCATACATCAATTAAACCTTAGAATTACCCCCTTAAAGTTTGAAGCTTAATTCCAACTAAGAAAAATAAAGTACACAATTTACTCAAAACCGGTTCTATCGGCATCCTCATAATCAGACAGACACATAAAAATTATATCCCCTTAAATAAATAATATTCTTTAAAATATAATAGTCTCCAGGAACGCCCACATATATACAGAGCTACCAACTCTTCCTGATTCTGCAGAAAGTTCCCTGAAAAATAAACAATATTTCCATGTTCTGATGGACAAATTAAAAAATCTCCCTGATGATGTGAACTTGTCCTATTTTGTCGAATGCAATTCTGACTAGAGCTAAGGTGCGTCGCAAAGCACAGATATCAGCCGTACGAAATAAATTTTAAAATATACACACACACGTTTTGTTCCCATGAAATGACCACTGCTGACCGATAGGTGACCACTGGCCAAAATCCATATAAACCCCAAATGGGGCTCAAGCCATTGTACCAAGTTAGCAGCAAACAGCTAAAGACTTTGGGAGAAGAAGCATTTTGTAAATATTCATGAACTGACCACTACTGACCGATAGGTGACCAATGGCCAAAATCTGTGTACACCCCAATTGTAGCTCGAGCTAATGAAGCTTTTGTCCCGGTTATGCTGCAATCGGCTAGATAATGTGTGAGAAGAAGCAGTTTGTAAAAAAAACATTAAATGACAACTACTGACCACCAGATGACCACTTGCCAAATATTATGACCATCCCTATATAGGGCATTTGTCAATGTTTAGTTGAACCTATTTTGTTAAAATCAACCGAATAGTTTAGGAGTTGAGGCGTTTTTCCTTTTGATCACGTGACCGTTTGATCAAAGAAAGAACGAATTCTAGCATTACATTAGATCAGCCTGCTTCGCAGGGCTGATATAAATACGTCATTGACTGTTGTACAAAATCTCCCTAATTGCAAGATGCAATTGTTGGCAGCTCTGCGTGTACATCACTTACTGACATGTGACGTCATTCTTACATAATATATATTCAAACATAGTTACACAGAGTGACAATTGTTCTCAGGCAGTGTCTCCTGAGTGAATGACAAATATTTATGTATTTTTTCTATTTCATAATTCAATCATTATTCGCAGGCTGATGCATTGTAATACGAGAATTCTTTCTTCAGATATGGTTGGAAAGATGTTTTAAAAGTCGAATATAATGATCCACACAATAATATGCCTCGGAATTGTATGGTTTTCCTTTAACTTCGTGAACTAACACGGTCCGCAATTTCGTTGAACCAAATTGTTGACAGACCGTGTTATAGCTCACGAAGTAAAAGGGAAACCACACAGTTTCGAGGCATATCTGTGTGGGTCATTATATTCTACATTAAAGACATCTTTCCAACAATATTTATTTCATAACAAACGCTTGTATAGCCCAAAGCGCCCATTCTGAAGGTAACGTGTCCCTTTAAGTGTAGAAAAACAAGATGGCTGATGCACCCCATTAACTCATCGTAGATCCGGCCCAGTCTGATTGGCTCTTCTTGTCAGCCGTGATGCCTTTGATTGGCTAATCGTTATCGAAGGTCAGCCCAGTTCCTTTTAACTTCTCCTGTATATGCGCGTTAAAGGCTTCGTTCTGTGCAACGGTGAAGTGGAACTTCCAGTCGCCAACCTTTCCTGAAGACATCGAATAAATAGGGGTTGGGCACAAAACATTATGAGTTCTCGTTAGATTCGTAATATGATCATGCAGATTTGTTTTCAAAAATTAACCACAAGGGAAATTGAGTGGGTGAATTTTGGTTGCAGGGGAAACCTAGGAGTCCTGCAACGCTTTTACTTCCCCCTTCCTCTTGCTCCCGAAGGATATCGAAAAATAAATGCACTGATGAATGTTCGATACATTAAATAGCCCCCCACTATTGTTTTTGACTCTGCTTTCCCCTGCTTGCTCCCCTCATGAAATTGTTGGGTACGCCACCTGTTGTTATTATACAGGTTTTTATTTGTATCGATGATGCAAGGAAAATCACCTCCAGTTAAAATGAGTGGGTGGACCAAGTTTTGTTTTTGTTTTGTTTGTTTTTGTTTGTTGTTTTTTTTGTTTTTTGTGTTTGTTTGGGGGGGGGGTTGAAAACTTTTTACAGAAATACACAAATTTGTCACCACACATTCTACTTTGGACAAACCTGAAATGCCTAACTCATCTTAGACCACTTTGAATTCCACCACGTGCTCCCCAGTGCCCCGCCCCCCCGGTGCCCCCCTCCCCGGTGCCCCTGCCCCCACCCCACTGGAAAGCAATGCCCCCCCCACCCTTACCAAAAATCCTGGCTTCGCAGTTGCCAAGACACCTATTTAATTACTTAAACATTTACCTTTTCTCATGAAAGTCTTGTTTTTACATTCTTTATTGTTCTCGTACATAAATCCTGGGTTGGACAGTTTGTTGTACTTCATACTCTGAAAGGTGCAGTGGTCAGTAATTGCAGCAAGTTTCTCATCAGAGAAATCTTTTCCCAGGAATTTACTGACTTTCTCAACGTGGCCCCTGAGGTCCTAGGAAAAAAAGAGAACGTTGGAAACCATTGGTTCACTTTGCAAAACTTATTACCGATATCTGCTTTGTGTTGGGACCTTACACTCTAAAAACTTCCGGGTCAGAACTGACTCAGATTCCGGTTCCGGGGTGACTGACCCTTTTATTGGTCAGGCTGACCCAGAAACTGGTCAAAAAATGGGATTTTGACATGGGTCATTCTGACACAGATACCGGGTCATTACTGACCCAGAAATTCTTAAAGGGGCTGTGTCGCTATGGTCAAAGCAGGCATGTTGCTATCGGAACTCTCAACCGATTACTGCACGCGCACGCGCTCTCTCACATATGGAGTGTGCGCATGTGCAGTAACGTGGTGAGAGTTCACAATCCCATTTGCAGCCACGGGCCTGCTTTGATCATGACAACATACTACTAAGTATCACATAAACAATAACTATTGAAATAACGTTTGGATTTGTTTGCTTCTTTGTATGCACAAAAAACCAATAATGGGTGACGCATGCAATACAGAGCGCCACCAAGAGTTTGCCACATAGAAGGATTTATTAGAAAGTCGATATCAGTTTGCAACGTCAACAAAGTATCAACAAAGTATCAACACAGTCGAACCAAATTGAAAGCGTATGATTATTTATATTATTAATGTTTCACTTGATCACATCACGCAAAAGAGTGATCTCATTTTCCTTTGTGCCGGTAACTCCTCGAGTCGGGCTACGTCCCGTAGCATTAGATATCAAGGGTCTTTCTCAGGATCCTCGCTGTTCCCCAAAGCGCCGCCTTCTGTAACAGATCTAGACTCACAGTTGTCCCTTTTTCATCTTGATGTTTCCCCGGTCCTGTGGGAATGGTGCCAAGTGCTCCAACCACCGTTATCATTAATATTATTGTTAAATCTTATTGTTACAATTCTTTGTGAGGGGGGAAGGATGTGTTAACCTTTGAAAACGACCCACACAATAATAGGATGACTGCACCGTCGAGACTCACCTTTTTCATGTCTTCGAAACGGAGTAGAAGAACGTTGCTATCGTGTCGCTTCTCCCAAAAAAACAAATAGTGTTCCCACCACGGGGCGTAGGGCACTAGGAAGAGAGGAAACAAGTTTACTTAAAGGAACATTACAGAATTGGTCAGAAAAAAAATTGTAAAATATACTTTTTTGGTCACAGATTTACATAAAACTTACACGGTCTAATGATGATGATAGTAGAAAACATCCCTTAAAATATTTCTGTCTGAAATGCCATATTTGATGAGAAATGAATAAACTAATTTTTCGATTGGAGTTTATCGCTCAGTGAGCGTTTTATTCATTTGTTGAATCTATATGATTTCATGCAAAATGTGTAATCAGTTTTTCACTATTTTCTCGTGACCCAGATGGCCGATCGATCTCAAACTTCTACAGGTTTGTCAGTTTATGTATATGGTGGATTACATAAAGTGCTTACACTGCCAGCAACTGTTTTGTTAGCAAAAACCAATTATGTAATGTTCCTTTAAGTCTTCTTAATTAATTAAACAAATACTTTTGTATTAAAAGACCGCAACGGGGTAGATGAAGGGGTGGTAGGACAGCATGCTTCTTCCGATCATTCATGTTCTGCGAGTTGGAGACTATCTGCTACGTAAACAACCTTGTGGATTGTTCACTGAGCGCCACAAACTCTTCATTGAGCTTAAAATGTAAACAAAACCCAAAAAACAAAAAACAAACATGAATTCGTTGGAGTAGCTTCCCTGTCCACCTAACCCTTTTCAATATAAGATCATTACGTCAACATGGTGCCTCACCGCCACTAATATGCCCGTAAACAGGTTCGAAGTGCTTTGCGCCAGACATGGTTTCTTTTTAAAAAGTGACGAAAATATTTACCGTTTAATAAATATTGGAAACAAATTTAAGAAAGATATTTTTACCGCAGCCACACCGAGGACACAAAAACATTACTTTGGAGCCCTTAATAACAACACAGTTTGGTAAATTGTTCTTATCGGAAACTAAATAGCCGTCAACATTCATTGGGAGTGCTTAAATTTTAAACGCCTTTCACAATATCTCGCAGGTTAGGTGATAGCCTTTAAAATTCACGCGCGCATGTTTCACCAAATATGGCGGCCAATTCAAGGGCTACAAGTGGATTGCACACATAGAGTTTTATAACTCTATGGTTGCACATGAACGTCATTGACCACCATCTTTGAATGAAAAACAATGGACACGGTCACGTCTGTACGCGCTGCACACAACTCTCTGTCGATGATAACCTCTTGCGTGCACGTTTCATATCAACGATGACAGCAATTGAGGGGATCTAGAGTTATATAAGATAACTCTTGGTCTATACCTTATCATATGCGTCACTTGAGTAGGGCGCCCTTGGCTAGAGGTCAAAAGAAGGTTACTCATTGGCTGATTGTGTGCGCTGCGCGTACTTATAAATGTGCGTTTTCCATTGTTACGTCATCGTTTTACCTCTTAGATGGCGGCATGGTGACGTCAATGCATAAGGTCCATTGGGGACAGGATAAGCGCGTGTAAGTGCAATGCACGTCGTGCATTTTGGTTAAAACATGGGCGTGAATCATGAGCTTTCATCTCAAAAACGAAGCAAAACAAACAAGAAAGTAACTTCGAGTATAATACTTGCACGTCTTAGCACTTTGGAACGAACAGTAAATATTGATTGCAATTTTTGTTTAGATACTATTGACGAAAGGGACACACACACAAAACCTAGGGGACAGACAATATAGGGGTTGGGAAATCACGTTAGGATTTTCTGTCCCACTGGATTGCTTTGCGGGGGTTAATAACGGGGTGGGTCCTACTTACCTATGGCAGAGGCAGGGGGTGTGCACGAGCTACTTGTTATATTAGTGTTAAGACAAACATGTGTG
The DNA here is from genome assembly GCA_032158295.1 of Pycnopodia helianthoides. NCBI lineage: Eukaryota > Metazoa > Echinodermata > Asteroidea > Forcipulatida > Asteriidae > Pycnopodia > Pycnopodia helianthoides. The sequence goes on from CM063262.1 coordinate 9,242,956, forward strand.
GGTGGACGGGAAGCTTTGGCACTTTGGGAAGCGCACAACAGCCTTGCAATAGACTGTGCAAGTCTCGCGCTCATTCGAACTTCCGGGACAATGGTGGTCCCAACCATATGGAGTTTTACGTGGGCGAGATTTTGTTTCGTCAATTATTTTAGTTTAACGTAGTTTATGAATATGAAAATTATATATGTTGTTGGGAATGTAATACTTAGTGATAACAAAATATGAAAGTAAAATCACTTTCAACAATATAACGAAGAAAACCCGAGAATTAAACTTGACCTTAGCTTCCGGTTACTGCAAAAAATTAAGAATTTTGAGCTCACCTCCGATAACAAAACTTATGTAAACGCTTGTTTTGGATGCGCGATGATAATTGCCAGATGCTGTAATTGCAACGCGAGGCCTTTTCATTGCAGTCTATGGTTGTTGAGGCGTCAGCGTCCTCTATAAACTGTGCCAAGCGTTAATTTTACGCAGATGTGACCTTCGCGAATACGCATAAGGGGTTTCTAAAAAGTTAAGATCAAATAAGCATCCTTGTCCCAGAGTTTTAATTATGTTTTAATAATAATTAACACATCATTTGTGTATTTATTATAAAAGCTGAAACTAAATTTATAAAAATTGTACTGAGTAATTTTGTTGTTCAGATTTTGTCATTGGATATAATTCAAAACACAGATTTGATTTCAGGAAAAAAAATATGTTCTTCGTTTGACGTGCTTTCTCGTTCCGATACGCGCGAGACTTGCACAGTCTATTAAGGCTAGCAACTGTAGGGTAACATTTATTGACCAGGATTCCTGTGTGGGCTATTTTGATACAAAAGTAAGAAACATACCTTTTCCTGAAATCATTTTGTCCAAAAACTCTCCAAACGATTGATTTACAATCTCATCAATTGGAAGAGCTAACTTCATGAAGTGAAACAATGACACGACGAGGTCCTTGGGATTACGCAGAACGTAGAGTATCTTTGGTTTCTTCTCCCATAATTGTGGAGGCAGGAGAGCACCCGGGAAGTGTGACTTGAGGACGCGGGGTGAAGTCATCTCCTCTGCGATCTTGTGTTTACTTGGCATCTTTTGGTAGAAAAAGCAAAAACTTAAACTTGTAACAACTTTTCAACAACTTGTTTTGAACAGATACATATAGGCCTACGTAACAAAAATTGATCAATCAACAGACAGTTACAAAATTAACTCCTCAACCACCAGAAAGAAAAAAACAACACCTAGAACAACAATAACATGAACAAGAAGAGAAGGCCAAGTTAACAAGAAAGCAAGGCTAACACCAAGCAAACACCATGACCACTAACAACAAGAACAGAATTAACAACAAGGACATCAACAACAACAAAGGCAGCTACAACAATAACAACAATATGTACTACTTCTAGCTGCTGATTCTGATGCAGCTGCTGCTGCTGCAGCTGCTGCTTCTACAGCAACAGCGGCGGCGGCATCAGCACTAGTAACAACAAAAGCAACAGCAGCAGCAGCAGCAACAACAACAACAACAACAACAACAACAACAACAACAACAAAACTACCACCGAAACATGCAACAGCACTGACAGCAACAATATAAATTACAACAAAGTAACTACAATGCATAATGTGGGGACTCCAACGACCTCCACTGCAATGCAACAAACAAGTTCTTGCCTTAAGTTTTTTGAGCTCATCCGGTGGTAGCTGATGAGAGTCCAGAAACAACATTCGGAACTCCTGGTTTAGTTTCTTTATTGTATTCAAGTCTCCGTTGTACATAACGGCAGATATTATTTCTTGCAACCACGTGGAGCCTTGTGTTCAGATTAAAAAGAAAAAAAAGTCATTAAGTGATAAGAGAAACTACATTTAGCAAAAATATTTCATTTCTGAGCTGTAAAATAAAATAAAAGTTGACGAGAAAAAGTAGCTGTAATTGCAAAACCTGACAATTGAAAGTCACATAATGGTCTAAATATAGTAATTTGTTACATTTTATAGAATTACAGGTTAGTCTTTCTTTGATTTATACATTATACTATTATATATATTTTTTAATAGCAGAAATGTACAACATTTAAGGCCTGCAGTGTTATTTTTCTGGTCGTCCAAGTGTTTGTTCGTCTGGCCGTCGACTCCATTTCTCTACCTGATTTAGTGTACGACAGGTTCCATATATCGTCCTCTCGTACTTCCCAAGTTTGCAAATCTTGTATGACGTCATCTGTGCCAAATGGCAGGATATAACCCTTGTAGTTGCAGAATAATTCTTCATATTTCGTGCTCGGCGGAATCTGGTTTTTGGCGATTAATTCTAAAACTGCAAAATCAATTGAATGATATATAATAAATGTGACTACGTTCAGGAGTTAAAGATATGCATCGCCCAATTAAAGGCCGATCTGACGGTAACACATTGTTTAAATTTTAATTAAGTTGCTATTTTTAACGGGGTACGAAAGCTTCTTATCACCAATGCGTAATCGAGTAGTCCCTCATGTAGCTGCGAGGGCATAGACTGTTCAAATGTAAATGATTGACAACTTGTATATGGTGCCATTGGTTTGCATAACCGCATATACTCCTAAGGAAATGAGTTATTATAACTGTGTTATTTATTATTTGTATTATTGGCAGTCAGGTTGATGTGGAGGTATCTGACATTGCCTTCCACCTCTGGGGACCTCGGTTCAGATCACACCGGTGCACTACGTGGATTTTTATTATTTTTTTGTCATTCACTGCCTGATTGCGTGGTTTTCCCTGGAATATTTCTCTGGGGTTTTCCTCCCACAACTAAAACTGAAACTTCCTTCATTGTCTTCTCTCCACGGGGTTCTTGGCTAGTATAGTGATTAAGTTCGCTTTCTGGGAGTCATTGGTTTCACAACCAGAATTAATAAATGAAATGAAATTAAATTTAATGAAATGAAATTTACACTTGGTTTAAAAAATCAGAAGTCTGCACTTACATTTGTCGTTGGTGATATACTTTTCCATGACGCCAATTGGGTTGTGTTGTTGATGTTGTACACAGCTCGATGACTACGTCCCTTTGAATATCTGTTTTAAAAAATGTGACAGTGACACTCAAACCGTGATTAATGTAAACTTACATTAATGTGGCATACGTACATTCCGTTGTTTATACAGGCTTTGACCTTTGAACTTTATACGTCATCGCCGTGGTTGCTGAATAACGCTGACATCATTGATATGCAAACTGATTAAGCACCAGACTGATAAATGTGCGAAACACAATGTGGCGCCCCAACACAATAAATAAATTAATTAATAGGTCACTTATCAAATGAACAACAAACAAAAAAAATAAAAAAAAATAAAAAAAGTTAATAAAACATTTGTTTTTAAATAAATCATTAAATTAATTACATAATAATTAACAAATAATATTAACAAATTAATCATTATAAACAAATGAATAAATAAATAAATGATGTCCGGGTGCCCCTTCCCATTATATAAAATCTTTTCTTTTGAGGCTAAACAATAAATGTTTACATTTAATTACTTTAATGTGGTAATAAACTCAGAAAATGTATTGTTTTTACACTCACGTCAGATAAAATTAAAAACAAAACAAATGGACTAACAAGAGCGCTGAAAAAGAGCTTGTTTGGGAGAAATGCACACGAACTCGACAGTTTTAATCTGCCAAAGGTGCTGCTAGATGAGAGAAAATGGTTCATAGCACCGCGCTGTGCTTTCCTCCTGAAACGTTTCGGTAGTATCAGCAATGGAACACATTAACTTCATTAGAGGAACATTACAGAATTGGTCAGAAAAAAAACTTGTAAAATATACTTTTTGATCACAGTTTTACATAAAACTTACACGGTCTAATGATGATGATAGTAGAAAACATCCCTTGAAATATTTCTGTCTGAAATGCCATATTTGATGAGAAATGAATAAACTAACTTTCCGATTGGAGTTTATCGCTCAGTGAGCGTTTTATTCATTTGTTGAATCTATATGATTTCATGCAAATGTGTAATCAGTTTTTCACTATTTTCTCGTGACCCAGATGGCCGATCGATCTCAAACTTCAACAGGTTTGTCAGTTTATGTATATGGTGGATTACATAAAGTGCTCACACTGCCAGCAACTGTTTTGTTAGCAAAAACAGAATTCTGTCATGTTCCTTTAAATAAGATTATCTTTGTACTTGACACGAATGTGTTGTAAGATAACCAAACCTAATGCGATAATGTACACACCCTTTCTCTCTACAATCTAATTTTCCCTATCGTTATTTGGCCCTCATGAACCCTTTTCACTGTCCCAACCTTGCTTGCATATCAGCGTGTTGACTGTGCTTTTATAAATCTCATCACATCGTAATCTGCCAATAGACTGTTCAAGTCTCGCCTGTGTTGGAAAGTCCAGGACCAAGTTTTTCCCATCAATTGAGTTTTACGTGTACACGATGCCATTAATTTCTTCAAAATACTTAGTCTAACGTTAGTTATAGGGCTGTAAAAAACATATATTATTGGAAAGTGTAATTTAGCGATGTTTATTTATGAAAGTATAAATAACAATTCAACGGAGAAAACACGAGACTAGGACTTGTTCTCAGCTTCTAATTTCTAGTAAACAATTAGGAATTTTGCCCAACTTATATTCATGTTATCAACCTGTGTACTGGTTGCACAATGTGGACAGTATTCGCAATTCGGACTGCGTGTCTAGAATGAGCTCGAATAAAACATCAATGTTAGTTTTAATAGTTGTCTTGAATTATAAGAAAACTTAAACTGTTCAAAATTGATTTCCAAAAACGTTAGTGGGAACTCACCTTTGTCGATTGTGGACATGCGACATTGACTGCCTCGGAAAGAATCGTCATATCTTGAACAGATCATCGGCCATTTAAAGCAGCTCACGTTATACTTTGGACTCTGGGGCTACTTTGCAAAACCAGTTCCTGCTGGTAATTCGAAAGAAATAAGCTGTGCCGCAAACTCCTTCAACATCGGAAAGCGGGATCGCCAAAGTTAATCAATGATCAGTAAATCATGCCACGAAAGTTGACCTGTTTCAGAAACGTTTCTGAGGTGTCCTAAATTAGTAACGCACACATTTACGGGGTTCCTAATTGAGTCATATGAAAAATTAACTTACAAAAAAGTGATCGTAGGCTAGCAACTATCTCGATAAAGATAAGAGATTTCGCTCAAGATAAATCATTTCGATCGCACGACAATCTGCACGACATGATTTCGAAAGAAATAAAGAACTCGATATGTTGATTGGCTAAAATTTTCCGTCATCTTTAAAGATACCTTCCCGGTATTCTTTGCTTCTCTTTTTTGGCTATAGTTGGATATGTTTTTGTTTGTGCTTGTTTACGCGTCTGACGAAGGTCCGGTTTGGATGGAAAGCTAAGGCATCTCCCCTACCTATTGTTAGCTGCATCATACCCGATGCCTCGTGCCCCTTAATCCTGTCCTTTCATGTTTCCCGCTTGGTCCAGTAATCCACCCTTTCACTGACCATCCTTTTGTCCCCACCACATAACTCTGATTGGTTCTTGGCCGCCCCATTGTTTGTAAACTAGTAACTTTGAATGGCTATAATTTTCCCTCCTTTTTCTGGATACCATCCCATTGTTCTTTGCCTCTCTTTTTTTTGCTATAAATGGATATGTTTTCGTTTGTTCTTGTTTATGCCTCTGACGAAGGTCCATTTTGGATCGAAAGCTAAGGCCATCTACCCTACAAATTTTATATATCTAAATACTTATATATTCTCATCATGTGTCCCTTTAGAGACTCCGTACATTTAATGTGTGTCCGACAAGTAATCACAGAATGATTAGAAGGGGAAAACAAACTTGACCCATTTTGCCCTGGCCATTAGATTTACTCAGATCCCAAACTACTATAAATACATGCTGATAACGTACGTGTATCTTTGATCTCGTTAGTCATTCTCTCATGATCGGAAAGGATGACCTGCAATTTAAAGGTCTTTATAATAATAACAAATAACAGTAATAGTGGATTCTTACATAGCGCTCATATCCTTGACGCTCCAAGGCGCTTCAACATTCAGTATTTTCCTGCAAGGTATTGTGGAGCTATGTTTTTGAAGTATGAGACCTATTCCTTTACATAGCACAATGTAATGGTTTACAAGGTGCTGTGGCGCAACATGCAGCCAATCAAATCAGGAACACCGGGGCGAACCCCTTCTCTTTTCGATGAGTGCACTGGGTTCTTTTACGTGCATTACACAACACACGGGACCAACGGCTTTACGTCCCATCCGAAGGACGCAGCAATAGTGGTTAAGTGTCTTGCTTAAGGACACAAGTGTCACGACCGGGACTGGAACCCACACTCTGCTGAACAGAAACACCAGAGCTTGAGTCCGGTGCTCTTATCTGCTCGGCCACGACACGCCACTTTCTTATCCAAGATGGAAAATATCTGTCCGATTTACTGCATTTGGGCTACCAATTGTTCAACCATAATTAGGTTTGCCTATGTTTCAATTGCTTATTTGTTCCTAAAAAAGATGTCCAACTTGGCATGTGACCGTTTTGCTCGAAAATTAACGAGGTGATTTCACATTGTCAATGAAAATCGTGTTTCTTTTAAATTTAAGAGTGAATAACCGAGAGCGTACACAACACCCCCATTTCATCTTTAAATTTTGCCATTTTGTAAATATCTCAGCTTTTGAATATACTTCTCAACTTGTTTTGGATACTTTGTTCAGAAAGTAAATCTTTACTTTTTATGAAATCGGTCCCTGGCCTCGATTTCAAAAAGTACTAAGCGTCATCCTATGACGAGTTGTCAGAATTACCATAGTTTGTATTGTGACATCACACTTTGCTAAGCAGTATTTTGTGTTTTTTAAAGGCAATTTTAAATAATCAACGTTTGAATATTAATTTTGGATCATTCTTCGAAATTGTCTAGACCCTCTCACCCAACCAAAATACGAGTTTTAAAGACTGACGGACTGTTCATTATGCAACAATGCCTCAAATGAAGCAGATATTTGAGATCAATGTTCTCCCAGCTCAGGAGTTTTCAATGGCTTTTCCTGGCTTCCAGCATGCAAATTTGTAGTTGAAACAGAACAGGAAATTCGCGCCATTTCCCCGTCGGGCGCATGAAACAAGGTTGACCGATAGCAATGACACAGCACAGACATGACAGACAAACAAACATGTTTAGTAGAGCGACATTATGGGCTTTCCCCATGTGTTGTCTACGATCCCTTGTCTTTAATCCTTTCTGCTAAAAACATTTGTGAGGTGCACCCCACAATGTCAAAACACCCCACAAGTACAGTTCCTATTTAAAAACCACCCCACAATGTCTATCATGTAAGCACAACAAGACAGACAAGCATTGGACATGACAAAAATAGCTACACTGACACAAGACACATAACTGGAACGCAGACATGTCAGATGATCTGAAAGAAGCCAGTGTGTTTCTTCTATTGAATGAACAGTTTGTCAACTTGTTTGATCTGATAGCAAAACTGATACATTTTTGATATTCTGTGACCCGTACTTTTGCCGCATGGTTGTTCTTTATTCCGACACCCCTAAGTTCCGACAACCCTGTGTTCCAAAAACCTCCTCGTGATTTACACACGCTAAGGTTAGGGTTGGGCGTCAGTGTTGGGGTTAGGGTTAGGGTTAGGGTTAGGGTTAGGGTTCAGGGTTAGGTGGGTTAGGGTTAGGGTTAGGGTTAGGGTTAGGGTTAGGGTTAGGGTTAGGGTTAGGGTTAGGGTTAGGGGTAGGGTTAGGGTTAGGGTTAGGGTTAGGGTTAGGGTTAGGGTTAGGGTTAGGGTTAGGGTTAGGGTTAGGGTAGGGTAGGGTTAGGGTAGGGTTAGGGTTAGGGTTAGGGTTAGGGTAGGGTTAGGGTTAGGGTTAGGGTTAGGGTTAGGGTTAGGGTCAGGGGTCAGGGGTTAGGGTAGGGTTTAGTTTAGGGTAGGGGTTAGGGTCAGGGTTGGGTAGTTAGAGTTAGGGTTTAGGGTTAGGTAAGGTTAGGTTAGGGTAGGTCAGCGTTGGGGTTAAGGTTAAGGGATAGGATTGAGGGTTAGGGTTAGGGTTAGGGTTAGAGTTAGTGTTACGGTAAGGGTATAGGGTTAGGTTTAGGGTTTGGTTATGGTTTCGGTTAAAGGTTAGGATAAGGAGCATATTCATAGGGTTGTCGGAATTTAAAGGTGTCGGATCATAGGTGCGTAACAACTTTTGCCAACTCACGGCTCGTACCAAATCACGTCAGCAGTAAAGTAGGTACTGCGGCTACAAGTTAATCACTGGTCATTGAATCGTACGATATACTTGGTCTGTTTTCCAAACCAGGTCAAGATTGAGTTTTGCTTTATCTTAGATAACAAAGGACCTAACCAGTTTGTGGATGTCCTTTTTTATTTCTGATTTGAAGAACCTTAAACTACCACCCCCCCAAAAAAAATAAAAATAAATAAATAAATAAATAAAAAATGATAACAACGTGTGTACTTTGATCTTGACTTGTTTGTATTTTTATAACACCCTTGTCAATTGTATACCTGCTGTAGTAGCTGACCAGTAAATGGTTTGGATACTCTTTTTTCAAGGTGATTTAAGGGAATGGCAATTCCCTTAAAGCATGGTGAAAGAGAAATAAATCCTTGAATTTCAGCCAAATCCTGCACTTCACTGAGATTTCACGGTGGTTTCACAGCAAAGATTTTCATAGTGAAAATTCTCTGAACTTCCGTGGCTTAAAGCATGTGTACAACATTGGTAATTGTCAATTACCAGTATCCACACTTTGTGTGACCCAACATACATGTATCCATGAAATAACAAACCTGTGAAAATGTAAGCTCAATCGGTCAATCGCTCAATCGCTCAATCAATTGAGGCATTGCACTTTGATGAGGTATCAATAATATATATTCGGTTTGCGGTAACACAATGGGTAGGACCTATTATCTACTTTGCTGTGTAGATTTTGTTCTTTAGAGAACTTGTCCTGCTATTTGTTCTACTATATACCGCGGAGTAGATTTTCGGTTTTCGGGAGACCTCTCAGTTCTGAAATGAACTGTCCTGCTTATTAACTACTACCTGGGTGGGAGGTAGGAAATCGGCCTGGACTACTACTTTGTGGATCGGGGGGACTTCTCGTAATTAACTGCACTGCCGCGGAGTGAGTTCCTGAATGCGCTTAGCCCTTTGTCAAGGCCTTCGTGGCTTAAACAGCTTCGTAGAGCAGCGAGCGACTGGAAGGGGGAGACCATGCACGCGAGTCGAGTGGCGAGGCCACGAGGGCCTTTTCCAACTCGATTTTTTTTTTTTTTTTTTTGATGAATTATTCATTGAGTGTGAAACTTGCATTATTCATAACTTGTCTGCAAATAAGTAAAGTTCTGAACGATCAACCAAAATGTAAATTTGCATAATGCTGACCCGCTGACCCCCGTTGCTTCTAATTGGTTTGGACTTTTGCTACCCTTTTCAAATATTGAGATATAAAAAAAACATTAGAAACCGCAAACAGGTTGGAAAAGGCCCTCGTGGCTTTGCCACTCGAGTGCGTGGTCTCACCTTCCAGTCGCTTGGGGTCGCGGCTCTACGAAGCTGTCCAAGCCACGAAGGCCTTGACAAAAGGCTAGAAAGCGCTGGCAAAGTGCTATAACTTCGTACACTTATACACTACCCACCACACACGGCCACACGTCAGAAACGAATGTCTTGTTTACCTGGGTAACGATCAAGGTTACAGCAGTGTCACCCCATACATTTTGCCAATTAAGAGATCGAACGGCGAAAACGACGAATTAGGAATCAACTTATGAAGTAGTTAATCTAAGTCACATGAGGGCGCTATTCAATTCAACCGTTAGAAATCTGAGTCTCAGATTCAAATTTGTTGGGATAAAAAGTGATATCTTTTTCCATAACTACAGCAGTCACTTCGAAGTGAAATGTTACTCAAAATGCACTATACTATCCAAAGCTGTTGTACCTCTTACCACGTAAGTTTGTATTGCCATTAATATTTAGAGTCATTACCAAACGTATACAATCCCTTTAAAGGCACCGGACACTATTGGTAATTATTCAAAATAATTGTTAGCATAAAAACTTACTTGGTAACGAGCAATGGAGAGCTGTTGATAGTATAAAACATTGTGAGAAACGGCTCCCTCTGAAGTAACTTATTTTTGAGAAAGAAATAATTTCTCAGTAAAAATATTTGAATTGATTTTGAGACCTCACGCGTGAGGTCTCGAAATCGAAATCAAGCATCTGAAAACACACAACGTCGTGTGACAACATGGACAAGGGTGTTTTTTCTTCCATTATTATCTCGCAACTTCGACGACCAATTGAGTTCAAATTTTCACAGGTTTGTTATTTTGTGCATATGTTGAGATACACCAAGTGCAAAGACTGGTCTTTGACAATAACCAAAGGTGTCCAGTGTCTTTAAATTAAACTCTAATGTACATTGTACAGCGCACATAGAAAAACCGCAAGTGTCACTCATTCTCTGCGTATGAGACCGTTGGCCCAAGTGGGCGGCGCCAATCCGTATTTTAAATGAGGGATTATTGTTATCTAGAAGATTGTTTTAGAAGTCGCTAGAAATTCAAAGTTGGTTTTAGTACTTCCCAGAAAAAAGAAAAAAAAATCCTTGATATACGGTCTGGGAGAGATTTTGGACGGGACACAAATACTCAAGACTGGAGGTGGCTGCAACACTTCTGCGATTGTTTTTACAACTCATCCGAGGAGCGTGTAGAGATAGTTCGTATATGACCGAGTGCAGTGAAGAGCTGAATTTGATCCCAGAAAGGGGCATGTTCGAACTAGATTTACACATCGGTATTTTGGGGTCTTCTTCCCCATATTTTGTGATTCAGCTTGTTCACCCGTTACTGTTTCGTCTATTTCCGGACATTTATCGGAGTGAATTCGCCCCGTGACGGATCGAAGTCACATCAGCAGAGAACTGATTTTCGCCACTGGAGTTGTCCGTCTGAGCCGGTAGTGGTCCTCATCCAAATCCTCTGCTCGCCCAAGTCCACACCCATGTCTCATCCCTGGTGACGTATTCGCCCAAAATAAATTCTTATTAAAGGAACATTACAGAATTGGTAAGAAAAAAAACTTGTAAAATATATTTTTGATCACAGATTTACATAAAACTTACACGGTCTAATGATGATGATAGTAGAAAACATCTCTTGAAATATTTCTGTCTGAAATGCCATATTTGATGAGAAATGAATAAACTGATTTTCCGATTGGAGTTTAACGCTCAGTGAGCGTTTTATTCATTTGTTGAACCTATATGATTTCATGCAAATGTGTAATCGGTTTTTCACTATTTTCTCGTGACCCAGATGGCCGATCGATCTCAAACTTCTACAAGTTTGTCAGTTTATGTATATGGTGGATTACATAAAGTGCTTACACTGCCAGCAACTGTTTTGTTAGCAAAACCAATTCTGTAATGTTCCTTTTATGTATAAGATATGTTCATAAATGTACAATTGTTTAACACCATCATTGTATGTTTATTAAACCTCAATCGATATTTGAAGTGGTTGATAGTTTCATAATTAAATCACTTTGATTTATTGTTCTTTATACTAGTGTCACCTTGTTTGATTTATTTGTTGCATCTGAAAAAGGTCAGGCCGTGATTCATACTCACGGATAGTTTGGGGATTTTCGGATCGTTACAACGAGTATTGTCAATTTTACATTGACAGAGTTGTGAAAAACCGCATTTGAGGTCTGAGCCCTGCCCCATACCGTTCCTCATTTCTATCACTGCTTTTAATACAAAAAACATGTGCACACTAGTCATAACCCTGATTGGTTTTCGTTGCTTTCACACACAAAAAAGCAGCGACTATTGGTTTGAATAAACTTCGAGGTTAGTTGCATTGTGTTTAAAAAAAACTAGACAACTTGGGATGAATTTGCATTTCAAAACAACCTTTTTAGAACCTTTCACCAAAACGATACTGATGCCTCATCATAAAAACAGAATTAAGACTTAATGATCTCTCCAACCGAGATACCACACCTACGGAGCTCTGGAAGTGCCATCCAACTTGTTCAGATTCTGAGATAATTCACTGCAGGGTGATGACACCATCAAGGTCATGTCGACACCGAGATGTCAGCTTTCCAGACAGATTTTAACTCGGGATGACGACATCCTGAAGGCAGTATGTTGTCTTCCCAAGATGATAAACATCTTGGGTTGTCGACATTTTCAGGATGTCGTTCCCAAGATAAAATACACCGGGAAGACGGAATCTTACTTTAGGGTGAGAACAACTACTCTGCAAAAACTGGGGTGTTAAAATTGACACCATGGGTGTTGTCACAACATATAGATACCCAAACGAGAATTGAATTGAACATTACAGGGTGTTAAGTTAACACTAATTTCTGCCAATTAACACTAATTTCTGCCAAAACAATTACTTTTGAGTTGTTTTAACACCCTATAATATGTTCAATTCAATTCTCTTTTGGGTATCTATATGTGACAACACCCATGGTGTAAATTTTAACACCCCAGTTTTTGCAGTGTATAATACTTAACTTGCGGGAGCAATAATTATAAAACTCTTTTGGGGGAAGTATTGGTTTTAAGAAGAGCCAGTGTGGTGTCGACGTTTCGAACTCTACTCGTCTTCTTCTCAGAGCACTTCTGTTTTATTGTTGTACCCGCAACTTTACTAACTATGTTTTTTGTTCTTACAATCCACACCACGCAAAGCTGCAAGTATCACTTACGGATGTCGACATCCCTGGATAAACCATATACCGATGTCGACATCCATGGATAAATCATCTACGGATGTCAAAATCCCTGGATAAATCATCTACGGATGTCGACATCACTGGATAAATCATCTACGGATGTCAACATCACTGGATAAATCGTCTACGAATGTCGACATCCCTGGATAAATCATCTACGGATGTCGACATCCCTGGATAAATCATCTCAGGATGTCGACATCCCTGGATAAATCCTCTACGGATGTCGACATCCCTGGATAAATCATCTACGGATGTCGACATCCCTGAATAAATCATCTACGGATGTCGACATCCCTGGATAAATCATCTCAGGGTGTCGACATCCCTGGATAAATCATCTCAGGATGTCGACATCTTACGTTTATGATGCCATCATCCTGTGGTAAATTACCTCAGGATCTCAACATGTCAGATGGCACTTCCAAAGCTCCGTACTACAACACAACCACAACACAAGGCAAGGCAATTACCCCCCAAACGAGGAAAAAAATCTTTGACGTGGTCTACACGTTTAATAAAGCATGCTCACCTCATTATAATCCAATGCGTGACTGCATCACCAAAGACAACCATGGGAGTGTGTTGTTAATTAAACAGTCGTAGGATCATAAACGCCCCCATAGGAAGTGTTGACGAATGACTGGCCAGCCCCAGACACAAGTTTTGACACCCGCATAGTGCAGAGCGTGGGACCCAGCTGTTCCGACCTCAGACTCCGTTAATCAGGGTTTTTTTTTCTCTCCAGAAATTGATGGACCCGTACACTTTGGAAATTAAATCCTCGTATTCCTTGGTTCACCCGAACGATACGCTGTTGGAATAGTAATGGCCGCTGCAATGAGCAGGATCAATTAATTCCGGAGTGGGCAGGGTGACTGTGAACTATTCTCCTCCGAGACAAGCGTGCTCTCCCTTGTAGGGCTTGTAGGACTTGAGGCTAAAAGCAAGGCACATACACGGCCTGGCTTCGGACTCTTTCACGGATGCTCATTTACGGATTTCCAATTCATCAAAGCATTTGAGCCAGTGGTGTAAAAGGGGGGGGGGGGGTGCGCTATAAAATATATATTTTAGGAAATACGTACTCACCCCAGTTGACCCTCATTCAAAATCTGGATGTATGGAATAAAAATTACCCGTGTAAAGTTTTTGAAACAGTCTTCCCATTTCTATGCATGGCAATGTATTTGATTTTACGATCATGTAGATTATCTTATAAAACATAGAACGTGACACACAAAGAGTGCTAAAAAGAGGCCTGTTTCAGAGAAAATGCTTATGTAAACTAACGGATACTGCAGTTTTAATTTGTCAGAAGTGACTGCCCCTTGAAAAAATGGTGCACCCCCTTGAGACCACTTAAATGTTACCGTATAAATTCGGTGCTGAACTCAGCTACAATACGATGAAGTGTTTGCTAACATGAAAGTCTTCAATTTAATTGTCAAATGATTTTAAATAAAATGTCCAAACGTCTTAGAGCACAATGTCCAGAAGAAGTGCCTAATCAGCTATGGGAGATTAACACGAATGCAATTTTGGGTGATTTTTATTTTTGTCACATCACTTTTTTCCACCCCTAAAAACATATTACACATGTACATTTAAAATTAACAATGTAGAAAAATAAAATTACAACATAATCTGGAAACTTATTTGTAAATGAAAAATATTGTTCGACTCCAACATGCGCTGGAGGTGTCAAATTGTGAAGTTAAGCCGACTGTGTAAACGCTAGAGTCGCAGCTTGGTGGTTGGGTAATGCTGAAACATTTCAATGCACAACAGCTTGTCTAGATTTGTCAGCTTAGTCTGTGTTTATGCAAAGCTCAATACTAGATTGGTCAGTTTAGTCTGTGATTATGCAAAGCTTTTCTGTATTGGTCAGTTTAGTCTGTGATTATGCAAAGCTTTTCTGTATTGGTCAGTTTAGTCTGTGATTATGCAAAGCTTTTCTAGATTGGTCAGTTTGTCGTGTTTTGAAAGCTTGCTATATTGGTTAGTTTAGTCTGTGTTTATGCAAAGCTTGCCTAGATTGGTCAGTTTAGTCTGTGATTATGCAAAGCTTGCCGATTGGTCAGTTTAGTCTGTGATTATGCAAAGCTTGCAGATTGGTCAGTTTAGTCTGTGTTTATGTAAAGCTGCCTAGATTGGTTCAGTTTAGTCTGTGTATTAATGCAACAGCAATTGTCTAGTAGTTTGTTTACTCTGTGTTTGCGCAAAAGTTTGTCTACCTTGGTCAGCTAGCCTCTTTACTTAGAAACTTGTCTACGTAGGTTAAATGTAATCTATGCACCTTTTGGTATTAACCTCAGGTCCTCAGTAACATTCAACAAGAATACTTCTTGTTTTTGCAACTTAACACAGACAAAATAGTGTACTGAAAACTTTTTACACCAACGATGTTTTCAAAAAATTACATACGTTTTGTTATTCTTGTCTTCCACTCTCTCTCAGCTAACTCGATTGACTGCATTGTTTGGATTGGCTTTTACTGGCTTTACGTTTTTTGTGAATTTAGCATCGTCGTCTGCGTAAGTGGTTACGATTTGCAACATTAAGACCGGATATTTGGAAGAAGTGATTTACGCATAACGAAGTATTGCAGGGTTCTCCTTACAATTGGTACATTTTGTATTGAGATAACAAACATTCTGTTGTTTTATTTGAACTTAAGTCGTTATAATTTTACCTTTAGATATGCCACTTATAAGTAGTAACTCCCCCATCGCTGCAAATGCTTTCATTTAAGATTTCAGAATTGCAATTAACAAAAGAACTCACTCCGTGGCAGTTCAGTTAATTACGAGAAGTCCCCCGATCCACAAAGCTAAAGTAGTAGTCCAGGCTGATTTCCTACCTCCCGCCCAGGTAGTAGTTAATAAGCAGGACAGTTCTTTTCAGAACTGAGAAGTCTCCCGAATTCCGAAAATCTACTCCGCGGTAAATAGCAAGACAAGTTCTCTAAAAAACAAAATCTACACAGCAAAGTAGATATTTATACACATATGGTGTTACCGCAAACCGAATATATATTGATACCTCACCATGCAATGCCTCAAAACCCATATAACAAAAACGCTATTATAAAATGATTTTTTTTTTCTTCAATTCGGCCGATTAACCGAAGGCCTACCAGAAACAGTTTGAGTGTGCTGTAAGTTTATATTGATTGAAAAAAATGCAACCTGAAGCTGTTCCATCGCCTAAGCGACACGCACAGGTTTAATACTTGTCTCGCTCGAGGACACACGCGCCACCAACGGTCAGGCTATCACTCAATGACACAATCATCGAATAATGACGTCTACCATGGTCACCCTAAGCCATTCATACAATAAGAGTGCATGTTATGTTTAGCCATCTTGTTAATCTAACATCCAAATCAATGCCATGACATTGATGGTGAAAGAAAATAAAAACAAATAAGTCAACCAATCAAGAAATGAAAAACTAACTAACTAAATAAACAAATAGATGTAAATAAATAAATAAATAAATTAATTAATATAAATTAATAAACAAAGCAAAAAACAAAATAAGTACATAAATAAATAAATAATCCAATTAAAAATAAATAAATAAAATAATAATAATAGTAATAACAATAATTAATTAATTAATTTAATAGTAAACAAATCAAATGAAATAATATCTTTGAACCTGCTTGCCCCATCACCCAAATTACAATGTCTTGTTACGCGCCATTGTGCTCACGGTAGTGTGAAGACGTGACGTCACTTTCGGTTTACAGTTTACGTTGTTCTAATGGTCCGTGTAGCTGTTTTTAAAAACAAACAAATAAATCAAATAAATAAATGAAATACACCCCCTTGAAGAAAAGCAGAATTTGATGGATGTATCCGTGAACAGGGGCCTGGATTTCTTGGTCACTTAAACACTGACCATCATCATCAGCAAGTCCATTTTGGGTCCCCATCACCAGCGGCACCGGGAGGAAATGACAGCTAGCTCCCGAGCTCCTCACTTATTGATAACTTGAGGCAGCAGTTTGAGGCTGTTTGAGGAATTCGTCCACGCGTGATCATCCCTCATGGTCACACGACTTCTATCCCTTTTGATCCGCAGATAGTCAATGAATAGTTTATAAATTAACGGCAAGCGTTGAATCTTTGATGATGATGCAGTGCTGCTCTCGAGATGGCTGCTTGTGCTGAACGACTGTTTTATGTCGACCAAAATCTGTGTGGCAGAACACCCGATGTAAAAATTGCGCTGGTTCATAAAGGTGGCTACTTTTAGAGATTTTTAAGACTCACTTCAACACTGTGTTCGTAGCCGTTTATACTCATATGCGTTTTCTTTTGATTTTCGTACATAATTATACCATATCGCAATTCCCCCACATTTTAACTTAACTTTCAAAGCTCAATTCATTAAAATACACTAAGTTAAAAATTTAAAAAGGCCGCTAGATGCACAAACATTAAAGCAGGAAATTCGGCAACCCTTTGATTCATTTGAGGTCATAAAATAGCCGTCGGGTCTGCCAACCGATTCCTGTGAGAGAATACATAGCAGCTTCCACCCAGCGTAGTGGAAGCCCATTACAACCGACACCGCGTGCTATCTACCCAAGATAGCACAGTCACGCCGGATGATGTATTTCGCTAACCCCTAAAAGTCGTGTACTGGTATTTAGTGCAGACGTGACCACAAGAGACGCCGCTTGCATACTTGAGTTCACGGCACCTGTTTCTGGCCTGCCAGCTCGTAACAATTCATGTACAGGGATTTGCAGACTCTGTCGAGCCCTCCTCTTCTTTGAGTAGCATGACTGGGAGCAAAAAATCCTACAAGATGATAGTGATGTATATGGTGTTCCTGCTTGTTTTGGACATCGCCATTTCAGGTAATAGATTATTTCGTGGTTCCTTGTATAGAGACATTCTATAGGCTGGTTTCTCACCTTGGGAACTCGTCTTTCAATGCGAAGTTCTTGTTTTACATCGGAAGAAACCCTCTCCGATTTCATAATTATAATCCGTCAAGCACAGGTACTAGCTCCCGAGTAAAGTTGTTGTTCCCTTTTTAGTATTGTTATGACAGGCATGCTTTGAAAACACCGGTAAACTGACATGCAAATATGCTATTTGCCCCAATATTTTTTAATTACCCGCGTCTCGATCGAACCACTTAGTGCTCAATTTTGGGGAATCATTTGAGAAGCTAATTTGTTCGATTTGTTGTTGTTTGTTGTGTTGTTGTAATTATTGGTGTTGCTCTATTGTAGTTGTTTTGTTGTTGTTGTTGTTGTTGTTTTCCTTTGTTCCTTCTTTTTGAACATTATGATATAAATTTGTTTCTTTATGGAAACTAATATTTTTTAATGAAACGATTTGAGAATGAAAACGCACAAAAAGGTGCCTTAAAATGAGCCTCTAAAAGGAACTAGTTGATAAAGTGGTGTTGAAAACGAACGTACAAAGAACATCTTTTTGCCTTGGGTACTCATTTTTACTAAAAAGAAACACTATCGAGTTCCAAGCAACATCTTATGGTTATCAATATTAAAGAAACTAATTTCTCAATAACTGCACAAAGTTCAGTAAGGTGCATTATCCAACACATGGAACCTAAAGATGAAAGCAAAGTACAAACAATCACCACGCCCGGAATCCGAACCCCATAGTGCACTATTGCAACACCACAGCTTTAGCCCAAATCACACTCCCCTACCGCTTTCGGACACTCTTCAAGATTGCGAAAATAGAATTAGCTTTTGCAAACTGCTTAACAGTTTTGTTTGATATTCTGCCATTGATGTAATCTACCTTTAAAGTGAATAAATTATAATACCGGACACACACCATAGTCTGCCGTGCTCTTAAAATGGAGACCAAAGACAAAACAAAAAAGGGAAGATAGCAGAAGGTTTCAATTGGGGAATTCATAAGACCGGGATGTTCCACAAATGAACAAAAGGGGTCCCCACAGGGGTGCATATTCGAGAATTGGTGTCCAGAAGTAAGTGTATTTTCGCTATTATTGAGACCACGGACAAAACAAAAAAGGGGAAAACAAAAGGTTTCTATATAAAGGAATTTTAAAGACTAGGGTGCTCAACAAGGAATTGTTTGTGTACAAAGTATATGGGTGGATGTTAGTACAGGGATAAAGGAGAGAACAAAAGATGTCTCTACATGGATTAAAAACTAGAATGCGTGTGGCAGTCATTGTGGCTCAACTGTTTACAAAATAATCATGCTTATCAGAACAAGTCTACCAGCCAAAATACCATGTCACATGTGCAGTTTATGAGTGGTACCCTGCTAAAAGCTCTACGAAACTGGGCCCTGGCTGCATAGAAATGATAAGATTCGAAAATGTCAGCCATTTTCAACGCCATCTTGGATTTCGGAAAGAGCCCCGGTAAGATTTTCGGTTGGTAGCCGGTTTTTTTTAAGGAACAGCTTGTTGGGAGCAATTTCAAGGATATAGCTAATGCTCTTGGCCTATTTGTTTTAAGCGTGTGAAACTATTTTGACGAAATTGAAACATTGCTTTAAAAATAGAAAGTTCTATATTGAAGTTGATTCGTATAAAATGGGCTAATCGGTAACTGCGCATAACCAATAAACCAAACACGCGAAGATGCAATCAGTTTAACATCGTGCTTCAGACACCATTTTTTTCAAACACATGTTTCTTAACTCATGGTTGCAGTCAAATTCCTTTCCATTATATGAACTTTTCATACACTGCAAAAACTTGGGTGTTAAAATTGACACCATGGATGTTGTCACATATAGATACCAAAAAAGGAATCGACATTTACATCATAGGGTGTTAAAATAACACTAATTTCTGCCAATTAACACTAATTTCTGCCAAAACAATTACATTTGAGTTGTTTAACACCTATAATGTTCAATTCAATTCTCTTTTGGGTATCTATATGTGACAACACCCATGGTGTCAATTTTAACACCCCAGTTTTTGCAGTGTACAGGGACCGGGAAAGTAGACTGTGCAAGTCTTGCGCGTACCGAAAACGAGAAAACAACCTGAACGAGAACTATTATTTATGAAATCGAATCTTCTTCGTAAGTTATATTTCTACAAAATTCGTACAATTATAAACACACAGAGCCATTTATCAGCAATACACTGTCAATGTTTGTATTATACAAATAGTTTGTTAATATTAATATTTCTGCCTAAAGGTTGTTTAATTTTATAGTAAAAACAATGAAGAACTTGATTTAATATTCTATTGCAACAGTTAAAGCAACCAATTGTCGTTGCGTTTTGACGGTGAGCCTCTATGGTGAATTGGTATTGGTATGAATGTTAAAAAATATGCAGGTTCTTTCTGATTGGAACTTGTAATGTTTTACTGTACTTTGTTACTAAAAACCAATCATCTCAACATTCCAAATTACTCAAATAAGAGTCACTTGAAAATTGTAAAATATTTCATTAAAAGATTATTATTGAAACAATTTTATGAATTCCAGAACCTGCTGTATCCCCTGCACCGTCACAAGACCCACCTGTGAAGAAAGGTAAATATTTCCAATTAACATTCAAGTTATCTTTATTTATTTGTGAATGATATTCTTGTTGCTGATAATTAATTGTTTGTTGTTCCCTTTTTTTTTTTTAAATCATCATATGAGAGTTTTGACTGATGATGTTGATAGGTTTTGCATAATCATGGGATGATTTCTTCACAAAAGGTTAAACTGGATTAACTTGAAGTAGTCAAAATGTTTTATAATCTATAAAATAGCTATTATTGCAATATATGGAATCTCGTACTTAAAGTTTGGTATTGTACCAATATATTAGTGTTATATTATAGGACTCTTATTTGACAATTACCTTGGATCAATGCACTAGTATGCTATAAACGGGTCATTTTCGTCCGACATCACTTAGAAAAGTCCGACCCATTGTGTACAAGAGACAGTTATGTTCGACACATCGTGTCCAAAACACCAATATGTCGATCTAATGTGTCCAAGAGACTATTTCGTCCGACCCTCTACGTTCGACAAACGTTGGACATAGTAATGGTGCAAAACAGACAAACAACATACACGTTATTTTACAACTGTGCCAAATAATGTTGATGACAGATCAATCATGCGTAAGCTTTTTAACTGTATTTATAAAGCCAAATGATACAAGGCGCTGATATATTTGTTTATCTGCCATGTATGTGGAGCTACGTTTTTGAAGTATGAGGCCTATTCATTTATAGCACCATGTAATGGTTTACAAGGTGCTGTGGCGCAATATGCTGCCAATCAAACCAGGAACACCGGGGCGAACCCCTTCTCTTTTCGATAAGTGCACTGTGTTCTTTACGTGCATTACAAAACACACGAGACCTACGGCTTTACGTCCCATCTGAAGGACGCATCAATCATGGTTAAGTGTCTTGCTGAAGGACACAAGTGTCACGACCGGGACTCGAACCCACACTCTGCTGATCAGAAACACCAGAGCTTGAGTCCGGTGTTCTTATCCGCTCTGCTTAACATAACATAATTTAAGTGATTTCTTTCAAATGATTTGCATATTTTGCCTTATGAACATGTGAATTTGCATCTTAGTTACATTTTCCCATATTTCAACCAATACTTCTCTGTTAGAACATTTTACCTGCACCTTCTCCTCTTTATTGTGTGTGGAATCTTCAACGTGCAATTTGATACAATGGTGTAAAGAAATACGACGAACCAGTCATGTTTAGCAACTAGGTTGGGATGGTAGTGCCATCTGCTCTATCAGCCAGGCTCCTTGTGGGTGATATCCATGTCTACATCCGTATGGACTGTGGAGTGGGTAGGCCTATAACCCTGCTACAGCTCCAGGAGTAGGTGGTAAAAGCGCCCCTGGTGACAGTTGATTTGGGTCCACAGCCCAAATCAGTTAAGTGTAGCCTTTACCGTGAGGCTTGAAGTGGCCGTCCGGCCTTTTGAGTTAGGTGATATGTCATACCCTCAAAAAACGTACTATTTTTGTAATACACGTTACGATTTTTTAGTACCAAGCTTGTACACATTAGTTTCCCAGGCAACACTTTGTCGAAAACAATTCTACATCTTCCAACACCAATGTTGTTTTTTTCTCAAGCTGTATTTATATTTCCACGAGTGACATTATGATCTTAGTGCTACGTGCGAGAAGCATTTATAAGCACCCAAGTCATGTAGGAAATATATGGACATACTACTCGGGTAGCATTCGAACCGTCGACCCTCGCACTCTAGAGCAAAAACCCGCTAGACCACTAGGCGTGCCCAGTGACAGAGGCCCGTGCGAATCTTTAAGCAGCGGTTACCTCAACAGTTTGAAAAAAATGAAATAATTGCTTCGAGGGTAAAGAATATTATTTCAGTTTACAGGTACAACGACGCGTGATAACCACTGTTTACGAACGCAGAGCGTACGAAAGTGTTTATCACATATCGGTGTAAGAGTAAAACAACATCAATACTTAATTGATCTTAGTCACGGTTGATTTTAACGTGAGGCTGTCATTTTCACAACCACTCTCTATACGTCATCAATGTCTGCATCAGTGGAAATGACAAAACAATCTGGTACAAAAACAACGCCATTTCGTTCCTTACACATTAAAAGGATAGACCGAAAGCAGGGCCCAATTTCAAAGAGCTGCTTAATGGCAGAGTCAACCTCGTCCCCAGTGTGTTTCGAGCAGTACGAGGTTGACCGCTCTCTTACCCTGGTATTGGATCATTTGCATATCCAACATTTTTGGATACGTATGCAAATTAGAATAGTCTGGCTGCTTTCCGAAACTCACATCTTCGTCATAGTCTCGTGGTCCGGTACAAGATTTAATAACTGTACGGTGTAATTCTTCTAGATACGATGAATATGGAACATATGCTAATATTTAAAGTCGTTGTCCAATCAGGGTCCAAGTAAGGAGTTTCCCTCCCAGGGTTTACTTTTGTAAACATGGTTGGAAATAAAGTAAACCATGGAGACGAGGTTGAGGCAGGGTATACTTATTGTCACAGACTAGTATCCTCACTTGGTGTATCCCAATATGTGCATGCAATAACAAACTTGTGAACGTTTGGGCTCAATTGGTCATCGAAGTTGCATGACAATAATCTAAGAAAAACCACCCTTGTTTGAAGTCTTTGAAGCCTTTCTCGGAATCAAATGTTTTAGTGAGAAATTACCTCTTTCTCAAAAGCTAAATTACTTCAGAGGGAGTCATTTTTCACAATATTTTATACTATCAGCAGCTCTCAGGTGCTCCTTACGAAGTAAGTTTTATGGTAATGTATTTCTTGATTAACCGCCAAAAGATTCCACTGCCTTTAAGCAGAAATTGTTGCGTAACTTTTTTTTCTGCTTAGCAAAAAGTGAGCAGGATATCAGTCACAGATGGTACATGTGCCATGGCTGGTTACCTTATTCTTTAAGAATATTTTGTTGCTGTGCTTAGGCACTGTTTGTGCCTAGCAGCTCTCTGAAATTGGGCCCTGTTTTTTCATTTCATTCAACAAAGAGTGTTCATTATTTTTGCTCAAGCTCGGCACCCGGTGCAAACGTCAGACAAAAATAGTCTGGTTACCTTAAAGGAACATTACAGAATTGGTAAGAAAAAAACTTGTAAAATATACTTTTTTATCACAGATTTACATAAAACCTGTCTGAAATGCCATATTTGATGAGAAATGAATAAACTAATTTTCCGATTGGAGTTTATCGCTCAGTGAGCGTTTTATTCATATCTATATGATCTATTCGATTTCATGCAAATGTGTAATCGGGTTTTCACTATTTTCTCGTGACCCAGATGGCCGAAACAACAAATTACAGTAATTTCCAACACAAAATGAAGAGTAAAAGTCTTTCAAATATGTATGTTTATTGTTCTGTATTCCTTTAAATAAATATAAAGACTCCTTCCACATGAGTGTAGCAAATGATGACCTTTTTAAGCAGTACCGTTAATTACTCTGGGGACAAAGTCCTAGAGCCAGGCATGTTTCCCTTCTATGATGTGTTCTGTCGAACCGTAACAGACGCGTTCAATAATTAAGGAGTTAGTTAACCCAGTTGAACTCTGACCTATGGGCTGGTGGATTCTTCTCTTTTGAGTTTCATTAGGCCATTATGAGCGGTGCTATTCGCTCGTAAATCTGGGTCAGATGAGCTATTTCGCCGTCATCATTAGTCAGCCATGTAATGTATCATTCCCAGATTACAAGTACGTCATAAGTTTGCAGAGCTCATTTAAAGGAACATTACAGAATTGTTGTTTTTTTTTGCTAACAAAACAGTTGCTGGCAGTGTAAGCACTTTATGTAATCCACCATATACATAAACTGACAAACCTGTAGAAGTTTGAGATCGATCGGCCATCTGGGTCACGAGAAAATAGTGAAAAACCGATTAAACATTTTGCATGAAATCATATAGATTCAAAAAATGAATAAAACGCTCAATGAGCGATAAACTCCAATCGGAAAATTAGTTTAATAATTTCTCATCAAATATGGCATTTCAGACAGAAATATTTCATGGGATATTTTCTACTATCGTCATCATTAGACCGTGTAAGTTTTATGTAAATCTGTGATCAAAAAGTATATTTTACAAGGTTTTTTTCTTACCAATTCTGTAATGTTCCTTTATACACTCAAACGAGGCAAGTTGTCAGCACATTATTTTAATATTTCCATTGTCTTAACCACGTCGTACACACTGGTCAGCTCTAATGCCATAAGATCGTTAGCTGGACCATGCCGCTCGTCCAAGAGGGGTGTCAATCAACATGGGACAGTGGTTTGGTTAGAAAGGGCAGGACAAAACTCTGCCAGCATCTTTGTGTGTACAAAATCGGTCTGTCAACTGTCAATGGTAGATGTACCGAAATATACAAAATTAATACTTCAGCGAACAGTTAATTACTCAGGCAAAAACCTGAACATGTCAATAACACACATAGATAAATATAATGTTGACAACAAATGCAAAACCTTTTAATCTACGGGGGAAAAAAAATTGTCAGTATGGGCTGTCGTTTGAGGGTTTAAATTACGTTTTTAATATAAAAAAAACATAAACACTATACAAAAGAGATTGGCATTTATGAACGTGTTTATTGATAATCAACGATCATGTATATAAAATACAAACAATCTTTTCTGAGCTTGTTATTTTATACAGCCGATGAAAAGACTACGGTCTCTACAAGATTGTTCAAGGGCGACTTACTATTTTTCAGGAATAACAGTCTTTGCAAATGGTACGGGAATGTGCGGTCAAAATCGGTTACACAGCACACCAATCTGGCGAGCGTGGGCTCTGGCGACATTTTGCGTCATGTGCTTACGGAAGTAAACCCAAAACAAGCGTGTTTATTTCGAGTCACTAGCAGTTTCCCTTACACAGCTACCTCGTAAATATGGTGCTAAGCCCGTAAGGTGACTGTAAGCTAAGATCCTGCGGTAAGCAGATTCACGAACGTTGGCGGTTGGGTATCTTTCTTCACCTTCAACCTCTGGGACCCCGGTTTGAATCACGCCGGGAGTACTATGTGGATTGGGTTTTCAGTCCATACCCGATTGCGTGGTTTTCCCCCGGAATAAATTATTTGGGGTTTTCCTCCCACATCTAAAACTGAAACTTATTCCTTTTCTCCTCTCCATGTGGTTCTTGGCTAGTATAGTGATTAAGTTCACTTTTCTGGGAACCCTTGGCTTCACAACCAGAATAAATAATTAAATGAATGAATAAATAAAATCTTTGATTATCTTGCCAGAACTCGTTGTATACGCACGCTCGCTTTAATTATTTAGTTGGACCAGTCAATTTCCAGTATTTTCACTAAGCCTATGTTGCTGATAAAACGTTTTGTCGACCTTTGCCACTCTAAAGCAGATGTCTTTACCACTTACACCACCGGGACACCCCAGTAGTTCGAATCCTATATTTTAGCCGCGGTTACCGTTTATTTATTTATTTATTATAATAATAATAATAACGGACATATATATTGCGCAATGCCTATATGAATATACTCTACTGCGCATCACAATTATTACCCCTGGTCACTGGGCCATTAGTTTCATTCCTTAAACCATCTCAGCTCCCTGGGGAGTATACAGCCTGTGCTACAAATATGCGCTACTAAGCTAAATCAATCACAAGAACCATCTCTGCCCTCACAGGTACCCATTTTACCCCTGGGTGGAGAGAAGCAATTATAGTTAAGTGTCTTGCTCAGGGACACAAGTGTCACGACCAGGACTCGAACCCACACTCTGCTGACCAGAAGCACCAGAGCTTGAGTTCGGTGTTCTTAACCGCTCGGCCACAACACCCTACGATTTGATTCATTTTAATTTTTGTATTGATTTTGTGATCAGATTGTTCGTTTGTTTCAGTTTTTATTATGTACAGTAATTGTTATGTCATATATCCGCTAAATTATTCAAAGTCGTTTTAAATCTTAAACGCTGGTTTTCAAAGTCGTTTTCAATCGCCCCTCCCCCCCCCCCTCTTATCGATGATAGGCTTAAATTGTTATAATTATTACATTTTGGCGCTAAGCATTTTTTGGTTGAAAAAAGGGTAACACTTTTTAAAACAATTTTAAGTAAACAACTTGACACTGATAAGACTCAGGGAATGACAGTTTTAAACACTCAGCCAACAATTTTTGTAGTTGGGATAAAACCAGTTGGTGGTGTTACGCTATAGGGGAGCACGTTTACGGCCTAAGGCATCGGACTCGAGTACTGGCGCTGTCATGGTGTTAGCCTTTCGTCGAGACCTTCGTCGCCACTCGTGCGGGCGCTTGCGGTCTCCCCTTCCCGACGCTTGGCGGCTACTGAGCCAGAAGGCCTTGACGAAAGGTTAAACCACAGGACTTCGGACCTTGGTAGCGGATTGTGCCCTCGAAGTAGCAATAGTTGCTTCCTCTTTCGATTTGGACATCGTAGGTTATGATGAGCAATGCTCAGAAAGAACCACCTGGGCCCAATTTCATAGAGCTGCATTAAGCAGAAAATATTGCTTAGCAATTGCCTGCTAAGCAGAAATGAGCAGAATACCACTCACAAATTGTACATGTGATATAGTAGTTTGGCTGGTAACCTTATTCTGGTAAGCATAATTTTGTTGTGCTTCGCTACTTTTTGTGCTTAAGCAGCTCTATGAAATTGGGCCCTGGGCCTATCAGACAGCCAAGGGGCTCGTCCTGGTGTGTGTCTGGCACGGTGGAAACTACATTCATCTCAGAGACCAGGGCCCAGTTTTATACAGCCGCTTTAAGCACAAAAAGTAGCTAAGCACAACAAAATTATGCTTACCAGAATAAGGGTACCAGCCAAAGTACCATGCCACATGCAGATTTGTGACTGGTATCCAGCATTCTCTGCTTAGTAGAAAATTCTTAAGCGATTTTTTTTTTGCTTATAAAGCAGCTATGTAATATTTGGGCCTATTTTAACTTTTAAGGTGTTACATATCCTAGTTATATCACATGGATGGTTACAGATGTCCCGTGAAAGTGTTTTGCCGGGGGGGGGGGGTGCCAAAATCATGCACAATTAGCCATGGTGAGTTGCGTTCAAGTGTTGTTTAACTTTTTATTTCCATAATCTCCCATTCGTGTCTACACACATCGCCTTCATCAGAGCCATTCGGATATCATTTAACTCCAAGCCAGAGCATTATTGTACCAAGAGGTGTTTATTATAGGAGATTAGAAAGATCAAGTACACCCAGGGGAGTGAGGGAAAAACGGGCAAGGTTGATCAAGTTCGTTGGAACGAGGTCGATAACCATGCAGCTTGGGGGGGGGGGGGACTCTTCAAACGCTCAAGTCAGAAGAGGGTCCAATAGGCAGCAACAAGTTTTAGTTGAAGCTTGGATTTATTTTAGTTTTTGGACTTGAGGTTAAAGGAACATTACAGAATTGGTTTTTGCTAACAAAACAGTTGCTGGCAGTGTAAGCACTTTATGTAATCCACCATATACATAAACTAACAGACCTGTAGAAGTTTGAGATCGATTTGGCCATCTGGGTCACGAGAAAATAGTGAAAAGCCGATTACACATTTGCATGAAATCATAAGATTAAAAAAAATGAATAAAACGCTCACTGAGCGATAAACTCCAATCGGAAAATTAGTTTATTCAAATATGGCATTTCAGACAGAAAATATTTCAAGGGATGTTTTTTACTATCATCATCATTGACCGTGTCAGTTTAATGTAAATCTGTGATCAAAAAGTATAATTTACAAGTTTTTTTCTTACCAATTCTGTAATGTTCCTTTAACAGTAGGCAAGTGTTGTTGTAAAAATTAAAAGATTAATTGGGTTGACCCCGAATCAAAATCAAAGCACAAAGGAAGACAACAAAGCACTTTTAACGCGTGCCACTTTGAAATAATCAGAATATTACAGATGGATTAACTAAAGTCAAATAAACCATGTGTTGTTTAATTTATTTATCAGAAATTCGGTTTGACCTTTAAAGAGGGATGTTTTGCATGAGGATTTAAATGATTTGATGATTGGAACACTCCAGGTGACTGGTTCTTCTCTTGTGACTCTACACTTGCTCAAACAATTACCCTGGGTCAAAATGACAAAATTGCGGTTATAATTCGCAGACGTTTAAATACTCTTCCAATCCCGTGATGTTTGAAATTAAAATGGTTTTCATTTAAAGGTGCGGTCATATGTTATGATAATAACCTTAAAACAGAAAATGTATTTTAAAAACATTCAGAGAGCCTACTTGTTATGGTATTTGGTAATGTTAGGCCTCCTGCGAAATATTTCGTCTGCATTGTCCCCTTTGATTAGGCATCAATAAAAAAAAAGTATGTTAATAAAATGACAATAATTTAATGCCAAAGAACGCCATTGCTGGCGGCTTTTTTTGAAATTTCCGTGGTGTCCATTTTTGATATGGCCCTCAATGAGGCCAGAGATCTGTTGGTACCCACTGTCACCTCGACACTCTTATTGAAAATACCGTGAAAGTCCATTTTTCATGTTTTCTCAACAAGTTTTCAACTGAAACCTTCACAGGTGGCTTGTGTTGTATCTTTCTTGGTGAGGTTGTCCAAAGAACTGCATTACGTTGACAAAAACCAAAGGCTAAACCTACAGTTAACGTCACCAAGCACCATCATTAAATTATCTACCCTATTGTCATCAACCATTTTAATTACTGTGGTTTTTTTAGGCGTTGTATGGTGAGGCATCAATGTATATTTGGTTTGCGGTAACACCATGTGTATATCTACTTTGCTGTGTAGATTACGTTGAGACCAAATTAAGAACTCACTCCACGGCAGTGAAATTAATAACGAAAGGTCCCCTCGATCCACTAATCAAAAGTAGTAGTCCAGGCCGATTTAATACATTCCGCCCGGATAGTAATTAATATAAAGCAGGACAGTTCTTTTTAGAACTAAGTGGTCTCCCGAATTCCGAAAATCTACTATGCGGCAGTAGAATAAATAGCAAGACAAGTTCCTGACGATGACTACAGCAAGCTAGTCGAAACGTTGAGACCAAAAAGAACTCACTCCGCGGCTGTGCAGTTAATTACGAGAAGTCCCCCCCCCCCCGATCCACAAAGCTAAAGTAGTAGTCCAGGCCGATTTCCTACCTCCCGCCCAGGTAGTAGTTCACAAGCAGGGCAGTTCTTTCCAGAACTGAGAAGTCTCCCGAATTCCGAAAATCTACTCCGCGGTATATAGTAGAACAAATAGCAAGACAAGTTCTCTAAATAACAATATCTACACAGCAAAATCTACACATGGTGTTACCGCAAACCGAATATATATTGATACCTCACCATGCAATCCCTAAAAACCCATACAAGACAAGTTCTCTAAAGAACATAATCTAGCAAAGTAGATATACGCACGGTGTTACCACAAACCAAATATACATTTTATTTCTTAGGAAGGAACTATAAATGAATAGTAAACTTGCGGGTACAACCATGTGTAAATCTCTTCTCCTGAAGACGAGCAGAGTATACTGGTCGAAACGTCGAGACAACACCGGCTCTTTTCAGAGCCAACACTCTCACAAAGAGATTTACACATGGTTGTACCTGCAAGTTTACTCTTTATTCATTTATAGTTCCTTCCTATTTTTCAACACTATGCAAAGCTTCAAACAATACTTATTTTATTTCTTGCTGAGTAATATTTCCGCACGGCAGGTTTTAACCTTTTCTTAACCACTAGTGTAGTAGAATGAATGATAGATTCTAGTTTCCGTGACGTTTAAAATACACGAGTTGGAGCGGACGAGTTGGTACGATGGGGGGCAGGCACGATAACACACTCCTGATATATTCTGTTTCATACTTTTATGCAGTGCAAAATTAAACTTGCCCTTCTGTATCGAAAATTGATACGCCAAAATTGCAAAACAATTTTGTATTTGATCAATGCACATTGAACCGGTCTCTTTGGCTATTAATTTGTTAAAATGTGATGCAGTTAGTATAGAAAAATTCTCCAACAGTCACAAGTATTTCGGCCGTCTAGCTCCTTCAGTCGTCATCTTGTATCGCTTTACATGGATTAACTACAAGGTGTACCGCTAAACCTAAACCAATCACCATGACCATGTATACAAAATAAAGAAAATATCAAAAATACTATCATTTTTAGACTCAGCCAGAAAATATTCCCATGGCAATCGCTCCCAAAATCGACACGGCTGAATGATTCAAAAAGGGGAATTTGTATACTCTTTGAGCGAAGTCAATTAACATAAAAAGCCCTTTTTCCCTTTTTTGTTTCTCTTTTTTTTTTTTTTTTTTTTTTTTTTTTAAATAGCATTGTCCTTTTTAATATTATAATGGACGCTCAAGGTGTAACTTGATTAGCAATTACTTTAATTAGATACTTGTTTTACAAGCGAACGTCGTGTATAAAGTGAACACGTCAGCAGTTCGGCAATGGACATTTTCATATAATTATACTATTCGTGTACTAGTCATTTTACAATACACGTTGATTGTCTCGATAGCCACTATGGATAGACCGACAACGTTACGCAAATCTCACTGTTTTTTGTTTTGTTTTTGTGTGTGTGTGTGTGTGTGTGTGTGTTTTTCTCTCTCGAGACTTAAAGGAACATACAGAATTGGTTTTTGCTAACAAAACAGTTGCTGGCAGTGTAAGCACTTTATGTAATCAACCATATACATAAACTGACAAACCTGTAGAAGTTTGAGATCGATCGGCCATCTGGGTCACGAGAAAATAGTGAAAACCGATTAAACATTTGCATGAAGTCATATAGATTCAACAAAATGAATAAAGCGCTCACTGAGCGATAAACTCCAATCGGAAAATTAGTTTATTCATTTCTCATCAAATATGGCATTTCAGACAGAAATATTTCAGGGGATGTTTTCTACTATCATCATCATTAGACAGTGTAAGTTTTATGTAAATCTGTGATAAAGAGTATATTTTACAAGTTTTTTTCTTACCAATTCTGTAATGTTCCTTTAAAACTAAAATACCATAGTGTGCGAGATGGTTTACAATGACGTTTCAGCATTGTTGGTGGCACAAACATGGCCCCTTTTCATCGATATGCTTACCACGAAACTCTGCCTTACTGTCACCATTATCCGCTTACAATGTCAATTGTAAAATTTCTAAGGTAGCTGGCGAAGAGTGTTTATTAACGAAAAACATTAAAGGAACATTACAGAATTGGTAAGAAAAAAACTTGTAACATATACTTTTTTATCACAGATTTACATAAAACTTACACGGTCTAATGATGATGATAGTAGAAAACATCCCTCGAAATATTTCTGTCGGAAATGTCATATTTGATGAGAAATGAATAAATTAATTTTCCTATTGGAGTTTATCGCTCAGTGAGCGTTTTATTCATTTGTTGAATCAATATGATTTCATGCAAATGTGTAATCGGTTTTGCACTATTTTCTCGTGACCCAGATGGCCGATCGTTCTCAAACTTCCACAGGTTTGTCAGTTTATGTATATGGTGGATTACACAAAGTGCTTACACTGCTAGCAACTGTTTTTTAGCAAAAACCAATTCTGTAATGTTCCTTTAAGTACGTAGAACACATACTTTTTTCAAAGTCATGACAGAGTCACTTCTATTTCTCGACCCCTGCAGTGATTGCCGCTGTCAGCACGTGCTGTCATTGTATCAATACTTCAATTGTCTTAACAGTGTCGTACACACTGGTCAGGATGCCACGATATCCAATGCTTGACCATGTCACACGTCCTATACAGTGGTTGTCAATCAACTGGGGTCAGACATTTCGGTCAGGAGGGGGCTGGACAAAATTCTGTCGGCATCCTTTGTGTCCAAAATCGGCATGTCAATTGCCCATGGCAAATGAAACCAAATTATAAAACTTATTAATTTAAGCAAATTAAGGTTAAATTAACCCATGCAAACCTGCACACGTGACACACTTAAATAAAAACAAATTGTAAAAAAAAAAAAAAAAAAAATGGAAGGCAAACCCTCATTCACCTATGGGAAAAAAATTGTATCTTGTGTTGACAACGGAGTTTCAACCAAACAGATCCACAAGATTCATATAACGTGTTTAGAATGAAGGATTGTACCTCACCCACTCGTTAACAGGTGTTTTCCCCAAACAAACCGAGAATTCTTTTTTGCCAGTCACTGAAACATGATCTTATATTGACGTGACCCAGATCATCGTTCATGTGACGTGTCGCTGATGGCTCGTTAGCACTATGGAGTGCAACCGAACAGCAAAAAAGCGGTAATTTGTTATCTTGACGGCAACAACATTCGTAGTTCAATAGTCAGGTTGAAAAATAACGACAATGCACTTTCAGCTTCTTATCCCCCTTTTTTAACGTCAAATCTTTTCAAATTTTTAAATTTTTAAAAGAGAGCCTCAAAACTCAAGTGCTCTCTGAAGAAATGTCGTTTTAATTTGAATAAATTCTGAGCGCCTTCGAACATATGATATGTTTTTATTCATACCGGCGCTATACAAATAAGTCGTTTTTATTGATATTTTGATTGACTAATAACAACGTTATCTTGATAACAATTTGTATCAATAGTCTAAGTAAAAATAGTTATGGTGTATTAAATACTAATAAATTAAATAAGTAAGAAAAACATGATGCCGACTTACACCGGTGTAATATTTTTCATTCTTCTTCTTCATTCCTTTGTACTTATGGGAACCGGGGAGGGGCACATAGCTACCCCCAGCCCCACCCCCCCCCCCCCTTTAAAGCTCTCTAGCAATTTTTAGTAAAGCTTGCCATTTTCAAAATGTTACTATTTAAGGGAATTTTGTTGATTTTTGGCAAACTTGTTGCCAAATAACTCGTTTTTTTCACCCGTAATTTTTTCCCCCAAATGATAATATTTGATTACAAAAAAAAAGGGATTAGCTAATTACTAATTGTGTTGGGTCAGCTAAAGTAAGGCTGCCGACCTGTCAAGCAGGTGGATAGCAATATTCTGCCGACCGATTAAGCAGGTGGATAGCAATATTCGTAAACGACCGTACTTGCGATGCAGTCATCATTTGCGCTGGGGAGACAGTAGCGCGGTTCGCTTGTGAACAGTAATGGTGATTGTGATTATTTGGAGCAAGCATTATTAGAAATAACGCAGTTGTCTGAAGAAGAACCAAATTAAAGCTCCAGGCTATCACTTCATATCATGAATGGAATAAATGGATTAAGGGGGTGGGGGACAAGATAGTGAACAGATCGCTATTCGAACACTTTTTGATATAATAATGTAAACGATAATAAGTAATATAATAATGTGCTAAAAATGAGCCAGCATTTTTAAAATGTCATCCGGAAGAGGTTATATGTTGTATAAACAATATTTTAAAAACATTCTCCTTCTCCTAACTCTTCTTTTTCTTCTTCTTCCTCTTCTTCTAAAACATGTTTTTGTTTCTGTTTTTTCATTAAAAGGATGGGATTTTACTCTTAAAACAAACAAACCACAATTAAATGGTGGCCTTATCTGTTTGAAGCTTGTTAGAGATGTATTTTGTGAGATTGTTTTATTATTCTTGTTTGTTTTTATTCATTGATTGTTTTTCTATGGGGCCTATAAACATAGTTCTTACTGTGTTAAAATGAATGGATGTAAAATTACAATTGTGAAGGTGAACATTTACGACGTTTACAGCAGAAACAAAACCGACGGTGGGCTGCTGTTTGCCGATGAATTGCCGGTGGGTCTTAGTTGATAACATAATCCGCGGTAAGTGGTTTGGGATTAAGTGTCAAAATACATGAAACATTCTAGAAATCCACAATACGCGTTAAAGCTGCAACTATATTTGCATAATAAGTGCAGTATGCTGCATAATAAATGCATCTATATTGCATAAAATGTGCATCGTATTGCATAATACGCGCATCTGTATTTGCATAATAAGTGCATCTATATTTGCATAATAAGTACATGTATATTTACATAATAAGTGCATCTATATTGCATAATAGGTACATCTATATTTGCATAATAAGTACATCTGTATTTGCATAAAGTGCATCTATATTTGCATAACAAGTGCATCTATACTGCATAATAATTTATAAATTAGTTTAAAAATATTACATTTAACTTAAAATGCAATGGTTTCGACTACTTGTCCTCAGAACTAAAAATTTCCAAAAAACAACAGGATGTACAAGAAAATTGTGTCACTAACTTCCTGAAATATTGTCACGTTGAAAAATATCTCCATACTCGGTCCTTCACAAGCATGAAACACTTTTTTGAAAGGTTTCACTCTTTCGGAGAAAAAAAACATTAACAATGCAACATCAACTTCAACCTAGTACAAAATGCGTCCTAGTTTTGATCTCTTAATAGCGCATTTTTGGCTGAAAGCTAATTGTGTTACTACGCCATCAATCAAACGGTGTAAAAAAATAAATGGTGACGGTAAGTTTTTACTTTACAATGGTCATGAATAATTTTCATCGACCTTCCATTTGTGTATCTATTATTTGTACCAAAATAGAACTGAGCGCGCTATTTTTTACCGGTCAAAGTACTTTTTGATTCATCACAGCGAAACGTTTGTTAAATGAAGGTCAGTTAGAATTCATGTGAGAGCTTGGTAAACGAGACAGTAGTGAAGTACATGTAGTGTTAAAGTGGCGTAAACGACAACATGGCATCCGGTGGCGTGGCTCGGCAATGGGAAATTGTCATGAGAGTGCTTCATTAGTTGGGTGACCTTGGCCTGCTCATGGACGTTTTATTCGGTCAAATTGATCCGGTATCCGCATCAAGAACACTAATTTGTATTTTGTGTTCTTTTCAAAAAAAAAAATGTTTTTGAAAATTTTTAAACAGGAATCAAATCCATGATATTTATTCTTTTTCAAAGAGTCTCAATTAAAGGAACATTACATAATTGGTTTTTGCTAACAAAACAGTTGCTGGCAGTGTAAGCACTTTATGTTATCCACCATATACATAAACTGACAAACCTGTAGAAGTTTGAGATCTATCTGGGTCACGAGAAAATAGTGAAAAACCGATTACACATTTGCATGAAATCATGAATAAAACGCTCACTGAGCGATAAACTCCAATCGGAAAATTAGTTTATTCATTTCTCATCAAATATGACAGAAATATTTCAAGGGATGTTTTCTACTATCATCATCATTAAACCGTGTAAGTTTTATGTAAATATGTGATCAAAAAGTATATTTAAATATACAAGTTTTTTTTTCCTACCAATTCTGTAATGTTCCTTTAAAGGGTGTGTACAACATTGGAAAGATTTAAAAAATATAAATGCTCATAGATCTGCAGATAACTTACATGGCATGAAGATGGTCATGGTATAAAACTTCCCTTTAAATAGTTTTGCTTGAAATGCTCTAGATTTTAGGAAACGATTAAAAACAACTTGTCTTTATCGCGCGTGTCCAAAACCCGATGTTTGAAAACATTGAAAGTATAATGGGGTTTTTCACTGTTTTCTCATGACTCCGAAGACCGATTGAGCTTAACATTTCACAGGTTTGTTATTTCATGTATATGTTGGGTCGCATAAAGTGCAGATACTAGTCTTTGAAAATTGCCAATGTTGTACATGGGTATGCCTAAATAGCACAGGTGTGTTACAAGGTAATGCAATGAACGAAAACAAATTATACTGCCGTGTCCGAAATGGCGGCTACAGCTACGGCTACGGCTAGATCCGCGTCATCGTGCGTTGAAGTATAGTACGTCCTTAGCAACACCCTTAGCAAGAGTCGTTGCCGTAGCTGTAGCCGCCAAATCGGTTGCGCCTTAATCTGAAAGCTCAGCTTTTATAAATGAACTTGTCACCAAAATCAGATCTTTCGAGAAATATTTTTGTGAGAAATACTACGATAAACAAGCACAAAGTTGAAACATCCATATATCCGTCATGCGATGTGCATATTATGGGCAGTGCGCAATCCTTGAAAATGAAAACACAAGCCAAGCACTGCTCACATTAATTGTTAAAGATAACGCAGTACACAATTGATTTAGCAAATCTCGAGCAAACCGAAAACCAGAAAACAAGTCGAACATTTTTAAACAAAATCCGTGACAATAAAAAGACCAGTAGCAGTTGTTACATAAAGTTGACAGCACTACCATTTTTCTCCGGAAAAAAAAACAGGCCTGGAATACTGCGTGAGAAAATGTGTGTCTTCAACCACGAGCTTTCTTATTTTCGACTAGATTAATGTGCATACAATCCCTAAGGTCGTGTCACTCGAGGCAAATTTCACACTCAACTTGGAGGCAACAAACTCCACTGCATTCCAAATAACGGAAGTGTAGGCCTATTTAGGACATGGAACACACAAACAAATTTCCGGTTAACTTTCGCCCGGGTGCTTCACTATTTCGCCCGTGTGATTCACTATTTCGCCTAGGCGCTTCACTATTTCGCCCAGGCGCTTCACTATTTCGCCCAGGCGAGTTATTATTTCGCCCGGGCGCTTCACTTTTTCGCCCAGGCGAGTTACTATTTCGCCCGGGCGCTTCATTATTTAGCCCAGGCGAGTTACTATTTCGCCCAGACGCTTCAATATTTCGCCCAGGCGAGTTACTATTTCGCCCAGGCGAGTTATTATTTCACCCGGGCGCTTCATTATTTAGCCCAGGCGAGTTACTATTTCGCCCGGGCGCTTCACTTTTTCGCCCAGGCGAGTTACTATTTCGCTCGGGCGCTTCACTATTTCGCCCAGACGCTTCACTATTTCGCCCAGGCGAGTTATTATTTCGCCCGGGCGCTTCATTATTTAGCCCAGGAGAGTTACTATTTCGCCCGGGCGCTTCACTATTTCGCCCAGGCGAGTTACTATTTCGCCCGGGCGCTTCACTATTTCGCCCAGGCAAGTAACTATTTTGCCCAGGCGAGTTACTAACGCCCGTGTGATTCACTATTTCGCCCGTGTGATTCACTATTTCGCCCGTGTGATTCACTATTTCGCCCGTGTGATTCACTATTTCGCCCGTGTGATTCACTATTTCGCCCGTGTGATTCACTATTTTGCCCGGGCGATTCAGTTTTGTATGATTCTTGTAGTCCATGCCCGTGTAGTCATCAATTCCACTGATGTAGTCATCATTCTGTGATCAGGATTTCTAACAAATCGCCCAGGCGAAATAGTAACTCGCAAAGGCGAATTAGTAAATCCAAGTTTATGTGTTTGTTGGGGTGTTTGTTTATTTTTCGTCCTACGTACACTTTCGTACCAAAGGGACTCTTTAGCTCTTCAGGAGGCTTTTTTTGTACAGTTTCTTACTCTTCATGACTGGAACAATCTACCCACCAATATTCCAAAACACTAGTTAAAAGCCATATTGCCACATAAACCAGATCTATGGAAGCATAGTTTTATTGATTTTATTAAAAAATTAATCCACTTGGGGTTTGGCGTTGTTGTTTTGTATGTTATCCTTTTGTTTGGTTTGTATGGCTTTTTATATCAATCCATTTCAGCAGGGCTAAATGTTACAGTGCTTCTTAAACACAAAAAAGCAGATACGCACAGCAACATTATGCTTAGTTGTAGCATGTACCATTTTTGACTCACTGGTACCCTGCACATTTCTGCTGAGCATAAAACTGTCAAGCAATAATTTTCTGCTTAAAGCAGCTCTATGAACTTAGTCTGGAACTCATGAAGCCTTGGTACCACGCTTTCCAGTGCAATAAACTATTAGCTTAATCTGGTAAATAATAAGTTATCGGTATACCAGTCTAAAATGATTGATTTTTTATCCCAATACTAAATTGAATTACGGAATTAATTTCAAATTGCCACAATGGCTGTACTTTATCAAATACGGCTCATTTCCTTTCCATCTGTGAAAAAAAGAGGAATCATTGCAATGTGTTTATTGAGTTTAGAATGATGCCCTGCTCACTCAGGTGCGATGGCTTCTTAATTACACCCGGTCAGCTTAAAGCGCCACTCCAAAACACCACTGGTTGTGGTGTTTTGGAGGATGCGTTCCGTCCGTTTAATTTACAGACATGACGAAGATCGAGGAGAAAGACCACACCCATAAACCATTATGTAAAACGATGTGAATTGACCACACCCAAACCTGCTCAGTTTCTTGTAAATGACAATTTGGACAGAATATCATACAAACCCGCAAAGAATCCTGGGATTGAAAGAGCTAGTAATAAACGACCGCACCCTTAAAACCATCATGACGAAGATGGTAAATTGACCACACCCAAACCTTTTCAGTGTCTTGTAGATGACAGTCTGGACAGAAGACTATACGAACCCACAAAGCATCCTGGAAGTGACCACACCCAAACCCTGGCAGAAGTCTGTTAATGAGAGCTAGATATTTAAATGGTCACACCCAAACCTCGTGAAGCATTATGTAACCAACGACTTCGGCAAAACTCAACGGATACTAATGTACCACATCTTTAGAAAATGCGTAAGGCCAACAAAAACAATGATTGCGGCTTCTTAATATTGAACTATTACAAAGGAGGATCCAAGTGTATGCCAAAGATGATGGGTGTCAATACACATAATAATTAAGGGGGTGGCAATTTTAATGTCGACAATTTGAATCTCCAAAGATCGCCAAACGGCGACTTTTGGAGTTTCAAATTCCCTGGGGTAAATTTCACAAAACTCTTCCCAACTTAGGACTAGTCCTAGGCACTGCTACGACATGTAAGAGATATGACTTGTTGGTTCTAACTTAAGACTAGTCCTATCTCTTAGCATTGCCTAGGACTAGCCCTAAGTTACGAAGAGTTTTGTGAAATCGACCCCAGGTGTCCGTTTGTGAATACTGCGGCCAGAGTAGTTAATGTATACTTAGCTGAAATTTTCACAGGTGGACTTATAGTATCTTGCTTGTAATTTGACCTATAAATCAGCATTGACAAAAACCAATCTGTGACCCTACCTCTAAACACTCCAGTTATAACCTTGAGCGCTTACGTCTGAACAAATGTATCACAAGCTACGCTGAATGCTAACTAATTGTTTTCTGTGTTTATGTTAAACACCGGTAGGCACTACAAATTCTTTTCGCGTAAAATTCAATAGAAAATCGTCCGCGTATAGCCGACCTTACAAATTATCTGGCTTTTCGGCAACTCTGTTTGTTCTGCAGTAGCCGTCACGCCTGAAGTCGTTCTAATAAGTTTGACGATAATGACGACGATGAAGTTGTAATTATTTCTAATTAGACCAGCAAGAATCGAGAAATTAAGTCTCGCTCCTTCGGGATTCCACGCAGACGCCACGAGACTAACGAAACCTGAGTCTCCCTTATTTGTTCTGGCGCCGGGGAGTAATTTACCTCACGGAGATTAATATGGAAAGCGCTTCAATTTATCAATTAAAGATCAATATAATAGTTGATTTGAAGATATTATATTTTCCCTTTGGGGCTTCATCTTCAGTTACTTGCTTCTCGGCAATTGTTTTTCCGGGTGGAAGAAAATGTGTTACTGAATGTAATATTTAACACTGGAATGTTTTATTCGTAAATATAAAACTTGGTTCTAAGAAATAGTGATGATCTGTTCATTATCAAAAACCAATTTGAAGTATACTTCGTGTTACCAATAATTAAAGTGAAGTGTTTTGATGTGGTTATTTCGAGTCACTTTGCATTCAGTTTAACTCAATTTAGCTAATTTTGTAATAAGGCAAGTTTGACAGCTCACAATTGTAGAAAGGACAACAATGTAACCGTAGGTTCTTTTTATGATTTGAGTGGCCTCTATTCCAGTTAGTCCTTGTTTTGTTTTTTTTATAAAAATTAATCATTAATGAATCTTTGGTAACTATGGAAGTTCTGGATTCAACCACATTAGAAACTCCATAGTGATGCTAATACTGTGTAACCACAAAAATCTCACATTTGAAAAGGATTTGTTTTTCTTTTCGTTGGGGGTGTTTGTTTGTTAGCTTGTTTGTTTGTTGTTGACGTTGTTTTGGCTGTTTTTTTTTTCTTGGGGGTGGTTGTTTGTTCTTCCTTGATGTTGTTCCTAATCGTTTTTGGTTTCAAAGTTTAATGAGTCGAATCCAACAAAACAATTATGTGCTCCTCTCGTTGACCGTATATAAAACCATTTCCTATGCTAAAACATAATCTGAGGCGAAAGTAAGTGCTTTATTGGCGGTCACCCTGTTTGCCAATACCTTCTGCAAGTTACTCTCTTCTACTTTTTTGCTGACAATTTGTTTTTCAACAATTGATTTCATTTCTTACGGTATGAAACGTTGTGCAACTTACTCAGTATAAAGACACTGGACACCTTTGGTAATTGTCAAAGACAAGTCTTCTAACTTGGTGTATCTCAACATATGCACAAAATAACAAACCTGTGAAAATTTGAACGTAATTGGTCGTCGAAGTTGCGAGATAATAATGGAAGAAAAAACACCCTTGTCACACGAGGTTGTGTGCCCTCGGATGCTTGATTTCGAGACCTCACGCGTGAGGTCTCAAAATCAATTCAAATAAATTACTTCTTTCTCAAAAACTACGTTACTTCAGAGGGAGCCGTTTCTCACAATGTTTTATACTATCAACAGCTCTCCATTGCTCGTTACCAAGTAAGTTTTTTATGCTAACAATTATTTTGAGTAATCACCAATATAGTCCAGTGCCTTTAAAGGACAGCACTTCATCCCCTCGTTGTCTCTGTAAAATTGCTAAATTGAAACTATACTACTTATCGTTTTTATACAAACACGACAAATTTGCAATTATGGAAATGACAAGGCGAATTTCAGCAGAAATGGAGCGGGTAAACAATTTTTTGTCATGTCGTAGTTCCGACTGACGTCGCCAATGCGATATAGAAGTGAGCACGGTCGTTTTGGCGCCAAGTGCCTCTACATATTTCAAAAGGAGACGACCATTTCAGCAATACGCTATCATAAATTTATGGTAACTGATCTGCATCAGAGCCTGTTGCCATTTTTCAAAAAGCTTATGTGCTATTATTTATTATTTTAAAGAGCAAGAGCTTAAAGGTTTGGGAAATTACGATGTAGCAAAGAGTACAGCTATTTGCTTTCTTCTCTTTGCATTACAAATTTTACAAAAATTATAACATAATCATACCTGTCAGTGCGGTTGTATCATATCGACAGCTAGTAGCCCGTAAAATCTTAGTATTACTATTATCATTATATATTTCTGGTAATGAAACAGAGGATGCATTAGAAGTGAACTTAATAACTGTAGCTCGCAAGCCCAAGAAAACCTGTTAGCAAGGGTGATTGCTTCGTGAACTAGAAACACCAGGGTTAACCCCTACTCTTCCACGATAAGTGTTCTGGATTCTTTGACACTGCCAATCCCTGTACACGGGACCTACGGCTTAATGTCCCATCTGATGGACAAAGCAATTATGGTAAAGTATCGTGCTCGAGGACACAAGTGTCACAACCGGAACCCGAGCCCATATTCTGCTCGTCAGAAACACAAGGGCCCATCAATTTCATCATGGCCCTGCTTACCGCGGAATTCTGTGCTTAACCACTGCTTACGGCTCATAGAATCATGTGCTCTTACAGGGCGCCGTAAGCACATAATCCAATGGTAAGCAGAGCCATTAAATTGAGTCCAGTATGTGAGTCCAATACAGCACCTTGTAAACCATTACATGGTGCTATGTAAAGGAATAGGTGGGTCTAACACTTTAAAACGTAGCTGCACAATACCTTGCAGGAAAAATAATGAATGTTGAAGCGCCTTGAGCGTCACTGAGTGACAGATATGAGCGCTATATAAGAAGCCACTTTTTTTTCCCTTTTTTTATTGTGTTGATTATTTACTTTGGACAAAGCAAGACATTTTCTTACATGCCAGTGCTCCTCATCAAAAAAGACAAAGATTCTTGCTTTAAAAAGTTGTTCTTATCGATAACAACGATAACATCAACAGCAGCAACAACAACATCAACAACAACATGTTGACGGAAAAACTATAGTAATATAAACGTGCATGTACAACCATGTATAAAGCTTTTTCTTGAGAAGTGTTTGGTCTGAGAAGAACCAGTGTGGTTTCGACGTTTCGTACCGTATACTGTGCCCATCTTCAGGAAAATCCACCCCTGCAAAGCTACAAACATCACTGACATGTTTGATACCACATATTATTCTCATAGCTCTTAAGTAGCGCCGTTTATTGACTGAGGAACAATTAGGAATTAGAGACACGTCTAGCAGCTGATGTAGCGTTCAGACAGCTTGCAACGAAACCCCCACTAGTGTGAAATTGCGCACCCACCCTCGCCATTTGGCCATTCTTAATTTTAATTATAGCTCTGTAAAGACTTGTGTCTCGTCAACCTGAAACAAATGCCGCGGACGAACTTGTAGAAAATGTAGTCATTTATCAAATATTTGTACAAAGGATTAATTACAATCTCCTTCATCATCAGCTCAATCAATCATCATTCAAGTTAATTAAGTGGAGAGACCTTTTTTCAGCTACAAATTTAATGCATTTTATATAAATTATTTTATTAATATATCCCTCCCCTTTTAATACCTTCTAAACGCATGTATCTTTAGGCATTTGGGTCGAAGTGCCAGTTGCTTTGTACGATCCCGTGGCTGTGCTGTCATAAAGATTGAAAGTAAATAGACAATAAACAATAAACAAATAAAAAAACGTTATTGTTGTAAAATGGCGGTTTGGAGTATTTAAAAACATTGCAAAAACCGATATTTCACTGATGAGTTATCATTATTTACCTTCCAAATGTTTTTAATTTTTTATATTTGTTTTATTTAATATTTTTGTGTTATTTGTTTCATTCTTTAGTGGAGTTCATGACTCTGTTTGGTCGACTCAAAATCACAAACAATGACAACTTCGCAATTTATTACGATTACTTCAAGCTCGATATTTTACAAGTAATGAAACCACAGGAGTTGATTGAATGTTACTCCGTTCCATGAAGCACAAACAAAACCACGTCGAGCTCGTGCCTATCCACACTGTCATGCCAATCTCACTGACTCGGTGATGTAGAGGGACCCGTCTCCCCTGGGAACGAGTCTCTGGGTTAATTTATTACCAATAAATTTTAAATGAAGAGAAGTGTCACCCACTCACCTCGATCCCCCAACCCATCGCGGATGGAAAGGCAGCGGCATTTCCTACAAGGGGGGTCTGCGCGCGCAGTGAGTTTACATTAATTAATGAAGACAACGAAGCGAAACTTAATATTTTACGGTACAACAAAGTGAGTCAGGATCCGAACGAAGTGAGTTCTGCATTTCCTTTTCATTTGTATTGAATGTTATGAAATTACCCCCATTTTATTTTTTAGGATTCACTATGGTGCTTTAAAGGGACATCGAACAAAATTTATGCGTAAATATTTACGTAAATATTCACAATTTCAGCCGCGTCGTAACTATCAACAATTTGTGCTCCAAATCGCAAACATTTACCTAAACATTCGCGAGAAGGCTGAAATCGTGAATTATGCATAAATATACCTTCGATGTCTACCATAGTTAACACTTTGTGGGA
The DNA here is from genome assembly GCA_032158295.1 of Pycnopodia helianthoides. Taxonomy (NCBI): domain Eukaryota; kingdom Metazoa; phylum Echinodermata; class Asteroidea; order Forcipulatida; family Asteriidae; genus Pycnopodia; species Pycnopodia helianthoides. Next base: position 9,286,889 of record CM063262.1, read on the forward strand.
CACAAGTAGTCCGTGTAGTTTGTGGTATTTGTTGTCCCTCATAAACAAACAAAAACACAGGCGTGTTTCTTTAAAATCTCTTCTTCTTCTTCTTCTTCTTCTTCTTCTTCTTCTTCTTCTCTTCTCTTCTTCTTCTTCTTCTTCTTCTTCTTCTTCTCTTCTCTTCTTCTTCTTCTTCCTCTTCTTCTTCCTCTTCTTCTTCTTCGATGATACACTAAATTATTTGGGCTCAATTTGTGGATGTCGTGACCTCAACTATAGGGTGTCAAGTCTAGGTCTATTCATTACTTGATCATCAACATCGGTATAGGCTAACTCGATTATGTCCAGGATCGGTACCTTATTCCAACATAAGCCGTTGTCACGACGCGGTGTTCCCCGTCCCACACGCACTACTGACGGCAGGTAGTTGATGGGATTGTGCCTTCGATGACATCAATCATGGAACCATGCACTGTGGAATACAGTCAGAGAAAGACCGTTGGCTTCAGGGCTATCACAGAATTGTCAAAAAATATGTTGGTAGAATAACAAGCAATAGAATAAATTTTGAACAATTTTGAAAGTTGCTTGTTTTTTCTATCTACATTACTATTATTATTATTTGTTTACCGATCTGTGATAGACATTTACTATATATAGTAGCCGAATATCTTTCTCTTGACATACTCTGACTGTGTGCCAAATTCCATGCTTCCATATCATCAGAGGTACAATTCACCCAAATAATTCTCCACCATGCCCCACTAATGATCGGCTGCCCCACTTTCACCGCAAGAAGCAAGTCTTTTGGCCCTCAAGCGTTTAAATCAGGTCCAACGACCAGGTCTTCCCAGGGTATATCAACCTCGTTCCAAGGGTGTGTCGAGCAGTACGAGGTTGACCGCTCTCTCACCTTGGTATTGGATCACTTGCATACAGATTTAATAGCCTGTTTGTACATTGGTTGCCGGCCGGCTGTTTTGACAAAGGTTAACATTTGGTTTTGTCCAATCAGGGTCCAAGTAAGGGTTTCCCTCCCAAGGTTTACTATTGTAAACATGGTTGGAAATAAAGTAAACCATGGGGACGAGGTTGAGGGTATATTTACTACTTTGGTGGGGGGGGGGGGCAACTTAAAAAAAAAAAAAAAAAAAGTTCTCAATTTGTGTACGAGCCTTGAGATTGAACGCAGAGGGCGCTAATCATAGCCTTTAGTTTAGGCGCTCGACCGCTGCTGACACGAAAAAAGACTAGTATAAGCGGTGGGCTTCGAGGCTCTCGGCACTCGCCCTAGTCTTTTTCCGTGTTAGCAGCAGTTGCGCTATTTCTGTTGCACACCATCCAGTAAGCCGCAGACACCTTGAGTAAAGACATCCCAAACTGTACACACAGTCTATCCCCAGTCTCACATAACATCGATAACTCTGACAAACAGTATTAACATTAACAAAACCGGGATAAAAAAGTAAAGGACTAGGGTAAGTTTATGGCATTTCAGAAGAATAGTCGGCCTCATAATACATTTACTGTTTTCATACATTGACACACTTTGAGTCTTCTATTGACGTGACTCTTGCAGACCCACAGGAATGGTACACAATTGAAAAACAGTGTTTCAGGCCACCCAATACATTGTATGCAGGAAACTGCATGTAGATCACTTGGGCTGCAGTAATGTTCCACCATATTGGCTGATATATGATGACTGCTCAGCAGATTCTAGACTCTGCTGTATTTATTGATTAATCAATTAATCGTGGCTATATGCAATACTGATTTTTGTATGCTTGTGCTGGTATACTGATGTTTTGACCAATTCGAATAATCTCACACTCCCAGAGAAGCAACACTGCAAAAACCGGGGTGTTAAAGTTGACACCATGGTGTTGTCACATTTAGATACCTAAAAAAGAGAATCAACATTTAAATCATAGGGTGTTAAATAACACTAATATCTGCCAACACAGTCACATTGGTGTTACTTTTACACCCTATAATGATGTTCATTTTGATTTTTTTTTTTTTTTATCTATGTGACGTGACAAAGCTAAAAATGATGCAAACTATTTCTATTTAATAAGTACATCTCTCGAAATGAACAAATACCCACAATGTGGTGTCTGTATTTATTTGTATATTTATTTATTTCGTCTTGTTTTACCAGGGTAGCCTCAAAAACTAAAATAACTGTTTTACCGGGGGGTTAATGCTAGTGCATTTAACATAGTCCAAGACTGAGCTGTAGGTAGTAAACAGCTACCGTATTCAAAGCCGTATAAGGCTCGACATTTATCCTTTGGAGTACAGATCCGAGGCCAGTGATTTTAGCCTCAGGCGAATAAACTTATGACCGGACAAGTCCAGCGATCTTGTGTTTTCAATTGAATAACAGTACCCCCAATGTGTAACATGTCTAATTTATAACACATTTTGTTAAAGGAACAATGCAAAATTGGTTTTGCTAACAAAAAAGTTGCCGGCAGTGTAAGCACTTGATGTAATCCACCAAATACATAAACTGACAAACCTGTAGAAGTTTGAGATCGATCGGCCTCTGGGTCACGAGAAAATAGTGAAAAACCGATTACACATTTGCATGAAATCATGAATAAAATAATCATAGATTCAACAAATAAATAAAACGCTCACTGAGCGATAAACTCCAATCGGAAAATTAGTTTATCATTTCTCATCAAATATGGCATTTCAGACAGAAATAAGTAAGTTTTATGTAAATCTGTGATCAAAAAGTATATTTTACAATTTTTTTCTTACCAATTCTGTAATGTTCCTTTAAATTTGAATCTGATAATTATGTCTTTCAATGTTGTTGTGTACCAAAGTATACTAGCCCCCAAAAACATATACGGACATTCTTCCAAGTAATGATTCGTCAATTAAAAAAAGTTTAAAGGTTAACCGATGTAGAAGTTTTTTTTTCTCATGTTGATTCTGGTATTTAAAAACAATGCTGGTTCTGTAAAAAGTTTTAGCTGCAAGCCCTGCGGTCTTGTGGATTTCCCACACTCTGCGTCAATGTTTATTCGCTGTTAGTCTTTTGTATTAAACGGCGCCATTTTGCCCTCCATAGTTTATCAGCCACCAAGGAAAGACATGTTGGTTATTGGTTCCACGGCAATCATAGAAACCGAGCAAACGGCCAAATGTTACAAACAATACCAGGGTAGCGACACCCTTGCCAATGACTTCAAACGGTGTCTGGAGGCTTCCACCACAACCAAGGGAGGTAGGATAACCCCACTGGAAATGGAATGGCAAGAGCTATTTGCACTTTCGTCTGGCTACCCAACAACAGCAAGGAATGACAGTTATTGCTTAAAACTAACAGTGTTTAATCGACTAACAGTGTTAATCCTTTTTGTTTCAGCTGGCCGATGTGTTGACTTGTAATTTTTTATTATTTGAGGATTGAATTAACAATTTAACACTGATATTGCCATTTTGCTCGGATTTGTCTATACTACTTAGTATTGTGATTATGAGCTAACATTCAGCATGACAAAACACAATCAGTGCAAACCTAATGACGCCTACATTGTGCATGCTTTTTAAAGGAAGTTCCTTGGCGCTGCATTTAAGATATTCTGCCCCCTCCACAGATAAACGGGTACACAAAGCACTAAATATACTACTGCCTTATACGATATCGTATTCATCTAAGAGCAGGTTTCGGTTGTGGGTGACTGGAGTCGATTAGACTTAACAATAGTCGATCTAGATGTCACTTGAACGCTGCGTGGTGTTGACTATACCTAGTCTAACTCGATCAATCTAGCAATACTGAACCGTTTCTCTAGTCAAATTCGCAAGTTACGTCACTTTTTTTTTAAAGATGGCGGATAGAACTATTTGTAAACTTTTGTGATAACACGCACTGCTAATTTTCACAATTGCTCCTACAGTACTCCAATGATTTAACGATTAAAAAAAATGTAGGTTTTCGCCATTAATGTCAATCAGTAAGATAACAAATAACTATTGCAATTTTTTATGCAATTTATAATTTATAATCATAGAGTAAGTTTTAAAAAATGAATAGACGGACCTAAATAAATATATACATATTTGTCCATCAGTCCTTGTTGCAGCCATGGGCTAACTATAGATTTGAACCAGTCACTCGACTAGACTCGTTGAAGTGAAACACAGACCACGCATGCGTGATTTAAACTGCAAAGTGACTAAAGATCAGCACCCGAGCTTGTTCACTAGTATTTACTCTGCGGCGTGGGATCGCGCTTTATTTTAGAGTAGGTTTGTAAACAAATGTTGCTATGGGCAACCTCTCAAGTTGCGGCAATTAAACTGAGTACACAGGTGTATAATGATTCAAACGGAGCCGACAAAGATGCCTGGAAAGTTATCACGTGACCAAACTGACTCGTAGGTTTATTGATTGAACCTGAAGTACGATTTGTTATTTTCACTGCACCCCATGATGGGCGTTTTTTAGTTATCACATACGGGCACTTTACACGAACCCTAAGTTTGAAATTCTTTGACTTTGATGAGAATTGATTTGCTATATTATTTATGCTGTTTGCCTCGTGCGGATGACCCGGCCTTATAGCACCAGTTCTGCCGAGGAATATGATCCTGGTGGGCTCGACGACTGTTCCCGAAACACGCAATTCCCGGAAGTGCATGAAATTTGCATTGGGGGACACCGTCCGGTTTTGGAGGTGCATGGTTAGAGTGAGGTCCACTACCACGGCAGTAGGTATGGTGCTCTCTCTCCTTCCCCTCCGGAATGTGATCGGCAGATGTCCGTCCTGTTTGAGTTCCCTGTTTGATTGCATACTAACCTAAACCATAATCATCCATAGATAACCGCTTCAACTAACTCATTAACTAACCAGTTTCATTTACCATCTCCAAGTTGCATGTTTGATAACTAACCATAGACTAACACTTTAGTTTTTTTGCATTAGTAGTTCAATCAAATTGAGGTTGCTTCAATTGAAGAACATTGCATGAATGTTAATTAAGAATGTGTTGTTTGAATGTTAATTTTTAAGGGTTGTCAAAATTAAGGGTGCTCAATATTAATGGCGCTCATCTACGTCACAAGAGCCAATAATTATACTTGTTTATACAGTATAAGTAACAGACAACAACAACATAATGGAAGTCAAAAGGTGTAATTTTTACAGTTAACTCGGCTAATTGCATGTCTGTTAGTATGCCAAATATACTCACTGATCCGAATGCAAATTTACAGCTTTCGAGCAGAGCTGACTCCGGTTCAAATGGGGGCTGGATGACTTTGGATAAATCTCGCCGATCCTAATCAAGGCCACATTCACGGCCTGATTATGAGGTTGCCATGGAACTCTTGTTTACACCCTGGATCTAGGTGTCATGGGTTGTTTCCACCTCAGTGGGTCATTCTGACCGACATAGTAGTTAACCATACCCACAATCTGGGTAAAAACCACATACGTTACCCATCCAGCTGAGATTGATCCTTAATCCGGGTTATATAAGTCACTGTTGGGTCAGTCTGACCCATGCTCCGGGTCACATTACAATGACTCGGATTAAACGACACGTCACTGATCCGAATTCCGGATAAGAAGTCTGACCCCCCGTGAAACGTTTTAATCCAAGCAACGCCAATTCCGGCTAGTTATAGAGAACCCGGATCCGGACCATGTCTAATTCGGGAATATTTGTTGTGCAATTTAATCTAAACTTACCGAAGAGACTGCATGGGAACGTCAGCATGATTATATTATATATATTTTTGTTACTCTTGATTGCAATGATGGCTTCCCCAGTTGAGGTTGTGAAGCCTGCAATGCACCGACAAGTTTGTTCTGTCCTGCAAATACGAAGTCTAACTCCCTGACACTGGTGGAACACTAATCAATCTCATCAGAGTTTAACAATAACACCCACAATCTGACGTGTTGCAATTTATTACAGATGGTTCTTTTTAAAGCTGCATTACCATAAACGTATCCAACATTGGTAAACCTGAACGTTTAAAAACGATCCATTTAATGGTCTGAAGTTCCTCCATCAGCCTTAAGTCAACCCTTTTAAAAGCTGGTTTTGTCTTGGTTACCTCAGAACTATACATAACAACTAGATAACGTACTCGCAATTTTATCTGAATTGCTAGTTACCGCTTGGTTTCCTCGATTAAACCACGCTAACTAACTAACTAACTAACTAACCAGTAAACTGGTATTTGAGAGGTGCAAGCTTCTAACAAGTTAAACATTGCACTGAATGGTATGAAGGACTGGCATGACAACATTGTATATACCGCATGTATTAATTTATGCATGAACCCTCACACCAGGTGTTATGACTGTTTATGCAAGCGATCGTTTCAAACACGTGTGGAGGTCCTGGTTCAAAACTGGTAAGTTGGAGATAGTTCAACGACAGAGGGCACTCTTGATTCCTAATTTGTTGCACCCATTATTCGTAAAAAAAAAAAATTAAAAAAAATTAATTGGTTAGTTGATTCTTTTGCACTGTCACTAGGGTACCAATAATGTAAACATGGGGCATGAAGCTGAGTTGATAAAAGTCAACACAAGCGTACCTCAACATGCTGAAATATATGATCATATACCCGGTTGGACTTCTCGTTTAAGCTAGTACATGAAACAGTCGTATGCTGTGTAGCCGCCAAGAAAAAAAGGTGGAAATTCTTAAAATCCGGGGATTCCGAAACAAAAACTACCCCTTCAACAAAAATTCTTGTACCACCCTTTTCTGATACTTTGATGACAAAATAGATTAATGGGGGAAAAAAATATTCCGAAAACTTTGATGTACCCTAGCCTTACAAGGTGCTTCTATAAAACTGCTTTGGAAATGAAGGGATTTATCAACGCAAACCAATAACAGAACTAATTCTTTAAAATGTTCTTTTATTCTTTTCTAAAGAACTAAAATAGTAAACATAACTTCGCATTTATATTTTATGCATTTCACTGAATACAGTGGTTCAAATATTTTTATTGCAGTATCTTGTATACAGCTAGCTGTGTATCTTTTTAACATGCACAATAATCAATATAGCTTTGCAAAACAAAACAAAAACAAATAATGCGTAGGACAGAGTAAGCCCAAAAGCAAATAATTTGTTGCAAATGTCAGCTTTGCCTCTGCAAGCGAGATTCTGAGAGCTTATATTTCACGTAAAGTTGTGACAAACGTAACCTGGCATCGAGCCAAGTCTGCGTCCGAATGAAGCGACTTCGGCTGTTTGTTGCCGTTGGCCGCCTCGGCAAAGCTTGAAAAATATGCATTGTTAACGATCTCGCCATAGCCACTTCCGAAGCCACAAGGGTCAAATTTCGTGGCTCTGCTTACCACGGAGTTCTTCGCTTACGGTGCCCTGTAACGCACATGATTCTTTAATATACATGACGTCATTTGAGTAGGGCGCCCTCGGCTAGGTGTCGAAAGAAGGTTGCTCATTGGCCCATTCTGTGTAGGCGCGCGTACAAAGAAGCGCGTTTCCCCAATGTTTTAAAACTACTTCTAAAATGGCGGCGTGATGACATCCATGCACAAGGTCCACTTTGCGGCAAGTAGTGCCATGAAACTGCGCCCAATTCTGACACGGCCGATGTATTTTCACAGGAACTTGTGTTGTCTGTAAAGCAGCTCAATGTTTAGTCTTGGTTCAAGATTTCGGTGCCTGAATCAGGACGCATTGTTTTTACGGATCAGCAGGATGTCAATCCAAATCGGATAACCCAAACGACTTTAGAGCAAGACTAAAAGTAATGTATCAACTGCTGATTGATATCGACTAATTCGCAGCCTCTGCATGCAGCTTTGTTGTGTTTGTTTATGTTCCAATAATGCATGAAACCGATCCATGAATTGATTATTCTCGCTCGAAGCATGGTTATGCCTCACGTTCACTATCGATCGATATTAGTCTCTGCATGTAGATACACCTTTTCATTTAAATTTATTTGCTTGTTGTATTCAATAGAGTTGTTTATTATTACAATACTCAGTATGCATACGCACTAGTTCTTCAATTTATTGTCAGGATAGGGACAGATCGTTCAGGTAAACACTTTTATCGCCGAAACATCTCAACAAAACACCAAGTGATCTTCTAATGTTATGTCGTCATTCTTTATACTGCTACGACATGACATATGGTCAACAATGGTAACTAGATAGTATTAAAAAAACGAAGCTTGTTTTATTGAACAAAAAGATTGTAAAGCTTGTCATCTTGATATTTTTTTCTCACGCTTTTTTTTGTATGAAAAGTACAAACTTTTTTTCTTTTTTTTAATGTCAGAAATGGGACTTCACTTAAATTGTTTTACTCATTGTAGATAATTTTGTATCTTTAATTTGATATAAGAAATTGTATAAATGGAATTGTGGGGCATTGTTGGCATTTTTTCAGGTATAACTGTGTTCCTTTTATTAAACCGTTTGTAACAAAACGATTTATCAGACAACTTTGTAGAATTCTTGGTGTGACACACTGCACAGGAGTTCCAAGAAATGTATCAGACGAAGAATTGGAACCATCTTGAAGAAGGAAAAAGTTTCTGAAAATTCATGTCAAAACTTTTTTTCTAAGCGCCCTTGCACACGTCATACGATTTGCCAACAATTATGCCCCACAAGGTGTCCCACAGGGGTCGATACTGAGCCCACTCTTTATTTTCCGTTATATAATCGACTAGCACCCGGTGAGCCGTATTTCGAGATTGATAAAGGACAGCTACTTATCTCAAAGTATGAGGGAGACAGAAACGCCAAACTCACCTGCGTCGTCAGGGATCTCGGAAACCACAATGTTCTGTGGATGAAAATGAGGCCACAACCGAGTAAGTGCATCCCAAATAGACAACGACTTTTCATGATAACAATAAATACAACTCAAATATGCATCAACATACTTGAAACATGGGACGATTTTAAACCAACTCCAATTTTCTCAACCACCAAATGCTGAACGTCTACTTTTTTCTGTGTTCCTTTTTTATCCGGATGAAAGCCAGTCAAAAGCAATAATTACTCCCTTCCAGCTATTTACACATAACACAAGGGACGAGTTTAAAATTACCTAATGGTCAGTGTGAAAGGAAAATAACGAGACAGAAAAAAACAATGTGCTGGAAAAACAGTTTCGAAAGCTGTTTTTAGTCTTCACCACATTGTTGTTCTTCTTTCTTCTACTAAAGTGTCAGTCACATGTAATTTGTTGACTTTTTTTTTTACAATGTGCCCGTTGTTTACAAAGCAATGTCCACGGCATACAAGTAATAAAAGACAGTGAAACAATGAACAATGAACCATAACAGCCCGTAAACTAAAACAGCCCTTCACTCTAAACGTTAACATTCATAAAAACACTTTGTCGGTTATGAAATTATGCATACATTTTTTCAATTAATCCCGTCACTGTAGATATGATTTCATTCAACAAGATATTACACGCACCTGATTCACGCTATTCGCTGGAGACGGACAACAACGGCACCTTTAACCTACAAATTGACGACCTAAGAAGGGCCGATGAGGGCATCTATGAGTGTCAGGTCAACACCGAGCCGCAGTTATCATGGAGTGTCACCTTACAGATAGTTGGTAGGATCAAAACTCATAAAGTTCTTCAAACATATTACTATTTAAAGGAACAGTACAGGATTTGTATTTGCTAACAAAACCTTTGCTGGCAGTGTAAGCACTTTATGTAATCCACCATATGCATAAACTGACAAACCTGTAGAAGTTTGAGATCGATCGGCCATCTGGGTCACGAGAAAATCGTGAAAAACCGATTACACATTTGCATGAAATCATATAGATTTAACAAATGAATAAAACGCTCACTGAGCGATAAACCCCAATCGGAAAATTAGTTTATTCATTTACCATCAAATATGACATTACAGACAACAATATTTCAAGGGATGTTTTCTACTATCATCATCATTAGACCGTGTAAGTTTTGTGTAAATCTGTGATCAAAAAGTATATTTTACAATTTTTTTCTTACCAATTTTGTAATGTTCCCTTAATGTACACTAGAAAACTAGGGGGTTTTACAGAGATCAACAGTTTTGGGGATACGTACAGCAGAAAACTGCATACAGGATTATATAGACCATGTGACCTGTGATATCACATGTTTACAAGGGCCTGGACTTCCTGCAGTCATGATTTGTACACAACCCAAGGGAAGAAAACATGAAACCTTACATTTTATTGAGATTGCACCCGATTTTTATCAACTTTTGAAAGTGAAGAAACGAGGCACACCTCTAAACTTGTTCGGCTGTTAATGTTATAACTCTTGAAATGGTGTAGAAATTATGACACAAAATGTAAAATTTCCCATTATAACCACTGCAGTGTCTTGCCTACCAGAAAGGTTACGGAATGTACAAGGCCACTCTTTTTGTATACCAATGGTTAAATGTTGTAAAGAAACAGAAACTGGTTTCATGGCGGTCGGGTCTTGCTCATTTTGTCCAAAGCCCTCACCGTAGAACCCTTAGTGACCCCCAAAAAACTGTCACACGCAACACCCTCGAACACTTTTCAAGTGTTCGTTTTGATATTGTGGAGAACACCATCACTTTTAAATCGCCCAAACCATTATCCAAATAATCAATTATCCAAATAAACAACCACGACAGTGCAGGCCCTGTACAAGTGTGTCAGGTGTCTTGGGTTCAAATCCCAATGAGGACCATTTTGATTTTTCTCTCATCTTAACTTGGTTCATCTACCATTGACGATTGGCAGACCGATTTTGTACACAAAAGATGCTGGCAGAGTTATTCTCCTGCCGTTACTAACCAAACCACTGTCCCATGTTGATTGACACCCCCTCTAGGACGTGCGTCATGGTCCAGTTTACAGTCCTACGGCACATAAGAGCAAGTTCGGGTGATCGACTAGAGTGACTAAACTTACTAGAAACCATTGAGCACAGGGAGATTGACTAGCTCGACCATGCACTGGAGCATGGTCGAGCTAGTAAATTCGAGAGCTACGTCACACACTGACACACTGTTTCTGGTTAGTCTAGTCACTCTAGTCGCCCACCCGAACTTGCTCCAAGCTGACCAGTGTTGTTAAGAAAAATGGAATTGTTAAAGTATGTCAGCATGTGCTGACAACATGCCTCGTTTGAAGGTAGCCCGCCAATCACGGTAAATGTCCCTATAGCCTATCCCAAGCCAAGCAATCACATGTGACTTACCAAACAACCTTTTATGCTCACCGTACTTGCAGTTCAAGCTACTGTCAGCGACATTGTACCTGTGCAGAATGGACTACGGGACGGCAGATCGTATTCATTCACCTACAACGAGACCGATTCAGTAGAACTGATATGTGTTGGTGATGGGTCCCCACTACCAAGGTATCTTTTTGAGTAAATTTGAGTTTTAGCTGATAGCCATTTTGTCTGAAATTACAAAGAAATTTCGTCGCGTCCTGTAAGTCTACGAAAGCCCGTTAGTGCCATCGCTATTTCGTCTTCGAGAGAGCAGTTATTTTGATTTTCTGGAGCAGTTATTTAAATTTTCAAGATTGTTTTTTTTTTTTTTTTTTTTTTTTTCCAAGACCAGCTATTTCATTTAAAAGCAGTTCAGATGATCGATTACCAGTGAGCCCCAATGCGACACTTACCTGGTTGGGGTGAGTGCCGGACATGACCTCGTTTCCTAAAGATCAGAGGACGCACGGTCTATTTTCAGTAACTTTATAGTCGTTATTTTTACTCTCAAGAGCAGTTATTATTATTTTCGAGACCAGTTATTGTTATTTTCAAGAAGCTATAATAGCTACACTTGAAACCAAAAAACTGCTTTCGAAAACAAACTGCTCGTGAAAATAAATATAACTGCTTTTGGAACAATAACAACTGCTCTCGAAAATAAATTAGCGATTACACTGAAGGTGCGTGTATAATGTAGGTATGGTGCATCAACAATGTTTTACTATTTCTTGTTCTTCATTTTTTTTCTTTTTTCCCCTCCTTTTTTGCTCTTCTTCTTACCAGAGTCACTGATATGATAACCAGGCGCTATGGTGGGAAGGGCTTATAATTGGTCCCGATTTATGTTATGGCGTGGCTCCCTGTATACTCATTGACAATCATAGTTCCAATATCCATTTCATAAAAAGGGACCAGATTGACTTTCGTTCCTGCCTACGACATTTGCAAATTCGATGACCAATTGAAACCCCAAATTTTCACAGGCTTGTTATTTTATGCATATATGTTTGAATTCGTCAAGTGAGGATACTGGTCTTTGACAATTACAACAAATTATACCCTGCCTTTAGTCGGATAAAAGCAAGATGGCCGTATCTCTTTTTGGACATTACAAGGTCTGAATTACCAACGGCTGTTAAATGATTAATTCTATTCCAGCATCGAATGGCGTAGATGGCGTGAGCCGCCTCAACCACCAATACCAGTAGGGAACGTTACGATGCGCATTGAGTCAATCAACCGGAGCCAGGCTGGTAAATACGAGTGCGTGGCTGAGAACGGTTTCAACGAGGAGCCAGATAGAAGACCTGTTTTCATCAAAGTCAACTGTAAGTTTGTTTCATCTTCAGTGAACCGAAGACCCGAAGTTGCAAAGTGAACAAAGTTTGCGTACAAATGAAGATTCATTTGTACGCAAACTTGTAACTACAGTTTCAAAACTAAGATACTAAAACGTTAATTTATTATGTTCAATTTGCATCGTGCATAAATGATATTATTTTGTCATACCGATTTGTGTAAAGCACTGTCAACTCAGTATCTTCCCGATTCATGTGAGAAAAACAGATCCACAGTCATGTTACTCAGGTGGGATTCGAACCCACGACCTTAAAACGTCAACATTTTGAAATCAAGAACAAACCAGGATCTTACCGGTTTTGGGGAGACAACTTCTTGCTGCCCCTCGATGACGGTACAGCAACAACCATAAATAGTATATCACACTATGAAAATCTTTGCTGTGAAACCACCGTGAAATCTCAGTGAAGTGCAGGATTAGGCTGATATTCAAGGAATTATTTCTCTCTCACCATGCTTTAAGGGAATTGCAATTCCCTTAAATCACCTTAGAAAAAGAGTCTCAAGCCAATTCCTGGCTTCCATGACTTCACCATGATTTCAGGGAATGGTTTTCATCCAAGCCATAGAATAACAGTCAAAAACAACGTGAAACACTTAGAAGAACTCAGTGTAAACAAGGTGAACAGGGGGAGTTTACAATTTCAAGGAGAAAAGTGGATTTCACTCCATTTTCAAGAAGAACATTTTCATAGTGTCAATACCTTTTAAAACATAGTTATACTCTTTTTATTTCAAAACTTGGCTCAATAATTCGTTTCCTCGTTTTAACTATAGATAAGCCAGAAGTTGTTACTCTTGTGACTGACATAAGAGCAGCAGCCGGTGAGTACAGACAGCTCCAGTGTGGCGTGGATGCTTATCCTAAAGCCAAATACACGTGGAAGAAAGATGGAGTCGTACTGGACCCACCCAGTGGTGCCATCAAAAATTCGCCCAAAAAGCAGACAACGTGAGACAATAAATTTATTTTTTATTCTCAAAATTTTAAGGTTTTTTTTTCGTTGGTTATGGCTAATTTAGCAGTTTGTCTTTGTACTTGGTTGTTGGTGCTCATGTGAAATATATTCTGTGTTCTAATTTGATCCTTACTTCTTCTTTTTTTACGTTTTGTCTTTTAATTTTATCTTTTACATTGTTTTGTTGTGTAAGTATTTACATTACCAATTTGAAACAATCGTGCGTTACTTCAAACCCGTTAATTGACAACATGGATCAATGAAATACTAAGTAAAGGCTGGAATGGATTGGATGCACTGGGTTTACCTGTCACTCTTGTTCTGATTCTTGTCGACTTGCATCACAGTTGCAAATATAGCCGAACAATTGAAATGGGGAAATGTACTTATTATGTATTTTCAGCCATGGACTTTTTCCTGGATTGAACTAAACATTTGCTAACCTGACCTATTCTTAGAAAGTGCTCTGTATTATGGTGAGGCTACATATATATAAATCACAGTCATGTACGGGCCGGCATACCGTTGCTGAACCCATATCATCACTAGTTAGGTAATAACAATTGTTATTATTATTATTTTTTTTTTTCAATTATAGTATTTAGTCTGTCCTCATATCAACTCAAACAAAAATACCCCTGGTGCGAGAAACTTCTTGTAGAGTGTTCAACTGTGTGAATACTTCAACAAATGCTGTTGTTTACAAATTTTGGGGGTCATCTACACTGTTTAAAAAATATTAAGAACTTTTGAGCACAATGGTAGTTAAAAAATATATATCTGCCGGTGAGTTGAGACTGAAAAAGCTAGACACGATTCATACACTGAATTTTTGTCAAGATATGATTGAAAAATCAAAATAAATGGATCGATTAATTTTTGCAGTTCTTTATTTGTTGATTTTTTTAATTTATTGTTATATTTCAATTATGTCATTTCGATATTATTATTTATATTTTGTTGTTCCCAATAATCCTTTTTATCGAAGTGCCTCTACGACAAACAAATATTTATTGTCTTGTCTTCAAAACACCCCCCCCCACGTTGGTTGTCTCTTATTGGCCCTCCCCCACCCCTTCTCCCCACGTTGGTTGTCTCTTATTGGCCCCTCCCCCACCCCTTCTCCCCAAGGTGGTTGTCTCTGATTGGTACATTCTCATAGTTTATGTCGAAACTTATTTAACAGTATTTTGTATAGTGTAAGTGAAACAAGTTTAGCTTCTTTTGTTTGCCTGAATCTTTCCTTGTCTTTTCACTTGTTTCGGTTTACTATTTATTTTATTCATGTGTCGAAAAATCTGTGTCACCTTCATAAACTCTTGAATAATTATATAAAGCCTACTGATGTCAAACAATAAAACGCCACTCTGCACGCATGAGACGCAGCCATTAACTGCGAGCAAGTTAATTGGGCGGGTGACTGAAGTCAACTACCATAGTCGATCTAGATGTCACTCGAATGCTGCGTGATTTAGTCCGACCAGCACTGGGGCACCGTTTCTCTGGTCCAGTCGAGTTGCAAGTGACGTCACTGTTTCAAAATGGCGGTTAGGTTTACATGACAGAGTTGTGGAAAACTTTTGTGATCACGTGCACAGTTAAGTTCAACAATTATCTCTGTCGCGCGCACTTGGAAATAGTTGCAGTCGCTCGTCGTTTGTTTACTTGAATCACTCGGAAAAACTGGTAGGTTTTTGCCAATATGCCAATCAGTAAGATAACAGTTAACTATTGCACTTTTATCATGCAAGTTTAAAAAAAGAAATTTCAGGAAATGAGCAGACGCGCCATGGCATATTATTCTGCCCATCAGTATGATGTTCTAGATAATAATGGACACCTACGCAGGTAGTCTGTTATAGAGAAACATACATGTACATCAGTCGTCGTCGCCTTGTTGCCGCCATGTGCTCGCTAGGTTTTGACCGTTCAATCGACTAGACGCGTTCAAGTGAAACACAGACCACGCATGCGTGATTTAAACTGCAAACTGACTTAAGGTAAGGCCGTATCCGAGTTGGTGGCTAAAGCTACGGCTACGACCGCATACTTCAACGCCGTAGCTGTAGCCGTTAACTCGGACAAGGCCTTAGCACCCGAACTTGCTCAAATGTGCCTGCTTTCGGATTCGCTTGGGGGCGCTGTTTGACCTTTGCGGCCTTATAATTATACAAGTCTGTTGCATTTGCTGTTGCAAACTTTGCATAATTGTTTTTTTTCTTGCTATGTATTACTAACCCAGGATTCCTCTGTTTTGTGGTGGAAATTATACTAGGCAAGTAGCCTTCACGATCATGTTTCAATATTGTCTATCCCATCATCCTATGGCTCACTTCCGGTAGTGCATGCGCACTTCACGCATGTATATTTCTTGTTCTTTCCATACTAACACTTGCATAGAAAAGCTGGGGGCAGCAGACACGATACATTTGTTAACGTTGAAAAATTTGCCGATATTGGAAATGACTTTGACACACTAATAATCATTATGTTCCGTTAAATATTTTAAGTTTGTATTGTAGCAATGGTCTGGGGAAAGCCTAACCCATTTTTGACTAAAACGAAGCTGTATTCATAAAAAAAAAAAAAAAAAAAAAAAAAAAAAAAAAAAAAAAAAAAAAAATTGTTGATAGTTTTTTCTTCTTATATGTGTATGAGAAACAAACATTGTAAAAACATCGTAAACACAATTTTTTTCAAATAGACTGTAGCTACTATATCACTGTCGTCCCCTTAAACTGTCATTCTAAGTTTGCCTCGAAACATATCGTAGCATTAACCAAACCCATAATTTCTCTCTACTGAGCTTTTGGACCACCATTTACCTGTCATCTTGAAGTCAGTGACGAAGTAGCAAACAGCGCCAAAATGGCAGAGTCGTAGCCTATAAACCAATGCGTACATTGTGTATACTTTGGAAGGATTTTAGGGTAGCAGACATACCAGGTCAGGTCCCACTGTTTACATAGTTCTGAGCATGCGCCGTTACCGAGGACAATTAATTTACCTGGTATTAGTCTGCTGCCACCTAGTGTCACCAAAATGTGTTCCATTAGACCTGCTAGTCTGCTGCCACAATGCTTTTAGTACTCCATCTTAAATGGTCGTGTTCCCCATTTGCAATAGCAATCGTGTACACAGAAACCAAAAGAAACAATACTGTTTCTTACTCCCAACCTCAGTTTGTTTACACAGAAAAAAATAACAGCATTGTATCCGCCATGGCTATTGTTTACCAGCTTGTTTAATACCAGTCCCCTGTTGAACTTGCATGCATTGAATGCCACTTTGAAGATGCATGAAGATTGTTGTAAATGCTAATGACAATAACGCATCAGTCAGTAAAGTAACGACACACAACTTCAATGCCAAAAAGGCTCGCTTGACATTGAAACAAAGATGGGTTTTTTTTTCAAAACGATTGACAATTATAATACACTTGTCACCTTGGAATCGGTGGAATCGAGCATTTCTAGATGCATGCATGGGTGTTTCAAGTAGCAGCAGGTGATCACGCGGCTCTGAAACGAGTTGGTGCTGGAGCTGTACACCTTTTTTAGCCAACAACCGATTTTGACCAATACATCAAACCAGTTGTGTAAGACAAATTATTATGTCAAACCACTGTTTCGACAAACCAATATGTCCCACAAACTGTGTCTGATCCATTGTTCCTTGCAAAACGTGTCGGGGGAAAAAATGGTGACTGACAATTAACGTACTCTTGCTTCTTTTATATCATTTTACATGTACAAGTAAACATCCACACCGACTTCAAACCAGTCAGTGTACACTTCTCGCGAAATTAAATTGTATTATAGCTGTTCTTCATTTAACTATGAAAATGGAAATCAGCTATTATTGTTTATTTTACAAGCGCGAATAGAATACAGGGAGAAATAGCGCTTCTGCGTCCCATATCCAACGAGGCCGAAGGTTTTTATACAATTCTGTTTTTGTATTACATTATGTGAAAAGGGAAGCTGACCCAGTGGTGCTGTAGGTTTGAACTGGAACCGGGAACTGGGTATAACGAATGCGAAACGATAGTTAATGAAGTTCAACCATTCATCATTCAGAACTCACAAAATCAATCCACCAATCCTTAAAAGGTGGTAAAGAGATTCATTTATATTTTGTTTTTTTTTAGCCATTACCTTTCTCAGAGAAGCCATTATTTACTTGTGGTATTTCCATTTTAAAACACATCGGTGTATGGTGAAAATATTTATGATAATAATAACAGACCTTGTGCATTGACGTCATCTGGCCGCCATCTTAGAAGTAAACTGATGACGAAACAATGGAAAACGCACATTTTGTACGCGCGGCGCAGATGAGCCAGTGAGCAATTTTCTGTTGACCCCTAGCCGTGGGCGCCCTACTCAAATGACGTCATGTGCATAATGTCTATAATATTTTGTACCTGGTGCTTTTATTACATCAACTAAAAATTATTGCGGTACCAATTACCATATTATTCGAACTGTCCTCCCGTCACGCTCGGTGATCTAGTGGGCGATTGGGT